>JAPDVU010000002.1:78235719-78835719 GCA_026230045.1 Corynorhinus townsendii | reverse complement strand
AACAAAATTCTAGCAAATCGGATCCAGCAGTACATCAGAAAGATCATACACCATGACCAAGTAGGATTTATCCCAGGAATGTAAGGATGGTACAATATCCGCAAATCAATAAACGTGATACATCACATAAATTGAGAGATAAAAACCACATAGTCATATCAATTGATGCAGAAAAAGCATTTGACAAAATTCAACACCCTTTCTTGATAAAAACTCTCAGCAAGGTGGGAATAGAAGGATCATACCTCAACATAATAAAAGCTATATACGACAAACCCACAGCCTACATCATACTCAATGGGGAAAAACTAAAACCATTTCCCCTAAGAACAGGAACGAGTCAGGGATGCCCACTCTCACCACTCCTGTTCAATATAGTGCTGGAAGTACCAGCCATTGCGATCAGACAAGAAGAAGAAATAAAAGGCATCCAAATTGGAAAAGAAGAAGTAAAACTGTCCTTATTCGCAGATGACATGATACTGTACATAGAAAACCCTAAAGACTCCATAAAAAAAATTACTAGACTTAATAAATGAATTCGGTAACGTAGCAGGGTACAAAATTAATGCCAAGAAATCTATGGCATTTCTATACACCAATAGTGAACACACAGAAGAGAGACTAAAAAAGCAATCCCATTTACCATCGCACCAAAAAAATTAAGATATCTAGGAATAAACTTAAATAAAGGGTAAAAAACCTATATGTGGAAAACTACACGACCCTCACCCCTTTTGAAGGAGGTCTCATGCCCCCATGGCTGCTTCGCGCTTCCCACACCCAGCTCAAATCGGGACCCAGGCAACAGAAAGAGACTTGGCCCAGCTCAGATGGAGATACAGGTGACAGACAGAGACTTGGCCCAGCTCAGATTGGGAACCAGGTAACAGACAAGAGACTTGGCTGACAGCAGCTGCCCTATATCTAAATTCAGCCTAGCATCAGGAATGCTCAGGGCCCACTCAAGAATTCAAATAATCCTCTCCACTAATATTTACAGGGTAAACTAAGATTGTTGGCAGAGTATTAAATTCGACAGTAAAATAGTAATCAAGTTTTCAGATTAATTTAAAACAGGCTAATTGAAATAAGTGAATATTCAAGTAAATTTAATTGTACTGGACAAAAAGCTGTTCTTAAAGTAATAACTAAAATTTCTATTGGTAGTTCATCTCATGGTAAAATTCCTGAATATGCAATGAACATAAAGCAGTCATATTTTGGGGCAAAAAAAAAAAATTTAAATTTAAAGTTATCAAGACTGCCTTATAAAATTTACAAAAACCTCCATTAATCAAAAAAAAGGGGGGGGGATAGTAGGGTAATATCATGTAAGGAAAAAATCCCATAAGTAAATTACATCTAGAAAATTTTTACTTTTACAAAATTAATTTTCATTTGTAATGCTAACAGCAAGACACCCATGAAAAACACACATGGGGTCTAAATAAGACAAAGGAAAATCATTTGGGCAAAAATAAAAAGGATCCCAAATCAATTATATAGAAAAGATTCCTTTAGTAACTTTTGGTCGAGAATATGTTTGTATATTTTCAGAAAACAACTCCAAGATCATGTGGATTCCTGCAACAGAGAGGAATTGACAGGTCTACTCCAACCACGAAGACAAGAGGAAAAGCAGTCCAGAGATGGAAGATGCTGACAACGCCTTGCCACGCGAGCAGTCAGCACCTGTGCACCACTACAGGTTGCCTAGGACCAAACCAGAGAGGGTCGGACCTGCATTGCCACCATGTGCCCACCATCCAGATATCATTGCTGACATGTACACATAAGGAACTGTTGGACATTGAAACGGGGACTCAGAACTGTTGGACATTGAAATTGGGACTCAAACATTTTTTGTTTGTTATTACATGTTTATTTCTAGTCTGCAGAGGCAAAAATTTTTAAAGGAAAGAAATGGGGGGAAAATAGATACAGAGGCAAAGAAGCATTGAACAGACTGTCAAACTATAGTGGGAAGGCAGGGGAGGTTGAGCGAGGGGGTCTGTAAGAATCAACCAAAGGACTTGTACGCATGCATATAAGCACAACCAATGGACACAAGACACTGGGGGCGGAGGAGGAGGGCAGGCAGGTGAAGGCATGTACTGTGGGGTAGGGGACGCTGGGGGGAGGTCAATGGAGGAAAAAGAAAAAAAGGAGACATATGTACTACTATTTGTAATACTTCAAACAATAAAAAAAATCTAAAAAAAAAAGAAATATAAAGGCAAATTTTTAGAGAAACAGTTAAAACAATTACAAAGTTGCTGTAGCTAAAATGCAGAGGTCTTGGTGAGCAGGAGACTAGCCATTTTAGGATGCATCTTTTAGTACTACTTTACAAATTGGTCTCTGACTAACAATTTTAAAGTAAAATAAAATAAAAGGAGCAACAGAGAGGGAGACTAGTCTGAATCATTTGGTAATATGCAGGTGAGGGGGGATGGCAGCATGGAATTGTGTGAAGGTAATGTAAATGGAGAGACCCGGGCACATTCCAGACAGATTTTTTAGACAGAGTTGACAGATCTTGTGAAAGTTCGGATGTGATAGCAAAGAGAGATGGAAAATTACTCCTAATTTCTTCCTTGCCCAACTGATTGGAGGCTGTCACCATCAAGACAGAGAAGACAGGAAGAACCAGGCTTTGGGGGGAATTCAAGAGTTGCAAATTTTTGATCATGTTAAACTTCAGATGTCTTTGAGACATTTGAATATGTCCTGCTTGGCAGTTGGGTACATGAGTCAGGAGATTAGAGAACACGTCACAACTGGAAATGTACATTATGAGTCATCTTCATATTGATGATATTAAAAGCCATAAAAAATATATGGAGTCACATAAAAGAAGAAAATAAAAAGGATAGACTAGAGAATTTTATATCTGAAACTTACAGAATCTTAACATTCAGACTAAGGTGAGAGTCAGAAGATTCTTTTCCAATCATAAAAGTCATTGCTGCTTAGTTTAATTACTTCTTAAAATGTCTCTCTTCCCTAGTAAAATATAAGTGTAGATATTGGGACTGTCTATTTTTATTTTTTGTTGAGCAGACTAATCGACTAGAAATAGACCTCTCTGCATATGCAAGGCCTGTGAGTGTATGGCTATGTATGAACAAAAAGAAGTCATAAGAAATCAGTGAGTAAAGGAAGAGTTAATAAATGTTTTGTAACTAATGGTGAGCCATAAAAAAATCAAATTTTAATTCTCACTTAACAGCATTCTCTTTTTTAAAATATATTTTTATTGATTTCAGAGAAGAAGGGAGAGGGAGAGATAGAAACATCAATGATGAGAGAGAATAATTGATCAGCTGCCTCCTGTCGCCCCACACTGGGGATCGAGCCTGCAACCCCTGGCATATGCGTTAACAGGGCATCAAATCATGACCTCCTGGTTCTTAGGTCAATGCTCAACCACTGAGCCATGCCAGCTGGGCTCACTTAAGAACATTCTAAAATGAATTCCAGTTGAGTAAGAGTGCTGTGCACAAAAATTTAAGCTATGGAAAAGAAAAATACAAATTATGTTTATCAAATATCTCTGAATGGTGAAACATAAAGTTTAACTCAAATAGAAGAGATAAACAGCTAATCAATTTATCTAGGACTATTCACTTATCAATCTTTTCTTTCCTCATTGATTAGTGATGCTCTTCTTATTTTATATGGGGGTAATAAAATGTGGATAATCTGATATTTTTAATTGATTTATTTATTGATTTTTGACTTAAAATCAAATTGCTTTAATTGTTGGAACTTTGTCATATATTTTAAACTAGATACATCAAGTCTGTTTGTTTTATTGGTTATTGTTTTTCTAGAAAAAATTTGAATATTCTTCCAGGTTTTCAAAAAGGTCCTGCTTGAGTATTTATTTGAGTTAAATTAATCTGTGGATAATATTTGGAGAAACAAGCCAAATAAATTTACATCCTCAATTCATGCCATATGTTAATAAATTCCAGGCAGAATCAGAAGTAAAATGCAAAATATTTTTTTAAAAAAGCGAGAAGAAAAAGAGAAAAATAAATATTGATTCATAGTAGATCTCAGATTAAGAAATTCTAAACAAAAAGCATAAAAATCATATAACACAAAAATCAACACCTATGACTATATCAAATTTTTATCAATTCTAAATAACAAATATTAACACACAGAAATAATTTTTTGCAAATAGTTTCAACACTTTAATATTTTTTCTCTATAAATAATTATATAAATAAATTAGGAAATAACTGGAAGACCTAAAGAACAAATGAATAGATAATACATAGAAGTAAAAATGGTCGATAAACACACAAAAAATTAATTTCAGCCCTAGCTAGTTTTTCTCAGTGGATAGAACATCGGCCAGAGAACTGAAGGGTCCTGGGTTTGATTCCAGCCAAGGGCACACGCCCGGGTTGCAGACTCAACCCCCAGATTGGTGCAGGAGGCAGCCGATCAATGATTCTCTCTCATCATTGATGTTTCTATTTCTCTCTCCCTTCCTTTCTGAAATCAATAAAAATATATTTTTAAAAATAATTTCACTATTGCTTAAAATATAAAAAATAAACAATGACCTTATTAATGTTTTTAAATGCTTATTGAGTGTTTACTATGTAAGTAGCTATACTTAACGTGATTGGTACTTGTGAAAAGATAAAGGACCTTAATCATACTTTAGGCTAAAGCAGATCTTAATCTACTATAGCCAACGTTATAATTCAATGTTAATTATTCTACAAAATGTATATATGATTGTATGTGTGTGTGTGTTTCTCCCCATTTGTGGATCTTATCTAGATTAAACTTCATTGTTTTAAAAATAGATTACTGCAATTAGTTTGCTTTTGTCTCTCTCCCCCCAAACTAATCTAAGAGTGTCTGCCAGATTATTTTTCTGAATGAAAATGATCAGACTCCTGCCAGGAAATTTTAAATGTTTCAAATACTCTACATAGGCTTAGATATAATGTCTTCCGTTAAATAGACAAAGTTAATCAAGGCAGATTCTCCTATACATTTAAACGTTTAATTTGATGCTGTGTTGATTTATTGAGGTTTGGAACAATAGTCTGACACAATTCCATGAGAGTAATGAGGGTTGATAGTGAAAGTTTCTTGAGTTTCCTCCTGCTTTACTTGGTAATGGTGGAATTTGGATTAAGATTTGCCAGATGATTTTGAAATTCCAATCATAAATCTTTTTAGGAAAAACAATCTAATGAGTTAGAAATTATTATTTTATATAAAAATCTATTTTCCTTTTTCTATGTCCCTTATCTAGAAAAATATTTTAATAAATTAAAATGTTTTCCATTGAGGATGCTCATTTATGAATATGATTCCTCATAATTTTTTTCAGAACATTTATTACCTCCTTATTTCTCAGGCTATAAATAAAAGGGTTTAATAAAGGAATTACAATTGTGTAAAAAATAGCCACTGGTATATCTTTATCCCCTTTTTCAAATGGTCGAAAATACATGAGAAGACAAATGTAGAATATCAAGACAGATAGAAAGTGGGATGCGCAAGTAGAAAATGCTTTACCTCTCCCTTCTTTGGATTTCATTTTGAAAACAGTAAAAAGGATGCAAATATAAGAAATTAAGACAGTGGCAATGGTGAAGATTTGAATTGGCATTGAAAAAATATATATCATTAATTCGTTCATGTAAGGGTCAGTACAAGAGAGTCTATAGAGTGGAAGGATATCACAAAAAAAATGGTCAATTTGATTAGACCTGCAGAAGGTTAACCTTAAAAGAAATCCTGCATGGATCATGGAATGCAGGTTACTAGCTATGAAGGTTCCTATAGTCATCTGAATGCAGAGTTTCTTTGACATCCTGGTGTGGTACTGCAGTGGGCTACATATGGCCACATAGCGATCATAAGCCATTGCCGCCAGGAGAAAACAATCTGCAGTTTCAGCAAGGCAGAGAAAATAAAACTGTGCCACGCATTCATTGAGGGAAATCATTCTGTCCTCAGAAAAGAAGTTCTCTAACATCTTGGGGGTTATGGCACAGGAACAACAGGAATCCATCAGAGCCAGGTTGCCCAGGAAGATGTACATTGGTGTGTGAAGACGATGCTCCATAAATATCAATGCCACTAGGCCAAGATTGCCCATCATGGTGATCAGATAGATGGCAAAGAACACTAAAAACAGAAGACTCTTCAGTACTAGATGATCTGTCAATCCTATGAGGATAAACTCAGTTGTCAAGGAGTGATTTTCCTTAGCCATTCTTGACTTCTTGGCTGAGATAGAAATCATAGAGAAATTAGATTCTGAAGTAGAGGGGTCTAATTCTCTCCTCTAATATTTCCGTATACAAAAAGGAAAAACTCTCTTCCTGAAAACTAGCACACACACAGTAGGTCAAGTCTGTGAGAAGAAAAATATGACAGATATTCTAGAAATGCCTGCATGGATTCCCAAGACAGAATAGCTTTTCTGCATGAATTATCCAATGCTGATGTGAAAATTCCTAGTCAGTGTATATAATACATTTATAAAATTAAAAGACATTTTCTTATGATGTTTATTTCTCCAGGAAAAAAAACAATAAATTTAAAATACTTTCCTATGGGACTGATGTGGTGTTTGAAAATAAATTGCTCTTTAGACATTTAAAATGTCTAATATTGAAAACTCCACAGAATCACCATGGGCTTTTTAAATAGTTTTCTAGCTTAGTATCTCTTCACAGCTAGATTTATCAGGGAATATTTTAAAGAAAGACCTACTCATCTTTAATACAGGATAAGAATATAAGTTACTATTTATACCATTTTTCTATTCATTTCAACATTCTGAATCCTATATTAATATAACACATTCCCCAAGAAATTATTATTATTAATTATCTGTTTATTCTAATACCTTCTGTCTCTGTTTTAAGAATGGTTCATGCAAGTCTATGGTTATGAGATTTGACAACTAAGTCTCTAATTACAGTGTTCATATTTCTATCTTGTACTCTCTCCAACTTCTTATATAAAAACTAATGTCTTCATTTTTGGTGAATTCCATGGAGGTTCTGCATTTATTTTATGATTATTTACATTTATAAACTCATTTACTCCTAACCCACCCTATGTTCATTGGAACTCAATGATCACCCAAGTTTCTTATAAATTTGTTATAGTTTAGCAACCATATATTGCAAGAAACATGGGTTTTTAAGAATGCCAAAATCATTTTTCTTTTCTTCCTGAAATTGCTAAAAATATTTGGCCTCATTCTTTAGATAGACAATTTTGAAGAAAAGTCTACAATGGTTAATCAAAATATGCTGTTTTTCAAACCTATTTTGGTTAGGTCTTTTTTTCTGTTTCTTATCATTGTTTACACTGAATTTAATATATTATTTTTCTATTTGCTTACATAGTATGGTATGGTCTTCTGGACTCTTTATCACTAGAGGTTTATAATTAAATGAATAAAATAAGTTTGCGCTTTGTATTTTAGGTCCATAACACTTTAAAAACACCTTTTAGAAGTATAGTATTTTGGAAAAACTTAATAAATTATCCAATGTATGAAATGACAG
Source organism: Corynorhinus townsendii (assembly GCA_026230045.1). Classification (NCBI taxonomy): domain Eukaryota; kingdom Metazoa; phylum Chordata; class Mammalia; order Chiroptera; family Vespertilionidae; genus Corynorhinus; species Corynorhinus townsendii. The sequence goes on along the minus strand of JAPDVU010000002.1, from coordinate 78,828,148 downwards.
CTTATTATGATTATTTTAGCAACACATAATGGTAAATCAATTGATAATACTTGTCATATTGGTTTAGCTTTTAATAATCACTATTTTATGGAGAAGACAAGGTATCAGAGTAATGAGTGAAAATTCATTCTCCCTCCCCCAATGTAAAATACAAATTATTCTACTGAATTAGAAATCAATTTTACTTTACATCCCATATTTATTTTACAGAGTCAGGTACAGCCTTACCTGTATATCCTATTGATTCATCCTCTGAAACAACTCTGACACTGTATCATAAGAGAAATTTTTAACTAGTCTTCCATATCCATCCTTCTCCTATTATAGATATACTCTTATGGACTGAAACTGTTTGGCCTCCTCATTACTGATAAGACAACGGCTTTTCTTAACTAAGAATGGGACAGAAGATCCAATGTACTACTAGGTTTCATATGGCTTTCCATAGTATCTTCAGTTTAGAGACAGGTCAAGAAAAGATTTAAGTGGATAAAATACAAACCCAATTTAATGCTGAAGTATTTTAGGGAAATGTCTATTTCTGCATTTTAATATGCTATAAAATAAATAAATTAGAAATCAGTCCTCGTATTTTGAGTTTACTGACAAACATTTTATAGTAGCTAATTGGCCACCTGATGTTGTTTGTTTCTAGAGAAATTAAGAATTAAAATCTTGGTCTTTAAAACATTTGGGAATAAATTATGTCAACCTAAGATATTCTTTCTATGAATAGGTCAGTGACAATAATTATGTTAGCCTCAGGGCAAAGATAAAGTTTTCCATTGATTCTAAAGGGATTTCCGTGGCATTAGCATCATAGTATTTCAGCAGAGACTCCTAACTTGAGAGAGGTGGTTTCCAAAACACAAGTAAACCAAAGAGCATCAATTAATAATAAATGTTCATCTCTCTTCTCTCTCTCATCTTCTTTACTTGAAAATTATAGTGGAGAGAAAAAAATCGTATTAATCACTTAGTGGAGGAAGTGGAATTCAAACCAAAATGTGAAGAGAGATTTGGATTTGTGGAAAAGGGGCAAAAATGTGGTTACATTCTTCTCCTGATGAGTATGACCATCCTATTGATGAGTATGACCATCTTATTGATTCATCCTCTGAAACAACTCTGACATTGTATTTTCACTTATGTATCATAAGAGAAATTTTTAACTAGTCTTCCATATCCATCCTTCTCCTATTATAGATATACTCTTATGGACTGAAACTGTTTGGCCTCCTCATTACTCTCCAAACCAAATCTTTGTCCTTTATCTTAGTATTTCAAGGCCTTCATGGATTGGGCTTATTTCACATATAACTTTATTTTTTACCATTAATCTTTAAAAATCTATCTCCAAAAACATACCCATCACTTCTCTATTCCTGAATGCACTAGATTTAAACCCTAACTCTAAATATTTTCTTACAGTCTACTTCTCATTTAAAAGGCCCTTGACCTCTCTAACTTATTCCTTTACCCAAGTCCTATTTAATTTTTATATGAGGTCTGATTCCCTTCAGGAAGATACCTTCAACTTTATGATCTGCAAAATAATTAACTATCTTTATCATACAAAGAGCTCGTAATCATTCACTTGTATAATCATTCATTTCATTTTTTTATATATGAAAGTTTGTTTATTCTCAGCTAAATTTTCTTTTTGACTTTCCATACTTGCAAACCTTTCATTGTATGCTCTCAAAAAATGTTAATTGAATTGGATGCAGAAATTTCATTTAAATTAAATTCAACATCCGTAGAGTAATATAAAAAGACAAGTCACTGGTTCAGATATTAGTAGAGAGAACCCTTCAGTAGAGGTGGAATTGGGCAGGAAGTTGCATATACAGTATATGCAAAAACAGAAATAATTTTGCCATCATAAAACTACCAATCTGGATAGTAAATTACTTAAACAACAATATATACAGCAGCTCAGATTGAGTTGAATATCAAAAAAGAACCATATACAGGATATATAGGAACACAAAGAAGGACATAACTTGGAAGACCAGGATAAGACTTTGCAAAGAAATTACATTTCCTATGATTCTTATTTATTTACTAGAGGCTCAGTGCATGAAATTCGTGCACTGGAGAAGGTGGGGGGGGTCCCCTCAGCCCAGCCTGCTGCCCTCTCACAGTCCAGGAGCCCTCAGGCAATGTCCGATTGACGGCTTAGGCCCCACTCCCTGGGGGGAGGAGAGGTGTGCAGGAAACTGGCCTAAGCCACAGTCTGGCCTCCCTCTGTGGGAGATGACCAGCAGACCAATGGGGGGATGGCTCCGACCGGCCCTGCACCTCAATCACCTCTCTGCCACAGCTGGTCACTGCCATCCCCTGATCGCTGTGCCCTCCCTCTGACTACTGGCACCCCACCCAATTTGGCTGGCCTGGCACCACCTATTCGCCAGCCCCGCCCCCTCACTGACCGGTCATTCTGCCGTTGGGTCAATTTGCATATTAGGCTTTTATTATATACGAGGTCCCCTTTTTCCCCCATTGAGCCCTTCTAGCCTGCCACCTCCCCCCACCCCAGGTTTTCACCACTTACTGTCTGTGTCCATGGGTTATGCATATATGCATACAAGTTCTTTGGTTGATCACTTCCCACCCTCCCCCATCTTCCCTCTAAGACTGGTGTTCTGTTCTAAGCTTCCATGTCTCTGGATATGTTTTTCTCACCAGTTTATTCTGTACGTTTGATTCCACATATCAGTGATATTATGTGATACTTGTCTTTCTCTAACTAGCTTATTTCACTTACATAATAATTTTCAGGTTCATTCATGCTGTTGCAAAGGCTAAGAGATCCTTCTTTTTACAGCTGCATACTACCATTATGTAAATGTACCATTGTTTTCTTATTCATTCACTACTGATGGGCACTTGGGCTGTTCCAGATCTTAGCTATTGTAAAAAATGCTGCTATGAACATAGGGGTGCATATATTATTTCTTATTTATTTATTTATCTATTTATTTATTTATTTATTATTGTTTAAATTATCACATATGTCTCCTTTTTCCCCGATTGACATCCCCCCCACCGTCCACTCCCATCCCTGAGGGCATTCCCCCACTGCCCCAGTGCCTGTGTCAAGTGATTATGCTAATATGCATGAATACAAGTTCTTTGGTTGATCTCTAACCTCCCAACGCGTCCCCCCCCCCCCCCGCCCTTTCCTGCACCTTGTCTCTGGATCTATTTTTTTTTAAATAAATCCTTATTGTTCAGATTATTACAGGTGTTCCTCTTTTTTTTTCCCCCATAGCTCCCCTCCACCTGATTCCCCACCCCCCCCAAGTCCTTACCCCCCTGCCACTGTCTTCATCCATAGGAGTAAGATTTTTGTCCAATCTCTTCCCGCACCCCTCACACCTGCTTCCCCTGAGAGTCATCAGTCCACTCCCTTTCTATGTCCCTGATTCTATTATATTCACCAGTCCATTCTGTTCTTCAGATTTTTATTCACTTGATTTTTAGATTCACTTGTTGGTAGGTATGTATTTGATGTCATTTTGTTGTTCATAATTTTTATCTTTACCTTTTTCTTCTTCTTCCTCTTCTTAAAGAATACCCTTCAGCATTTCATGTAATCCTGGTTTGGTGGCGATGAACTCCTTTAGCTTTTTCTTGTCTGTGAAGCTCTTTATCTGACCTTCAACTCTGAATGATAGCTTTGCTGGGTAGAGTAATCTTGGTTGTAGGTTCTTGCTGTTCATCACTTTGAATATTTCTTGCCACTCCCTTCTGGCCTGCATAGTTTCTGCTGAGAAATCAGCTGACAGTCGTATGGGTACTCCCTTGTAGGTAACTAACCATTTTTCTCTTGCTGCTTTCAAGATTCTCTCTTTGTCTTTTGCCCTTGGCATTTTAATTATGATGTGTCTTGGTGTGGTCCTCTTTGGATTCCTTTTGTTTGGGGTTCTGTGCGCTTCCTGGACTTGTAAGTCTATTTCTTTCACCAGGTAAGGAAAGTTTTCTGTAATTATTTCTTCTAATAGGTTTTCAGTATTTTGCTCTCTCTCTTCTTCTGGCACCCCAAAAATTCAGATGTTGGTATGCTTGAAGTTGTCCCAGAGGCTCCTTACACTATCTTCATATTTTTGGATTCTTTTTTCTTTTTGTTTTTCTGGTTGGGTGTTTTTTGTTTCCTCATATTTCAGATCTTTGGTTTGATTCTTGGGGTACGTTGATCTACAGGTGTGAGAAACCAGATTTCAACTCCTCACATCCATAAGTGACACATTCAAGAGGCAGACTCAGCGAGCACCAAAGCCCCACTGAAACAAGTCCTGCACCATAAGTGTGTCTCCAGCACAGCAGTTTTTATAGACACAGCGAGTCCTCACAGCCGATTGGCCTGGAGGTCAATTCCTCCCAGCGTACCAACAGCAATTAAGGCTTAACTACAACAAGACTTTGCACTCAGCCCACAAAGGGGTGTACCAAGAGCGTCCACATCAGGTGATTGGGGAGGCTGAGCTACTGCCCCCTATAGGTCACCTTCCACACAAAGCCACTCCATCAACACAGGGAAGCAGCCAAAATGCGGAAACAAAGAAACATGTCACGAATGAAAGAAACGGAGAAAAGCAAACTACTGGACGACATAGAGTTCAGAACCACTTTTATAAGGTTACTCAAGAATCTTCTAAAAACCACCGAGAAACTTGATGACACTTCTGAGGAGCTTAGTGAGACCTTCAAGGACCTTAATGAGAATGCCAAAAAATTGGAAAAGGACCAGTCAGAAATGAAGCATACACTGTCTAAAATAAAGAATATACAGAAACTCAACTGTAGATCAACATACCCCAAGAATCTGGATCTATTTTTAATTCATCAGTTTATGTTGACCCTTATATTCCACATATAATTGAGATCATGTGATATTTAACTTTCTCTAACTGGCTTATTTCACTTAGCAGGCTCTCCAGTTCCATACATGCTGTTGCAGATGGTAAAGTCCCTTCTTTTTATAGCAGCATAGTATTACATTGTGTGGAGGTACTACAGTTTTCTAATCCACTCATCTGCTCATGGGCACTTAGACTGCTACCAAATCTTAGTTATTGTAAATTGCGCTGCTATGAAGATAGGGGTGCATATATCCTTTCTGATAGGTGTTTCTGGTTTCTTGGGATATAGTCCGACAAGTGGTATTACTGAGTAAAATGGGAATTCCATTTCTAACTTTTTAAGGAAACACCATTCTGTCTTCCACAGTGGCTGCACCAGTCTGCATTCCCACCAGCAGTGCAGGAGGGTTCCTTTATCTCCACATCCTAGCCAGCACTAATCGTTTGTTGATTTGTTGATGATAGCCATTCTGACAGGTGTGAGATGGTACCTCATTGTTGTTTTGATCTGCGTCTCTCAGATGATTAGTGACTTTGAGCATGTTTTCATATATCTCTTGGCCTTCTGTATGTCCTCTTTTGAAAAGTGTCTATTTAGGTCCTTTGCCCATTTTTTTGATTGGATTGTTCATGTTCCTTTTGTTAAGTTGTATGAGTTCTCTGTAAATTTTAGAGATTAAACCCTTATCTGACATAGCATTGGCAAATATGTTCTCCCATGCAATGGGCTTTCTTGGTTTGTTGAAGGTTCCTTTTGCTGTGAAGAAGCTTTTTATTTTGATGTAGTCCCATTTGTTTAGTTCCTCCTTAATTCCCATTGCCCTAGGAGCTGTATCGGTAAAGATATTGCTAGAACATATATCTGCTATTTTGCTGCCTATGGCTCTTCTAAGATTTTTCTGGCTTCCCATCTTACATTTAAGTCTTTTAAGCATTTTGAATTTATTTTTGTGTATGGTGTAAGTTGGTGATCTGGTTTCATTTTTTGGCATGTATCTGACCAAATTTCCCAGCACCATTTATTAAAGAAACTGTCTTGTCTCCATTGTATGCTCTTGCCACCTTTGTCAAATATTAATGGAGCATAATGTCTTGGGTCTATTTCTGGATTCTCTGTTCTGTTCTATTGGTCTATATGTCTGTTCTTGTGCCAGTACCAGGCAGTTTTGAGAACTGTGGCTTTGGAATATAGCTTGATATCTGCTATTGTGATCCCTCCAACTTTGTTCTTCTTTCTCAGAATTCCTGTGGCTATTCGGGGTCTTTTTTTTTTTTAATTCCAGATGAATTTTTTAAGAGTTTGTTCTAGGTCTGTGAAATATGCCATTGGCATTTTAAATGGGTATTACACTGAATCTATAAATTGCTTTGGGTAGTATGGACATTTTAATGATGTTGATTCTACCAATCCATGAACATGGTATGTTCTTCCATTTGTTTAAGTCTTCCTCTATCTCTTTTTTTAATGCCCTGTAGTTTTCCAAGTACAGGTCTTTTAGTTCCTTAGTTAAGTTTATCCCTAATATCTTTTTTTTTTTTTTTTTGGTGCAATGGTAAATGTATTTGTTTTTTTAGTTTATCTTACTGTGAGTTCATTATTAGTGTATAAAAAGCCATATATTTCTGGGTGTTAATTTTGTATCCTGCTATATTGCCAAATTCATTTATTAAGTCTAGAAGTTTTTTGATGGAGTCTTTGGGGTTTTCTATGTATGTATCATGTCATTTGCGAATAAGGACAGTTTTACTTCTTCTTTTCCTATTTGGATGCCTTTTATTTCTTCTTCTTGTCTGATCGCAATGGCTAACACTTCCAGTACTATATCGAACACAAGTGGTAACAGTGGGCATACCTGTCTTGTTCCTGTTCTTAGGGGAAATAGATTTAGTTTTTGCCCATTGAGTGTGATGTTGGCTGTGGGTTTGTCGTATAAGGCTTTTATTATGTTGAGGTATGATCCCTCTATTCCCACTCCATTGAGAGTTTTTATCAAGAAAGGGTGCTGCATTTTATCAAATGCTTTTTCTACATCAATTAATATGATTATGTTATTTTTGTCTCTCAATTTGTTTATGTGATGTATATCACTTATTGATTTGTGGATATTGTACCATCCTTGTATCCCTGGAAAAATGCCACTTGGTTATGGTGTATGATCTTTCTAATGTAATGCTGGATTCGATTTGCTAGAATTTTGTTGAGAATTTAGCATCTATGTTCATCAAGGATATTGGCCTGTAGTTCTCTTTTTTTGTGATGTCTTTATCTGGTTTTGGAATTAGGGTAATACTGGCTTCATAGAAGGATCTTGTAAGTAAGCCTTTCTCCTGAATATTTTGAATAGTCTGAGAAGGATAGGTTTTAGTTCTTCTTTGAATGCTTGGTAGAACTCCCCTATAAAGCCATGGAGACTAGAGCTTTTGTTTGCTGGAAGATTTTTTATTATTGCTTCAATTTATTTGGTAGTTATTGGCCTATTCAGGTTTTTTATTCTTCCTGAGTGAGTTTTGGGAGCTTGCATTTTTCTAGGAATATGTCCATTTTGTCTAGGTTGTCCAATTTGTTGGAATAGAGTTCATGAGTATTTTTTCATAACCCTTTGTATTTCTGTGGGGTCGGTTGTTACTTCACCTCTTTCATTTCTGATTTTGTCTATTTGGGTTCTCTCTCTTTGCTTCTTGTGGAGGCTGGTTAGAGGTTCATCAATCTTGTTTATCCTTTCAAAGAACCAGCTCTTGGTTTTATTGATCTTTTGTATGGTTGTTGTTTTTTTAGTCTCTATGTCATTTATTTTCACTCTGATCTTTATTATTTCCTTCCTTCTGGATACTGTGGGATTTTCTTGTTGCTCTCTTTCTTATTCTTTGAGTTGTAGGGTTAGACAATTTATTACCATTTTTTCTTGTTTTTTTTTAGTTAGGCTGTAGAATTATGAACTTCCCTCTCAAGACTGCTTTCACTGTGTCCCATAGAGTTTGAATTGTTGTGTTTTCATTGTTGTTTGTTACCAGGATGATTTTTTATTTCTTTGATCTCTTTGGTAACCCAATCATTGTTTAATAGCATGCTATTTAGCCTCCAAGTGTTTGATATTTTTATTGTTTTTACTGTAGTTGATTTCTAATTTTATGCCATAGTGATCTGAGAAGATGCTTGATATGATTTCTACCTTCTTGAATTTGAAGAGACTTTGCCTATGTCCCAATATGTGGTTTATCTTTGAAAATTTCACAGGTGCACCTGAAAGAATGTATATTTTGTAGCTTTGGGGTGAAATGTTCTGAAGTTGTCAATTAATTCCATCTGATCTAGTGAATCATTTAAGATTGATGTTTCTTTGCTGATCTTTTGTTTAGAGGATTTATCCAGTGTTGTTAATGGGATATTAAAGTCCCCTATTATGACTGTATTGCTGTCAATCTCTCCTTTGATATCTTTCAGAAGTTTTTTTATGTATTTGAGTGCTTCTGTATTGGGTGCATATATCTTTATCAGAGTTATACCTTCTTGCTGAATTGCTTTCTTTAGTATTAAGTAGTGGCACTCCTTATCTCTTGTTATGGCCTTCACTTTGAGGTCTAATTTGTCAGATATTAGTATTGCTATCACAGCTTTTTTTTTTTTTTTCATTTACATTTGCCTGAAAAAAATTTTTTCCATCTCTCCACTGTCTATTTGAGTCCTTTGTCCTGAGGTGGGTCTCTTGTAGACAGCAGATATATGGGTCATGTTTTCTTATCCGTTCAGCTACCCTATGTCTTTTTATTGTAGCATTTAATCCATTTACATGTTATTATTGGCTGTTTCTTTGTCTTCCCATTTTCACTCCTCTCAGGGTGTCTGTTCATGTGGCTCACTCTCTATCACATTGACTTAAAGGCAAAAAAGACAACTCAATAAGACACAACACAGAGGGCACAAAACATGAATGTATTCACAATACCAATAACCCAAAGTAAACATGACCACTAGAGAAAAGAGAATTAGGAGAGAAAAGAGCGCAAAAATGATACTGAGCAAAGGAAAAACAGGTAAGAGAGAAAAGAAAAAGAAGATGAAAGAAATATACATATATGGGGAGAAAACTCGACAAAAACGATAATTAATCCAAAAAATGCAAACAACAAACACCCAGAAAAAAAGAGTGAGCTGATCTGAAGAGGCAGAGCTTATTTCCAGAAGGTAAGGTAAAGGAATTGAATGAATGGGAGAATGGCCATGATTCAGTATAGAGGAGATAGAAGGAGAATAAGTGCATAAGAAGAAAAGTAAAAAACAAAAGTATTCAATCCCCAAAAAATTAATAAAAAATAATAATAATTAAAATAATTTAAAAATATATTTAAAATATATATATAAGAAAATTTATATATATAAAAATGTTACCCTTTCTTTTATTTATCTATCTATCTATTCTATCTATCTATTCATCTATTTTTGGAAAAGAATAGAGAGCAGATAGGCCTGAGTTTGGTGAGTGAAACTAATTAAGCTATTAAAAGAGGAAGAGAACAAGCAAGGAGAGGAAAAACAAAAGCATAACATAAAAAACAAACTAACAATCAAACAAGCAACAACAACAAGAAGAGAAAAATATTGGCTAGTGAAGATAAAAGAGAAGGGTGCATGGACTTGAAACAGGGGAAAGGAAATTAGATATATGAGTAAGCTAACAGAGACAACTATAATAGTAATGCATCAATAAAGCAGATAAAGAGGATCAATTTTTAACAAGGAGTAAAAAGAAAGGAGAGAGAAAAACTAAAGCAGGAACAAGAGAAGAGAAACAGTATGAAAAAGGGAGAAGTGAGGAAGAAAGGTTTGGCATAGAGGAAAAAATGACATAGAGTAAAATAATGATAAAAAATTAAAATAAAAGAAGAATGCAGAACAATAATCCAAAAAAAGAAAAAATAATAATAATAAATAAAAATAGGACTAGGATCCTAGGCTTGCCACCACCCAGTATGGTCTTGGTAGCAAACCGTGACCCTACAGCTGCACTGGTAGAAGACCTGCGACCACACCTGCAGACCCAGCAGGGACACCAAGCCTCCAGGCACCCTGGCTGCAGATTTCTGAGAGTTTAAAGCCAATCCCTCTCCCCCACCACCTCCGCGGCAGCAGATAGGAACTGCCAGACCCTGGCCGCATGATAGGGCTTTCAGCACACACATAGCAGTGGCAGCTCTACCTGACTTTAAGCCTTGGTGTCAGACACAGGACATTTGTTTCCCGCGAGCAGGCCCCACGCCAAGGCAGGGAGACTGCTGAATTTGACCCTAGGCACACATCCTTGGGGAGACTGTCTTCTGCGACCAGATCCCGCACCCATGCAGGGCAGGGAGACAGTGCTGAATTTGAGCCTGGATGTGCAAAATAGGGGAATATGTTTCCCGTAACTGGGCTCTGGATGTGCAAAATAGGGGAATATGTTTCCCGTAACCAGGCAGGAAGGCTGTGCTGAATTTGAGCATATGTGCGTGACCTTGGGGAGATTGTTTTCTGCGACCAGATCCTGCACCCATGCAGATCCTGTGCTGAATTTCAGCCTGGGAGTGCAAACCCGGGGAGTTTGTTTCCCACGACCAGACCCACCACCCTAGCAGAGAGGCTGCACTAAATTTGAACCTGAAAATGAGAACTCGGGGAGTGTGTTCCCGTGCACACACAAGAGGGCAGCGCTGAATTTGAGCCTGGGTGCATGGACGTGGGGAGTTTGTTTCCTGCAGTGCACATTCACAGGACCAGACCTCATATCCACATTCAGCGGCAGTGCCACCTAACTTTGATTCAGGGCAAGCACACACAGAGGCTATTTTTCGCAGGGCAAGAGTGGACCTCCTGCCAACACAGTGCGACTGTGCAACCTGGTCTCCCAAGCAGATCAGGGACCTTGAATCTCCACGCAAGAGGCAGCAATGAGCACCAGTGACTAGACTCTGTTTCTCACTGCATGCACCTGGGATCCCTGATTCCCAGTACATTCACACTAAGAGCCAGAGACTCCAATTCTTGGCGCATGCACACACAGGGAATGATTCTCAGTCTAAGGTAGCACCAAGCAACAGAGTTTCTAATACTCGATTCTCGGCAAGGACACAGGGAGCATCTGACTCCTGACATGCACTAGGGGACTTTGATTTTTGGCACACCTCAGCAGGTTCTCTGTTTCAACGTGATGCAGGCAGGGACCCAGACTCTAGGTGCACACACAAGACCACACTAACAGCCTGTGACTCTGACCCTGGGCAAGCATGGCTCCCACCATCCCATAGCAGCCGCACATCGTGGGGTCAGAGCTCTTCAGTGACACTTGGGGGGTGCAAAACTCCCTCTGCACAGAGCCCAGACCCCCACAACTCGACATTTAAATCCTCTGGTGATAGTCAGAATGGGGAGAAAAAGAAACAATCCCCAGAGGAAAGAAAAGGAGGAATCGCCAAGAAAGGAAATAAGTGAAACAGAAGCATGCAACATGACAGAGTAATGGTCATACAGTTCATACACCAGATGGACAAAAAAGTCAACAACCTATGCAAAAATCAAGAAGAAATGAAGAGTTAGATCCTGCAGGTCTTCCAAGGAGGCTGCCAAACTGGGCAGTCTTAGATGGAGGAGCCCTGAGCACAAAGCGGACACTTCTGCATGGCCAGTGCAGGCACAGAGACCACGCCATCTTGAGAAACAGAGCTGCTTGAGACTAGGATCCTGGCCTTAGCACCACCCAGTTGCATCTCAGATGCAAACCAAGACCCTGCAGCCACTAGAGACAGAGAACTGCGACCACAGCTTCAGACCAACAGACAACAAAAATCCAGACTTCCCAGCCGCAGATTTCTATGAGTCAAAGAGCCTATCCCCCTCCCTGCAGGATCGTAGATAGCGCCATAGTAACTGATAGACCCGCCCCTCACTTGGGCCGCAGAACTCCTACAGGAATTTGAGTATGGGAGTACACATGCAATGGTCCACAGGGCTGGTACAGGAATTTGAGTCTGCACTCGCACAGAGACTGGAATCTGCTCCCCGCAATGCACTCAGGTGACCAAACCCAAAGTGCACACAGGACGGCAGTGCCACCTGACTTCGATTCTGGGCAAGCACACAAGGAAGTCTGTTTTCCGCAGTGCACATGGAAGTCTGTTTTCCACAGCACAGGCACGCCACAGTGCTACTGTGCAATGCTGTCCCCCATAGTGACCGGGTCCCAAATTATATCAGCAAAAGGCAGCACTGAGCACCACTGACTTGAATCTGTTTCTTACCATGTGCGCCTGGGATCCAAGATGCACAGAACATTCACACTAAGAGCCAGTGACTCCAATTCTTGGTGCGTGCACACACGGGGACTCTGATTCTCAGCAAGAAGCCACAGGAGGCAACAGAGACTCTGATACTTGATTCTTCGTGCAGACACAGGGAAACTCTGACTCCTGGCATGCACTAGGGGACTCATTTTCAGCACACACCAATAGTGCAGCGCAGGCAGGGTCCATGATTCTAGGTGCTCATACGAGACCTCACTGAACGCTGGTAACACTGACCCTGGGCGCACCTGGTTCCCATCAACCCATGGCAGCCACATGTCCTAGTGTCGGAGCACTTCAGTGACACTCGGGTGTTGCGAAGCTCCCACGGCACATGGCCCACGACCATGCAATTCAAAGTTTGAACCTTCTGGTGATAGTCAGAATGAGGAGAGGACACAATCCCCAGAGGAAAGAAAATGAGGAGTCTCCAAGAAAGGAAATTAGTGAAACTGAAGCATGCAAAATGGTTGAAAAATAATTCAGAGTAATGGTCATGGAATTCACACATCAGATGGATGAGAAAATCAACAACCTATGCAAGAATCAGGAAGAAATGAAAAGTGATATAGCTACAATCAAAAACACCATGGAAAGTTTCAACAGTAGACTGGAAGAAGGAGAGGACCGAATTAGTGAGTTAGAATATCAGGTACAGAAACATGCTCAATCTGAATAGCAACTAGAGAAAAAAAATTAAAAAGCAAGAGGAAAGCTTAAAGGAGCTTTGGGACAACATGAAACAAAGTAACATACGTATAATAGGGCTGCCAGAAGGACAAGATGAGCAGCAAGGATTAGAAAATCTATTTGAAGAAATAATGACAGAAAACTTGCCTGGTATGGGGAAGAAAAAAGTTACACAAGTACAGAGAGTCCCAAGCATAATCAATCCCAAAAGACCCACACCAAAACAAGTCATAATTTCAATGGCAAATATTAACGACAAAGAGAGAATCTTAAAGGCAGCAAGAGAGAGACAGAGGGTCACCTACAAAGGATCCCCCATCAGATTATCAAATGATTTCTCAACAGAAACACATCAAGCTAGAAGGGAATGGAAGGAGGTATACAAAGTGTTGCAATGCAAAGGACTGAATCCAAGAATACTCTATCCAGCAAGACTATCAATCAAAATTGAGGGGAAATCAGGAGCTTTGCAGACAAAAAAAGGCTAAGGGAGTTTATCACCACCAAACCAGAAATGCAAGAAATGCTAAAGGGAATGTTGTAAAAAGAAGAAATAAAAGGTAAGAAGGGACACAGACACAAAAATAGATATGACTACAAACAAGTACGTTTCAATAATAACTTTAAATGTAAGTGGACTAAATGCTCCAATCAAAAGACATCTAATGGCTGAATGCATAAAAAAACACGATCCATATATATGTTGTCTATAAGAGACCCACCTCAGAACAAGGGACTCACACAGACTGACCGTGAAGCGATGGAAAAATATCTTTCAGGAAAATGGAAATGATAAAAAAGCTGGGGTAGCAATACTTATATCAGACAAAATAGACCTGAAAGTGAAGACCATAAAAAGAGATAATGAAAGCCACTTCATAATACTAAAGGGATCGATACAACAACAGGATATAACCCTGATAAACATATATGTACCCAATGCAGGAGAACCCAAATACATAACAAAACTCCTGAAAGATATCAAAGGAGAGATCTGCAACAATAAAATCACAGTAGGGGACTTTAATACACCAATGACATCACTGGATAAATCCTCTAGACAAAAAATCAGCAAAGACACAGCAATCCTAAATGACTCACTAGATCAGATAGAATTAATTGACATCTTCAGAACATTGCATCCCAAAGCTGCGGAATATACTATCTTCTCAAGTGCACATGGGACATTTTCAAAAATAGACCACATATTGGGTCACAAGCAAAGTATCTCCAAATTCAGGAAGACTGAAATCATACCAAGCATCTTCTCAGACCACAATGCCATGAAATTAGAAATAAACTACAATAAAAACAATCCAAAACACTCAAACACTTGGAAGCTGAATAGCATGCTATTAAATAATGACTGGGTTACCAATGAGATCAAACAAGAAATTAAAGCATCCTGGAAACTAATGATAACAAAAACACAACAATCCAAAATCTGTGGGACACAAAGAAAGCAGTCCTGAGAGGGAAGTTCATAGCTCTACAGGCCTACCTCAAAAAACAAGAAAAAATGGTAGTAAATCACCTAACTCTACAACTCAAAGTATTATGAAGAGAGCAACAAGAAAAGCCCAGAGTGAGCAGAAGGAAGAAGATAATAAAGATCAGAGCAGAAATAAATGACATAGAGACCAAAAAAAAAAAAAAAACACCCAATACAAAAGATCAATGAAACCAAGAGCTGGTTCTTTGAAAGGATAAACAATATTGATGAACCTCTAGCCAGGCTCACCAAGAAGCAAAGAGAGAGGACTCAAATAAAAGAAATCAGAGATGACAGAGGCAAAATAACAACAGACCCCACAGAAATACAAAGGATCATTAAAAAATACTATGAACAACTGTACTCCAACAAACTAGACAACCTGGAGAAAATAGACATATTCCTAGAAAAATACAACCTTCCAAAATTCAATCGGGAAGAACCTAAACATCTCAATAGGCCAATAACAATGGAAGAAATTGAAGCAGTCATCAAAAAGCTTCCAGCAAACAAAAGCCCGGGGCCAGATGGCTTCACAGGAGAGTTATACCAAACATTTAAGGAAGAACTAAATCCTATCCTCCTCAGACTATTCCATAAAATTCAAGAAGGAACACTTCCAAGCTCCTTCTATGAAGCCAACAACACCCTAATACCAAAACCAGATAAAGACAACACAATGAAAGAGAATTACAGGCCAATATCCCTCATGAACATAGATGCCAAAATCCTCAAGAAAATTCTAGAAAATCGGATCCAGCACTACATCAGAAAGATCATACACTGTGACCAAGTAGGATTTATCCCAGGAATGCAAGGATGGTACAATATCCTCAAATCAATAAACGTGATACATCACATAAACAAATGGAGAGATAAAAATCACATAATCATTTTAATTTTTGCAGAAAAAGAATTTAACAAAATCCAACACCCTTTCTTGATAAAAACTCTCAGCAAAGTGGGAATAGAAGGATTACACCTCAACATCATAAAAGCCATATATGACAAACCCACAGCCTACATCACACTCAATGGGCAAAAACTAAAACCATTTCCCCTAAAAACTGGAACAAGATAGGGATGCCCACTCTCACCACTCCTGTTCAACATAGTACTGGAAGTACTAGCCATTGCGATCAGACAAGAAGAAAAAATAAAAGGCATCCAAATAGGAAAAGAAGAAGTAAAACTGTCCTTATTCGCAGATGACATGACATTGTACATAGAAAACCCAAAAGACTCCATCAAACAACTAACAGACTTAATAAATGAATTCAGTAAGGTAGCAGAATATAAAATTAATACCAAGAAATCTATTGCATATCTATACACCAATAGTGAACTTACAGAAAATGAAACTAAAAAAGCAATCCCATTTACCACTGCACCAATAAATTAAGATACCGAGGAATAAACTTAAAGAAGGAGGTAAAAGACCTATATGCAAAAATATACAGGACACTGAAAAAAGAGATAGAGGAAGACATAAACAGATGGAAGAACATACCGTGTTCATGGACTGATAGAATCAACATCATCATAAAGTCCATTTTACCGAAAGCAATATATAGGTTCAATGCACTCCCCATTAAAATACCAACAGCATATTTCACAGACCTAGAAAGAACTTTCCAAAAATTCATCTGGAATAAAAAAAAGACCCCGAATAGCTACAGCAATCCTGAGAAAGAACAAAGTAGGTGGGATCTCAATACCAGATTTCAAGCTGTATTACAAAGCCACTGTTCTCAAAACAGCCTGGTACTGGCACAAGAACAGACATATAGATCAATGGAATACAACAGAGAACCCAGAAATTGACCCAAACCACTATGCCCAATTAATATTTGACAAAGGAGGCATGAACATACAATGGAGTCAAGACAGTCTCTCAAACAAATTGTGTTGGGAAAATTGGACAGATACATGCAAAAAAAATGAAACTAGATCACCAACTTTCACCATACACAAAAATAAACTCAAAATAGATAAAGGACTTAAACATAAGACTGGAAACCATAAAAATACTAGAGGAATCCACAGGCAGCAAAATCTCAGACATATGCTGAAGAAACTTCTTCACCGATACTGTCCTTAGGGCAATGGAAAATAAAGAGAACCTAAACAAATGGGACTACATAAAAATAAAAAGCTTTTGCACAGCAAAAGAAACCATCAACAAAACAACAAGAAAGCCCACTGCATGGAAAAACATATTTGCCAATGTTATCACCAATAATGGTTTAATCTCCAATATTTACAGGGAACTCATACAGCTTAACAAAAGGAAGATAAATGATCCAATAAAAAAATGGGCAACAGATCTAAATAGAAACTTTTCAAAAGAATACGGAAGGAAGGCCAAGAGATATATGAAAACATGCTCAAAGTCACTAATTATCAGAGAGATGCAAATCACAATGACAATTCGGTACCACCTCACACCTGTCAGAATGGTTATCAACAAATCAACAAACAACAAGTACTGGCAAAGATGCGGAGAAAAAGGAACTCTTTTACACTGCTGGTGGGAATGCAGACTGGTGCAGCCACTGTGGAGAACAGTATGGAGTTTCCTCAAAAAACTAAAAATGGAACTCCCATTTGACCCAGTGATCCCACTTCTAGGAATATATCCTAAGAAACTAGAAACACGAATCAGAAAGGATATATGCACTGCTATGTCCATAGCAGCACAATTCACCCTAGCTAAGATTTGGAAACAGCCTAAGTGCCTTCAGCAGATGAAAAGATTAAAAACACTGTGGTATACACAATGGAATACTACGCTGCGGTAAAAAAGAAGGAGTTCCTACCATTTGCAACAACATGGATGGAGATGTAGAGCATTATGCTAAGTGAAATAAGCCAGTCAGAGAAAGATAAATATCACATGATCTCACTCATTTGTGGAATATAATGAACAGCATAGGCTGATGAACAAGAACAGATCCAGAGACTGAGAAACGTTGATCAGAACCTCAATCCTCAGGGAAGAAGGGGGTCGGTGGGAGTAAGGGGGATAGATCAACCAAGGGACTTGTGTGCATGCATAAGAGCCTAATCAATGGACACAGACAACAGTGGGATGGGGCATGAGTGGGGCTTGGGGGATAATAGGGGAATAAGGACACAGATGTAAAATAATAATAATAATAATAATAATAATAAATTTAAAAAAATTGTGAAGTCACCAGAACCCCAAGAATGCCTGAAAAAGTCTTTATTGCCATGCTAGCAGTCATCAGCTGTACAGTAATATTACCTGGGGCAAATGGGGAAGTATTTTGGACTTATGTTCTTGACCCTTCATAGGTAAGAGCCCTTATGTGGGCTGATCTCCCGCCTAATGTAGTCACCAATAATACCAAACACCTTGGTCATCCAGGAGGACCATGGGTGGGGCAAGGAAGTATAATTACACCGGTGTCACCACCCAGCTTCCCTTTTGAATGACACAAAATCAAACCACTGCTCATTTGTGTGTAAAACTAAAGAGAGGTTTCTGGCTTGCATGGACACCATAGGAAGGGACTATCACTACTTGCTCTTGAGAAGGTGAAGAAAATGTAACTAAGACCTTGTCTATACAAAAAGCAATTGACATCCAGCTGGAAATGGAATTGCTATGGCCTAGAGCCAAGAATATCCTTACATGATATTATTCTACAATGTCATTATAATTTTTCCCAGATTTGTGTTACCCCCATTACCTATAATAGTACCTCACACCCTTGGGAATCAATAAAATTCATCTTTTTGGTGCTTGGTGACAAAGGTAACACATGTCTTGATATTTTAGAATTACAACAGCATATTGTACAATTATCCCAAACAAACTTACAAACTAATTCTTTGAATGTCTGGCAGCAATTTAAAAAGGACATGAAAGGATTTAATCCCTTCCACTGTATAGAGGGCCCCCTGGGAAGGCACCTGAGTGTTTTATATTGGCCCCTCTTTCCCTTTTGGCCAAGAGGGACCCTCTTCTCACAATCCAATTGCCTACAGCTGTTGCCTGAGCTTTCTGTTTATCCTGAGGTTGGAGCCTCATGTGACTGGTACCATGGATCTGTCTCTCGCCCAGTGGGGTGAGCTGGGCCCTCCCTAGAGAAGAAACCTGGGTTCCCCAAGATATGTGATCAGTGCCAGGGCCCCTCCAGCATGCGAGAAGATCCCAAGGCAGGTGCTGGTCGTGGAGGCCATGGGGGCATAGGCTACCAAGGAGACAGAACTGAACCTCACATCACCCTGCTTGGCCCCAGAGGATGGCTGGTTAGCCAGAGACAGGTAAGATTCCTCAGGGAAGGAACAACCTAAGACAGGCACAGTTGCAGAGGGGCCATCAGGAGAGAACTTGGGGGTCAACAGAAGTGGGGCACAGACCCTCACCCCACCCCCCAACTTTGTAGGGGCCTGAACCCTCACCCCTTCTGAGGGAGGTCTCCTGCCCCCATGGCTGCTTCGCTTCCCATGCCCAGCTCAAATCGGGACCCAGGTAACAGACAGAGACTTGGCTGACAGCAGCTGCCCTCTCACTGCAACAAGACTTGTTTAAGTTGTCTTGTGCCCATGGTATGGGGAAGTGGATTTTTGATATCTAAATCCAGCCTAGCACCAGGAATGCTCAGGGCCTACTCAAGAATGCAAATAATCCTTTCCACTAATATTTAAAGGGTAAAATAAGATTGTTGTTAGAGTATTAAATTAGACAGTAAAATAGTAGTCAAGTTTTCAGACTAATTTAAATCGGCTAATTGAAATAAGCAAATATTCTAGAAAAATTGATTGTACTGGACAAAAAGCTGTTCCTAAAGTGTTAACTAAAATTTTTATTGGTAGTTCATCTCATGGTAAAATTGCTTAACATGCAATGAACCTAAAGCAGTCATATTTTAGTGCAAAAAATTAAAATTTGAAAGTTATCAAGACTGCATTATAAAATTTCCAAGAGCCTCCTAATATTTAAATCAAAAAGGGGGGGATAGTTGAAGAATATCATGTAAGGAAAAATATTCTGTAAGTAAATTACATCTAGAAAATTTTTACTTTAGAAAATTAATTTTCGTTTGTAATGCTAACAGCAAGACACCCATGAAAAACACACATGATGTCAAAACAAGCCAAAGGAAAATCATTTGGGTAAAAAATTAAAAAGGGTCCCAAGTCTAATATATAGAAAAGATTCCTTTATTAACTTGTGGTTGAGAATATGTTTGTATATATTCAGAAAACAACTCCAAGACCATGTGGATTCCTGCAATACAGAGGAATTGACAGGACTGCTCCAGCCAGGAAGACAGAAGAGAAACAGTCCAGAGATGGAAGACACTGATGACACCTTGCCATACTAGCAGTCAGCAGCTGTGCATCGCTGCAGGTTGCCCAGGACCAAACCAGAGAGGGTCGGACCTGCATTACCACCATTTGTCCACCATCCAGAATTGAAGTATCATTGCTGACATGTATACATAAGGAACTGTTTGACCTTGAAATTGGGACTCAAAAGAACTGTTGGCCCAGAAAGAAACTCATTACAGACTGATTCATTTGCCTCTCAGCATAACCATTATTGCTTGTCTCATTTCCTGTTCTTATATGTATATTTTTAGTATCACATGATCTCAATCATCTATGGGAAATAATGAACAACATAAACCGATGAACAAAAACAGACCCAGAGAAAGGGAAGCATCGATCAGACCGTCAAACCTCAGAGGGAAAGTAGGGGAGGGTAGAGGAAAGTGGCGGGAGATCAACCAAAGTACTTATATGCATGCATATAAGCCTAACCAATGGTCACAGACAACAGGGGGGTGGAGGCATGTGTGGGGAGGGGTTTGGGATGGGAATGGGGGGATGAGGACAAATAAGTAATACCTTAATCAATAAAGAAAATTTAAAAAAACTGTGGTACATCTACACAATGGAATACTATGCTGCACTAAAAAAGAAGGAATTCCTACCATTTACAACAACATGGATAGAACTGGAGAGCATTATGCTAAGTGAAATAAGCCAGTCAGAGAAAGATAAATATCACATGATCTCACTCATTTGTGGAATATAATGAACAACATAAACTGATGAACAAAAACAGTTCCAGAGACAGAGAAACATCGATCAGAACATCAAACCTCGGAGGGAAGGTAGGGGAGGGTGGGGGTAAGGGAGAGAGATCAACCAAGGGACTTGTATGCATGCATATAAGCCTAACCAGTGGTCACAGACAGCAGGGGGGTGGGGGCATGATGGGGGGGGTTGGGAAGGTAATGGGGGGATGAGGACAAATATGTAATACCTTAATCAATAAAGAAATAAAATAAATAAATAAAAATAATAATAATAAAATAAGGAAAAGAGAAAAAAAATGTTTCTTAAGTAAAAAATAAGAAAGTGAAGTTTGTTGCTTCAGCTTGGTTTTAATGTCCCATGGGGGCTGGTTTAAGACCTCTCTCTACTGTTCTGCCTGCCAAGTCTCGGTTTTCTGTTAGGGAGTCAGCACTGTGTTGAAGTTCCCAACTATCCACTGCTCCTCTGTGTCAGATGCCATACCTTTGGCTTCAGGCAGGGGGGATCAATCTGCCCACTTCGTTTTTCTGCCTGCTTTCAGTCGTATTTCCACAAGCTTCTATTTCTGACATGGCCTCTAGGTGGAAGTGTTTCTGTATTAGTTTCCAGTACCAAATGGCCCCTCTACCCATTCCCCAGGGCTCCCTGGGGATATTTAGAATCTTTGTTTCCCTGTGGAGCTCAAGGCTGGGTGTGGCTGCATTGCTAGGAGGGGTCTGGTCTTTAGGAGAAAAACATATGTTCAGGGTTGGAGAGATTGGACTGTCTCAGAGCTGGCCTCCTGATCATCTCTCCCTATTCTGCTCCCCAGCTTCCACAAAACCACCTTCCCCTGCACTGCAGACTCAGTGAGTGTTTATAATGGAAAGATCCTATGCACTGGGTTTAGTGAGTAAAAGCAACTGGCCAAGAAATCTGACCATTGAGTCTTACTGACCACACAGCACAACTTTAGTACTCATCTAACTCTGAAGTCCAGCCTTTGGACCCACATCAACATGGAGACCTGGCATGTACTATTCAGTTGAGGAGTACAGTCTCATGCCCCTACTGACCAGTAGTGATTATGGAACATGGCCTACAGCCCTGACCAATCATAGAATCTGACTAGTGGTAATGCTATGCCAGAGAACACAGCCTGAGACCTTGCTTGCTTAGAGGCATTTGCATAGCCCAGCTAGTAGCTCTAACTGACTATGGAATATAGCCAGTAGCCATGCCTGAGCAGGGAGCTCACCTAGTTGAACCACTTGATCACAGAACCTAGCTGCAGGCCATCCAATCATAGATACCAACCAATGGCATCCCACCACTGACGAAGTCAGTTCCAGCATGTCATAATTTCAAGAGTTTCATCAAAAGGTTGATGGAAATTGGGGACTCAACAAAGGCTAAGTCACATATGTTATCACCTGTTGTAATGGCTGAGGGCATTTCCCCCAAACCTGAATAGGATGATTGCTGCCAGACAGCTCAGGGCATCTTAATCTACATGTTATTGCCTCCTGTTGGCCAAACACCTGAACAGTCATAGGCTATTCCCCAATCGGACAATGCTTCTGTATGAAACCCTACCCTTTGAAGTGTATTATCTCCACCTTGCCTTAGGACAAATTGTGTTAATAAAAAGCAAGAGTCCTGAGACAAGGAGAATTCAGAATTTGGCTTCTTCAGCCAAGCTCCTCTGACCCCCAGTGCCTTTCAAAATTATCTTTAGTCTTTGGACTTTTACTTAATCTACACACAGCCTTTCTCCAGATTGCTGAACCCTTCTTAATGCTGGAACAAGAACCCCGGCACACCATCACCACCTCAAAGCATGAACAATGGTCTCACCCAACTAGAGACCCCAATAACAAGCTCCACTTATCCATGAGTATTACCAGTTAATCCATCCAGTACCCCCAGATGTGTTTACTGGGGATGGTCTTTCCCTTCACCAAAAAACCTATACATTCTGTAAGAGAGGACCACTTACTCAAATACACAGATACAAATGCAAAGACACAAGGATAACAAGGAATCAGGTAAACATGACACACCAACAGAAATAATTTAAGCTCCAGTAACTGAGTCTAAAGAAATGGAAATCGATAAATCATGTGACAAATAATTCTGAATAATTTTCTTAAAGTAGTTCAATGAACTACAAGAATACACAGACAGATAACTAAATGAAATTAGGCAAACAATTCATGAACAGAATGAGAAATTCACAAATGAAATAAAAACTATTAAAAATCAAATTTTAGAGCTGAAGAGTACAATGAGTGAAGAAATAAAGAATTTACAAGAGAGCATCAACAACAGACATGACTAAGCAGGAAAAAAAAATCCATGAACTAGAAAACACATCATTTTAAATTATCTGGTTGGAGGAGCAAAAATAAAAAGTGTGAAAAAGAATTATGAAAACCTCAAGGACTTAGGAAATACAATCACAGGAGGAAATATTCATTATAGAAGGGAGAGAAAAGTATAAAGTTTTCAATGTTGCTAAAGTTAAGTTGTTGGGAGGAGAAAACTGGTGGCAGAATAGACAGACGTGTTCCGAGCCTTGTCCTGGAGCAGAAAGAAAGAACAGCTGAGGGTCACATGAGGAGTGTTTGTTGGCAAGTTAATGGACAGCTAAACTCCAGGAGAAGGTGGGGACTGCTAGACGGGGTTCCCCTGACCTGGCACCCCTATTGTGGCTGGGTCCCCTCCCGGAGCTACAGGCTCGGATGCGGAGTCCATGCCATCTTGACAGGGAAAGTGGAGCTTATCGGAAGCCTGAAAATCCACAACTGCAGCAACCACTGAACAGCTGCGAGCCCCGGAACACCGGTCCCCAATTGGCACAAACACGCGGATTCAAAGGAGCTCTTCTTTCCACCACAGAAAGGTCAGATTTTGCCTGGGATAAGGTGAGGTCTCTGGTCCCAGCGGGAGAGAGAAACGGGCGGTTTTGCAGGAGCTGGAGGACCAGGGAAGTCTGTGCCTAGAAAAATCCGTGGATGTTGGGGCTGGCATGATCCGTGAATGTGGAAGGGGGTCCTCAGAGCTGCTAACAGAAGGGATCTCTAAAAAGCAACCCATTTTGATCTGATGTGCAAGGACAGCCTAAGAATTTCAAAGGTGTGCCGGCTGCTTAGACTTGCGCACAGACCCATTGTTCGCACACTTGGGCTTTTGCCTCTTCAAATCCTTGCTTCTGATTACTGAGCCCAAATACATAGGATCACCCAGTGGGGACACCCTGGGAGACTGCAGGGGAAAGTTGTTTTTCTGGAACCTGGGGATCAGAGCGGGGAGTGACCATCGGAGAATCAGCTCTGAGGTAGCCCACTTCCATAAACCAGTATTGAGTGCCACAGGGAAAGAAGATATAAATACCCCTAGAGAGGCCAATAGATCTGGAAGTCAATCCAGAAACACTGCCACCCAGGGGCTGAATCACAAATTGACTCTTGTGTAATCAGAAATAAAGGAATACGAGAAATTAAGACACCGCCTGCTTAAAAATCAGGACTGGCTTACAACACTGAGGAACAGTAGAACGCAGGGAACTGCAATACTGTCTGGACTGAGAAACAGGTAGCCAAACAGAACAATAGAGGAAGTGAATGACCTTCACTACTGCACATTATATATTTTTTAATTTTCATTTTTTGCATCTTTCACTTAAGAAACTAATTTTTTTCTTTTTTCCTCACTTGATTTTACCTTTTTAATTATTACATTTTTATTTTCAATCAGTATTATTACTACTACTATTTTACCTTTTTTTTTAAAGTGTCATTTTATTTTCTCTTTATTTTACTTTGGGATTAGTGTTCTACATTCTATATTCATCTTTCCTTTAGCATCGTTTTACTCTATCCCAAGTCTACCTTTATGCCATCACTCTCTTCCTAACCTTTCCCCTTTTGGTGTCCTGTTTATCTTACCCCTTTCCTGCTTTAGATTTTCCCTATTCTTTCTGTTTACCCCATTAAAATTTCACCCTACTTATATATCTAATTTCCAATCCCCTGCTCCAAGTCCATACACACCTTTCTCTTTGCTGTCTTAACTATCCAAAAAATTGTTTTTCTCTCTGTCCTTTAGTTGTTGTTTGCTTGAATGTTGATTATATCAAATTTTTATGTTTTTTGTGAGGTTATTTTGCTTATTCTTTTTGTTTGTTTTTGTTTGCTTTGTTTTTCTTTGTTTTTTTGCTTCTGTTTTCCCTTGCCTCGCTTGATATTAGTTGGTGTTGTAGTTTGTATTAATCCCCAGGTACTTGTTGCTGGCATTTGCTGGAATTACTGGTTGTTCTACTGGAGTTTTCTCCCCATATAGTTTGTTCCCCTTTTCTCTCCTAGTCTCTTTCTTGTCTCTCATTATTTTTTCTTTTCCCAATTTCATTTTAACTCTCCTTTTTTATTCATTCTTTTTCCTCTTCTTCTTTCTCTCCTATCCCCTAATTTGCCTTTCTCTGGTGGTCACCTTTATTGGAGGTTATTAATATCGTGAATACATTTCTGTTCAGTGCCTTGTGTGTGTTGTACCTGGTTGTGCTGTATTTTGTGCCTTTAAGTCAATGCAGGAGAGAGAGAACTACATAACCAGACATCCAGAGAAGAGAGAACATGGGGAGACAAAGAAACAGCCCGCACATGAAAGAAAAGCAGGCATCACCAGAAAAGGAAGTAAACGAAATAGAGGCAAGCAACCTGCCAGTGAAAGAATTCAGAGAAATGGTCATAAGGTGGCTGAAAAGAATGGAAGATAAATTCGACAATATGAGTAAGAACCAAGAGGAAATGAAGAAGAACCAAGAAGAAATGAAAAGTGGCATCACTGCTGTAAAGAACTCAATAGAAAGCATGAAGAGTAGACTAGAAGAAGTAGAGGACCGCATCAGTGAGCTAGAAGACAAGATGGAAAAAAAATACCCTAGTAGAGCTTCTTCTAGAAAAAAAAATTAAAAAGCAGGAGGAGAGCCTAAGGGAACTTTGGGACAACACAAAACAAAACAACATCCGCATAATAGGGGTTCCAGAAAGAGAGGAAATGGAGCAAGGAATAGAAAACCTGTTTGAATAAATAATGACAGAAAACTTCCCTGATATAGGGAAGAAAAAACCCACACAAACCCAAGAAGATCACAGAGTCCCAAGAAAAAGGAACCCCAAAAGACCAATGCCAAGGCACATTATAATTAAATTGGCAAACACAAACGACAAAGTAAGAATTTTAAAAGCGGCCAGAGAGAGACAGAAAGTTACCTACAAAGGAACCCCCATCAGACTAGCAACTGATTTCCCAACAGAAACTCATCAGGCCAGAAAGGAATGGAGTGAAATATACAAAGTCATGCAAAGGAAGGGTCTGAATCCAAGAATACTGTACACAGCAAGGCTATTAATCAAAATTGAAGGTGAAATCAGGAGCTTCACAGACAAAAAAGGACTAAAGGAATTTATTACCACCAACCAGCAATGTAAATAATGCTAAAGGGTCTGCTGTAAAAAAAAAAAAAAAGAAATAGGAAGCAAAGAAGGAACACAGGGGTAAAGAATAAAAATGGTGACAAATAAGTACCTATCAATAATAACTTTAAATGTAAATGGATTAAATGCCCCAATCAAAAGACATAGGGTAACAGATTGGATAAGAACATAAGACCCATATATCTGCTGTATACAAGGAACCCACCTCAGAAAAAAGATGCACACGGATTGAAGGTGAAGGGATGGAAAAAGGTTTTTCACATGAATGGAAAAGAAAAAAAAGCTGGGGTAGCAATACTTATATCTGACAAATTAGATCTCAAAGTGAAGGACATAACAAGAGATAAGGAAGGCCACTTCATAATACTAAAGGGAGCAATCCAAAAAGAAGAAATAACTCTGGTAAACATATACGCACCCAATACAGGAGCACCCAAATACATAAAAAAAATGCCTGGAAGATATCAAAGGAGAGATTGACAGCAATACAATCATAGTAAGAGACTTTAATAACCCACTATCACCACTGGACAAATCCTCTAAACAAAAAATCAGCAAAGAAACATCAATCCTAAATGACTCACTAGACCAGATGGAATTAATTGATTTCTTCAGAACATTTCACCCCAAAGCCACAGAATATACATTCTTCTCAAGTGCACATGGGTCATTTTCAAAGATAGACCATATGTTGGGTCATAAGAAAGTCTCTTCAAATTCAAGAAAGTAGAAATCATATCAAGCATCTTCTCAGATCACAGTGGCACAAAACTGGAAATCAACTACAATAAAAACAATCCAAAAGAATCAAACACATGGAGACTAAACAGCATGCTATTAAACAATGACTGGGTTACCAGAGATATCAAGAAGGAATTAAAAGACATCAGGGCAACAAATGACAAAACACAATAATCCAAAATCTATGGGACACAGTGAAAGCAGTATTGAGAGGGAAGTTCATAGCTCTACAAACTACTGCAAAAAAACAAGAAACAATGGTAATAAATTACCTAACCCTACAACTCAAAGAGTTAGAAAGACAGCAACAAGAAAAGCCCAGTGTAAGCAGAAAGAAAGAAATAATAAAGATCAGAGCGGAGATAAACGACATTGAGACCAAAAAAACAATACAAAAGATCAACAAAACCAAGAGCTGGTTCTTTGAAAGGATAAACAAGATTGATGAACCTCTAGCCAGGCTTACCAAGAAGCAAGGAGAGAGGACCCAAATAAACAAAATCAGAAATGAAAGAGGAGAAATAACAACAGATCCCGCCAAAATACAAAGGATTGTTAAAAAATACTATGAACAACTCTATTCCAACAAACTAGACAACCTGGAGGAAATGGACATATTCCTAGAAAAATACAACCTTCCAAAACTCAATCAGGAAGATTCTAAAAGTCTCAATAGGCCGATAACTATGGATGAAATTGAAGCAGTCATCAAAAAGCTACCAGCAAACAAAAGCTCAGGGCCAGATGGCTTCACAGGGGCGTTATACCAAACATTCAAGGAAGAACTAAAACCTATCCTCCTCAGACTATTTCAAAAAATTCAAGAGGAAGGAACACTCCCAAGCTCATTCTATGAACCCAGCATCACCCTAATACCAAAACCAGATAAAGACAACACAATGAAAGAGAATTATAGTCCAAAACCCTCATGAACATAGATGCCAAAATCCTCAACAAAATTCTAGCAAATTGAATCCAGCACTGCATCAGAAAGATCATACACCATGACCAAGTAGGATTTATCCCAGGAATGCAAGGATGGTACAATATCCACCAATCAATAAATGTGATACATCACATAAACAAATGGAGAGATAAAAATCACATAGTCATATCAATTGATGCAGAGAAAGCATTTGACAAAATCCAACACCCTTTCTTGATAAAAACTCTCAACAAGGTGGGAATAGAAGGATCATACCTCAACATAATAAAAGCCATATATGACAAACCCACAGCCTACATCATACTCAATGGGCAAAAACTAAAACCATTTCCCCTAAGAACAGGAACAAGACAGGGATGCCCACTCTCACCACTCCTGTTCGACATAGTACTGGAAGTATTAGCCATTGCTATCAGACAAGAAGAAATAAAAGGCATCCAAATTGGAAAAGAAGAAGTAAAGCTGTCCTTATTTGCAGATGACATGATACCATACATGAAAAACCTGAAAGACTCCATCAAAAAACTATTACTTAATAAATGAATTCGGCCATGTAGCAGGATACAAAAAAAAAAAAAAATCTATGGCATTTCTATACACCAATAGAGAACTTACAGAAAGAGAGACTGAAAAAGCAATCTCATTTACCATAGCACCAAAAAAATTAAAATACTCAGGAAGAAACTTAACTAAGGAGGTAAAAGACCTATATGTGGAAAACTACAGGGTACTGAAAAAAGACATAGAGGAAGACATAAACAGATGGAAGAACATAACATGTTCATGGACTGGTAGAATTAATATCATTAAAATGTCCATACTACCCAAAGCAATCTATAGATTCAATGCACTCCCCATTAAAATACCAATGTCATATTTCACAGACCTAGAAAGAACTCTCCAAAAATTCATCTGGAATTAAAAAAGACTCCAAATAGTCACAGCAATCCTGAGAATGAAGAACAAAGTAGGTGGGATCTCAATACCAGATTTCAAGCTGTATTACAAAGCCACTGTTCTCAAAACAGCCTGGTTCTAGCAAAAGAACAGACATATAGGTCAATGGAATAGAATAGAGAACCCAGAAATCGACCCAAATCACTATGCTCAATTAATATTTGACAAAGGAGGCATGGACATACAATGGAGTCAAGACAGTCTCTTCAATAAATGGTGTTGGGAAAATTGGATAGATACATGCAAAAAAATGAAACTAGATCACCAACTTACACCATACACAAAAATAAACTCAAAATGGATGAAGGACTTAACCATATGACGAGAAACCATAAAAATACTAGAGGAATCCACTGCCAGAAAAATCTCTGACATATGCCAAAGCAATTTCTTCACCAATACTGCTCCTAGGGCAATGGAAAATAAACCAATGGGACTACATCAAAATAAAATGCTTTTGCACAGCAAAGAAGACCATCAATAAAACAACAAGAAAGTCCACTGCATGGAAGAACATATTTGCCAATGATAAGGGTTTAATCTCCAACATTTACAGGGAACTCATGCAGCTTTAAAAAAGGAAGATTAACAACCCAATAAAAAAATGGGCAACTGATCTAAATAGACACTTTTCGAAAGAGGACCAAAGGAAGGCCAAGAGACATCTTCAGAACATCTCTCTGCTCAAAGTCACTAATTATCAGAGATGCAAATCAAAACAACAATGCAGTACCATCTCATACCTGTCAGAATGGCTATCATCAACAAATGACAAGTGCTGGCGAGGGTGCGGGGAGAAAAGAACCCTCGTGCACTGGGAATGCAGACTGGTGCAGCCACTGTGGAGAACAGTATGAGTTTCCTCAAAAAACTAAAAATGGAACTCCCATTTGACCCAGTGATCCCACTTTTTGGAATATATCCCAAGAAACTAGAAACACGAATCAGAAAGGATATATGCACCCCTATATTCATAGCAACACAATTCACCATAACTAAGATTTGGAAACAGCCTAAGGGCCCATCAGCAGATGAGTGGATTAAAAAACTGTGGTACATCTACA
Organism: Corynorhinus townsendii; assembly: GCA_026230045.1. NCBI lineage: Eukaryota > Metazoa > Chordata > Mammalia > Chiroptera > Vespertilionidae > Corynorhinus > Corynorhinus townsendii. The sequence goes on along the minus strand of JAPDVU010000002.1, from coordinate 78,798,527 downwards.
CAATGGAATACTACGCTGCGGTAAAAAAGAAGTTCTTACCATTTGCAACAACATGGATGGAGATGGAGAGCATTATTATACTAAGCGAAATAAGCCAGGCAGAGAAAGATAAATATCACATGATCTCACTCATTTGTGGAATATAATGAACAACATAAACTGATGAACAAAGATAGATCCAGAGACAGAGAAACATCAATCAGAACGTGAAACCTCAGGGAAGGTAGAGGAGGCGAGGGTAAGGGGAAGAGATCAACCAAAGGACTTATATGCATCTATATAAGCCTAATCAATGGACACAGACAACAGGGGGGTAGGGTCATGGATGGGAGGTGGGGGGTAATGGGGGAATAAAGACACATATGTAATACCTTAATTAATAAAGAAATTAAAAAACAAACAAAATAAAAATAAAAAACCCCAACAATATAGAACAGTAGTCTGCATCCTAGAAGTGATTAGAGTTTGTGGTGATTTGCCCCAAATCCTCACATCTTTACTATGTAACTTTGCAAGTGCCTTGCCACCCAGACCAGGGTGCACTGCCTCAGCCCTTGATTCTTAGACTCAATTATGTGATTTGTTTTGATCAATGGAATATTAGCAGATATGATACAAGCAGAAACTTGAAATGAGTTTGTGCATTAAAACTTGCTCTCTTGCCTGGCTTGATAGGTCAGTTGGTTAGAGTGTCCTCCTGATATGAAAGGCAACCAATGATTTGCAAACCACATATCTCATAAGAAGTTATTATATAAACTATATAAGGAATTCATATAGCTCAATAGCAAAACAACAAATAATTCCATTAAAATTTGGGCAAAGGCCTTGAATACTTTTTTCAAAAAAAAGAAATGAAAATGACTAACGAGTACATGAAGAGATGTTCATATCACAAGACTTCAGTTTTACCAAGAACATTTTGGCTAACATTTGCCAGTTTCTCTCTGGGTGCCAGGTTCTGTGATAAATATTTTACAGTGATTACTCTTGTAAATCTTCACAACAAATCTCTGCAGTCAATTTTAATTCTCACCCCCTTCTTGATTTATAAATGAGAAAACAGAGGCACAGAGAGTTTGTGATTTAGCCAGAATTATATGGCTAATAAATGGTACAGCATGACTTCAAAACTGAAGGGTCTACACCTAGAGCTTATGCACATCACCACTCTATTTCACCAACATTAATAATTTAGGATATTACTGCTACTGGATCAGGCCAATTCCCATTCATTATGAACGATTACTCCAGAAAGATTTGGGGGAAAATTGGAGGCATTAATAAACACCTGAAGCAGATTTCAGTTAATGCAATCTGTGGCCAGCTTTAAATTCAAATTAGAAAAAGATTATTCCTTTGTAGTACCTAGGACTCAGGACTATCAAATCTTGATAGGACTGTCAGGAAGGCTAGGGGTGGAATATGAAATTAGATATTTGAGGGAAAATAATAAGTACTAACGAATCAGAATTGACAGAGAGAAATTTCAGAGATCAGCATTTACCACTTGCATCTTGCTCTAATGAGTCAACCTCAGCTTGATAGTGGTTGAGGGATGGGAGAATATGCAGTCATCTTGGCTTAGGGCCAGAGCAGAGAAAGGTTATGCAAGGTTACTTTTGGGTTTTGTCAATATTATGTAAACACTATTCTCATTTGATGACAGCCATATTATCCTTCCTAAGAAATCCATATGGATTCTCTAATAATGTCCACTGAGCATTGCACATGAATAATGATACATATTTATAATTACAGAAGTTTTCCTATTCACAGTCTCTAAGCATCAAACTTTTAATAAAGTCTCTAGGGAATACTCTCAGATTAATTACTATATTATCAACAGAGAATGTTAATTGTCTATGTATGCCCTCAGTTAAAAAGTTAGAGTATTAGCAGGATACTGTCCTCAATGATTCTCAAGTGATAGGGTTTTTTTTCTCAAAGATTAATGATAGTCTCACAAAGAAAATATTTTTATTATTTATGTTCTAATAAATCATTGAAGTAGCCTCTCCCCTTGGTTTTATAATAAAGTAAGAGAATAGTCTGTGGGTCTTATGTATCAGGTTTGTTGAAACCACTGATTTATATTTATAATACATGAAAAATAGGTTATATATATATATATAGGAGACTAGCTTGGCAGTAAACTTTGAGATAATGAATAGAAGGGAAGGAAATCCAGTTTCTTTTGGAAAGCCTTATATCCATCCATTTTTTAAAAATGCCATCCATTTTTCATGGTGTAGTGGTAAATTGTAATGGGTATAAAGCATTATCGAGTGACTTCCACATCTCTTTTCTTCCCTTTTAAAGCCTTTCTTCTTCCCTTTCCAATCTAGTAGAGCAAGAGCAGGGTGAACTTTTTGGACACCTTTCACAATCCAATACGAAGTCACTGTCAACCATGACAGTTATGTCAAGTGCTATGTCAAGACTGAAGTAGTGAGGTGTAACAGGAGTGCCCTTAGAGGGGTCTGGAATACCCAAAACAAGTCTGGACACTTGGATAAGGACTCTACCTGGACACCGAAATGAGTGGGACATCCACCTCTCTGGGCTATAAGAACTCAGAGTTCCCACCATCCAATACTCGAGCTTGGCTATATCATGGGTCACACTCTGAGCCCTCCCAGACTTGCACTCCACTGGGCACCTGCCATTACTGCAGCCACCTGGCTTGAGACCAACACCCAACTCTCCACACCTGCAGACACTGCCAGTGAATAGGACTTTGTGCCCCATATTTGCTCTGCTTGCTTCTCTTGCATGAGCTCCCCCTCTCTGTGTGTAACCTGCTTGTGACTCTATTGGCTTATTGAGGAGGTCTCCCCTAAGAAACCTGCCATTGCGGGAAGACACAAACATGCGTGGGTGACTCTTTTCAGGGATGCTCCCTTGCTCACGGCACAATCTCTAGCTCTACCTGTCACTGTTCTGACCTAAATATTTCTCTTCTTTCCTCTACCTTCTCTATCTCTTTCCTTCATCATTTCCTTAGTTGCTTTTCTTAGAGCTCCTGTGTTTGTCCTTTCTTTTTCTGGCTTGTCTCCAGGTGTGGGAGGGGAGCTAGAATGTGTCTACCTTCAATCCTATTGTTCTGCACAACTCTTTTAATCTTTATAAGGAGGGTTGTTTTGTTTGTTTGTTTTTTCAAGGACAGAGACTACTGCTCTGGATTTGTCTTGGAACACATCAGATCATTTCCGAAGGGAGGATGATCTAATTTAAGTGAGAGGAATAGGAAACACATTTATTTTTGAAACTTAAACAAACAAAAAACCACACAGGCCCAAAATTATGTAACTTATGCTGGAAGCCCATGATACCAAATCAGGTTTAAAATCTGATTTAATAGCAGTTCCAACCTCTCTCAGAAACATAATCTTAATAAGCTAGTCTGGAATTTTTGAGCCAAGCACCAATAAGGTAATCTATTGCATGGGCCCTCTAATCCCCCCACCTCACCCTCCCCACACCATCCATCCCCACTTAGAAAGAAGCAATCTGCATGATAAAAAACCTTTTCTTCTCTTCCCCCAAGAAAAGGCATCCTGGCCCCAAAATAATCCTTTCTTTTATTTCTCTAATAGCTCTCTTGCCCCACCTTGCTTCCTTGTGATGACCTCTGCCTTCCCTTAAAGGAAGGTGGCCTTGCCTGAAATAATCCACTATTTTAACTTCTTAGTGCCACCCTCTTTCTGCCTGTGAAAACATTCCATTTTGTACACCCTCGGAATAACCTACTAGTTGCTAGATAGGATACTGCCCACTTCAAGAATCCCTTAATTAAAGCTAATTAGATCTTCAGATTTACTCGATTTGTTAGTGGCAAGAATGGCATCAGGTATTAGACTGGTGGAATCAGATCAGACCTTTGTTTAGCAACCTCTGTACTTGAGTTCTGGCTAAGAAAGAATTCAGATCCAAGACTCAAACTATAAGCAAAAGTTTATTTAGAAAGTCACAGAGGTAGAAGTGAGCCACAGAAGAAATGGGTTCAGAAAAGAAGTTACAGAGGCAAAACAAGGGCCCTTGGAGCTTAGGGAAAAGAAAGGTAAAGGTAACACACCTTGGGGGAGAGCCAGGGGAGCAGAAAAGTGGGAATATGCTCCTGAGAGGGAGAGTGCTGGGCTTTAGGGGAGGCCCCAGGGGAGGATCTCCACAGAATATTCATCACCTTTCCAGTTGAGTCCTTTCAGGGTCATGGTCTCCACTAATTGGTAGGTACCAAGGTAGGGGGTAGTCAACCCATCTGGTCCTGAGGTCAGTGGTGGTGTCACTTGTCTGGTATTTCTGCTTTTCTGGTCCTGGAGCTGAAATACAACTGAGGCCTAGAAATTATCTTAAGGCAGTGGTTGGCAAATAGTAGCTCACGAGCCACATGTGGCTCTTTGGCCCCTTGAGTGTGGCTCTTCCACAAAATACCACAGCCTGGGCAAGTCTATTTTGAAGAAGTGGTATTAGAAGAAGTTTAAGTTTAAAAAATTTGGCTCTCAAAAGAAATGTCAGTCGTTGTACTGTTGATATTTGGCTCTGTTGACTAATGAGTTTGCCGACCACTGTTCTAAGGGGTTAATACTTAAGGGAGTGGTCTTGCAAGGGCCCACATGGGAGTCACATGAGGATACTGTTCAGCCCCTTGCTTTTCCTCTAAGGGGGTCTACCACATGACTGTGACATGCCTGGAGAGGAAAGTGTGAGATCCTCTCTCCCCCCAACTGATGGGCGGAGTTATGACATCCCGGGACATTGAACCACTGGGACATTGAACTACCAATCAGCGTGCACCGAGTGCCCTGGGGCCCACCCCTTCCTGTTCCTTCCCTTAAAAATGACACTCCACCCACGCACGTGTACTGTTTTTTCCCTTCTGCAGGGAGCAGTCCAGCTGGGCCCCTTCTTCTCCTCCTCCCCCTCCCCCCAATAAGGAATAAACCTCCCTTTTAATGTATCTTGGTTTCTGACTCCCGTTTCCTGCATCTCAAACCTTACAGAAAGGTCAGGGGAGGGGCCAAACTGCATGACCAGTGATATGCTAGAGGAGGAAATGTTACCCTAGGCATGAGTGTGTGTTTTCCCATTTTATCCATTGCTAGGCACCCAGGGATTTCTGTCCTGATAACCTTCCATACCTGGCCTGTTGTCCTTACTCTGCTCATGTCTGTCTAACTGCTTACCACAGATTGAATTTTGTATTGTTGTTGTTTTTTAACAGAACAAAGTTTTGTAGCAAGAGAAATGGAAACTAGTTCTTCAATTATAAACTGGTAAATTCTCATATTGTATCTCCAAGGACTACTTGACATCTCCATGCAAATATCCAATCAGCATTTCAATTTTATTATGGCTGAACCTGAGCTTCTCTACTACTATCAAACCCCAATTCTATTTCTCCTTTGCCTTCCCCATTTTAGAAAATGGTGACTCAGTTTTTCCAGTTACTCAGGCAACAATATGACCAGTCATCAAATAAGTGTCAGCACTATTATAAAAATGTATTCAAAATCAAACCACCTTTATTATTCTGGTACAGACCCACCATTTCTTACCTATTAATGCCAAAGTCATCTAGCATGTGTCCCCATTTCCACATATGCACCCTACAGTCCTGTCTCAACAGAGCAGCCAGAGTTATAAGTGTAGTACTGTCACTCTGCTCAAATCTGTAATCTACCCTCACTTCAGTTCGCATAAAAGTGGAAGTCTTTACTATGGTTTATAAGGTTCTACCTATTTTTTCACTGAGATACTTGGTGTTTTTTATAATTATTGTAGTTATTTTTAAATGTATTTTGTTCACTTGCTTTTTGTCAGATATACTTTTGCAAATATTCTCTCCTGATTTGTGACTTATGTATTCATTTTCTTAATGGTATTTTTTGATGGTCTAATTTATTATCTTTTAAATGGTATTGTTTTCTATGTCCTGTGTAACCAATTTTGCCTAACCACAATTCTTCAAAATAGTCATCCATTTTCTTCTAGGAGCTTTATGGTTTTAGCTTTTACATCTAAGTCTATGATTAATCTTGAATAATTATTGTGTATAACAAGAGATAATAGTAAAGATTATTTTTTTCCATGTAGGTATCTAGTTTTTCAAGCATAATGTGTTGAGAAGACTTTCCTTCCTCCATTGAAATGCTTTCAAATATTTGTTGAAAATCAATTTCCTCATTTCTGTGAGCCTATTTCTGGGCTCTACTATTTCATGGATCTATTGGTTTAACCAATTCCCATATCATCACATTAACCTTATTCACATATCACAATGTACTGGTATTAAAATAAAGTAGTATGTCTTCCAATATTTTTGTTTTTCAAAATTGCTTTGGATATTCTAATTTTATTGCATTTTTATTTAAATTTTAAAATTTTCTTAATTTCTGCACAGAATCATACTTTGATTGGAATTGCATTGACTCTAAAAATAAATTTGGGAAGAATTGAATTCTAATGTCATTAACTGTTTCAATGTATGAACATGATATATAATTTTTCCTCCATTTATTTTGCCCCTCTTTAAATTGTTAAGCTGAGATCATTGATTTTTAGGCCTATCTTTTTTCTTAATATAAGCATTTAAAATTATATCTTTTTCTGCTAGCACTGATTTAATGGCATGAAACAAGTTTTGACATATTGTATTTTAATTCTTTTTTAATTCACATTTTCTTCTAGTTTTCCTTGTTAATTCTTTCATGCATGGCTTATTTAGAAATGCCTTTGTATTTACAAATATTTGTAATTTGTCTAGGTATCTTATTGATTTCTAATTTAATTTTATTGTGGTATAAAATATATCCTGTAAAATTTTATCTCTTAAATTTATGGAGACATGCAAAATGATCCAGCATATGATTATCTCAATGAACTCATGTGCACTTGAAAAGAATATAGCTTCTGCAGGTATTAATTGTGTTGTTCTAGTAATATCAGCTATATCAAGAAGGGGCTTCTTGAGTGTGTTAGGAAACTTGTGTGTCTGGAACATGAATGAGTCTTGAGGGAAAAGAAGTTTGAGTTGTTATAAAATGAATTGAATGCCATGGGAAAGATCTTGAACTTCATTTCTCAGGCAATAGGTATGCCCTGAAAACTTTTCTGAGTGGCATCATAAGATATTTAAATATTAAAATAAAAATATTTTAAAAATTAATATTTGATGCAAAGTGTAGAAAATATGCTTCAGGGAGAGGAAACTAGAGTCAGAGAGTAATCAGAAAGCTGTTATAATTGTCCAGTAGTTTCCAAACCATGGTACACATTATAATTATTGGGAGAAGTTTTTGTACAAAATACTAGTATAGATTGTGAGGTGTTACTGTTGCTATCCACTAATTGGGTAAGCAATGAAGTCCTGTAATCTGCATTTTTAAAATGACCTTCTTCAGGCCCTGGATGGTGTGGCTTAGTTGCTTGGGCATCATCCTATGCACTGAAAGGTTGCTGGTTGGATTCCCAACCAGGGCACATGCCCAGGTTTCAGCTTGATCCCTGATAGGAGGCAGGCAGGAGACAGCTGATCAATGTTCCCCTCTCACATTGATGTTTCTCTTTCTCCCTCTCCCTTCCTCTCTCTCTAAAAATCAATAAAAATATAAAAAATAACAAAATAAAAATGCCCTTCAGTTAATTCAAATGCATGTGAAGTTCATAGTTCATGTATATGCTATTGGAATAAACAAGGAGGACAAAGAAATCCATCAAAATAAATTAGAATGTAGACTCACTAGGACTCAGTGACATATTAGATGCAAAGGGGTTAGTCAGTGAAGGCAAAAAGAGACATTTATAAGTAGAATATTGGCCCGGCACACAAAATTCGTGCACGGGTGGTGAAGTGTCCCTCAGCCCGACCTGAACCCTCTCCAATTTGGGAACCCTCAGGGGATGTCCGACTGTGGGATTAGGCCTAAACCGGCAATCGAACATCTCTCTCGCAATCCAGGACTGCTGGCTCCTAACCACTCACCTGCCTGCCTGCCTGATTGGCCCTAACCACTCTGCCTGCCAACCTGCTTGCCCCCAACTGCCCCCCCACTGGCCTTCTCACCACCAATTGCCCCCCCTGCCAGCCTGCTCGCCCCCAAATGCCCTCCCCTCCTGGCTTGATCATCCCTAACTGCCTCTGCCTTGGCCCCACCACCATGGCTTTGTCCGGAAGGTCTCCTGGTCTAATTAACATATTACCCTTTTATAAATATAGAAACAAAATATGTATTAATTTTTTAAAAATTAATATATATTTATTTATATATAAATAATATATAAATAATTATTTATATCATAAATAATTATTTATTTATTATAATTATTTATTATATAAATAAATATATGTGTATATATTTATTTATATTTATATAAACAAATATATATTTATTTATTTATATATATATATACTAGAGGCCTGGGGCGGGGGGCCAGGGATGGGTGTTCCTCAGCCCAGCCTGCACCCTCTCCAATCTGGGACCCCTTGAGGGATGTTCGACTGCTCGTTTAGGCCAGATCTGTAGGATCGGTCCTAAATGAGCAGTCGGACATCCCTCTCACAATCCAGGACTGCTGGCTCCCAACTGCTCGCCTGCCTGCCTTCCTGATTGCCTCTAACCACTTCTGCCTGCCATCCTGATCACCCCCTAACCACTCCCCTGCCAGCCTGATTGATGCCTAACTGCTCCCCTGCCAGGCTGTTTGTCCCTAACTGCCCTCCCCTGCAGGCCTGGTCCCCCACCCGCAACTACCCTCCATTGTAGGCCTTGTCCCTCCCAACTGCCCTCCCCTGCTGGCCATCATGTGGTGACCATCTTGTGTCCACATGGGGGCAGGACCTTTGACCACATGGGACAGCCATCTTGTGTGTTGGAGTGACAGTCAATTTGCATATTACTCTTTTATTAGATAGGATAGAGGCCTGGTACATGGGTGGGGGCTGGCTGGTTTGCCTTGAAGGGTGTCCCAGATCAGGGTGGGGCGTGGGGCGGCCTGGGGCATGAGGCAGCCTGGGCAAGAGGCCTCGGGCGGTTTGCAGGCCGGCCATGCCCCTGGGCAACCCAAGCAGAGGCCCTGGTATCTGGGATTTATTTATCTTCTATAATAGAAACTTTGTAGCCTTGAGTGGAGGCCTGGGCCCGCCAGGGCAGGCTTCCTCCATTGCCAGGGAAACCCAAACCTCCTGCTCGCTCTGTGGCTGCAGCCATCTTGGTTGGGGTTAATTTGCATACTCGCTCCTGATTGGCTGGTGGGTGTGGCTTGTGGATATAGCAGAGTGATGTTAATTTGCATATTGCTCTTTTATTAAATAGGGTTATATATACTGGGGATCAAGCCCGGCAACCTGGGCACACTCGGGACCCTGCAGTCTGCAGGCTGATGCTCTATCCACTGAGCCAAACCAGCCAGGGCACCACCAGTCACTTTTAGAGTATTGTATTGCTTCTTGAAGAAACCCTCTGCCACCTTCCCCATCTAGCTGCCTTCCCCATCCAGCCATCTGCACACTGCTCTTTCAGACATTTCATGGGAATGGGCATTTTGTGACCAGCTGCCTCACTTGGGTATATACCTCAGAGTGGCGTGTTTTACAGGGTCCCATGTGACTGATACTAATCATTTGAGGAGCAGCCGCACCATTTCCATTCCTACAGCAGTGTGTGAGGGCTTGGATTTGTCCACATCCTCCCCAACACTTGCTATCATGTAACTTTTGGTTCTAGCCTCCAAGGTGACTTCGGGGTCCTGCTGAAGCATTGCTCTCCAGAGCAACAATCTATGCTTTTCAATTCAGTTTTAAAAATGGAAGTTGTTTAAAATGTCTCCACAAACATCCCTGTTGGTAAGTTCTCACTGCTCAGGATCTGCTGTGACACAGCTTGCAGGGGCTAAGTCTGTCCCAGGCCAACCTCACCCCCCTGCTACCTGGTCCTGTCTGGTACTGGGGAGGGCGCTGGGGGCACCAGCCAACCATCTGCGGGGCTGGCCACAGGCTGCGTTGGGCTTTGGGAGCCAAGGGAGAAAGAGTGAGGTTCAGGAGCAGCTTTGGGGCCATGTGGGCGGTGCCTTCTCTGAATGAAGGTGTCGGAGTCGAGGAGCTCCCATCATCCTGGCTTCTACCCCTCAGAAGGCAAAAGTCCAATCAGCAAAAATGAAAACTTTAAAGAGGTGACGTGGGCTCCACCTCAGAGTAGCTCAGACACGGTTCACGGCCGCACGTGGGACTGCAGACGCCAGTGGGTGTGGGCAGCGGCCATGTGGGCCCGGCATGGCCCTCTGGCAGGGCCTGAGTGCAGGGAGGAGCCAGAGCTTCCTTGGGAGAGAAAGTTCATGGGCTGAAAGCTCCCGCTTCAAACACTGATCGCTGGTCACGGTCTGGCCCCCAACTTCCATCCATGAGGCCCTCCTCACGGAGTAAAGGGCGCCAGGCAAGGCTCTTCCTGGCCATCCCCAAGGACCCGTTGGCTCTCCTGAGTCTGTGGGGAAAGATTGTGGGGCTCCCCACTGGGCAGCCCAGCCACAGCTGCAGCCCTGAAGCCAGGCTCTGGGCTCGGTGCCGCAACCCCCTGATCTGCAGCCTCCCCTCCCCCACATCTGCAGCCTCACTGGTCCACAGCACCCCTGGTCCATAGCCCCCACCCCTGATCTGCAGCTCCCCCCAATATGCAGCCCCCGCATCCACAGCCCCCCTGATTTGCAGCCCCCTGGGCAGTGATTGGGATTGTTATGAATGCGTCATTATTCCAGGCCCAAGGGTATGCTGACACGGGGACTGGCAGCGCTGGGAGCCTGCGGCTGCTCAGGTCCCTGCTGTTCGGTGGTTCCTACTGCGTCCAGGCTAATTTGCATATTTCTCTATTTTAGATAGATGATAGATAGATAGATAGATAGATAGATAAATAGATAGATAGATGGGTTAGGGTTGGGCAGTTTATGAAGAGAGCATCCTTTGAACATCCAGGTGAAATATACCTATAGCATGAGTCTACTGAAGCTTAATAGAAACATAGCTGGTGAATCATTGGGTAACTGAAGACATACTTATGGATGACCTATCCATTGGAGAGTATCCATAAGGTAAAAAGAAGAAGAGTATGGAAAGAAATGTGAAGTTATATTAAAGAGATTGTAGGTGGATACATGTCATTTTTAGATTGGTAACAACTGATCCCTCTTTCTTATTTTTTTAAATATACTTTTATTTATTTCAGAGAGGTAGAGAGAGAGAGAGAGATGAAAACATCAATGATGACAGAGAATCGATTGGCTGCCTCCTGACTGGCAATCAAACCGCAACCTCCTGCTCCATAAGTCAATGCTCAACCACTGAGCCACACTGGCCAGGCTGATCCCCATTTTTAACCCGTTTAGTCTTGATGTCAGGCAAAGGCAACACTTCACTTTCTAGTTCCCCTTTTACCTAGAGTGAAGTGACTTGATATAGGTTGGTACAGTCAAACTCACTACACTGGATTTAAAATATGGAGGGGAGAGCCAAAGAGACAGAGGAAAAAGAGAATTTTGGTTTTAAAGTCAGCCAAGGCAGCACTCTCAAGACCCCAGCAAATGCATCCTGCACCCACATCAGTGTCATTCTCTGTGAGCTGTGAGTTCCCAAGTTCAGCAGCAGTGACAGCAAGCAGCTCATGTTGAGCTAGTGCAGGGATTTGAGTTTGGCTGTTGACTAACTGTATTGCTTCCTTCTCATTTTTCAGTTTATTCTTCCAATTTCCTAGAATTTCTATGTTTGAGCCAATTTCCATTCAACTAACTGATTTTCTGTTGCAACCAAGTGCCCTGGCTCCAACCAGGGAGAGATAAGGGAGAGAAAAGGGTACTGAACAGAGTGGTCAGAAAAGCAGTGGGTAACAAGAGCTGAGTGTTGTGGACATAAAGAGAGATAAGATATTCAAGAACATAATGGAGTACAGTACCAATTGTTAAAATAAATGCTGTGGTAGAAAAGTATTGAACAGAGGTCAGTTAGTGTGGGAAATAAGAGCTTGTTAGTGCCTTTAGTGAGAGTAGTTTCCATTTCATGATAGAGTTGAGGCCAGAGAATAATGAGAAGTGAATGGGAAACATGATGCACAATGTGAGAGGAATGTATTTGAACACTCCAAGTAATGTGGAGAGCAGTTGACATTTATCTATCACCCACAGACAAAAGTAAAATTTTTTCCCTGTAGAGAGTTTTAATGAACGTTTTCCAAAGAGAGGAGAGGAGGGGAGAGGAAGACATTAAAAACAGAAAGAGGACAGGAAAAGCAAAAAGCAGAAATTTGGGAAGGTGGGAAAGAACAGGTGAGAGGAAGATAAATAGAAAATAAGATGAGAATAAGAGAGACATGGATAGATAAATGTAGGAAAGACACACCAATGAAGAGAGACACAGGAAGTATCAGAGAAAGGCTGAATAGGAAATAAAGGGAAAGGTTCAGAGATTACAGATAAATGTTTTTGTTGACCTGTTTTGGTTTTTTTTTATTAAAAGTTGTCAACACTGGGAATCCTTTCTCTTTTTTAATTCAAAATTCAAGGCTTATTTCCCTATCAAATTTTTGTATGGAAGATATTTTTATTTTAAAATCTACTTTACAAAATTTGTATTGTTCTTACATATATTAGCACTACATAGTAGTTCTTTACAATTTTAATAGTTGCTTTATCTTTGTCATTACAAATCCTGTTGGTATTTCTTCAGAGTGCTTTTTTCTCAACCAGTTTTTTTTTAGTACAATAAAATTGAGCCAAAGACTGGAACCTATTTCAGGCAATACAAATAACTAGTGTCAATAATTATTTGATAAATGTATTTTTATTTGGAATGAGCTTTCTGCCATGCAATTCCAAATTACTAAACAATTGAAAATTCTCAAATTCAATTTGTGTGTGAATACTTACTAATTCATAAAGCTGAGAAAATCAGTGGGGGAACATTTTCTTCATATTTCTTGTTATATTTATACTAGGGGCCCAGTGCATGAAATTCGTGCACTGGGGAGGGGTCCCTTAGCCCAGCATGCCCCCTCTCACATACTAGGAGCCCTCAGGGGATGTCCTACTGATGGCTTAGGCCTGTTCCCCTTTGCAGGAGGTGACCGGGATGATTAGGGGAAAGCGCCAGCCTCATCACCCCATTGCTGCCGCCACTGCCAGCCACCACAGCCACCAAGGTATTTTCATCAACATGGACTCCAGTCCCTTCACCATGGAAAAAATTACAACTTTCTTTAGGCATTTTCAAGATGTGTCTTTCATAGGATATGACATTTCTTTCTTTTTTTTTTTATCCTCACCTGAGGATTTGTTTCCATTGATATTTTCCCTGCTCCTCTGATGCCCAGGTTGGCCCGAGGCTTTAGGCTTGAGCAGGGGGCTCCCTGCCCCTCCAATGGCCGGATCAGAGTGACCTAGGTGCCAAGGATGTTACGGGCACCCAAGTACATATGCAAATTAACTGCCATCTTTGTTGGATTAATTTGCATACTCACTCTGATTGGCTGTGGGCATTGAGGAGGTACAATCAATTTACATGTTTGTCTATTATTAAGTAAGATCAAATAATAAAATTATTGTCAAAAGTAGGTGAAAGGATAGAGGAGTTAATACATAAGGGAACTACCTTGAAAGTTTAATCAAAAAATGTGATTAATTAAACAGAATAGATCTTTTAATCAGAATAACCAGAAAGGTTTCTTAGATAGGCAACATTATGACCTCATATTAAAGTCCAGTTTGAATTATTTAACATACTACTTCACTTATCTTATATCATTATAGTTATGTTAAAATGGTAATAAATAGTTGTTAAGTTGAATAATTCTTACAGGTATTTTTCTTCAAATTTACTTACAAAAAATAAGATACTATATATATATATATATGTATATATACATATATATATATGTATATATATATGCCTAAGTGACCATTACAACTGGTTGACTGAATGACCGGTTGCTATGATGAGCACTGATCACCAGAGTGCAGATGCTCAAAGCAGGAGCTTCCCCCTGGTGGTCAGTGTGCTCCCACAGCCAACCTCCTGTGGCCAGCCAACCTCCTGTGGTACCCCCCCACCCACCCCGGCTGGCTGGCCCCAATTGGCCCCGATCATCCCTGATCACCAGTCAGGCTGAGGGACCCCACCCATGCACAAATTCATGCACTGAGCCTCTGGTATACAGATAATTCACTAATTGTTTTACATTTTTCATCTGACTTATTTGGAATTTTGTTGACCAAATCTAAAATATTACATATTATACCATTTTAACTTTTTATATAAAATAATGTTATAGAGTTCATTTCTCTGTAACCCATATTTTATAAGAAATTGTGAAGATTTTCAAAGTTAGGCTTTCTAAAGTAGAAAAAATGCAATAGCACTAGAATGACAGTTAAATAGTAACTCTACAGACTGATTCAATTTACAAGTTTCATTTTTCAAACTCAGGAAAATTTTATATAAAGTTGTTTTGAAAACCAGAGTCAATCAATTGTAGAAATGTGGGCTATTTCCAGAAGAGAAAGGAGTGCAAAACTGAAATTCCCCTAACAGCACTCAAGGATTCCCTTTAGGACAAAACTAAGCTATTCTTCTAAGTATTGCAAATGTGAACATGTATAAGTCCTTGTTCCACTGGGCATTACAGACTCTAAAAGTATAAACATCAAGTCATTATAGACAGTTCCAGTTTTAAAAATTGAAATTACACTTTATACTACTATTTTCTACCACATTTAACATTTCTGACATGTTTATGCAAACTTCAGTTTATCCTAAATTTTGATGTATTGAGTGATTAGTATGGTCTTGTCTAAGCTAATCATACATGATTTTAATGAGGCCAAATTTCTAGATTCCCTTCAGGAGCCAACCCCAAGTAAAGTTTTTGCCCTTATACAAATTGCCATTCACCTTTCAAACCTATATCTAACTCCCTGTAGGAAGCTGAAAACTCATGAGAAATCTTACTAGGCAAGATGGTCAGTGGGAGAAGCAAAAACAAATAAAACAAAACAAAACAAAGGACCATAGTAGGAGATAGTCTAAGTCTGTGCTTCTGAGACTTTAATGCCTGTCTTTAGACTTTAATCACTTGGAGATTTTCTTAAAATGCAAATTTTGTCTCTATAGGTCAGGGGTCAGGTCTCAAGAATCTTTATTTCTAACAAAGTGATGCTGCTGGACATTTGCAACCCTTAGGGCCTTCCATCCCCAGAGAATCTAGATTTTCAGAAAGCTAGGTCATTAGAGAGAGAAAAAAATGCAAAGGGAGAAGCAAGGAGGAGTAAGGTGGGTCAAGGGAAGCCAGCATAGGTGGGATCATATGGGGTCTGGAGACTAGGTCAGGGACTTTGTTCTTTTCCCCACTTAAAGGGAAACTATTGAGGAATTTTGAAAATGATGGTGAGGTGTTTATATTTGCCTTTAAGCATTAACAGAGAAGTTGATATGATCTTCATTCAGAAAAATAATATGATATTATTTGTGTTAAAATCATATATTGTAAGAATAGAAACATTTTTATTTGAATATCTATCTGAAAAGTATAAATTATATTTAACCTCCACTTGGGACTTGATTGGCAGCTAGGGGGAAAGCAAGTACATATATTTTGGTAGACTCATTGATTAATTATCCTGTGTCCTTATAATTTTCCTAGTGAAGGCTCAAAAAACAAAAAGGAGGAAAACAACATGTATATACACTGAGTGGCCAGATTATTATGATCTCTGAACGCATAATAATCTGGCCACTCAGTGTGTGTGTGTGTGTGTGTGTGTACACACATATACATACATATATTAGAGGCCCAGTGCATGAATTTGTGAATGGGTGGGGTCCAGCCAGTCTAGCCAGGGGGAGGGGACATGTGTGGTTGGCCGGCCTGCCTGCTGGTCGAACTCCTGGTCGAGGGGACAATTTGCATATTAGCCTTTTATTATATAGGATATTCACTAAGTGGCCAGATTATTATGCATTCAGAGGTCATAATAATCTGGCTACTCAGTGTATATAAAAGAAGTCACTGTAAAAACTCAGAAGAAGGGTGGAGTAAGCCATATAATGTGCATCAGTAGCTACAACGTAACACAAGCTTCACTTAAATTTCCTTCCCCTGCAATTTTGTGTAATTATTTCTTTACTGATTTTATTGCCTGACTATAATTACAAAACTCTATTTCACTGCTTCCAGTATAAGTAGTTTTCAATTTTAGTCATTTTAATGGGACATGATATCGTATTATAGTTTTCACTAAAGGCCCAGTGCAGGAAATTTGTGCCCTGGGGGGAGAGGGGGAAGTCCCTCAGCCAGCCTGCACCCTTTCCAATCTGGGACCCCTCGGAGGCTATCCAACTGCTAGTTTAAGCCTGATCCTGTTGGATATCCCTCTCACAATCCAGGACTGCTGGCTCCCAACCACTCGCCTGCCTGCCTGCCTGATTGCCCCTAAATGCTTCTGCCTGCCAGCCTGATCACCCCCTAACCACTCCCCTGCTGGCCTGATTGACACCTAACTGCTCCCTCACTGGCCCAATTGCCCCTAACTTCCCTCCCCTGCTGGCTGGTACCCCCAATTGCCCTCCCCTGCTGGCCTGATCTTGCCCCCAACTGCCCTTCCCTGCTGGCCTGTTTGCCCCCAACTGCCCTCCTCTGCCAGCCATCTTGTGGAGGCCATCTTGTGACCACATGGGCGTGGCCATCTTGTGCGAGGGCATGACAGTCAATTTGCATATTACCTCTTTATAATATAGGATTTGTATTTCCCAAAGGATGAATTATGTTGAACATATTTTTTTTGTTTGACATCTGTATATCTTGTTTAGTGAAACATCTCTTCAACTCTTTTGCCCATTTTTTACTCGTTACATATTTAAGTAGTGGCTTGGTGCATGAAATTCATGCACATTAAAAGGGGATTAATTAGAGGAAATATTTTAATATTGCTATTTGCCCTTTCTCTATAATAGAAGTGTCAGAGATGAAAGAATATTAGTAAAATGTATATGAAAATCTTCCACCTGTCAGAGTCTGGGGCACATCCAATTACCCAGATTAAAGTCCCCACCCACCCATGGTGTCTCAAAATCATGCGAGACCCAGACCCAGCCAGCCTCACCCTTGTAAAGCCCTACAGGGAGGGGGGGTGCAGCCTCAGTTCCCCCAGCACACCCTCAGGTGCCCAGGCCAGGTGCTGAGGTGGGGGGCATGGCCTAAGGTCCCCCGTCAAGCCCCACCAGGCGGGGAGTGCAGCCTAAAGCCCCCTGGTCTGGTGCCAGGGTGGGGGAGACGACCTGAGGTCCCTTGGCCCAGTGCCAGGGCAGGGGGCATGGCCTGAGGTCCCCCAGCCTGGGTCAGGGAGGGGGGCATGCCTTGAGGTCCCCTGTCATGCCCCACTGGGTGGGGGACACAGCCTGAGATCACCCATCAAGCCCTTCCAGGTGGGAGATGTGGCCAGAGATCCCCTATTAAGCCCTGCCAGGCAGGGGGCGTGGTGTGAGATCCCCCATCAAGCCCATCAGGGTGAGGGGGGCACAGCTTGAGGTCCTCTGTCAAGCCCCACTGGGTGAGGGGTGCAGCCTCAGATCCCTGCTGATTGCTCATTAAGGCTCATTATGGGAACTTGGCTTTTGCTGTGGGAGCAGCCATCTTGTGTTAGGGAAACCCCCTCTGCTATGGGCGCCGCTATCTTTGTGACGGTGTGATGGTCAATTTGCATATTCCATCTTTATTAGATAGGATTATTACTCAGTTTTGAGATTTCTCCATATATCTTAGATACAAAGTTTTTACCAGATATATGATTTGCAAATGTTTTCTCAATGCCTTGATCTTCTTTCCCTCCTACAAAAAAAATCACACTGTTCCATTTTGCTGACTGGTGTTAGCAAGCAAGAAGTACTAACTACTATAGATTTACTGATAGACATTGGTATGCCAAGAAGTGAGAATTAAACTCAACAACAATTTAAGGTCTGTTTTATCTCAGAGAAATTCTGGAGGTCCAGTTGTGTGGGTCAAATGGAGATAACCTTTGAGGATAAGTTGTTGCATGTGTTAAATACCTACTGGGTCCCTACAGATTTTGAAGGCAACATCATCCCCATTACTCCATCCCATTTACCAAGTAATCAGTTGAACTGCTAGTTTTAACTGGGGCTCAGAGCAAGAGAAGGCTTTGCAACAAATATAGTACAAGCTTCTCTGCCAGTTAGGTCCTATGATCCAGCAGAAACAATGGTGTTTGAAGTAGTAGAAGCAGATTGGAATGCTGTTTGGAACCTTTGTCAGGCTTCTATAGGTAATCACAGTGCAGACCCTTAGGTTTGGAGCAAAGCCCTGCCATCTATTTTCAGACTCTACTCCCAGACAACTACTCTCCATTTGAGAAAAAGCTGTTGGCCTCTGCTATAGAGCCTTTTGAGACTGAATGCTTAACCATGGGCTACCAATTTCCCTTGGGACCAGAGCTGCCATTCATTCATTCATTCATTCATTTATACTCTTTATTGTTAAAAGTATTACATATGTACCCCCTTCCACCCATTGATCCCTTCTGGCCTGCCCTCACCCCCCGCCCCAGGCCCTTCTAATGTCTGTGTCCATGGATATATATATATATGCATACAAGTTCTTTGGTTGATCACTTCCCACCCACCCACCCTCCCCCGCCACCTTCCCTCTGAGATTCTACAGTCTGTTCTATGCTTAGATGTTTCTGGATCTACTTTGTTCATCAGTTTATTTTGTTCATTAGATTCCACATATGAATGCAATCCTGTGATCCTTATCTTTCTCTGACTGGCTTATTTTGCTTAGCATAATACTCTCCAGGTCCTTCCATGCTATCTCACAGGGAAAGAGATCCTTTTTTTTAATTCTGCATAGTATACCACAGTATAAATGTATCATAGCTTTTTTATCCACTTATCTATTGATGGGCACTTGGGCAGTTTCCAGATCTTAGCTATTGTAAATTATGCTGCTATGAACATAAGGGTGCATACATTCTTTCTGAGTGGTGTTTTGGGTTTCTTAGGTTATATTCCTAGAAGTGGGATCACTGGGTAAAACAAAGCAGCCTTTTATAAACTGGGTGTTATATGACCCATCAACCCATAAAGTTGGGAATACACAGACACAACATTCTCAACTGGAAGTGGTATATACATGATCTAGCTTGAGTAGGCCCTAAAGGCACCAACAAGCTACATGAAAAAGTGGCCAAAATGTCCATGGTCCCCATATCTGTTACACTGGATCTTCTATCCCACACTGCACTTATGGTCTCATGGGAGTTCTCCATTATTAGTAGCCAGAGGAGGGGATGACCTGGACATGGTTTACTGATGGTTCTGTGTGATGTGCAGACACCACCTGAAAGTGGACAATTGCACTACTGCCACTCTCTCAGACATCCCTGAAGGACAGTAGTGAAGGGAAATCCTCTGAGAGGGTAGAACTTTGAACAGTACACCTCTTTGTTCACCTGCCTCGAAGGAAAAATGGCCAGATATGTGATTATATAACAGTTTGTGGGCTTTGGCCAACGGTTTGGCTGAATGGTCAGGGACTTTAAAGAAATATAACTGGAAAACTAATGACAAAATTTATGGAGGAAATATATGGATATATATAAATGGAGATAAAATTATGAAGTTATTTTTATCCCATGTAAATGCTCACCAAAGAGTGATCTCAGCAGTGGAGAATTTTAATAATCAACTGAATAGGTTGACCCATTCTATGGACACCAATCTCTTTTGCCAGCCACCTTTGTCATCACTAAATAGGCTCATGAAAAATAGGTCTATGGTGACAGAAATTGAGATTATACATGAGCTCAGCAACATGCACTTCCACTTGCCATGGCCAACTTAGCTATGGCCATTGCTGAGTGCCAATTCTGCCAGCAACAGAGGTGAACACTGAGTCCCCGACATGGCACCATTCATGGGTGTGATCAGCCAGCTACCTCCTGGCAGGTTGATTACATTAGAAAGATTCCAATGTGATGGAAAGGGCAGTGTTTTGCTATTACTAGAATAGACACTTACTCTGGAGATAGATACGCGATTCTGCATGCACTGCTTTTGCCAAAACTTTATCCGTGGACTTATTGAAATAATTCCTTATCCACTGTCATGATATTCCACACAGTTTTGCTTATGATCAAGGAACTAGCTTCACAGTAAATAAAAGAGGTCATAAGGGAGAAAGCATCTCAGATAGTGGGATCTGCATTGACTTTCTGAAGAGGATGCTATTTACTCTGAGTTTTCTGAAATTTGGGAACTGACAGGTTGGAAGAGCATAACAGGCAAAGAGCACAGCCTAGAAAAAGATCTAGAGGTGTAAAAAAGGGTAGACCATTCCAGAAATTATAAGTAAATGTGTGTAGCTTAAATCTCAGGGTTTGAGGGTATTTGAAGAAAAGCCAGGTATGAAGCTTTGTGGACAATGTTAAAGAGTTTGGACTCCTCCTGTTAATGGTAGGGAAGGCCCTGGAAGGTTTAAATAGAATCAAGGAATTTCAGAAAGGCATTTTACAAAGACAACTCTAGGAGCCATGGGAGTAGAGAGAATGAATGGTAGCAAGAATGGAGCTAGGCCTGTACTACAGTTATCTGAAGCTGCATAACAAATTACCCCAAAAGTTAGTAGCTTACAAAGATACTATATTATTTCTCATGATTCTTTGAATTGGCTAGGCTCAGTTCTTCTGTGGTGTCAGCTAGGGTTATCTTCTGGTTACATTCAATTGGGTATTCAATTGAGTCTAGAATAGCCACAACAGCTTCACTCATACGTGGGGTGTTTTTTTTTAGGTATATTTTTATTGATTTCAGAGAGGAAGGGAGAGGGAGAGAGATGAAAACATCAATGATGAGAGAGAATCATTGATCGGCTGCCTCTTGCATGCCCCCTACTGGGGCTTGAGTCTCCCTCCCCCCCACCCCACCCCCAAAAATGTAGCAATGGACCACAATTATAGAATTGATTTTCCTTACCATTTTCCAAACTATCTTGCTACAAGATCTTTGACAAAACAATGGAATGGCCTTTTGAAACTCAGTTACAGCACAAAATGGAGATGGCATTACCATGCAGGGCTACACAAGGATCTCCAAAAGCCTGTATATTTTCTGAATCAACATCCAATACATAGTACTGTTTCTCCCATAGTTAGGATTCACAGGTCTAGGAATAAAGTGATGAAAATGGGAGTGGCACCATTTACTATAACCCCTAGTGAACCATTAGCATAATTTTTGCTTCCTGTTACCGTGCCTTTATGTCCTGCTTGCTGGTCTAGAGGTCTTAGAGCCAGGGGAGAAATGTTTTCATCAGCACACACAACAACTATCACTGAGCAAGAAGTTAAGACTTCTATGGACCACTTTGTGGTCCTCATTCCTCTGAATCTTCAAGCAAAGAAGGAAGTTACAGTAATCCCTCATTATCCATGGGGATACCTTCCAAGACCTCCAGTGGATGCCTGAAACTGCAGATAGTACCAAACCCCAAATATACTGTACTATTTTTTTTCTTATGCTACATACTGTTCACTAAAGGAAAGCATTTCAAGACATATCTAAATTGACAGCATCACTACTCTTGTGCTTTAGGGCCATTATTAAGTAAAATAAGGATTACTTGAACACAAGCACTGAGATACCACACAGTCGATGTGATAACCTAGATGTGTAGGTAGCATGTCCAGTGTGAGTACACTGAACAAAGAGATGATATACATACTGGTCAAGATTTTGTCATACTACTCAGAACAGAGCACAATTTAAAACTTAATAGCTACTTATTTCTGGAATTTTCTATTTAATATTTTTGGACTGTAGTTGACTGTGGGTAATTGAAACTATGGAAAGCAAAACTGTGGAAGAAAGGAAACTATTGAACTGTGCTGCCTGGTGTGACTACCAATGAGAATTTGGATTACTATTACAGGTGAAGATAAGGACAAATGTGCCTGAAATTCAAATCACTTAGGGCATCTCTTGGTAGTACTATTTCCTTTAATTAGATCAATAGAAAACTCTAACAAACCAATCCAGGCAGGACTTCTAATGGCCCAGGCAACTCAGGAATGAAAGTAAAGAAAAATGACCCCCCCAAAAAACAAAAAAACAACTGACCAGCTGAGGTGCTTGCTAAAGGCAAAGGAATTATAGAATTGATAGTAAAAGAAGGTAATTAAAAATACCAGCTACAATCACATAACTAGTTACAGAAATGAGGACAGTAATTGTCATGAGTATTATCACTTAGTTTGACAAAAATACATTTGTACACACTCATATATTTATATATTTTTGTATGCATATATGTATATATGCATACCAAATATCTTTGGGTTTTTGCCACTATTACTCCTTATCATATAACATAAATGTATTGACTTTATATCATAGAAATTAAGTACTGTTAATTTGACATTATAGTATTTAAGTTACTATATATAAAGAAGAAGAGTAAACAATTCTCAAGGATTTTACCTTCTCTGCAGAAGGGGTTAGTGCATTTTCAGTTTAAAACAGCATAGTTGTACCAGATTAGATGGAATTAGGACCTTGCAGTGTTTTCATCTGGAGATTAAGTATGGTTTAAGGAATTGTGTATGGGTGCCAAGTTAACAACAGGTAGATTTGTGATGGTTCATTTTATTTGTTAACTTAACCATGGGATGTCCAGACACCTAGTAAAACATTATTTTTTTAAATATATATATTTGTATTGATTTTAGAGAGGAAGGGAGAGGGATGGGGAGATAGAAACATCAGTGATGAGAGAGAAACATTGATCAGCTGCCTTCTGCATGCCCCCCACTGGGAATCAAGCCCAAAACCCAGGCATGTGTCCTGCCAGGAATCAAACCATGACTTCCTGGTTCATAAGTCAACGCTCAATCACTGAGCCAAGCCGGCCAGGCAATTAAACATTATTAATTATTGTGTTTCTGAGAGTGATTCTGGAAAAGATTAGTATTCAATTAGTGACTGAGTAAAGTAGTTGGCAGTCCCTAATGCTAGTGGGTCTCATTCATTGGGACATATGGAACAAAATGGAAAAGAAGGTTGAATTCACTCTCTGCCTGACTGACCGTGGCATTGACCTTCTCTTGTTTTCAGCCTTCTTGGTCCTCAGGCCTTCAGATTTGCTGGTATCTATACCATCAGGCTTTGATTGCCTATGAGTCTTGGTTCCCAAGAAAATTAGAGCAATAGGAATATTATATAGCAACAAGTTTCAACAAATACAAATATGTGCAATCACATGGATTCTCTGGTGAGAAACAATAAAAGTGTCTGGACAGAGATATATTCATTCTTTTTCCTGGGAATTGTGGGTATCCCTTAAGGAAACAAAAAGAATGCAGAACCTGTCTGATTTTAAAGTGAACCTTCAGAAATAGACCAATGATATTTGTTTTAAATAGTTATATTTTTATATCCTTAATCTAAATATCTAATTGAATAACTTCTACCTGACATTTTATCATAATCTATTCTAAGGAGATAAGGAGAGCAAGAATAATTCACTGTGAGTGTCTGATACAATTGTCATGAAGAAATTTATGAAGGTTGGTTCACATGCAGTAACCATCCATGCCAAATAATCTCCTGGGGTTCATTATAAGATTGAAAAGTAGTAAGGCATTCTTACTGCATTCTGTGTACTTGTGCTGTCACATTTATTTCAATTTTATAAATATTTCACAAATACTTATTTGGGATCTATCTATGTAAACTATTTTGTTAAGCACTGCAAAATATAGAAACAGTACTAAGATTTTTAAAATAAAATCTAAAAAAGCCTGTAGGCCAAAAATAGGTATTATACAAGGTCGTTTGTGTCTTAAAAGAATAAATAGCTCTGCCTGTGTGGCTCAGTTAGGTTGGAGCATTGTCCCATACACCAAAAGGTTACAGGTTCAATTCCTGGTGAAGGCACATACCTAGGTTGCAGGTTCCATCCCTGGTCAGGGTGCGTATGGGAGGCAATTATCAATGTTTCTCTCTCACATCAATGTTTCTCTCTTTATCTTCCTTCCTCTCTCTAAAAATCAATAAACATAAATAAACTTGAATATTTCAAGTGAGGGAGCATTCCTATCCTCTTCGAGGCCATCTGGAAATGCATCATGGAAGCTGTACCACTTGAGATAGATTTTAAAGAAAAGATAGCATTTTAATTGTAAAAGAAAATGGGGTTATTTGGTGGTGGGTGGGGTCTTTTTGTGGAGAGACCTGTATTAACAGAAGCAAGTACTTCAAAGAATGGTATGTCCAGAAGGTTTCTAGTAATTCCTATTTTACATAACTGGGTCAATTAGGAAATCTGTGGAGAAAGAGACGTCAGAGTTTTAACCTGTTTTATTGGAAAGGACTTCAGATAATTCCAGGAAGTAGATATATATTATATTGTATGTATAATATTTACATGTATCTATTTAGGTATATATGTGTTTACATATAACTAGAGGCCTGATGCACGAAATTTGTGCACGGGGCTTGGCCTCCACCACCACGGCCGCCTCTGCCTTGGCCCCCGCCGCTGCGGCTTCATCTGAAAGGTGGTCCGAAAGATCATCCGGAAGGTTGTCTGGTCTAATTAGCATATTATGCTTTTATTATTATAGATGTCATCTATATACACATGAATAAATAAACATAAAATGCATATATAGACATAGATCTATGTATATATACTTATCCTATATAATAAAAGGGTAATATGCAAAATGACCCTCATGGCGGAACAACTGGGAACGGCGGGTCACTATGACGCACACTGACCACCAGGGGGCAGATGTGCAACACAGGAGCTGCCCCCTGGTGGTCAGTGCACTCCCACAGGAGGATCTCTGCTCAGCCACAAGCTGGGCTGACAGCTGGGAGAGCAGCAGTGATGGCAGGAGCCTCTCCTGCCTCCTCTGCAGCACTAACGATGTCCAACTGACAGCTCCCAGGCTGCCAGAGGGATGTCTGATGAGCAGGCCTAAGCCGGCACGTGGACATCCCCTGAGGGGTCCTAGACTACAAGAGGGTGCAGGCCAGGCTGAGGGGACCACCCCCCTGCCAAGTGCACGAATTTTCATGCACTGGTCCTCTAGTATGCATATAATCTGTTAGCAATGACAGTCCATTTCAAGTTATCAAAAAGAAGTATGATTTAGTTATATCTCTGTTTATAAAGAATAATCCAATAGCAATGTTTGAGAAATGAGAGAGCATGCTGATTTTATGTCTTTTCCAGACATCCTCTAACCACTATGACATTATATCTTAACACTGTTTAAAGTTTGGTAACATGCATTTGAACCCTCTCATTATTAACACTTTCGAGTAACCTTTATATATATTGCAGACTTCTTTATCTTATTAGTTTCCTGTTTATAATTCTAGGAAGTTTAAGACCATTTCCTTCCTATCCCATCATTTCTCTTTTTTCTCTATATCCATTGCAATTAAATTGTTTAATCTTATCTCTTAGCTTTCTGAATAGTAAAGTACTTCATATTGTTCTACAAAATACAAACAGCTGGAAAAGAACTTTCAAACATCATAGATAGAGAGAGACAACTCCACTTTTCTTGTCACTCAGAAGCACATTGGGCTAAAAGCATTCTCTTATAATTTGGCCCAACCTTTACTGTCTTAACTCTATTTTCATTTCTTTCTTCACTGCATTTCCATTATTGTTTATTTTTCTGTGTGATATATGAATCCCCACCAGAAATAAAATTCACCATGACCCAACTATAATGGAATGAAAGACCTTTTGATGGCTGCCAGCATTCCTGTGATTTGCCTCTATTCACTCAAACACAAACCTGCCTCCATTGTGGGTTAACTGTGATGTGATTCTTCAGGCCATATTACTATCAAAGAAATCAGAATAAGTCCTGTTCAGAGAAACTACACTATTTTGGTGCTTAATGCATTTATGAAGCCACATTAAGAACATTTAAGAATGTAAAATATTTTATTTGTTTTAGTACGATATAAATACTTGATTTAAAGTTTTCTGGTTTTGAATAAAATATGCACATATATTAAGGTATTTATTTGGTACTCCCACCTTAAGTCTTTACAATAATAGGGCAATTGTAACTGTGAAAAACTTGGAACACTAACTGAAACAGGGCTACATTTAATCTGCACAACATTTTTACTATTTCAATAAAAGTAAAAATATACATTACTCTGAGATTTAAACATTTCTCTTTAACATTTTTGCCAGTGAATCTAAGA
The DNA here is from genome assembly GCA_026230045.1 of Corynorhinus townsendii. Lineage (NCBI taxonomy): Eukaryota > Metazoa > Chordata > Mammalia > Chiroptera > Vespertilionidae > Corynorhinus > Corynorhinus townsendii. Next base: position 78,772,240 of record JAPDVU010000002.1, on the reverse strand, counting down.
CTTTCTTATTTCTCAGGCTATAGATAATTGGATTTAGCAAAGGGATGATGACAGTGTAAAACAGAGAGTCCATCATGTTTTGGCCATCTGCTTGTACAGATCCAGGGCGCACATACATGAAGAGAAGTGAGCCAAAGTATAAAGACACAGATAGGAGATGGGCTCCACAGGTGGAGAAGGCTTTCCTTATGCCTTGTAAAGACTTCTTTTTTAAGACTGTAAAGAGAACAAGTGTGTAAGAGACAAGAAGAGTCAGTATGGTGAGTACCTGTATTGACCCAGAGAAAATAAAAACCATCAGAACATTAATGAAAGGGTCAATACAGGAAATCTTAAACAATGGCATGATGTCACAGTAAAAGTGATGTATTATATTAGAATTACAGAAGGCTAATCTGAAAAAAACACCTATATGAATAAAAGCATGAAGAACACCACCTGCAAAGGATAAAACTAATAGCCAGACACATAGTCTATTAGTCATAACCACTGGATAAAGTAATGGTTTGCATATGGCCACATAGCGATCATATGCCATTGCTGTCAGCAGAAAACATTCTGTGGTTGCACTGAATCCAAAGGAAAAAAATTGAATCATGCATTCAGAGAGAGATATCATCTTACTCTTGGTTAGGATGATAACCAGCATCTTGGGGGTAACTGTAGATGATATCCAAGCATCCACAAAGGCCAAACTCCCAAGGAGTAAATACATAGGAGTATGAAGGTGAGAGTCATTGCAGATGAGAGCAATAAGACCGAGGTTTCCCACCATGGTGATGAGGTATATCACCAAGAATACCAGAAACAAGGGGATTTGCCATTCCGGTTGATATATAAGTCCTGTGAGAATAAACTCTGTCAGCAATGTTGAATTTTCCTTTTCCATGTCCTCACTCTATGTTGCCTGAAATGAAATGGAATGAATGAAAAAAATATATCACTAAGGATTTATAACATAAAAATGGGGGGGGGGTAGTTGAAATAAAATCATGAATTCCTTCCTTAATTTTCTTATCTCTACAGTAGGATTAAATTTAGGGTAATTGAACAAATGGGAGAAAATGCAATTATTTCCAACAAAATGTACAGAAGTGAGAGCAGATTTAGAAAAAAAATACATTCTAAGTATGTGCTGTATTTATGGGGATACCATTGGTTGTAATAGGAAAATTTTGTGTATGAAACATGGATGTAGGTATTGTAAGATATTATAAAAATAAATACATGGTAGTGTAGGCTGCTGGGAGGTGAAATTGGAAACAGGAATACTAGTCAGTCACTGGCACTCATGTCCAGTGAGTCCTAAACCAGCTTATACATCAAAACTGTGAGGACCTTTATTATGCAAAATATAGATGGGAGGTATTATTGTAAAAATAGATAGATTGGGTCAAGAAAAGGTTCATATCTGCATTTTAAAAATCCTCTCAAAATGTTTTGAATGCATATCAAGTATTGGGAGTGATGAGTAGGAATGAGATATAGATGCAAAAAAATTCAGAAACGACTCAGTGTTATATTAGATGTGAAAGGGGTGAAAGAGAGGGGAGTCACTTGGTGACTGGGTAAATGGTCATCAAAACTGAGACCTAGAACTCAGATGCAGTGGCTAGTTTGTGGAGAGAGTATCCTCTAAAATCCATGAGAAATGTACTTAGTAATATGAGTCTACTAGAGCTTAATAGAAATAGTCTTGGGAGTCATTGGGGTAACTGAGGCATATGTAGGAATGACCTATTCATTGGATAATATGCATAAAGAGAAGAAAAGCACAGAAAACAACCAGAGGAAGTTATATTAATATTAAAGAGGTTATAAAGTGGGTACATGGCATATATTAGGTAGCCAACATCTGATCCATTTTTATACTACATCGTCTTGGTGACCGACAGAGGTTCCCCACCCACTCAAGATGCCTAAATGGCTAGAAATTGACTTTCCCATCCTCTTTACACCTTACGTGAGGAGACTTGACCCAGATTTGACAAATCAGACCCACCTAGGCAACATTTAGAATATGGAAAGAGGGAGAAAATGTACAGGGGCAAAAGAGAATATTTGTTACAAAGGCAGAAATATGAAAACTGCAACAAATGCTTCCTGTATCCGTAATAACATTGTCAGTGTGAGCTGGCATTCCAAATTCAGCAGAAGTAAAGCAGATCTCACTGAGCAAGTGTTGGGACATGATTCTGGCTGATGAATGAATGGCTCCTTCGCTTTCTTCTGTTCCTACCCCTCTTTTTTCCAACTGATTCCTTCAAGGTCTGTTACACTTCTATATTTGAGCCAATTTCCATCTATTAACTCATTTCCTGTTGCTACCAAGAGGCCTGGCTAACATTAAAGGAAGACTAGGGAGGGACCAGAAAAGGATTCTACTGAGCAGAGTACTCAGAAGCAGGAGGGCAACTGGGAAGCTAAGTGTTATGAAATATATTTAGTTGTTAATATATATATATATATATATATATATATATATATATATATATATTCAAGTAGAACAAAGTAATATAAATGTCAAATACCAAAATAAATGCTTCAATAGGACAAGGAGTTATCAGGTTACACTGAATGCGAAAATCAAGAGATTTTTAGTGGCTTTAGTGAGAGCAATTTTGATTATGTGTTAGAGTTAAGACCGAAAAATAATGAGAAGAGAAGTGAAAGGGAAACAAGTGGTTAATGAAGAGTAATACAGAGTATTCCCAGAAATGTGGAGAACAGTTGGCATTTTTCTACTTTTCATAGTCATAGGTAGGGTTATTTTTTATTCTATATTTTAAAAAAAGTTTTCATGAGAAGGCATTGAGCAAAGACAGGGAACAGAAGAAGTGGGAAGGAAATATGTGTGTATGAAAAGAAAACAACAGGGATAACAAATAACAGAGACATAGAGAGATAAGTCTAGGAAAGACAAATCAAAGAAAACAGAGAGGTAGCAGCTGAGAAACACTGAAGTGGAAATACAGGGAAAGGCTCAGAGGCTTGGGGGTAAATGTCTTAACTCTAGCATTCATTAAAAGTTGTCAATCCTAGCCTCCATTAATCAAAAAAAAGGGGGGGGGGATAGTAGGGTAATATCATATAAGGAAAAATATCCTATAAGTAAATTACATCTACAAAATTTTGCTTTACAAAATTAATTTTCATTTGTAATGCTAACAGCAAGACACCCATGAAAAACACACATAGTGTCTAAATAAGACAAAGGAAAATAGTTTGGGCAAAAATAAAAAGGATCCCAAATCAATTATATAGAAAAGATTCCTTTATTAACTTGTGGTTGAGAATATGTTTGTATATTTTCAGAAAACAACCCCAAGACCATGTGGATTCCTGCAACAGAGAGGAATTGACAGGTGTGCTCCAACCACAAAGACAAGAGGAGAAACAGTCCAGAGATGGAAGATGCTGAGGACGCCTTGCCACGTGAGCAGTCAGCAGCTGTGCACCACTGCAGGTTGCCTAGGACCAAACCAGAGAGGGTCGGACCTGCATTGCCACCATGTGCCCACCATCCAGATATCATTGTTGACATGTACACATAAGGAACTGTTTGACATTGAAACGGGGACTCAGAACTGTTGGACATTGAAATTGGGACTCAAACATTTTTTGTTTGTTATTATATGTTTATTTCTAGTCTGCAGAGGCAAAATTTTTTAAAGGAAAGAAATGGGGGAAAAATAGATACAGAGGCAAAGAAGCATTGAACAGACTGTCAAACTACTTTGGGAATGCAGGGGAGGTTGGGCGAGGGGGGCTGTAAGAGATCAACCGAAGGGAAGGACTTGTATGCATGCATATAAGCACAACCAATGGATACAAGACACTGGGGGGGAAGGGACGGGCAGGTGAAGGCATTTACTGGGGGATAGGGGAGGCCAGGGGGAGGTTAATGGGGGGAAAAAAGGAGACATATGTACTACTATTTGTAATACTTCAAACAATAAAAAAAAAGTTGTCAATCCTAAGAATCTTCCATTTTTTTAAATTTGAAGTTAATTTTCCCATGAAATGTGTGTATAAAAAAGACACCTCAATTTTAAATTTTATTTTATAAATTTATGTTGTTCATAAATGTAGTAGAACTACCTGAAAGTTCTTTCCATATGTAAATGTTGCTTTCTTTCACAATTACATTAATTAGAAGTGGCCTTCTCTAGAAATCCTTTTTGTTTTACTTGAGAGTACTTTCCTCTCCATCAGTTGTAGGTTTTGTGTGTGTGTGTGTGTGTGTGTGTTGCAAAATTAAACTGAGCCAAAACTGGATTCTAAATACATTATAAATAATGAATGTCAATAATTCTAGTTAAGTAGATTTTTATATGGAATGGCTTTCCTTCCCTGCAATTCAATCACTAAATAATAGAAAACTCTCTAATTCAATTTTTGTGTGTACTTATCTATAATAATAAAGGGCAATATGCTAATTAGACCAGATGTCTTCCTGACTTCATTCTGGATGTCCTTCCTGACGAAGCCTGTGCGGAGGGAAGCCAGCCCGGGTCCTGCAGGCAGCCAGAGGAGGAAAGCAGCCCAGGTCCCATATGCCAGAGGGAAGCCAGTGCCGGCAGCTAGGGGAAGGAAGACCTACTCTTGCACAAATTTTCATGCATTGGGCCTCTAGTTTATTCATAAATGCTGGAAAGCACATTGGAGAGACATCTTCTATGTATTTCCAAATATATACCAAAATTTACCATATAAAATCATTATAGTTAGGTTAACAAAATAAAGGCAATTTAGTTAACACATTAAAGGCAACAATTTAGTCTTAATAGCTATTTTGCTTATCTAAATTTTAGTTATGAAGGTAAAGTGTACAATTAATTCACTTTTTTTTCTCATTTCCACCTGGCAATTTTGATATTCCATGAACCCAATCTAAAATTATTATAAATTAAATAGTATTTTTAAATTTTTATATAAAAAACAATGAATATTATACAAATCATTTTCTCCTTACCCATATCTTTTGAGAAATTGTGGAAATTCTTTCAATACATTAGGCTTTCTAAAGTAGAAAAATATACAGTAGCACAGGAACAACAATAACATAGGTAGCAATTCTTTGCACGCTGATTCATTTTGGAGGCTTCATTTTCCAAACTGAGGAAAATATTGTTTATATTAATTTTCTTTGAATAGAAGACTCAACTAATTATACATCTCTGTGCTTTTGCCATAACAGAAGGAGTACAAAAATAAAATTCCCATGATAATGCCCAAGGATTCCCTTTAGGACAAAGCTACTGGGCATTGTGGACTTGGACATGTATGAGAGGTCCATGTTGTTCCACAGGTCATTACAAACTCTAAATTCATAAACATCAAGTCATCGTTGGCAGTCCTAGTTTTAAAAATTGAAACTATATTTTATGTCACTATTTTCCACCACAGATTAACACTTCTGGCATATTTATGTAAACTTCACTTTATCAATAAATTTTGATTCTCTGAGAGCTTTGACTATTATGGTCTTATCTGAGCTATTAGTACATTATTTTAAGGGGCCAAAATTCTGATTCCCTTCAGAAGCCAATCCCAGGTAGTTGTTTTCATACAAACTACAGCTCACATTTCAGATATATAGCTAACTCCCCACTTTAAGCTGAAATTTGATGAAAAATCACAATGGTTAATGAGAATCTTTGACAATACCTTCCATACACTCTTTTAAGTTATTTTATGTTGCAAAGCACTCTCTATTATAGGAAAATTTGAAAGCTAGTAATAAGCAATAAGAAAATAAAAACACCCTGTAGTCACCTAGAAATACTACTAATATTTTGGCATGAATCTTTTCAAATTTCTTATTGTATATAAACATTCATACATCTACATGTTTGCAGATAAGAAAATTACATAGTATATATACAGTTTTGCAACCTCCTATTCATGCTTAATTTATTAAATAGCTCTAGAGAAAGGAATTCAAGTCCCTACACTGATCCCTTCTGCATTTTCCTTTCCTTTCTCCCAAACAAAGGAGATATTGACATGATACTGGAAATGACAAGATTTTGGGAGGACCACGTGGATGGTTTTATGGGGCATCCACCTGTGGCTTTGACTTACCAATGAGTTTCTATTCTTTTAGCAGAAATGCTAAATAGTCCATGGGCAGAGTCCATAGTCCATAATCCTTGAAACAGGCCAAGTTATCTCACCCTTCTTCCTGACTAGAGAAGTAAGGTCATCCAATGACTTTTTAGAGCACCCCTACACCTCAGAGACTGCCCAAACCCCTGCCCAATACCTGGCCTATTGGGGAGGGGAGCACACAGGAGGGTGTTTGAAGCCCAGACAGGTTAGAGAATCAAACCAGTTCAGCTCCAGCTCTTCTGGCCCATAACCTACACCATCCTCTGGGGGTGAAAAGGCAAAATTTGAAGCCAGGACTTCTGCCATACAGAAGTAAGGCTCCCAAGCTGGCTACCTGGACCACATTCAGTTTTGAAAGTTATTTTTTATTGGGTATAGAATTCTGAGTTGGCAGATGTTTTTCCTTCACATTTTGAAATATATAACTTACTAATCTTCTGGCTTTGTACTCCCCCCCCCCCCGCCCCCGCTTTGTCTACCTTCAAACTTTTCTTTCTATCTTTGGTGTTTAGCAAATTCAATATAAAGTGTCTAAGTGTTTTTGTAATTTTTATTTTGTTTGTGATTGGGGTGCTGTTTATCTTGGTATTTATCTTGCTTCAGGTTCTATGAACTTCTTGGATCAGTGGTTTTATACCTTTTCTTATTTTTGAAAAATTCTTGACCATTATATTTTCAAACATTTCCTCTGCTCCACTTTCTTGCTTTTCTTCTCAGATTCCAATTGCATATATATTAGAAAACAATATTCTTTCCCTGTACTTGATAGTTCTCTTTTTATTTATTCTTTTCTTTCTTTGTCTTCAATGTTCTTTTACCCACTCTGTCTAATTTACTGGTGAACTCACCAAAGGCATTCATTACCTTTATTCTCACTTGTTTGTTTGTTTGCTTTCTAGCATTTTTTCCCTTGACTTTTAAAACATGCTTTCTATATATCCCTTGAAATTCTTTACCTGGTCATGCATGAAAACTTTAACATATTAATCATCATAATTTTAAATTTCCTGACTGATAGTCCCAATCTCTGAGTCATATCTGAGATAGGTTGTTTTGATTGCTATGACTTTTAACATGAAGTTGTTTCTTTCTTGCTTTTATTGTTTGCCTCATTATTTTTTATTGAAATCAGGCCTTCATTTGTAGAACAGTAAAATGGAAGCAAAGAATAATTAAAAGCCAGACAAATGAGATATACTGAATTATGAAAATCTAAAATTATTTTAAATTAGTGGCCTGGTGTACAAAATTCATACACATTAAAAGGGGATTAATTAGAGGAGATATTTTAATATTGCTATTTGCCCTTTCTCTATAATAGAAGTGTCAGAGATGAAAGAAAATTAGTAAAATTATATGAAAATCTTCCTCCTGTCAGAGTCTGGGGCATGCCGTGGAACCCAGAGTCAAATCTCTGCCCACCCATGGTGCCTCAAAATCATGCGAGACCCAGACTCAGCTGGCCCCACTCCCATTGGGCAAGATCCATACCCGGCCAGCCCCACCCTTGTCAAGCCCCGCTGCACAGGGGGCGCAGCCTCAGGTCCCCCATCAAGCCCTGCTGGGTCAGGGGGGCACAGCCTCAGGGCCCCTGTCAAGCCCCGCTGGGTGGGGGGGGGTGCATCCTCAGGCCCCCCAGCCTGGCACCGGGTGGGGGCGCAGCCTCAGGTCTCTTGGCACACCCTCAGGTCCCCTGGCCTGGTGCTGGGGTGGGGGGCGTGGCCTGAGATCCCCCAACCTGGGCCTGGGTATGGGGCGCGCCTTGATGTCCCCCATCAAGCCTCACCAGGTCGGGGACATGGCCTGAGATTCCCCATCAAGCTCCACCGGGTAGGGGTCGTAGCCTCAGGTTCCCCATCAAGACCCACTGGGTGGGAGGTGCAGCCTCTGGTCCCCCTGCCTGGTGCTGGGCGCACCCTCAGGTCCACTGGCCCAGTGCCGGGGCAGATGGTGTGGTCTGAGGTCCCCTGGCCTGGTGCCGGGGCAGGGGCGCAGCCTGAGATCCCCTAGCCTGGACCCAGGTTGGTGGCATGCTTTGAGGTCCCTCGTCAAGTGCCGCCAGTCGGGGGACGTGGCCTGAGATCCCCCATCAAGCCCCACCAGGCAGGGGGCGCAGCCTCAGTCCTCTGGCCCAGTGTTGGGAGAGGGGTGCAGCCTGAGGTCTTCTGTCAAGCCCCCCCGCCGGGTGGGGGTGGGCAAGATCATGGCCCCCATCAAGCCCTGCCAGGTGGGGGGTTCAGCCTCAGGTCCCCTGGCTTGGGGCCCAGCAGGGAGCACAGCCCAGGTGCCATGGTGCACACCAGGCAGGGGAGCAGCATCAAGTCCCCCAGCACACTCTCAGATCCCCTGGCCCTGCGCCAGGGCAGGGGTTGCGGCCTGAGATCACCAGCCTGGGCTGGGGTGGGGGGCACACTTTGAGGTTCCCCATCAAGCCCCTCCAGGCAGGGGTGCAGTCTGAGATCCCCCGTCAAGCTCTGCTGGATGGAGGGCACAGCCTCAGGTGCCCCGTCAAGCCCTGCTGGGTAGGGGGGTGCAGCCTCAGGTCCCCCGGCCTGGCACCGAGGAGGGTACACAGTCTCAGATCCCCCAGTGCACACCAGGTGGGGGCACAGCATCAGGTCCCCCAGCACACACTCAGGTCCCCTGGCCCAGTGCCAGGGTGGGGGGCACGGCCTGAAGTCTCCTGGCCCAGCGCTGGGGTAGGGGGTGCAGCCTAAGATCTCCCAGCCTGGGCCGGGGTGGGGGGTGCCTTGAGGTCCCCTGTCAAGCCTCACCGGGTGGATATTTGCATATCAGGGTTTTATATAAATAGACAAGAGGCCTAGTGCACAAATTTGTGCATGGCTGAGGTCCAGCCAGCCCTCCTCGATGGGGGCTCATTGGGCTGGGCCAGCAGCAGGGTGGGGAGGGGCCACAAGCAGTTGCCTGGCTGGCTCCGCCCTTGATCAGGGTGTTGGGGGCCAATTGGGGCTCGGATCAAGCGCTGCCAGGTGGGGGGGGTCATACCTTGAGGTCCCCCATTAAGCCCCACTGGGCGGGTTGTGTGGTCTGAGATTCCTCATCAAGCCCTGCAAGGGTGGGGGGGGTGCAGCCTCAGGTCCCTTGCCCCGGCCCAGTGCCACACAGCCTCAGGTCCCTGCTAATTGCTTGTTAAGGCTCATTATGGGAACTCGTCCTCTGCTGTTGGCACAGCCATCTTGTTACAGAAACCCCACCTCCGCTGTGGGTGCCACCATCTTTCGTAGACTGTGTGATGGTCTATTTGCATATTCTCTCTTTATTATATAGGATAGCTGAAGCCTGTATTTAAGATACCCAGTTAAAAGTGACATTGACCTTCAACTTTGACAGTGTTATGTTTGTGTGTGGTAGAGCATAGACTCTTAAAGATTTGAGGTAGAATAATGAACCACTTTAAAATTCTACTTGAGAGAACCAAGATGGTGGCATAGGTAGACATCTGTACTTACCGTTGCCCACAGCCACATCAAAATTACAACTAAAATACAGAACAAACCACCTTTCAAAACCACCTGAAAGGTGGCTAAATGGAATTCCTACATGTAGAAAAGTAAAGAAGAAAGTGCATGGAGACTGATAGGAGGGGTGGAAGCATGGAACAGGCTAGTCTGACACCCATGTGTGGCATTTTTTTTAATCAGGATGGATTTTCAAACCCCAAACCCAGGGTTCCAGGGCTGGGAAGAGAATGTCCCCTAACTTCAAGCTGTAAAAACCAGCAGGGAATATGGCTGAGTGACATGGAGGCTACTGGAGACACAGGTGGTTCCCCTTTAAGGGCCAGCACACAAACTTACATGGACTTGCTTCCTCTGAGCTCCAGCACTGGGGTAACAGCTCAGGGGGAACCAAGGACATTTGGGGAGGAACTGGATTGTCTGGTATCAGGGCAGGAACTTGGGGGCAGCTTTCTCCCAGACAGGGGCCATTCCTATGCTGAGACCTCCCCTGTTGCAGAGCTGTTTGGCTGCCATGTATGAGTTTTCATCAACCTGGCTCACACTGTTTGCTCCACCCTGGTGATTCCTTGAGACCCTGCCCCATTCAATCTGAAGCTCCACCCAAGCTGTTTTCAGTGGCTTTTCCATATGAATAGCCTGTCCTGTATCAGGCTTCAGATTTTCCTAAAGTCTCTCAAAGAAGCAGCAGCTTGCCCCAGACCTCTCAAAAAGAGGCTCAAGACAGCTTGGCCTCACCTGGGCATGCCCAACCCCAACGTAAGTAGCAGCCATCTGCAGATCGCTCTGTAGCTCCTGCCAGGTGGCCCCAGGCAGTGGCTAACTTTGCACCTCCAAGAAGGCCCCAGAGCCAGTGCACCTGATGGACAACTTCAGACCATACCAGATTACAACTCTACACATCCACAAGTCCTGCTCCATAGGGGTGTCTCCTGCACAGCATCTCTTCCACTGTAGTCACAGGTAGTCCTCACAGCCAATTATCCTGGAGATCAATTCTTCCCAGTGATGCCAACAGCAATCAAGGTGCAACTACAAGACTGTGCACACAACACACAGGGGCATACCTAGAGTGCCCAGCTCAGGTGACTTGGGAGGCTGAGCCACTGGGCCTTACAGAACACCTACTACAGAAGGCCACTCTATAAATTCCAGGAGACAGAGCAGCTCTACCTAACACATTGAAACAAACACAGGGAAGCAGTCAATATGCAGAGACAAAGAAACATGCCACAAATGAAAGAACAGAAGAAATCTCCAGAAAAAGAAATAAATGAGATGGAAGCAAGCAAACTACTGAAAACAGAGTTCAAAACAATGGTTATAAGGTTGCTCAAGGATCCTAATGAGAGCTTGAAGGGACTTAGTGAGAATTTCAAGGGTCTTAGTGAGAATTTCAAAGACATGAAAAAAGAACAGTCAGATATTAAGCATATACTAACTGCAATAAATCATAATTTACAGGGATTCAACAGTAGCATAGAGGATTCTGATAATGAAGTCAATTTGGAATATGAGGAAGCAAAAAAACAACCAATCAGAAGAGCAAAAAGAAAAAGGAATCCAAAAATATGAAGATAGTGTAAGGAGCCTCTGGGATAACTTCAAGTGTACCAACATTCTCATTATGGGGGTGCCACAAGAAGAAGAGAGAGAATAAGATATTAAAAACCTATTTAAAGAAATAATGATAGAAATCTTCCCCTACCTGGTGAAAGAACTAGATTTGCAAGTCCACAAAGCACAGAGAATTCCAAACAAGAGGAACTCAAAGAGGCCCACATCAATACACATCACAATTAATATGCCAAAGGTTAAAGACAAAGAGAGAATGTTAAATGCAACAAAAGAAAGGCAGTTAGGAAGGAGAAGGAGGAGGAGGAGGAGGAGGGGAGGAGGAGGGGGAGGAGAAGGAGGGGAAAAAACAAAATAACAAAAAACATGAACAATAAAATGGCAATAAATACATGTTTATCAACAATTGAATCTAAAATTAAAAAATAAATGAACAAGAAATGTAATGAACATAAACTGAGGAACAAAATAGAACTAGAGACATGAAAACATGAAACAGACTGATGAATCTTAGAGGGAAGGGGAAGAGGAAGGGGTTGGGAAGAGATTAACCAAAGAGGTTATATGCATATATGCATATATATGGAAACAGAAATAGGGTGATGAAAGTTTGGGGTGAGGTAGGAACCAGGTGGATGGGGACAATGGGGGGAAATAAAGGGGACATCTGTAATACTCTCAACAATAAAGATTTTTTTAAATAAAATAAGCCCTAACCAGTTTGGCTCAGTGGATAAAGTGTCAGCTTGCGGGTTAAAGGGTCCCAGGTTCGATTCTGGTCAAGGGCATGTACCTTGGTTGCAAGCACATCCCCAGTAGGGGGGTGTGCAGGAGGCAGCTGATTGATGTTTCACTCTCATCGATGTTTTTAACTCTCTATCTCTTTCCCTGCTTCTCTGTAAAAGTCAATAAAATATATATATTTAAAAAATAAATAAATAAAATAAGATAAAATAAAATAAATATTATTAAAAAAGAAAAAATTCTACTTGAATCTAAATAGCATGTGGATAAATAGGATATTTTCAAAATAGTGAGAGGCCTTCAATCATTAATATTTCTGTAGAAGTAATAACTGTGCCTTGTTTAAGTAAGATGGTACAGGTATGCCTAGTTCCTATATCAAATCTGAATTCTACCTTAGGGGAACAGGAGTATCTCAGTTTGTATTCTGCCAGACCCTGAGACATGCAAGTAATTTATGTGTGAATAGTTGATGAGTGATAAAATGAGGAAGTGGGACAGGAAAGGGAATGTAACCAATAAAGGGTGATTTATGAAACAAGTGACAACTGTAGGCAACCAAACTTAATCTTTTTTGGAAACACCATGAGCCATTGTAGAGCAAGAATTTCAAACTTATATCAACTAAAGGGCAAAGAGTTGGTAGTCTTTATTCACCAACTCCCCTCAGTCACTGGTTGATAAATGGTAGAGGAAGATTCTATGAATGGCATTCATTTCTTAGATCTCATAGTATGCCTCAATTGAGGGTAGAATAGCTCTGGCTAACAGTGAAAGCACTCAGATGCAGTTGTACATTTAGAGAAGATGTGGGCAAGCACCAACAGTATCTGTGACAGGCACTCTTTAGGAATCAATGAACAATGTGATCTGTGATTCACTTAAATGAGCCCTTCAACACTAGCTATTATAGTGGGTCAGAGTATCCCTCAAACAACTCATTCTCAAAAAACTAAAGGTGTAGTCTGTTCACAAATAACCAAAAGAAATGATGAAATTTGTTTTGTGGGATTAGAAAACTGGAAAACAGGGTCTCAAAGTGAGTCATAGCATACAATTTGTACTACGTAACACTTACTATAGGACCTTTTAACCGGAAGAGAGTCTCTAATATTGGCCAAAACTTCCCTACAAGAGAGATAAATATTATTTATTTTATAGTCCTTAAAATCTAAATAAGTACTTATAATACAGTTACCAATCACATTATTATCATTCAGTGTTTACGGTGTCCTATACATGTATACAGGGCAGCCAGCCACACAATATTGTTGTGAATAGTGTCCCTCAGGTTAGCAGTGCATTCAGCCTACATGGCCATTCACAATCTTTCGGCATGTACTTTGTCTCAACAGTACTCATGTATCCCTATCATGTATTTTCCTATCAATAGTTGATAAATGTTGTCCCACTGTTTTTATATTTTCAGTCCAACAGATGGGAAGTCAGATGTTACTGTACTTATCATTCCTTGTTAATAATCTAGTCTATTGGTCTGGAGGCCTATAGATCTCTTTACTCCTGGAGTCTGGGATGCTTTGCCAGGAGCATATTCTCCTTGTGGTTAGTATACTGTAAGTGACCACCATTGTTTCTAGAAAATGGCTCAATGAGCTCTAGTTTAGACTGAGTGAGCCTGACTTGCCCATTCTAGAATCACAAGCTTAGAAGTGGTAGGTGCTCTATAGATCCCTTCCAGTCGTAGACACTCTCCTAAATACTCTTAAAAGATAAAGAGTAAAATCTTTGAAATTTTCAGAGTTTCAGTATTATACTAGGAACCCAGCGCTCGATTTGAAATCGCGCGGCGCCACCCACCCTTGCGTTGCCGGTTGGCCCTGCCTCGCTCTGGGGCCCTTAAAGCAGCAGCAGCCGCTGATGATCAGGCCCTCCCCCAGTGCAGGCTCCAGGAGGCCCCTGCCGCCCTGCCCCCAGCACTGCGCACACAACCTCCCCCTGTCCAGTGGACCTGTTACGGCGTCTTGGTTAATTAGCATATTTCTCTATTACACACACACACACACACACACACACACACACACAGATGGCTTCACTGCTCTTGTGTTTTGAAATAAGAGTGTCCTTCACAATCTAAACCATCTTTCTCTGCCTGATTGAAGAGAGCAGGGGACCTTGCAGAAACATGGATTGGCATTTGGATCTCCATCAGTACCAAAGATACTTCTGTTTAGTCCCTCCTATTATATGACAAGGGCCATTTTCACCTAGTACTGATTTGATTAAAAGAAAATTTGAATTTGGTTGGTTTCATTGTGTACAGTACAATGCCGTGCTTCAGTCCTCAGCCTTGCATATGCCTATTTTGAATATCTGTTATGTCCATATGTTGGTGGCACAATGGCACCAGAATGTTACTAACAATTGCACCTGGGTTCAGCAACCTCAGTCCTTGAGTTCTGGCTGAGAAAAAATTCAGAGCTAAGGTTCAAATACAAACAAAATTTTATTTAGAAAAATCAAAGAGGTAGAAGAAGTGAGCCAAAAAGAAATGGGCTCAGGAAACAAGTTACAAAGGCAAAATAAGAGCCCTTGGAACTTAGGAGAAAGAGAGAGGCAAGAAAAACATGTCTGGATGAATGGGGTGGGCATGCTCCTTAGAGAAAGCCACACTGGGTCTTCAGTCTTGATGGTATTTATCTGGAGGTCTCAGGGGAGGGTCCCCAATACAATATTTATCATCTTTCCATGTATGTCCTTTCAGTCATGGTCTCTACGACTGATCAGCAACAGAACAGGGAGCCATTAGTCAATGCCTCTGGTCCTGATGTCAGCCATGGCATCACTTACCTGGTTTTGCTGCTTTTCTGGGCCTGGAGCTGAAACACAACTGAGGCCTAAATTTTATCCCTAGAGTTTAGTGCTTCAGGGAGTGGTCTTGCAAGGGCTTTCATGGGAGTCGCATGAGGCCACTCTTCAGCCCCTTGCTCCTCCTCCAAGAGGTTCTACCATATGACTTGCGACATGCCAGGAAAGGAAAGGTCAGGAGAGGGTCTGAACCTCATGATCAGTGATAAGAAAGGTCAGAGGTTCTAAACTGCGTGACCAGCAATATGCTAAGGAAGGAAACACTACTCTGGGAGCCAGGTCCTTGTTTTCCAGTTTTGCCCATTGCTAGGCACCCGGGCTTTCTACTTGGGTGACCTTCTGTACCTGACCCATTGTCCTTGCTCTCCTCATGACTGCCTAACTGCCTACCACACATACATGAGATTTTCTGTATACATGATTCTTCCTCTTAATTCTTCCTTACTGCTCAGCCTGGTATTGCTGAGGATTTTGTAACATCTGTGAGTAGCCAAAGATATTACAACTTTAAACAAATTATACATTTACCACTCTATAGATACTTTAAATTTAGGATCTGGTGAACAAAGAAAGTTACTACACATTTTTTAAAAAGCAGTCATTAAAAAAATACATATATTACATTGAAGGTTTTTACAATCATTTTAGATATAAGAATCATTCCATAGTGGGACCCAAATTAACATAGTATATTGCATCATATAATTGCAGAAGTAAACTATTTTTGCTTAAATAATAATAAGCATGTAAGAGATTATAAGCAGAGTGATAACTATACAAATTTCTGAATTTATATTTTATTAGACTTGTAAAGATAAATATAATAGACTTAAAATATTTGAAGAGATATACCCCAAAATCTGGAAATTCTTGATTACCAATATTGCCTATATTTTCCCTGATAAAAGGCACTTTGTATTTTCATATATTTGAGCCATACTTTTATAATAGTCTATTTTCTCCAACTTTCATTATTCTCAATAAAATCCACCAATATCTTATATTCTACTTTTTTTTTAAAAATTCTTTACTGCAAAGAAATTTTTATCTTTAGGGATAGTTTCTTTCAAGAAGTCAGTTAACCGGAACCTCAGAACAGTTGAGAAACAATAAGAATTTTGATATGCAAACTCTGGACAATTGTCTTGGCTCAGTCACACCACTCTCAAACAAATAAACATGCAACTGTTTGCAGCAGTAAAATTATAGACTACTATATCTGATTTTGAAGGAATTTACCAAGAGTCAAAAATTGCATATTTTAAATGCTTAATTTTAAAAAGTATGTCCCATTTTTAATGAAGAGTTTAGTTTTATGTGATTTAAAGCACTTGCACTGAAACAAAAATCCACTGGAGCTGACTTGCATCATCACAAACTCATAAATTACCATAGACACTAGCCCTCTGTTAAAATGATCATATAAGCACAACCAATGGATACAAGACACTGGGGCGGAGGGGAGGGCGGGCAGGTGAAGGCATGTGAAGGGGGGAAAAAAAGGAGACATATGTACTACTATTTGTAATACTTAAAACAATAAAATAAATAAATAAATAAATAAATAAATAAAAAATGATCAAGTCAGGCTGATTTGACAACTCCATATGCCTTGCAGTGTACATAGTTTGAAAAGAACAAGTTTGAAACTTGCCTTTAAAACTGTTCATTTATTTATTATTCTCCTCAAGGCACATTTCACGTCTTTATTCCTCAGACCGTAAATAAAAGGATTTAGCAGGGGAATTATGACTGTGTAAAATAAAGAATACATTTTATCCTGATTCTGATTGCGGCCAGACCCAGGGCACACATACATGAAGAATAGAGTGCCATAGAACAAGGAAACAGAGAGCAGGTGGGCACTGCACGTGGAAAAGGCTTTTCTTCTGCTCTTTTCAGACTTTGTTTTTAGGGTGACAAGCAGAACATGGGTGTAAGAGACTATGATGGTCATAAAAGTGAAAAGTTGTATAAATACTGAAAATATAAATATCAGGAGCATATTAACTCCAGCATCAGTACAGGAAAGCTTAAACAGTTGTAAAATTTCACAGTAGAAATAATGTATTATATTAGACTTGCAGAAAGTTAATCTAAATAATAATCCAACATGCATCACGGGATGAATAAACCCAATAGTATATGAAATACCTAATAATTGAATGCAGAAGATATTGGACATCATTACTGGATAAAGCAAGGGGTTACATATAGCTACATAGCGGTCGTAGGCCATCACTACCAGGAGAAAACATTCTGTGTTTGCACTGGAAGCAAAAATATAAAATTGGATGATGCACTCAACCAAGGATATCATATAATTCTTAGATAAAAAATTAATTAACATCTTAGGAATCACCGAAGATGAAGAACAGGCATCTGCAAAAGCTAAACTGCCAAGGAGTAAGTACATAGGGGTATGTAAATGGGGGTCCTTCCAGATGAGAAAAATGAGTCCAAGGTTGCCCACCATTGTGGTTAGATAGATGACCAAGAACACCAGGAACAGGGGGACCTGCAGCTCTGGAAGATCTGTAAGTCCCGTGAGAAGAAACTCAGTCACCTGTGTTTTGTTTACCTCCATCACATTCACTTAAGCTAATCACTGCAATGAAAGAATAAGTGAAGAACAAAGATATAAAATTCCATGAAAATAACATCTTATTCAAAAAAATGCATTTTCCTTGTTTATGTATCTCCTTTAATCAGAACATTTATCTTTACCCTTAATAAAAGTATTTACAAACAATAAGTATTTGGAAAATTGTTTCTAAAAAGTAAGAGAAATTGGCCTATTTTTTAATTTGTAAATTTGATTATAATTTAATTATCATCTTCTATATAAAAAATCTTTGAAAATAGAAATAAAATTAAGTTTTTAAAATGTGCTAAGGATTAGTTATCAAAACTAATATCACACAGTCTAAATAATACAGTGTCTCTTCAAGTTAAAATGCTCACTCTGATCATTATTATACAGTATTATCTGAGAAACTGTAAAATAGCTAAGATATTTAATAAAATTAAAATAACAAAGATATAAAATACCATAAAACTTGTAGATGATAAATTTATATTTCTTTTTGATGTTATATTGTTATCATTAAATAAACACTATGATTTTAATAAATATCAGATGGAGGATGAATATGTAAATAATCACTAGATTTTTCTATGCAAACAATAACCAATAAGAATGAGAAATCAAAGAAAAATGTACCCATTTTATTAGCCATAACACTTTAAAATACATTGAAATATTTTTTTAAAAAAAGACCTATGTGAAGAAAATTACAAAAAGTAACCAAAGGGCATTATACAATTTCTGAATAGCAAAATGTGTTCTTAAATAAGAAGACAATATTATAAGTATGTCAGTAAAGTTGAAATTAATTTCAATTAGAATCCTTATCACATGAGCATAAAATTCATGTAAAATAAAATTATTTTGAGGAGATAAGGAAAATAGAAACAATAAGGAAGTCAAGTGTGCCGTGGTAAATGTTAAAACACAAAGCTATTCAAGAAAGTATAATATGGTGTGGAAATAGAAAAATATAATAGTGAACCCAAATATAGACTCCAAAAACAGATTCCAATATATAATGGAATTTAGTATATTACATTGGTGATTTTTCAGTTGAGAAAAATGATGATTTACTTAATAAATAGTATGGCTA
This sequence comes from Corynorhinus townsendii, assembly GCA_026230045.1. Taxonomy (NCBI): domain Eukaryota; kingdom Metazoa; phylum Chordata; class Mammalia; order Chiroptera; family Vespertilionidae; genus Corynorhinus; species Corynorhinus townsendii. Next base: position 78,753,819 of record JAPDVU010000002.1, on the reverse strand, counting down.
TATATGTTTATCTATCTGAGAAAAAAGTAAGAATGGCTCCTTATTTATTCCTGTTTTTAAAAAGCTGCTGGATCAAGGACTTAAAAGTCAAAATTTTATAAACAAGCAATAAAAACATTCTAAGAAAATTCATTAAATAAACATAATTGAAATATATTAAAAATATTTGACTAATATAAGGAACTCATAAATTAAAAAGATATAGGTATATTTACTTTATTTTTCTATTGCAAGAAAATGGAATATATATCAAAACTCTAATAAGGTAAAAGGTGAATAAAACTTTGGAAGAAGTATAATAAATATGATAGCTAAAATATTAGTACCTATCACATACAAATAAATATTGCTAATTGATAAGAAATTCTGTAGAAAAATGAAAATGGTATTGAATGGGCAAGTCACAGAACAATATGTCAACACATTTAATAAATGACGAAAAAGATGCTCATCTTCCCTGGTGTTCAGGATATGCACATAAAATAACAATAAAACATCAATTTTCATTCCTCAGATTCGTAGATGTGCTGCTTATGGGAATTTGGAAAAGTTCATTCTCACACTTACTGGTGAAAATGTAGACTATTAAGCCTTTTAAAAGCAATTTCGCAGTATCTTTTAAAAATAAAAACACTCTTCAACCTAGAGATCCACATCTACAATCCATTCTATAGCAATGGCATAGCACTTCAAAGGGAGAAAAGTCTACTGCAGTGGTGTTCAAGTGGCAAAAGATTGGAAATAATATGAAAATCAATCAGGATGAAGCAACAGTTGAACAAATCCTGCTGAACTCATCAATATTATGGCAGTCATTTCAAAATGAGGTCTGGCTCTACCAGTTGCTTCAAAGTAACTTTCACAATTGTTAGGAAAGTACGAAATATAATGCCCAGTTGATGTGACTCAGTGGTTGAGCCTTGACCTATGAACTAGGAGGTCATGGTGAGATTCCCAGTCAAGGCACATACTAGTTACTACCTGGATTGCAGGCTCGATTCCCAATAGGGAATGTGCAGGAGGCAGCAGATCAATGATTCTCTCTCATCATTGATGTTTCCCTTTTTTCCCCTTCTCCCTTCCTCTTTCTGAAATCCATAAAAACATATTTAAAAAAAAGAAATTTAAGATGCAAAGAAATGTATATGAAATCACTACATTAAACAAACAGAAAACGCAGTCTTAAAATTCTTTTTTTTTGAGATACATTTTTTAAGTATTACAAATAAATTCTTACTCTATGTATATATGCACACATATATTTGCACATAAAGATTGTAAAAAATGATAGATTTCAAGTTAATATTTACTATCGTTGTAAAGGTGAGAGGAAAGAATAAAGAAGAGGAGGAGAGAGATAAATAGCACCTCCCCCAAAATAGTTTTCCTGATAAAAGCACAATATACAGTATGTTATAATACTATTTATACAATTACATATGTTTATATGTTAAAGAAATATTTAAGAATAGTTTTAAGATTGTTAATAGTGAGAAAGAGAAAAAAACAAACAAGAATAATAATGCTATTATTGCATTTAGCAGGTGGCAATAAAATTTTAATGAAACTATAGAAATTAATTATAAGTAAATTTTTTGTGAAAATATATTTCAAGTTCAGAATTTTTTGAATGATATAGCATATGCATTTGGATATTTTCAGTGATTTCTTTTAGTCTGTCTTCTTTTTCTGAATAAACAAAAGCATATTGTAAATGAATCAAGTTAGGTATATAAGTACAATAATTTTTATACTTTTCTTCATATTTATGTACCATTCTTTTGGGATATATTAGTAAATACTTCATAATTTTTTCAGTATTTCAAATGGAATATTTGATGTGGTGTTTAAATAATTTGATTTTATTCTATGACATACAATATTTTTTCTAAAAGTAAATCCCAAAGAAGAAATCCCAAGATATTTGGAGGTGAATGCTAACAGTCTTATATTACTTAGGAGAAAATCCACTTCTAATTTGGTGTGTAAGTTTAATTGTTTCTCAAAAACAAAAAACAACAACACAATTTTATACACATACTTGTTATTGATTAAAATACATTAAAATTTATCTATTTACCAAAATTGGATCTGTTTAACTTTAAAATAGGTCCAGAGGCAATATATTTCTTTATGGTTCAACATTAGGGAGAATTGTTAGATTATTTCCCATGTTCGCTGAGAATAGAACAAGAAAAAGTAGCTTTGAAAATATATCTTTTAAAGTACCATATATTCCCACAAGGAGCTCTGGAAACACAACACTAGAAGACTGACATACATCTCTGCTGAAAATTGGCCTGGTCGATGCTGAGGTCAATCATTTAGTTTTCAAAGTGGAGGTTTTGACCTGTGTGAGCCTACCTAGCTTTGTTGCCATCTTTAAAAGCATGATTATATTTCTCATTTTCACAATTAGATCAAGGCTCATTAGGCATTGGGGATCTTTGTCCTTAATATATATACACACACACATTTCACCATACATTTTAAAGAGCCTAAGAAAATTATCATTGGTGATAACTTTAGTTCATCTTTTCATGATTTCATGAATAAATCAAGGAAGTTTGAGTAGCATAGTTTAGTTGTCATACCCTGACAAAGAAAATTTTCTATAGTATGAAATAATTTCTGAAACTTTTGAATCATTATCATTTTTTCCATTTGTCTCATTCCTTTATTATTCCAAATTTACTATGAAAAAGAAATCATGTCTCCTCAATAATAAACATATAGTATTTATAACAGAAATAAATAATTTTCAATACTGAAGACAAACAGAAAATCTCATAGTGTTGTCAGGATTTTCATTTCTTACCTGGACATTTTATTATCAAACAGGCAAACTGAAAAGCTACAAATAATTAAAATTAGACATATATTGATGTCCTCACTCATTTCTTCTAAGTCTTTGGGATATTAAAAATGGTTGACTTTTTAAGTAAAAAAAAAAATGTATATTGTCCTCTATTGTATTCTACACTAGGGCAGAGTCATCTTTATAAATTGCTAAACTAATGAGGCTCCTACTGCTCTCACATCACGGCTGCACCTCCTCTTAAACCCTTTCTATGAAGAAAAGTGGAAGTTGCAAAATGAAGCAGTGTTTCCTTGTACAAAGATTTTCCTTGGAAACCTCAACTTCAGGGACATACATATTTATCTGTATTCTTTCAAACCTATTCATACATAAAAAACTAAAAAGAATTCCCTCAATGAAAGTTACCAATGGATTCCCTGTAGGATGAAGGCAACGTTGTTCTACTGGGCATTGTAAGTTAATCAACAATCATCCAGACACCCAAGTGTAACAATTAGAACCACAATGTGTGTCCATAGAGTTCACTGTGAGGGCACCTTGACAAACTGCTTCTAAGAAGTTTTTAGGACATATTCCTTTCCTTTATCTTATTACTCTTGATGTTGCCACTTTCCAACTATTATGTCTAACAGTTTTTTGACCAACCAGGAACTTGCTCTCTTGAGGTACCACTGCACAAGAGCAGGTGGGTGGACCCACTCAACCGAACCCATGATGACAAGAAAGTGCACTGCAGTGATTTACTGGGTTCCAGTCCTCATTGGGCTGGGTGAATGTGGCTCCCGCCAGAGCTCCAATGGACTCCAAGGAGAACAGGAAAGCCCTTTTCTGGAACCAGACATCTGACCGGTGAGTTTTCCCCTAGGGGACCAATCAGACTTCAGGCCTGTCTTTAGGGGCAGAAGAAGTAGCTGATCACTACCTAGACAAATTATTTGCCTCAGTTCAGGACTTTCCATGGGTGGAAGTCAAAACTTGGACTGCCTGGTGTGTGAATGTGACTGTGGGAGCCTGAGTGAAGCAAAAGCTACTTTGTGTTGTCCTGTGTCTCTGTTAACTAGGAAGTAGTTCCTTTAAACCTGCTGTGTTAGAATGTGTGCTAAAGAAAATTAAGAAGAGCTCAGACCACTGCCTGCAATGCAGATGTCTCTCAGAAATCAAGGGCCCTCAGCTTATGGCCAAGGATGGGAAACATGAGAGTATTTGTTGATGTTTTATGTCTCTTTGTCATTTAATTTGTTTAAAGACGGGCCAAGTCCAGCTTTAGGGGAAGCCTAGTTGTGTGTAGTGAGGCTGAACCATGATAGAGATTGCAGGATGTCCCAGCAGCTGCCAAGAATCCTTATTCTTGGGTATCATCTTGCTCTTTCTTTCAGGGTATTAGCCTGCCAGAAACTCTTAGCTAATGAAATTTCTGACTATGTCTGTAAAGTAGGGACTTTAATTTGCTCTTCCCTGATTTATGATTTTGCTATGCTGGGTTAAAATTTTAAGATTCTAAGGTTAATTGAAAAGTGTAAAATTTGTAAAGGTTGCAATCCAGGGAAGTTTAAAACAAAGGCCAGCCAGTTCCAAGACTGCTTGTGGCTAACAAACCATTATCTTCCCCACCTGAGGCAAAGTGTGAGGGGAAAGGAAGGAAGAAAAAAAAAGAAGCCAGAGGTTTCCAAGGGACAGAATGGGTGGGCAGTAGGCGTGTCCTCCCAGCATTTTCTCTACAATTCAAAGCATATTGTGGAATCATTAAAATTTTATTCTGACCACCTGGGTGCAGGTGGGCTGAGAACAAGCGGGGGGTGTGGGGGGGGTAGCAAAGAGAGCAGGGATGATATAGATTGTTATTGATTTTTGCTGGCTGCAAGTCACCTGCTGATGTAAGTGTCTGGTCTGTCCTTGGTTCTTCCCATGCCAAGTATCTTCTGGTTATCTGAGCTATGCTGTGTTCAAGGCTGCAAGCTTTTTGAAAGATATCTTCTAAGCACAATAAGTCTTTCTCTGCCCCGTTTTATTCTCTTTAACCCTTTCAATATATATAGAGAAAATCTCATTGTCCAGCCAGATTAAAAAGGATTAATTCTGTGGTCAAGATCAAATCTTTAATGTTAAAACCAGTTTAAGTTTTAATAATCTTTAAATTGGGTGTATTTGCCCTAGCTGGTTTGGCTCAGTGGATAGAGCGTCGGCCTGAGGACTGAAGGGTCCCAGGTTCGATTCCGGTCAAGGGCATGTACCTTGGTTGTGGGCACAGCCCCAATAGGAGGTGAGCAGGAGGCAGCTGATCAATGTTTCTCTCTCATTGATATTTCTAACTCTCTATCCCTCTCCCTTCCTCTCTGTAAAAAAGCAATAAAATATATACATTTAAAAAATAAATTGGGTATATTTGACAACTTTTCTGATTATAATATTTCGAGAATTATTTTTGTCTTTATTTTATTTTATTATTTTTTTATTTTTTTATTTTAATACATATGTGTTCTTATTCCCCCATCATCCCCCAACCCCCACTCATGCCGCACCCACCTGTTGTCTCTGTCCATTGATTAGGCTCATATGCATGCACACAAGTCCCTTGGTTGATCTCTCCCCCTTCTCCCATTGACCTCCTCCTTCCCTGAGGTTTGAGGTTCTGATCGACATTTCTCAGTCTCTGGTTCTGTTCTTGTTCATCAGTCTATGCCATTCCTTATATTCCACAAATGAGTGAGATCATGTGATATTTCTCTTTCTCTGCCTGGCTTATTTCACTTAACATAATACTCTCCATCTCTATCCATGTTATTGCAAATGGTAGGAACACCTTCTTTTTTACCGCAGCGTAATAATCCATTGTGTAGATATACCACAGGTTTTTAATCCAATCATCTGCTGATGGGCATTTAGGCTGTTTCCAAATCTTAGCTATGGTGAATTGTGTTGCTATGAACATAGGGGTGCATATATCCTTTCTGATTGGCGTTTCTAATTTCTTGGGATATATTCCTAGAAATGGGATCACTGGGTCAAATGGGAGTTCCATTTTTAGTTTTTTTGAGGAAACTCCATACTGTTCTCAACAGTAGCTGCACCAGTTGGCTTTCCCACCAGCAGTGTAAAAGAGTTCCTTTTTCTCCGCATCCTCGCCAGCACTTGTCATTTGTTGATTTCTTGATGATAGCCATTCTGACAGGTGTAAGATGGTACCACCTTGTTTTGATTTGCATCTCTCTGATGATTAGTGACTGTGAGCAGGTTTAAATATGTCTGTTGGCCTTTCTTCTGTCTTCTTTCAAAAAGTGTCTATTTAGTTCAGTTGCCCATTTTTGAATGGGTTATTTATCTTCTTTTTGTTAAGTTGTATGAGTTCTCTGTAAATGTTGGAGATTAAACCCTTATCATTGATATCATTGGCAAGTATGTTCTCCCATGCAGTGGGCTTTCTTGTTGTTTTATTGCTGGTTTCCTTTGCTGTGCAAAAGCTTTTGATTTTGATGTAGTCCTATTTGTTTATTTTCTCTTTAATTTCCATTGCCCTAGGGGCAGTATCAGTGAAGAAGTTCCTTCGGCATACGTCTGAGATTTTTCTGCCTGTGGATCCCTCTAGTATTTCTATGGTTTCCCGTCTTATGTTTAAGTCCTTTATCCATTTTGAATTTATTTTTGTGTATGGTGAAAGTTGGTGATCTAGTCTCATATTTTTGCATGTATCTGTCCAATTTTTCCAATACCATTTCTTGAATAGAGTGTGTGGACTCCATTGTATGTTCATGCCTCCTTTGTCAAATATTAATTGGGCATAGTGCTTTGGGTCGATTTCTGGGTTCTCTATTCTATTCCGTTGATCTATATGCCTGTTCTTGTGCCAGTACCAGGCTGTTTTGAGAACAGTGGCTTTGTAATACAGCTTCATATCTGATATTGAGATCCCACCTACTTTGTTCTTCTTTCTCAGGATTGCTGCAGCTATTCAGGGTTTGTTTTTATTCCAGATGAATTTTTTGAAGGTTCGTTCTAGGTCTGTGAAATATGCCATTGGTATTTTAATGGGAATTTCATTGAATTTATAGATTGCTTGGGTAGTATGGACATTTTGATGATGTTGATTCTACCAATCCATGAACATGGTATGTTCTTCCATCTGTTTATGTCTTCCTCTATCTCTTTTTCCAGGGTCATGTAGTTTTCTACGTATAGGTCTTTTACCTCTTTAGTTAAGTTTATTCCTAAGTATCTTAATTTTTTTTGGTGCGATGGTAAATGGGATTGCTTTTTTAGTCTCTCTTTCTGTATGTTCACTATTGGTGTATAGAAATGCCATAGATTTCGTGGCATTAATTTTGTATCTTGCTACATTGCCAAATTCATTTATTAAGTGTATTAGTTTTTTGATGGAGTCTTTCGGGTTTTTTATATACAATACCATGTCATCTGCAAATATGATAGCTTTACTTCTTCTTTTCCAATTTGGATGCCTTTTATTTCTTCTTCTTATCTAATTGCAATGGCTAATATTCCAGTACTATGTCAAACAGGAGTGGTGAGAGTGGGCATCCCTGTCTTGTTCCTGTTCTTAGGGGAAATGGTTTTAGTTTTTGCCCATTGAATATGATGTTCGCTGTGGGTTTATCATATATGGGTTTTATTATGTTGACGTATGATCCTTCTATTCCCACCTGGTTGAGAGTTTTTATCAAGAAAGGGTGTTGGATTTTGTCAAATGCTTTTTCTGCATATGACTATGTGATTTTTATTTCTCCATTTGTTTATGTGATGTATCACGTTTATTTATTTGCGGATATTGTACCATCCTTGCATTCCTGGGATAAATCCTACTTGGTCATGGTGTATGATCTTTCTGATGTACTGCTGGATCCGATTTGCTAGAATTTTGTTGAGGATTTTGGCATCTATGTTCATGAGGGATATTGGCCTGTAATTCTCTTTCATTGTGTTATCTTTATCTGGTTTTGGTATTAGGGTGATACTGGGTTCATAGAAGGAGCTTGGAAGTGTTCCTTCCTCTTGAATTTTTTGGAATAGTCTGAGGAGGATAGGTTTTAGTTCTTCCTTGAATGTTTGGTAAAAGTCTCCTGTGAAGCCGTCTGACCCCAGGCTTTTGTTTGCTGGAAGCTTTTTGATGACTGCTTCAATTTCTTCCATAGTTATTGGCCTATTGAGATGTTTAGATTCTTCCTGATTGAGTTTTGGAAGGTTATATATTTCTAGGAATATGTCCATTTCCTCCAGGTTTTCCAGTTTGTTGGAATAGAGTTGTTCATAGAATTTTTTAACAAGCCTTTGTATTTCTGTGGGGTCTGTTGTTATTTCTCCTCTTTTATTTCTGATTTTGTTTATTTGGGTCCTCTCTCTTTGCTTCTTGGTGAGCCTGGCTAGAGGTTCATCAATCCTGTTTATCCTTTCAAAGAACCAGCTCTTGGTTTTGTTGCTCTTTTGTATTGTCTTTTTGGTCTCTAAGTCATTTATCTCCACTCTGATCTTTTTTATTTCCTTCCTTCTGCTTACACTGGGCTATTCTTGTTGCTCTCTTTCTAACTCTTTGAGTTGTAGGGTTAGGTAATTTATTTCTATTGTTTCTTGTTTTTTGCAGTAGGCTTGTAGAGCTATGAGCTTCCCTCTCAAGACTGCTTTCGCAGTGTCCCATAGATTTTGGATTGTTGTGTTTTCATTGCCATTTGTTGCCATGATGTTTTTTATTTCTTCCTTGATCTCTCTGGTAACTCAGTCATTGTTTAATAGCATGCTGTTTAGTCTCCATGTGTTTGATTTCTTTGGATTGTTTTTATTGTAGTTGATTTCCAGTTTTGTGCCACTGTGATCTGAGAAGATGCTTGGTATGATTTCTATCTGCTTGAATTTGAAGAAACTTTGCCTATGACCCAACATATGGTCTATCTTTGAAAACGACCCATGTGCACTTGAGAAGGATGTATATTCTGTGGCTTTGGGGTGAAATGTTCTGAAGATGTCAATTAATTCTATTTGGTCTAGTGAGTCATTTAGGATTGATGTTTCTTTGCTGAGTTTTTGTTTAGAGGATTTGTCCAATTGTGATAGTGGGGTATTAGATTCTCCTACTATGATTATATTGCTATCAATTTCTCCTTTGATATCTTCCAGGTATTTTTTTATGTATTTGGGTGCTCCTGTATCGGGTGCGTATATGTCTACCAGAGTTATTTCTTCTTGTTGGATTGCTCCCTTTAGTATTATGAAGTGGCTTTCCTTATCTCTTGTTATGTCCTTCACTTCAAGATCAAATTTGTCAGATATAAGTATTGCTACCCTAGCTTTTTTTTTCATTTCCATTCACCTGAAGAAACTTTTTCCATCTCTTCACCCTCAGTCTGTGTGTGTCTTTTTTTCTGAGGTGGGTTTCTTGTAGACAGAAGATATATGGGTCGTGTTTTCTAACCCAATCCGTTACCCTATGTCTTTTGATTGGGGCATTTAATCCATTTACATTTAAAGTTATTATTTTTAGGTACCTACTTGTCACCATTTTTATTCTTTACCTCTGTGTTCCATCTTCACTTCCTATTTCTTTTTTTACAGCAGACCTTTTAGCATTTATTGCATCTCTGGTTTGGTGGTAATAAATTCCCTTAGTCCTTCTTTGTCTGTGAAGCTCCTGATTCCACCTTCAAATTTGATTGATAGCCTTGCTGGGTACAGTATTCTTGGATTCAGACCCTTCCTTTGCATGACTTTGTATATTTCATTCCATTCCCTCTGGCCTGATGAATTTCTGTTGAGAATGCAGTTGCTAGTCTGATGGGGGTTCCTTTGTAGGTAACTTTCTGTCTCTCTCTGGCCGCTTTTAAGATTCTTACTTTATCTTTGGTGTTTGCCAATTTAATTATAATGTGCCTTGGCATTGGTCTTTTGGGTTTCATTTTGCTTGGGACTCTGTGAGCTTCTTGGATTTGTGTGGGTTTTTTCTTCCCTATGTCAGGGAGGTTTTCTGTCATTGTTTCTTCAAACAGGTTTTCTATTCCTTGCTCCATTTCCTCTCCTTCTGGAACTACTATTATGCAGATTTTGTTTAGTTTCATGTTGTCCCAAAGTTCCCTTAGGCTCTCCTCCTGCTTTTTAATTTTTTTTTCTAGAAGCTGCTCTACTTGGTTATTTTTTCCCACCTTGTCTTCTAGCTCACTGATGCGGTCCTCTGCTTCTTCTAGTCTACTCTTAATGTTTTCTATTGAGTTCTTTACAACAGCGATGTCATTTTTTATTTCTTCTTGGTTCTTCTTCATTTCCTCTTGGTTCTTACTTATACTGTCAAATTTGTCTTCCATTCTTTTCAGCCACCTTATGACCATTTTTCTGAATTCTTTCTTTGGCATGTTGCTTGCCTCCATATCTTTTACTTCTTTTTCTGGTGATGCCTGCTTTTCTTTCATATGCGGGCTGTTTCTTTTTCTCCCCATGGTCTCTCTTTTCCAGGTGTCTGGTTATGTATTTCTCTCTCTCCTTATCCCAGGCGAAATCTGACCTTTCCATGGTGGAGTATAGAGCTCCTCTGAATCTGCGTGTTTGCGCCAATTGGGGACTGGTGCTCTAGGGTTCACAGCTGTTTGGTGGGTGCCACAGTTGTAGATTTGCAGGTTTCCAATAACATCCACTTTCCCCTTCAAGCTGGCATGGTCTCCACATCTGAGCCAGTGTCTCCAGGAGGGAACCCAGCAGCAGTGGGGGCTGCCCGGTCAGGGAAACCCCGTCCTGCAATTACCCACCTTCTCCTGGGGTATAGCTGTCCCTTAACTCTCCAACAGACACTCTTCATGAGACCCTCATCTGTTCTTTCTATCTGCTCTAGGACAAGGCTCGGGACACGTCTTTCTATTCAGCCGCCATTTTGGTTCTCCCTATTTCGAGAATTGAACTGAGAGACAGCTTTGTGACATCTCAAGGACAGTGAGGTGACACAAAGATCTGTTCTCTCGCTAAAAAGAAATATTTTTGAACTAAATTAGACCAATACAATATACTTGAAATTACATAAGGAAGTAAGCTATGCAGCCTGGGTTGGGTAACAAGATTAATGCTTCCATGATAATGGGAAGTTCTTGCTTGGGGGCATAGGGCCCAGATTAGCATGTCCTTTCCTTGAACAGAAAGGGCAATCACAGTTATTGGTCCAGAAAATGCTTTAGGTAATATTTAGCTTTAAAAATATCACAAATGTTAAGATATAATAAATAGATATAACTAAAATAATGAATTTAGGTAAAGCTTTTCAGTAATAATTATAAATGTGTTAATAATGAAAGTCCAGTCACTCAAGAGGAGATGGTGCTCTCTATTGAAGGAAGGAGCCAGTCCTATTTCTCCCTGTAAAGGCAGAGAAGCCTAAAAGAGAACAAGGGCAATAAGACCCCTATCCTGCCTTCCTCTCCCTATGCGACCCAAAGATGATCTGAGGGAACAACCAAAATGGTGATTTACAGTCTCAGCCTCACACTCAGGAGGAGAGCTATCTTGATAATGCTCCAACCACCATAAGGCCACTGCGACATCAGAAGGCAGCTTTTCTAGGCTGTGAAAGGAGTTAGAGCAGTAAAACAAGAGTTAAAACCTCTGCTGGAAGACCCACGTGGCTCAACACACTAGCAAGACTAAAAGAAGGGGGAGTGATTTGAAAGTTGGGTATGGCTATCTGGGAAAGGGAGAACTTACATGTGCTTCCAGCAGATGTAAGATTTCCAAACCCATGAGCCCCAGTGGGACTTAGTACTTAAGTAAGGCCTTCAATATTCAGCAGGGCAAAGAAGGGTCTTCTGAACTTACCAGCACAAAGAGAACAAATGAGAAAGTACTCTGGGCCAGACCCTGAGAACCTGTTGGGACAAGAAATATCAAAATTTATATTTTGTCACCAATAGTGGGCCTGACATTTCAAGAAAACTGCAAAGATAGAGAACTGGAAGGATAGAAGTGCAGAAAAGCTGTTAAAAGAGGCTCAGAAGATATATGTACATAAGAATAAGAAAGGCAAAAACAGAAAACTAACATAATGTTAAAAACTGAAACATTAACTGCTAAACAAGTTTTAATTTGCCTGCTCTTAGTTTTTATCACAGAAGGTGTCTTGTTCTTTGTTGAAGGTATATTTTCTTAATAGTAAGAGTGTGTTTAAAGTGTGTTCATAAATGTTAATCTAAGAAATACTGGCTGTTTACTTTTTGGTAATCATTGAAAAATTGAGTTTTCTAAAAGTGAAGAATTCTAATACATTTTAAAGGGAAAAAAAGAAAAGGCTACTACAGGTTGCTGAAGGTATGGCAGAAAGAAAGAATATTACAGTGGAAATACTTAAGGGAAGGTCTGAGGCATTGTTATGCATTTTAAAGGACACAGAAAGAAGGGTTAAAAGCTAATTTAGAAGGGTAAAATTTGTGAAGGTTATATATGTGATAATAAGGAAAAGAGAAATGTTAAAAAAAATTAATTAAATGATACAGGCCAGTAAGCCAGGACAAGCAGAACAGGGAAACTGAGATATTTAAATAGCAGTTTGCAACCATCTAGAAAACTCTGTCTTCCCTAAACCAAGAACACTTAAAAGCCAATAATTAGCATTTTGCCTACCTAAATAGAGGGTAAATAGCTTATGCCAAAGTACTCAGGTAGACTGATAGAAAAAATCCAATTAGTGCCATTTGCTGTCCACACTCAAAGACAAATGAAGTTAGGGAATAAGCCTTATTTTGGTCAGTTCTTCTCTAGTAAAATAATTATATTATATTAATCAGGTATTTAATTTAAAAAGACCATCTTTTAATCATAGGAACTAAAGTTTACTAGCCTATGTTCCTGTCTAATACACTTTAATATTTTAGTAAAATCAAGTTTGACAATCCTTCAAGGGTTTAAATTTTAAGAAACTTTCTCTTGATCTTGAATTGGTTTTACTAGTAGATCATCCCAATAGGCTCTAAAATACCTCAAATGTTTGTTTTCTCTCTCATGAAGGAAAATTTTATACTGAAGGTACATAGGAACTTTTGTCAAATACATTTATAACGAATGGTTATTAGTTATAATATTATGGAATGTTGTGTTTTACAGAAAGGACAACATTCCATGCCATCTGTATTATAATAAAATCCATAACCTTATCATTTTAAATTTCTTCTTGTCATTTGGAGACAGTTACCCTTTTGTTAGAATACATTTGGAAAAGTATTACTCTGAAAAGTCCTTGGAAAGGACTGGCAAGGAAAATCAGAAGATCTTAAAGCAGGTCAGTGCATTTTTCTCCCTATATTATCCCTCCAAAATTTGGCAATACTTAATAAATGAATCATGACAATGCATTTCTTTGCATAAATTCAATGAAACCAGTTTCCAATGGTGGTTTTATTGACTGAAAACTTTGACTGGAGTATCATGTTTTAAAGGGCCCTTTCAGAACTCTGAAGACTTGAAGCCAATAAGAGTGCCATGGAGAAAGCCTGGTATCTTACTTGGTAGCCCTGAAAATGAATAGTGCTGGAGCATTAGGCCCATACCCTGCCATCGCTGGTGGTTGGTCAGAGTTGAAGGGGAGAAACAAGGGTGCCTCTGTGTCCCTGTGGAACCCCCATGCACTCTAGACCACGACAAGTAGGAGGGCTGCTAAGATGGGCCTTAAAGCTGAGGGCATGGGCCCAGGTGTGTTGCTGCAGGTGAGGAATTTACCTAACTCAGCAGATACTGTAGGCAGGCCTGACAGCGGCTGGATGGCTTGGCTTCCCTGCCCTATGGGGCACATTAAGACTCAATCATGAAATTCCGGAAAAGGTGATCAGTTACCATTCTTGTGTTTATGCAAACAATCCAGTCAAATTGAATAGAATAGATAAATTAGTCTTAATTTGGCACTTTAATAAACATAAGGGTAAATTTAAGAAGAAAAATTCTATTTCAATAGAAGTTATTAGAACTGAAATGTTTCCTTTCCCTTCCACCAGACCATTTATTGTAACTCTTACTATGCTAATTGCTCAATAATACTAAATTTTATAATACAGTTTGTCTCCGCCAGGTCACAAGCCCACCTCTTTCGGTGCCCAGGTCTCATCTTCCCTCTGACAGACAGCAAGGATTTGTTGGCTCTGAAAGAAAACTCAGTTCCTCTTCAGCATGGAAGTAGCCAGAGGAGCCCACCGATGTCCATTTTCCCTGAAAGGATTCAGAGTCAGGATCCTTGAGGGGATGTGTCAGGCAATTAGACAGACGTGAGAAGAGCAAGGATGATGGGCCAACTGGAGAAGAAATAGATGGGACCCTGAGATGTGCTTCTCACCACACCAACTGCTCTGAAGTCGGAAATAAAGAAACCTGTGCAGACTCCCTCTCCCTTTCTCTAAGAAAGCCAACAGGCGTAGAGCAGCAAGTAGAGATAGAATCAGTAAACCCTGAAGCCCCATATGTTACTGCAGACTAGGTCTCTGGACTGCCATCATAATCCGTTGTGTGATGAAAATAAAAAAAAAATTTTTTTAAAGACTCGAGCTGCTGAACACCCTACTCCCTAGCTTTGAGTCTTTTATTGAATCTCCAAGGCTGAAAATCAGCTTGAGGATCACAAGGGGGAATTATGGGGGAAATGAGACATTTTCAGGGGGCTAGCAATCTGTATCTGTGCCAGTAACCCACATTCTTGTTAGCCTATAGTCTAGTGACTGCCCCTTCATTAACTATCTGGTCTTGCAAGACTTGTTTACCTAAGTACTACTCCCATTTTAGAGAGGCCATTACCCATGAACAATACACAACCCCCAGAAGGAGTTATCAGTGCTGGTGTCAGGCCAGTCCTTTAGATGTAGTCTCACAGCCCCCATCCCAACACATGGGGCTTTCTGCAAAGCCCACAAAAGGTCCGGATGTCCCATCCCATATTTGGGGGACAAAGAAACCAAAGGGTATAAAGAGTAAGCTTCCTCCATATTGGCTTGCTCAGGATTTGGAGAACTGACCCCCTGAATCACTGTACCAGTACATGTGAAACATGTTAAAATAAATGGGTTTTTCCTGTGTCTCCAAGTACTCCTGTGTGTTCCTCGGTCACCTGGTAAATTCTGTAACATTCTCAGATGGAGGCTTATTGAATATAGAGATGTTAAAATGAGCATTGAAGTGATAAGGAACTGCCTCTGTTAATTACATTCCTCACTTGTACAAAAATGAAGATATTTGCCAAATATCTTCATTATAATAAAATCCATAACTGTATCATTGATAGAAACATCAATGATGAGAGAGAATCATTGATTGGCTGTTAATGTAAATATCTGTGTTTTCTGATATTCTTAGGCTCTACAGCAACGTTTCTCAACCTGTGGGGTTGCGACCCACAGGTTGAGAACCACTAGCAGCGTCACCTAAGACCATCAGAAAACACAGATATTTACATTACAATTCATAACAGTAGCAAAATTACAGTTATGAAGTAGCAACGAAAATAATTTTATGGTTGGGGGTCACCACAACATGAGGAACTGTATTAAAGGGTAGCGGCATTAAAAAGGTTGAGAACCACTGGTAGAGGATCCTAAATCCTTTACAAGTCTATTCTCCATTGAACCTGCTATTCTAAGGAATTTTTCATTATTGGAATCTGGGAGCATTTACAAAGATCATGGAAGTAGAAAAGTAGGGAGGAGAAGAAAATATCCCTTTCTCCTTGATTTGGCTGAAATTCAAGCGTTTTTTGCTTAGTACGGAGGATGAAATGTATATCTTAGTGTTCAGTATTCAGAAATTTTAATGCTTTCCTCAAACCCTGCAATAGTGAGAGAGCAATTTACAGATTTTTATTCTCTCTATAACTAGAATGTTAATTAATATTTAACATATTGCCATAAATGAAATATGCTACAGTGAATTCTATTAACTGAATAGGGTCTCTTTTGGGTGGGAATTTTTGTTTTGTTTTTAATGGTGGAATTCATTGAAACTAGGTTTTATTGGTGGTAGATTTATTTTTAATTTTTCGCCTAATTTGTCTTTTTCTCATATTTTATAGTATGGCTAATGCATCATGGTTCTTTAGTTCATTGATTATGTTTAATATTCTGTGTGCATATATTAGATCATGCATTCAGATCTGTTTCAGCTCTTATCAAGTCATTCCACTCAAAAATCTGAGTCCCTATTGCAATTTGAATAAAGCCCCAAGTATTCAGCTAGCCATTCAAAATTTCTCCAAACTTTGCTTTTAACTTACATTTTCAGATTCATTTCCAAAATTGACTGATGACATAGCTACAAAAGGTACTCAGGTTTCTCTATATTGAAGAATCTTTAATATCCTATTTGTGATGAATTCCAATTCTCATAACAATGTATTCCATGAATGTCAAATGTCCAGTATCTATACTTACTATCAGGAAAAAAATACACACACACACACACACACACACACACACACACAATGGCATTACAAATGAGCAATATTTCCCTTGATAGGTGAGATATGGATGTGTCCCACTGATTTATATCATAAGACTACTCCTGATCTGGGATTCTTCTAACCCATAGAGGAAACTCAGTAGTTTTCTTGAGTAGCTAGCATTATTAATATTATAGTCTCAGGTATTCTTTTTTAAATATATTTTTATTGATTTCAGAGAGGAAGGAGAGGGAGAGAGAGAGATAGAAACATCAGTGATGAGAGAATCATTGATTGGGTGCCTCCTGCATCCCCCACCCCATCCCACCCCCTGCAACCTGGGCATGTAGCCCTTGACCGGATTCAAACCCAGGACCCTTCAGTCTGCAGGCCAAGGCTCTATCCACTGAGCCAAACCAGTTGGGGCAGTCTCAGGTATTCTTAACTGAACATAGCATTCATAGTGATATAAAACCACATTCACATGGCCTGACCCCGTGCATTATTAGGATGTACATCAAGCATGTCAAATTCACAGCCTGCAGGCCACATGTGGCCCACAACAAATATTTTTGTGGTACAGGCAATATAACAGTATGTAAGAAATGTTTTAATAAAAATTTTGTAACTTAATTTTTACAATATCCTATTATACATAATTTTTTCAAATATATATTTTTATTGATTTCAGAGAGGAAAGAAGAGGGAGAGAGAGATAGAAACATCAATGATGAGAGAGAATCATTGATTGGCTGCCTCTTGCATGCTCCCTAATGGTGATTGAGACTGCAACCTGAGCATGTGCCCTTGACTAGAATCAAACCCGGGACCCTTCAGTCCACAGGCTGATGCAGTATCCACTGAGCCAAACCAGTTAGGGCTGTTATACATAACTAGAGGCCCAGTGCATGAAAATTTGTGCACTTGGGGGGTCCCTCAGCCCGGCCTGTACCCTCTCACAATCTGTGAGCCCTCAGGGGTTGTCCTACTGGTGGCTTAGGCCTGCTCCCTGGAGACGCAGGCCTAAGCTGCAGTCTGGCCTCCCCCTGTGGGAGGTGACCTGGCAGGCCAATCAGAGGATGGCGCCGCCCCCATCACCCCACTGCTGCCTCCACTGGCCTCCCTCTGCAGAAGGTGATCCCCCCTATTGCCCCTTTGCCACAGCTGGTAGCTTCAGCCCCCTCCCCATCGCCACCCCCCCCCCATCCGCTGGCACGCACCTTGGCTGGCCTGGCATTGCCTGCTTGCCAGCCTTGCCCCATGCTGACTGATAGTTCGGCTGTTAGGTTGATTTGCAGATTATATAGAACTAGAGGCCCAATGCACAAAATGTGTACACTCAGGGGTCCTTCAGCCGGGCCTGCACCCTCTCACAGTCCAGGAGCCCTTAGGGCAGTGGTTCTCAACCTTTCTAGTGCCGCGAACCTTTAATACAGTTCCTCATGTTATAGTGACCCCCAACCATAAAATTATTTTTGTTGCTACTTCATAACTGTAATTTTGCTACTTTTAATGAATTGTAATGTAAATATATGTCTTTTCTGATGGTCTTAGGCGACCCTGCTAGTGGTTCTCAACCTGTGGGTGGTAACCCACAGGTTGAGAACCGCTGCTGTAGAGCCTAAAAGACTTAATAATCACTCATAATTATCAACCATATTTATACTATAGTCACATAAAGATTGTATATTTTTCATTTTTTTCAATATAACATTTATTGAGTACTATCAATGTGCAAGACACCTATAAGATGTTATTTATTGAAATAGAAATTGTAAAAAATATTAACATTTTATTTAAGAAATATATATTCCTTTATCATTGTATTAGTCCATCTAAAATTTGCATCTTCTGCTATATAAAAAGAGATTTAGTGGCCTGGCCAAGTGGCTCAGTTAGAGCATGGTCCCATACACCAAAAGGTTGCAGGTTCATTTGCCGGTCGGGGTACATACCTAAATTTTGGGTTCAATACCTGGTCAGGGCACATGTGTGGGAGGCAACCGATAAATGTTTCTCACATTGATTTATTCTCTCTCTCTCTCCCTCCCTCCCTGTCTCTCTCTCTAAAAATCAGTAATACAAAAACATATTATTGGGTGAGGATTTTAAAAAGTGAGAGATTTAGCAAGAAATTACAATAATACACAACAAAGAATTCATTTTGCCCTGTTCTTCATCTGGGCCAAATGTAAGACTCACACATTTGAAAAAAGATCATTATACTAGAACAAGAGAACAGTGAGCCTATAGACACTGCTGTGAGAGGCATTACTTCTGCCTTTTTCATAATTCCTTTTCAGTATTGCAAAGAAGACATGAGTATAAGAGATAATATTATTCATAAGAGTGAAGTTTGAGTAAAGACCAAGAAAATAAAAAGAATCAATGCATTCATAGATTCATCTGTTTGAAAATTTTATATGACATTGAATGATATTTTGTGTTGGACCTAAACAGAATGTTAAAATAGAAATCCCATATGGACAATGAGAGGCAGAAAGCCAAAAACGTGAAACATTCAACAACTAATTCAGTTCAGAAGAATATTCATAATATTGCAAAATATAAATACCCACAATATCAGCAACAAATAAAAACTACAAGTAAATGAATTGAACTCTAAATATATAAACTAGAAGAAAACAAAATATTACAAGAAAAGAAAGCAGATGGAAAATTTTAAAGATGGGGAAATCAATGAATGAAATAATAGCAAAGAAAGTGAGATGTAAAAAAATTATGAGATGATTCTTTTAAAACATCTATAAAATATTAAAATTATTAGCTAACCTAAATTTTTAAAAATGAGAACCACCCCCCAAATGTAAAAAAGAAAATGACCTTTTATACTCAATACATTTTTAAAAGATTATGATCATCTTTGTCCAATTCTAGAAAAAGAAACTACTTATCCTATATAATAAAGAGGTAATATGCAAATGGTTGTTACACTGTGATGCATAACGACCAAACAGCAGGGGGGCGGGACAGCGAGCTACAAGCCTTGGAGAGCTACAGGAGGGCGGGGCAGCGAGCTACGTGTGGCAGAGAGCTACCAGCGGTGGTGGGCCGACAGCCCCCTGAGGCAAGCAGCAGCGAGCTGCTGCGCACGGATTCATGCACAAGGCTACTAGCACATATGTAACAGTCTTAGTTACTGTCAATTATTAAATAAAATGTGGGGGAGAAGTCCCTTGCCGATAACAAATTTTTAAAAACTAAATGTTCAAATAAAAAGCGTTTATGATATTTTTAAATAAATCAACTATGGAAGATGTAAGTCACTTCAACTGAAGTAGTAACTTCAACTGGGCTCACATCCAAGAGAACATTGTGTGAAGCTGGGTTCCTTCACCCAGTGCCCAGAGAGCACCCTGACCACTAGCCCTTTGGTGAAAGGGCAGAGCCATGGCTAATCTGCAAGACTTGGGGACTTGTTTATGCAAAGAATGAAATGAAAACAATTTGAAATTTTCCTTGGGAACTGTCTACTGCTTTGCAACTCTTCTCAAGGCACCTATAACCTCTTTATTTCTCAAGCTGTAAATAAATGGGTTTAGCAGGGGAATTATAATCATGTAAAACAGGGAATACATTCTGTTCTGATCTTCAGCTAGGCCAGATGCAGGACGCACATACATGCAGATGAGAGTGCCATAGTACAATGAGACAGAGAGCAGGTAGACACTGCACGTGGAGAAGGCTTTGCCTTTGCCCTTTTCAGACTTTTTTTCAGAATGTCAGAGAGCACTCGAATATAAGACATTATGATGGTCATTAAAGTGGATATTTGTATAAAGCTGCAAAAATAAATATCATTAGTGCATTAATAGATGGGTCAAAGCATGAAATTTTGAACAGCTAGTAAAATTTCACAGTAGAAATAATGTATTATGGTAGACTTGCAGAACTTTAATATTAATAACAAACTCACATGAACCAAAGGATGCAGAAAACCAATTGCATATGAAATACTTATCAACTTAGTGCAGATTCTGTTGGACATCACCACTGGATAGAGCAAGGGGTTACATATGGCTACATAGTGGTCATAGGCCATCACTACCAAGAGGAAACACTCTGTAGTTGCACTGGAAGCAAAAAAATAAAATTGGGTGATGCACTCAGGTAGGGATATCATTGCAGTCTTGTCTAAGAGGTTGACCAGCATCCTGGGAGTTACGGAAATTGAAGTGCAAGCAGCTGCAAAAGCTAATCCACCAAGGAACAAGTACATGGGCGTGTAAAGATGGACATCCTTCCAAATAAGAGCCATCAGTCCAAGGTTGCCTACCATGGTGGTGAGGTAGATAACTAAGAACAAGAGGAAGAGGAGGACCTGCAACCATGGTTGCTCTGTAAGTACTGTGAGAACAAACTCAGCCACCAGAGTCTTGTTTCCTTCTGACATATCCACACTTGATCACTATAATGAGAATATATGTGACAAAGATGATTGCTAAAGATAGCACAAGGTAGTAGTAATTTTTTGCAAATAAAATTACATCTTCATGTTGTTTTCCATTTAATTGGTAGTTTTTTAAATATGTTTTTATTGATTTTATAGAGAGAGGAGGGAAAGAGATAGAGAGACAGAAACATTGATGAGAAAGAAACATTGATCGGCTGCCTGCTGCATGCCCCCTACTGGGAATCAAGCCCAGTACCAGGACATGTGGCCCCTGAGTGGGAATCAAACTGGTGACCACTTGGTTCATGGTCCATGCTTAATCACTGAGCCACATCAGCTGGGCTAATTAATAATTTGTAATGTTTAACTTTTTATCCTATAGTAAGTCTGTTTATGAATTCTGTGTTTAGAACAATGTCACCCCCAATATATTTAATAATAAAAAAATTTAGGTATCTGACCCTAAAATTGGAGGGGAAAAAACAAATAAATGCAAGTATTTGAGCCAATATTAAAATCACCTGAAAAATGATTGCATGTGGAAGAGATGCAAATGCAAGACTATTGCATATGGAAAAGAAATAGGCTAATAATTTAGATATAACTACATAATTTCTTTCTTAATCCTCATGTGAAGATATTCTCTTATTTAATTTGAGAGAGAGAGGAGTGGGAAGAGAGAGAGAGAGAGAGAGAGAGAGAGAGAGAGAGGTGAAGGAAAAACAGATTGGTTGCCTCCTATATATATCCCAACCAGGGATCAAACCTGCACCTGAGGTATGTGCCCTGACTGGGAATCAAACCCATAACCTTTTAGTGAACTGAACAATGCTCCAACCAATTGAGATGCCCAGCCAGAGCATAACCACATACTTTTTATTGCAGAGACAAATGGAAAGAACAGAAATGTATTGTAAAATATCTATAACATATTTTGCATATATAGGGTTAATTATAAAACACACACACACACAACTTCTTACAGTTAGGTGAAAACAAGTTAACACAATTAAACAAATCGGCAAACATATGTAAAACGTAGTTATGTCAATGTTATTAATAAATATATAAAACAATGTTTATCTTCCTTAATAATTAGAAATATTATTTAAATTGATGCATCCTTTCTACTTGTCAGATAAGCAAAAAAAGAAAAATGAGAAATAATGTCTGCTGATTACAGGAAAGTGAGAAAATAAGCATTTTTTAATAGAACTGGTGAAATAGAAATTATAATAGCCTTTGAATTTAACATTATTTGCCAAAATTTGAAATTTATATGAACTTTGATCTACTCTCTAATGCTTTCTTTAAAAATTACCAAAGGATGCATTTGGATAGGTAAATTTTAGCAAAAATAACTTTAAAAGCTAGTCAATGCCATGGAGAGCAGAATAGGAAAAGATTCAGGATCTGTCATTTTATTTGGTTTAATGTGTTTATGTTTATCTATTAAGCATGCCTTTCATTCAATAAGAAAGGAAACGTGGTCAAATCAGTTGCTAAATTTTCCAAAGCCAGCAGGATGTGGAGCGGTGGAGAGACATGTGGTGATCCTGTGAGGTGGATGCTCCCTCCCGAGAGTACTATTAGAGGAATCTCATTTTGCCATGTTTTTTCCTGGTTCATAATTTTAAAGTTTTATAAAATTTAGGAATACATCTGGGATTTCTGTACTCATAAAGAGAGAAAACTGTCTTAAGACAAATGTGCTCACCATCTGATTTCAGATTTTAGATAGTTTGGGGCCAAGTTTAACTCTCTTTATGGATGATATAGAAAAAACAAAAACTGTTTTTTCTCAAAGACTCTTTTTTCTCAAAAGAAAGATGGCAGAGATGAACCAAAGATTTCCATAATAAAGGGTAGTTTTTTTGTTTGGTTGTTTGTTTGTTTTTAATATATTTTATTGATTTTTTACAGAGAAAGGGAGAGAGATAGAGAGTTAGAAACATCGATGAGAAACATCGATCAGCTGCCTCCTGCACGCCCCCTACTGGGGATGTGCCTGCAACCCAGGTGCATGCCCTTGACCAGAATCGAATCTGGGACCTGTCAGTCAGCAGGCTGACGCTCTATCCACTGAGCCAAACTGGTTTCGGCTAAAGGGTAGTTTTTAAATAATAATAAAGTGCATTCCAAAGTTAACATCAGGGCTGCCAGAAAATCAGTAAATTGTCTGTTACAGAATTTGTCAAAGTAAATGCCTTAGATAGTAATAATTGGTCTTAGAATCTCAAAATTGTTGAAATATCGATATAACTAAAATAAAGGAATTTGTGGTGAACTTTTTCAGTAATAATGTATTGATAATGAAGGCCCAGGAGCCCAGGGGGAAACTAGCTTCGTTCTTTAACAGAGAAAAAAGCTGGCTTCCTGTGGCAGCCTCTGAGGAAAGAATGTGGCAATTTACATTTAAATAGACCAGGCTAGACCAAACCTGTTTCACTGGCCAAAAACATGGTTTTCCAGAAACTTTGGCAATTAAAACTTTGGAAGTTTATTAAATTAAAGTAAAGGCCCAGTGCACAAAATTCGTACATGGGGGGGGGGGGGTGTCCTCAGCCCAGCCTGCACCAGCTCCAATCTGGGACCCCTCGAGGGATGTCCGACTGCCCGTTTAGGCCCGATCCTACCAGGCAGTCGAATACCCCTCTCACCATCCAGGACTGCTGGCTCCCAACTGCTCGCCTGCCTGCCTTCCTGATTGCCCCTAACTGCTTCTGCCTGCAGCCTGATCACCCCTAACCACAACCCTGCCAGCCTGATTGATGCCTAACTGTTCCCCTGCCAGCCCAATTGACCCTAACTGTCCTCCCCTGCCAGCCTGGTCGCCCCTAACTGCCCTCCCCTGCAGGCCTGGGCCCCTCCTACTGCCCGTCCCTGCAGGCCCGGTCACCCCCAACTTTCCTCCTCTGCCAGCCTGGTCACTCCTAACTGCCCTCCCCTGCAGGCTTGATCACCACCAACTGCCCTCCCTTGAAGGCCTGGTCCCTCCCAACTGCATTCCCCTGCTGGCCATCTTGTGGTGGCCATCTTGTGTCCACATGGGGACAGCCATCTTTGACCACATGGGGGCAGCCATCTTACGTATTGGAGTGATAGTCAATTTGCATATTAATCTCTTATTAGATAGGATAGAGGCCTGGTGCATGGGTGGGGGCCAGCTGGTTTGCCTTGAAGGGTGTCCCGGATCAGGGTGGGGGTTCCCTTGGGGTGTGGGGCGGCCTGGATGAGGAGCCTGTGGTGGTTTGCAGTCTGGCCATGCCCCCCAACGACCCAAGCTGAAGCCCTGGTATCTGGGATTTATTTATCTTCTATAATTGAAAATTTGTAGCCTTGAGTGGAGGCTGGGCTGGCCAGGAAAGCTTGGCTTCCTCCATTACCAGGGAAACCCACGTCTCCTGCTCGCTCCGTGGCCACAACCATCTTGGTTGGGTTAATTTGCATACTTGCTCCTGAATGTTTGGTGGGCGTGGCTTGTGGGTGTAGCAGAATGGTGGTTAATTTGCACATTACTCTTTTATTAGATAGGATAATAAAAAACTTATTGAATATATAGGTATTTAAAATAACAAAATACTAAAATATTAATCTGAGTTTGCCTCATAAGAAAAATCTAGAGGACAGAATTTATTAATAAAATATGTATTGTATTTTTTTAAATGTGAAGTTATTATTAATCTGAGAAATGCTAAATATTTAACTTGCCAGCTAAAATTTAAGGCTTCTATGAGTTTAAAGTTCAAATTAAGTTAGGAGAAATCATAGTTGTGGTAACAAAATGCATAAAGTATAGAAATTTATTTTTGAGAAAATAATTCTTGTATTTTCTCTGGATAAATTTATAGTTTAAAATATATTGATGTACCAAGTGTGATAAAATTTCAACCTAAGATATAATATTTTATATGGTCTAATTAAAAAAGAGGATTAATTCTGTGGTCTCAACCAAATTTTAGTATAAAATCCAGTTTAAATTTAATTGATAACTTTTAAAATAATTATAAAAGTATATAATGTAATCTTTGGGATATATATATACATATATATATATATATATATATATTTAATGGTCTTTCCAAGTTAAATTTCAGGACTCTAATTGAGGGATGGCTTTTGAAATATTTCATGGGCCCTGGAGTGATTCAAAGAATTTGTTCTCTCTTCTTAAAAGTAATATTTTTAAACTAAATTAGGCTGATCTAATATACTTGAAATCATGTGGAAAGCTTTATCAAATAAAAATTAATAAATTAATAAATATATTTTGTTTATATACATATATTTTAAATATTATAAAGTTTTAACCTCTATGGGAGGGCAGGCAAAGTTGCTAAAATATTTCTTAAGTAAAGCCAAATTTTCAGCAGCGAAATTTTAAAAAACAAAAGGGACAAAATTTTAAAAGATAAAAAGCCCTCTAGCAGCCTGCATTTTAAATAGGCTGGGGAGTAGGGTGTCATCTGTGCCTCATGGGTCAACTGTATAAGTTTGCTCGCTTTGCTTTTTCAATAAAGATGCCTACTTTAATTACTTAATAAGTTAGCTTTTTAAAAATATAATTAAGGTCTCATATAAATTCAGTTATATGAGAAGCCAAAATGTTAAACAATTAATTCTAATAAACTCTGTGAAAAAGTTACTAAGATCTCCCATAATTCTTTTTATATGCAAATGAGCAAAAATGCTGTTTAAAAGTAAATGTTAAGCTTAATAAAAAGGAGAAATTTAAAAAAATTTTTAATGTCTTCCACTAATATTTACAGGGTAAACTGAAGGTTATTATTAATCATTAAATCTGATAATTAATATAATAAACATAAATATAAAGAGAGTCACTTGAAATGTATTTGGCAGTATTGGTCAGCATCTGAAAAGCAGCCATGTAGATTGCTTGGTGTAGAAAAAAGAAAAAGATTTTTTGAAAAAACTATCTAAGGGGGCCTAGAAATTACTCTGGGAGAAAAAGAGAGGTTTCCTGAAAATACCTGGAAAATTGCTATTAAAAGTTAATGTTTTAGGCTTCAAAAAGAAAAATAATTTGTGGTTTTGCCTCCATAAAGAAAGCTTATGTAAAATTACTCAAAGACTAATAGCAGAAATTTAATTAGTATCATTTACTATCTACAGCCAAGAACAAATAAAGTTAGGAAACAAGTCTTATTTCAGACTAATTTAATTTGCCAAATTAAAGTAAGTAAATATTCAGGAAAACTTAGTTGTACTGGGAAGGAAACTATTCTTACAGTATTAACTAATTTTTACTGATGGTTCATCTCATAGTAAATCTACTTATAATACAATGAATCCAGAACAGTCATATTTCTGTGTCAAGAATGAAATTAAAAGCTATCAAGACTGCATTACAAGACTTCCAAAAGCCTCTTAATATTACTTAAAATAAAAAGGGGAAGGGGGTGGAAATAGTAAAATAATCCTCTGTAAGAAAATTATATCAAACCTTAATTGCTTTAAATTTTTTGCTTTAAAATTATTTTTCACTTGTAATGCTGATGGCAAGACACACATGGTGTCAGAATAAGCCAAAGGAAAATAGTTTGGGAAAAAAGAAAAGATCCCGAGACTAATTTATTAACCTCTGGTTGAGAATATGCTAATATATTTCCAGAAAACTCCTTTAAACCCATGTGGATTCCTGCAACAATGGAGCTGAGAGAGGAACTAACCAGACTACTCCAGCCACAGATGGTGGTGGTGGTCCCAAGCAACACGCGGATGAGAAAGAGGAGAAACAGACCAGAGATGGAGGATGGTGAAGATGCCTTGCCATGCTAGCAGTCAGCAGCTGTGCATCGCTGCAGGTTGCCTGACCAAGCCAAAGAAGGTTGGACCTGCATTGCTGCCATCTGTCCACCATCCAGAACTGGAACATCATTGCTGTCATGTCACAGGAGACAGTGATAGGGAAGAGGATTCAAAGAACTGTTGGCCCAGAAATTAGCTTACCGAAGACTGCTTCCTTTGATGCCTGGCAGCAATTTAAGGGGACATGATAGAATTCTATCCTTTCCATTGAATTTAAAAATTTTAAAAGGACCCAAGCTCTGTAAATAACATACATTCTTGTTAAATTTATTAAAACAAAAGAGGGGGAATAACAATTAAAAACTATATGATCCACAGGGATTACTGTGGGAACATCTACAGAACATCAATAAACAAGTTTTAGAAAATATTTCCTTTCTCTTGTTTTGTTTTGTTTGTTTGTTTGTTTTTATGTCATCATTCAAATACCTACTTTACATGTTCCTTTGGAAGTTTCAAAGTTACCTTAGAGTCAACATGTCCAAATTTAAAATTAGGATCTTCAGTTGTTCTCAGGAGCAGGATAGTAAAAAGCTAGGAAATTTCTGGACAAGTGGAAGGAGAAATTGAGACAAGAAAAATAAACAAGGCCAAACAGTTTGACAGCTTGCAGCTAGCTTGTAAACTTCTTCCCCCAAAAAGAGAACAATTGAAATAAAATACTTAGTAACTATCCTTCCTAACTAGAGAATACATAATTTTAATCACGCTCGCCTGGGAAAATTGGGAACAAAGACCCCAGCTAAACCCAAAGATAAATATTATTTGGGGGATGCTAAGACAGGAAAGGGGGAAAGAAGAAAGAACAGGAGTTTTATTTCACTCACTAAACAAAGAAGTCAGCAGTCTGGGAACTTGCCAAGATAAAAATTGCCAGATGTTCTCATAAATTTTGAAAAAAGTCCCAACAAAGTGAAAAGGGAGGCATTGAAATCTAATCTATTGCCCACGATATCTGGCAGAGGAACCTTGAAACCTGTAGACAGAAAAGTATAAAATCTCTAGGCCTCCACCAGGCAGGCACTCAGACTAGCTGGGTGCCCACTAGTACTATATGTCAAGTGTATTTTTAACAAATATTTGCTTGCCTTCTTTAATAAATTCACATGCTTTGCCACAACACTACTGTCTGTCACTCATCTGAAATCTTTCTTATGAGATTGACAAGCACCAAGGAGGGCCCAGCCCTACCTCTCTGACTCAGGGCAGTAACACTACCCCTAGACCTTCCAATGTTCTCCATGTTGAGAAACGATACCAATAAACAGTTTTTCAAGCCATGAAAAAGGCAAGTGTCCTTGACACTGAATATTCCCTTGGATTCCATAGCTCAACCATTGCCAAGTTGTAAAATTTACCTCCTAAACTAAAGTCCTCATATCCATCTATTTCTCACACTCTCTATAGGCACAACCAAATTCTAGCTACACTCACCTCTTGCCTGGAATGCTGAAATAACTTCTTAACTCATCTATCTGAATCCATTAATACTCCAGTCCATTTCATTCTCCACACTACCCCCAAGAACAATATTATAAAATATAAAACTTGTTATGTCATTACCCAAACTCCACTCTTATCCATTGTTAAAAGCTAAATTCTGCCCCACAAAAAAAATTCCTATGTAAAAAGCTCTAACCTCCAGTAGCTCAGAATATGGCTGAATTTGTAGACAGGGCTTTTAAAGAAGTAAGTTAAAATAAGGCCATTAGGTGGGGCCTAATCCATCTGACTGTGTCTTTATAAGAAGAGGAAATTTAGAGACACTAGCTACGCCCACATAGAGGAAAGATCATATGAGAACATAGTGAGAAGGCAAGCCAAGGAAAGAGAGACTTGAGGAAAAAAAACAATCTCTATTGGTACATTGATCTTGGACTTCCAGCCTCCAAAATTAATTTCTGTTGTTTAAACCATTCAGCCTGTGTTATTAGTTATGGCATCCCTTGTAATCTAATACATCCACCCATCCCATCTCCACTTAAAACTTGGAATTTTTTTCCAATGCATATAAGTCAAGAACCTAAATCCTTAAGCTTAGTTTTCCCTAATCTACACTAATAAAAGAGAAACATGCAAATTGACCATACCTCTGCTACACCGACAAGCCATGCCCACCAGCCAATCAGGAGCGAGTATACAAATTAACCCAACCAAGATGGCTGCAGCCACGGAGTGAACAGGAGGTTTCCCCAGCAATGGAGGAAGCCAAGCTTCCCACCTGCTCTGGCAGGCCCTGGCCTCTGTTCAAGGTTACAAAGTTTCAATTAGAGAAGATAAATAAATCCCAACAAAAATGGAGGCAGCCATGGCACTGGAGAGAGCAGGAGGACTGGGTTGCCCTGGTGATGGAGGAAGCCAAGCTTCCTGGCAGGCCCTGGCCTCCACTCAAGACTACAAAGTTTCAATTTTAGAAGATAAATAAATCCCAGATACCAGGGCCTCAGCTTGGGTCACTGGGGGGTGTGGCCGGCCTGCAAACCACCACAGGCCCCTCGCCCAGGCCATCCTATGCCCCAAGGGAACCCCCACCCTGATCCGGGACACCCTTCAGGGCAAACCAGCTGGCCCCCACCCATGCACCAGGCCTCTATCCTATCTAATAAGAGATTGATATGCAAATTGACTGTCACTCCAATACACAAGATGGCTGCCCCCATGTGGTCAAAGATGGCTGCCCCCATGTAAACACAAGATGGCTGCCACAAGATGGCCAGCAGGGGAATGCAGTTGGGAGGGACCAGGCCTGCAGGGGAGAGCAGTTGTGGGCAAACAGGCCAGCAGGGGAGGGCAGTTAGGGGCAATTGGGCTGGCAGGGGAGCCGTTGGGCATCAATCAGGCTGGCAGGGGAGTGGTTAGGGGGTGATCAGGCTGGCAGGCAGAAGCAGTTAGGGGCAATCAGGAAGGCAGGCAGGCGAGCAGTTGGGAGCCAGCAGTCCTGGATTGTGAGAGGGAAGTCCGACTGCCTGTTTAGGCCCGATCCTATTGGGACAGTCAGACATCCCTCGAGGGGTCCAGATTGGAGAGGATGCAGGCTGGGCTGAGGGACACACACCCCTGTGCACGAATTTCATGCACTGGGCCTCTAGTCCATATTATAAAAAAGATCCAATATTTAACTACCTATACTATTTTTCCTTTTGCATTGAGAAGATGTATTAGTTACAGCAACCTCAGCTGCTTTAAGAAATAGACCTCAGTATCTTAGTAAGTTAACAGCAAGTTTCTTTCTCTCCCAAATAAGATATAAACACATTGCTTAGCTGGTTCTATTCTAATTGGATCCTTTCATCTTGTCTCTCCACCACTTCAATATATGACTTTCATGTTTGCTGTGCCCATCTACATCAATGACATTTAGAAATTTTAACTTGTTGAAGAGAGTGAGCCAGAATATCCTACAGTATAGATCTGTCTTGTCAAAAAAATATATAATCAATAAAAAAAGTAAAATGAAATTTTAAAAGTAATACAAATGAAGCCACTTTAAAATAAGCTGGAGCTCTAATGGATTTGGCTCAGTGGATAGAGCATTGTCCCACAGACTGAAGGGTCCCAGGTTCAACTTCAGTCAAGGGCATGTACCTTGTTTGTGGGCTCCATCCCCAGTTGGGGGGTGGGGCATACAAGAGGCAGCTGATCAATATTTCTAACTCTATATTCCTCTCCCTTCCTCTCTGTGAAATCAATAAAAAATGAGCTGGAGTTGCCATCCCAGAAAAACTTCTTTGCTTGTCTTATGCCTCAAACCTTTGGAATGTTAAAACAGGGCAAAATGACCTTTGGACTGGGCCTAAAGCAACAACGTGCCCCAAGGGCCTATTTGCCTAGATGACAAGAAAGCAGATATTAAGACTAGGGCAGTGGTCAGCAAAGTCATTAGTCAACAGAGACAAATGTTAACCGTACAACGATTGAAATTTCTTTTGAGAGCCAAATTTTTTAAACTTAAACTTCTTCTAACACCACTTCTTCAAAATAGACTCTCCCAGGCCATGGTAATTTGTGGAAGAGCCACACTTAAGCTGCCAAAGAGCTGTATGTGGCTCGCAAGCCACAGTTTGCCAACCACGGGACTAGGGGACTGATGACTACCAGACTAAAAATTAAAAGCATTTTTTAGAATTAGCCTTCTTTCTATTGATGTAATTGTTCCCTTTCCCTTTCTCATAAATACTCTTTTTCTTTGTCTCCTAGTTGGGAAACTATTTCGGCTTCTACTGAATCTATTAATGCTTCCTGGCAGCTATTCTTTTTTTTATTATTTCAAATAAATGTTTGTTGCCTCCCACTTTGAAAGGACTTTATTTATTTTTGGTTAAGACTTACTTTGCTTCATAACGAGAAAACTTGTTTGTATAGTTAGCTACACTTACTGAACTTCCAGATATTCTGTACCAAATACTATGCAAATAATTACACAGATGGGATTTCTTTCTTTAAAAAATTTATTGTTGGAGAAACCAAGATGGTGGCATAGGTAAACACCTGAACTGCTGCCTCGCACAACAATTTCAAAACTACAACTAAAAGATAAAACAGACATCATCCAGAACCACAGGAAGGCTGGCTGAGTGGAAATTCTACAACTAGAAGGAAAGAGAGAAGCACACTGAGACTCAGAGGAGCTGCGGAAGGCAGAGGTATGGAGGTGCGCGTTGAGAGGCTGGCAACTGAGTACGTGGCTAGCTTTCTCAATCAGGAGTGAGACAAAAGCTCCAGACTGCTCTGAACTCCAGTTCTGGATGAGACTCTGGGGACCCAGACTCATACAGGAAGAATCTGGACTGTCCAGCAGTGGGTGAAACTCAAGGGTGGCTTTCTCTCAGAGGTGCTTGCAGCAATTACCACAGGACACTGAGATCCAGGGGCCTCTTAGGGCAGGGCTGATGGGAAGCAATTGCTGTTTGCTCCACCCTGAAATTCTGCCCTATGAAGCCAATGCTCTTTGCTCCACCCTGCCCCATCCAAGCTGAGCGCAGAGGCTTTTGCATATGAATAGTCCGGTCCTTTGAATTCTAAACTTACCTAACAAACTACAGCTGAGTCAGTGAGACCCAGAACATCCAAAAGAAGGCCCAAGGCCCCACAGCAGCTTGCATTGCTTCACAGCTGGGCCTCATCTGGGCACCTCCAAAACCCAAACAAAGAAGAGGAATCTGCAGATCTATCCATAACTCCTGCTGGGTGGCCTCAGGCAGAAGCTAAATTAGCACCTCTTTGGAGATCCAACAGCCAGTGTACCCAGGGGTCAGAGTAGGACCATCCAGATTACAACTCCTCATATCCATAAGAGACACACTCAGGGGGCAGACTCAGTGAGCACCAAAGCCCCACTGAAGCAAGTCTTGTCTCATATGGGTGTCTCCAGCACAGAAGTTCTCCCATAGTATATACAGCTGATCCTCACAGCCAATTGGCCTGGATGTCAATTCCTCCCAGTGATACCAACAACAATCAAGACTTAACTACAACAAGACTGTGCACACAGCCCACAAAGGGGTGCACCAAGAGTGTCCACTTCAGATAACTGGGGAGGCTGAGCCACTGGGCCTTGTAGGACACCTAGCACACAAAACCACTCTATCAACTCAAGGAAGCAGTCAAAATGTGGAGACAAAGAAACAGGTCACAAATGAAGGGAATGGAGGAAAGCAAACAACTAGATATAGAGTTCAAAACCATGGTTATAAGGTTTTTCAAGAATTTTCTAGAAAAGGCCTATAAATTTAGCGAGACCCTCAAGGATATGAAAAAGGACCAACTAGAAATTAAGCATACACTGACTGAAATAAAAAATAATATACAGAGATCCAAAAGGAGACTAGAGGATCCCAAGAATCAAGTCAAAGATTTGAAGTACAAAGAAGCAAAAAACACCCACTGGAAAAGAAAAAAGAATCCATAAATATGAAGATAGTGTAAGGAGTCTCTGGGACAACTTCAAGCATACCAAAATCAGGATTATGGGGGTGCCAGGAGAAGAAAGAGAGCAAGATACTGAAAACCTATTTGAAGAAATAATGACAGAAAAATTCCCCCACCTGGTGAAAGAAATAGACTTACAAGTCCAGGAAGGGCAGAGAACCCCAAACAAGAGGAATCCAAAGAGGACCACACCAAGACACACCATAATTAAAATGCCAAGAGCAAAAGACAAAGAGAGAATATTAAAAAGCAGCAAGAGAAAAACAGTTAGTTACCTACAAGGGAGCACCCATACAACTGTCAGCTTATTTCTCAACAGAAACTATGCAGGCCAGAAGGGAGTGGCAAGAAATATTCAAAGTGATGAATAGCAAGAACCTACAACCAAGATTACTCTACCCAGCAAAGCTATCATTCAGAATTGAAGATCAGATAAAGAGCTTCACAGATAAGAAAAAGCTAAAGGAGTTATCACTGCCAAATCAATATTATATGAAATGCTGAAAGGTATTCTTTAAGAAGAGAAAGAAGAAGAAAAAGGTAAAGATAAAAATTATGAACAACAAATACATATCTATCAACAAGTGAATCTAAAAATCAAGTGAATAAAAAATCTGATGAACAGAATAAACTGGTGAATATAATAGAATCAGGGGCATAGAAATGGAATGGACTGACAATTCTCGGGGGTAAAGGGGTGTGCGGGGTGCAGGAAGAGACTGGACGAAAATCATACACCTATGAATGAGGACAGTGGGAGCCGGGGGTTAGGGGGGCGGGTAAGAGGTGGGAAATGGGTGGAGAGGAGCTACGGGGAGGAAAAAGAGGAACAATTGTAATAATCTGAACAATAAAGATTTACTTTTAAAAATAAATAAAATAAAATTAAAAATGTATTGTTGACAGTATTAGGGGTGTTCCTCATTTTCCCCTCATTTGCCTCCCTTCATCCAGCCCTTGCCCCACCCCAAATCTTTTCCTACACTATTATCTGTGTCCATGGGCTATGCCTATATGCATATATGTTCTTTGGTTAACCTCTTCCCATCCCCTCCACATCCCTCCCCACTAAGATCAATCATTCTGTTCCATGCTTCCATGTCTCTGGACCTTGTTTTGTTTGTCAGTTTATTTGTTCATTAGATTCCATATATAAGTAAGGTCATTTGATATTTGTCTTTCTCTAACTGGCTTATTTTGCTTAGTATCATAATTTCCAGGTCCCTTCATGCTGTTGCAAAAGAAAGAGACCCTTTTTTTAAAGCTGCATAGTATTCAATTGTGTAAATGTATCAGAACTTTTAAAAAAACAAAACATATATTTTTATTGCTTTCAGAGAGGAGGGAAAAGGAAAGAGAAATAGGAACATCAATGATGAGAGAGAATCATGGATTGGCTTCCTCATACTGCGACGGAGCCCGCAACCTGGGCATGTGCCCTGACTAAGAATTGAACCAGTGACCTCTTGGTTCCTGGGTTGATACTCAACCTCTGAGCCACACCAGCCGAGCTTGTACCAGAACTTTTATATCCACTCACCTACTGATGGTCACTTTGGCTGTTTCCAGATCTTAGCTATTGTAAAGAGTGCTGCTATAAACAGGGGATGCATGTATTCTTTCTGATTGGTGTTTCAGAATTCTTAGGATATTTTTCTAGAAGTGGGATCACCGGGTCAAATGGCAGTTCCATTTTTTATTTTTTGAAGAAACTTCATACTGTTTTCCATAGTGGTTGCACCAGTCTGCATTCCCCACCAGCAGTGTACTAAGGTTTCCATTTCTCCACATCTTCACCAGCAGTTGTTGTTTGTTGATTTATCAACGATAGCCATTCTGACAGGTATGAGGTGATACCTCCTTGTAGTTTTAATTTGCATCTCTCTGATGATTAATGACCTTGGGCATTTTTTACATATGTCCATTGGCCATCTGTATGTCCTCTTTGGAGAAGTGTCTGTTCAAGTCCATTTCCTATTTTTTAATTGCATTGTTTGTTTCCTGGTGTTGAGTTGTATGAGTTCTTTGTATATTTTGGAAATTAACCCCTTATTAGATGTATCATTGGCAAGAATATGTTCTCCTATACAGGGGGGTTCCCTTTTCATTTTGTTGGTGGTTTCTTTTTACTGTGCAGAAGATTTTTCATTTGATACAGTCCCATTTGTTTATTTTTCCCTTTGTTTCTCCTGCTCTAGGAGATGTATTGGCAAAAATCCTGCAATGCATGATGTCTGAAATTATACTGCCTATGTTTTCTTCTGGGATTTTTATGGTTTCACAACTTACATTTAAGTCTTTTATCCATTTTGAGTTTGTTTTTGTGTATGATGTAGGTTGGTGGCCTAGTTTCATTTTTTTGCATGTCCCTGACCAATTTTCCCAACACCATATATTGAAGATACTATCTTGACTCCATTGTATGCTCTTGCCTCCTTTGTCAAATATTAATTGGCCATAAAGGCATGGTTGATTTCTGGGCTCTCTGTTCTGTTCCATTGGTCCATATGCCTGTTCTTATCCATGTTTTCTCACCTAAGGACATGCCCATTGATTGTAGCGAGGAAGGCATAGAGAAACATCTATGTGAGAAAGAAACATTGATTAGCTGCCTCCCATTCACACCCCAATAGGGGATTGAACTCACAAACTAGGTATGTGCCCTGATGGGGAAATGAACTTGTGACCTTTCAGTGTATGGAATGATGCTCCAACCAACTGAGCCACAGTGGCCAGGACACATTCCATATGTTTTTGTAAAGTATGTGGTTGTCTAACCAATATGCTGTACACCTGAAACTAATACAAAATAATATTAAATAGAAACTGTAATTGGAAATTTTTCTAAATTAAAAAAATAGTCCATAAAGTAATTCTTATGAAGTAATCCTATAAATAATTTTAGCACTATACTTATTCCAATCAAACATTTTATTCAGTTTATGAAAGGAAGAAAAGGAATACAAAAAGAATACATAAATAATTTCCCAGACTTCATTAAATAGTCATTTCATTTATGCCATTTTTTCACTCTACTAATAATCTAGCCAATACAATACTAATAATTATAATTAGAGAAACAAAGTACCTTGATGATTGGAAGTATGTACACTCATGCCATAAATAATTTAGATTATATCTTTAAGTCTATTTCTTTTTAGTGTCTTGGGATTTATACTTTCTATGGGAGAGAGCTTACAATGTTGGGTGTTAGTAGAACCTAAAAAAAAAAAATTACTGAGGATTTCTAGACTAACAAATGGTAGGAAGAGCCACTGCCATCGTATAATGCTACTTGAATAAATATATCATTAATGTGAAGTACAAAGAAAAGTAACTTGGGGATGTCCGCTCATCCTCAATGCACTGACTACCTGCCCCCAGGGTTATGCAGTTTTGTTTTTCTCTGCTTCTGGCCACTCTGCCACAACCATGCTCTGCCAGATCCTCAGTCAGGCCAAGAAACATCCAAGCTGAATCCCTCTCTTTTTATTTCTTGGAGCCAGAGGTACTTGGCAGTGCTGTATGTCTTATGCCTGGTATTGTTCAACATTGATGTCTATTGGGACTGAAAAAAATAACTCTGAACCCTGGAACAAATTGGATCCCAATGGTTCTACTCAAGAAGAAGAAACTGAAGAAAAAAGGTCCTGATTTCTAAATAAAATGTTTCACTATACAGCTGTTTAAAATGAAAGTCTTCTAGAAGCCATTTGCACAATTGTTCACTTAACTGGGAATATTTCCCTCCAAATGCATGAAATCATGTTGGTATATTGTGATGGTATTTACACTGATTACTAAATATTTGAAACTTAAAATAGGATAAGTAACTTATATAGAATGATATTCATCTCGAGTGGAAAGTTAAAAAAAATGCTGGAGACTAAAATTTTACAAAAGAAAAAAAGAAGGAATATTATGGAAAGTGAACCACTTCCATCATGGCCAGTGGTGAACCTGAGGAGGGGTGGAGAAGGATTAAAGAAAACAGACAAGAGAATGTAGCTGGGGCTAGGTGGGACACTGTTCTCAGATGGAGAGACAATGCCACAGCCTGCAAGCCAAGTCTTTATTTTACAGTCAGATCCCATGAGGCAAAGCAAGGGTGTGGTCAAGATGTTTACAATGTTCTCCAGAGTTTCAAATATACTTAATTACATGCACCTGAGAACTCTATTAAGCTTTGTTTTGGCAGCACTTGCTGCACCTCCCATAGCCTACATCACTCAGCCACCTGGGACCACAGGTTCAGACCATATGGTCAAGCTTACAACCATAATCCTTGTCTATAATTTTGCTAGGAGGGCTTTGCCCTCCAAGCTGGGACCTCCACGTGGCTTTGCCATGAGAGGACCGTGCCCTTTCATTAGTTCGAGGCTTGAACCTATCCAAACACTATAGCCGCTCTCCATAGAAAGCAAGAAATATAGATTGGAGAATGAAAGGATTAAGACAGCAAATTTTATATGGAATGGTAAGAAGCCACTAAAACAGTGGTTCTCAACCTTTCCAATGCCGCAACCCTTTAATACAGTTCCTCATGTTGTGGTGACCGCCGACCATAAAATTATTTTCGTTGCTACTTCATAACTGTAATTTTGCTACTGTTAATGAATTGTAATATAAATATCTGTGTTTTTCCGATGGTCTTAGGCTCTACAGCAGCAGTTCTCAACCTGTCAGTTATGACCCACAGGTTGAGAACCGCTAGCAGGGTCGCCTAAGACCATCGGAATAAAACAGATATTTACATTACAATTCATAACAGTAGCAAAATTACAGTTATGAAGTAGCAACGAAAATAATGTTATGGTCGGGGGTCACCACAATATGAGGAACTGTATTAAAGGGTTGCGGCATTAGAAAGGTTGAGAACCACTGCACTAGAAGATAATAAGGAGAATTTTATGGCAAAATAAATTAGACAAACATCTCTGGAGACAGAAGGATGGCTGTGGGTGCTTTATAAAGGAAATGAGGTAACTAGTTGCCTGAAAAGTAGGTGAGAAGGTTTGAGAATAAATATTTTGCTTTTTCTGTAGGAGTACATGGGAGATGTGTGAACTGAAAATAAGAGAGAAAGCAATATGTAGATAGCAAGAAAATCAAATAAAACAACATTATAGGGATTGTTGTTAATGTACAACAGTATAGAATGTGTGATATTTTTATTATTATATTATTTTTCTTCTCTTAGTTCTCATTGAAAGTTGCAGAAGTTAAGATAAACACATTATAATAATTTCTCTTTGAATTCGATAGACCAAACTATAGCTATATCCATTTTAAGCCTCGTTTTCCTTTCTTGTTTCCCAGAGTTACCTTTTGAAGAGGCTTATTTTTGGAACTTTAGAGGAAGTCACACTCGTGATCTAAAGGATTAAGAAAGTTTCTGAAGTCAATAATAAGAATTTAATAGCATGTGCATTGTACAGATTGAGAACTGATAGTTTCCAAATACATTTTAGGAGTCAGTCAACTACTTCCATCAACTTATACCATAATTGGATTGTAAAGAGCCAGAGATCCTGACAATGATAGTCCTCAGAAGGAAGAAATAAATGAGAAACCCCAGCTGACAAGGACCTGATTTAAATCAGAATTAATAAGGGTTGCAATTAAGATGGGTTTTATTAATCAATACCCTATCTAATTTAAATCTCATCTTCAAGTTTCTCATTATCAACCCAGCACTCAGTTAGAGATGTTTTGGGCACTGATGAAAATATCTACTAATAATGCTCATGTGAAAATTGGAAAATTATTTAGTGAACTTACCTACTTTTCTGTTACCAAACTTTTGCAAATTTCCCTTGGGTAGCTTCTCATTATCTCAAATGATTATCTTTCCCATGGCACCTTGTTAAGCTTTGGGTTTGTTTTTTTCTGCATAAGAGCAAAGATATCACTCTCAAGGCTGGTATAACAGGGCTGGAATACAGTCTGTATTTCAGTCATTATAGTTGGCTTCTCCCTTGGTCTTCTAAAAGTCCTAAATGAATTAAGATTGAAAAAAAGAGCACCTCTATGCCAGTATCTCCCCAGGTCAGGAACCAAGTGACTTTTTTCTAGCCAGTCTCTTACTAATTACCCACCTGGTTATTGACATAATAAGGCTGCCTCTTCAGTAGGAGCTAACTATCCCAAAAGGCTTGTTCTTACATTTCGGAGACAGTTAAAAATATGCTTAAAAATCCAGCATGATGGTTCACCAAACTAGGACAAGGAAAGTTTTCACCTTTTTTTAATCTCCCCAATTTACTCTGACTCCCTTTATTGGGTACATGATAGTTTACTGTACAGTCTTCAATGCTTGACTAATTCATTAATAAAAATAAGAGTACATGCCCTGGCCGGTGTGGCTCAGTTGGTTGGAGTTTCATCCCGTGCACCTTTGGCAAGTTCGATTCCCAATCAGGGCACATATCTAGGTTTTTAGGTTTGATCCCCAATTGGGGTGCATACAGGAAGAAACCAATTGATGTTTCTTTCTCTCTCTCTCTCTCTCTCTCTCTACCTCACACTCTCTCTACAAATCAGTTTTTAAAAATCCAACATATCCTTGGGTAAAGATAGAGAAAAAAACAAAAACAAAATAAGAGTACATACAGTATTGATCACTAAACAGGTAACTATGAAATCTGTAGTAATTTGTCCTAAGGAAATATTTACTTTTGCAAAATTTCAAATGTTTTATTTGTCCTCCCTGCCTTTGTTTAACACCCTCTTCAGGTTATCCTATATAGGAACATTAGGTAATTTTTTTTATATTGACCAGTCTTCCGGTTGCAAAGTGATAACCAACAAAAACATGTTCGCAGGCTAGTCATATCCCTATGTGTTGTTTACTTTCCTATATGCTAGTAATAAAAGCCTAATATGCTAAGTGTCCAGTTGTCCAGTCATCTGGTCAACCAAACAAAGTGTAATATGCTAATGATATGCTAAGGCTGCTCACCCACTTGCTATGATATGCACTGACCACCAGGGGACGGAAAATCGACCAGTCGACCGGTTGACCAGTCACTATGATGTGCACTGACCACCTGGGGGAAAACACTCTGACCACTAGGTCAGCTTGCTGCTGGGGTCCAGCTGATCGAGACTAAGCGAGATGGGCCAGACATGCCCCAGAGCCCTCCGGTAGTCCCTCCATGGCTGGCCAACCTCCATGTCCCTCCCTTGCCCCAAATGTGCACCGGTGGGGTCCCTCAGCCTGGCCTCTGCCCTCTCACAATCTGGGACCCCTCAGGGGATGTCAGAGAGCTGGTTTCGGCCAGATCCCACAGGCCAGCCTGAGGGACCCCACTAGTGCACAAATTCATGAACTGGGGCTCTAGTAAATACATATTTATAGAATTTATATGGATAGCATACATCAATGCTGCTGCAGAATGTGAGTATTATATTGGCTGAAGATTCAACTTTTGTAGTCATAGAGAAAATTATCAAGTTTGACTCCTTTGGCCCTAGCATGAATTTTAATATTCACACCAGATTCTGTTTATCTACCTCCAGTAAGAGGTTGATCATCATATTGATTTAGTTCTCTGTTGTTCTGCTAAATGTGCCTGCAGTATTATAATATTTATTATTATAATACTATGTAAGTATAATTTTTATGGAATTTAAAGCTAGAGTCACAAATAGTTGGAAAATGTATAGAATTCTCTCAAGACAATAGCAGAATTTCCACAAATTCTTAATCCAGTTTCCACTAATGAGGACAAAGTTCTGTAAAGATTAAAGTAAATGTTCAGATATTATAGCCTAACCATCATCATAGTTGACACAGATGTGAGAAACTATAAACCCAATACTTGACACAATTTTTGTTCTGATAATCAAGCATTTAAGGAGGTCCTTATATTGCTATAAAATATTTATTAAAATATATGAAAGTCACAATGTGCCAACCATTACTTTTCAGAAGAATATATTTGGTTCTACCCTCTACCCTTAAAATCCATCTAACTTTCCACTGTACTATGCTACCTCATCCAGAGAATTTTTGGAAAAGATATACAATAGATTCGATTAATTTTTATTTATTTGTACCATGTATCACCAAAAAGTAACTGATGTGGCTTCTAAAAATTAATGTAATTCACCCTAATCGGTTTGGCTCGGTGGATAGAGCATCGGCCTGCAGACTCAAGGGTCCCAGGTTTGATTCTGGTCAAGGGCATGTACCTTGGTTGCGGGCACATCCCCAGTAGGGGGTGTGCAGGAGGCAGCTGATTGATGTTACTCTCTCATCAATGTTTCTGGCTCTCTCTCTCTCTCCCTTCCTCTCTGTAAAAAGCAATAAAATATATTTTAAAAAATAAAAATTAATGTAATCCTTTTTATCCATATGGTTTCCAAGACATAATGAAAACTAGAACTATCCACAACTCTTCACACATTCTAAAACAAAACAAAAACACTTACTGATGAACAAAGAACAAAAATATCCATATAGCACACTTTCAGTATTGGGAATAGAGCATACATACTATGAACGTTAATTTTCAGGTAAGCAATACATTATACTAAACACACACTCTGGAGACTGGACAAGATAGAGACTCTACAGAAAAAGAGAGGAGGAGGAGATAAAAATAAGAAAGAAGAAGGAAGGAAAAAGAAGGAAGAAAAAAAACTAAGTTCTCAGAGTAGGAGGACACAGATAAAATCAATCCCAGAAACAGAAAGGTCCATCCTGAGTGAACCAGCCAGAAACTTGACAGGTAAGAGCAAAGACTATGAGGTATCAAAAGGGAAGGACCTATAAGTGTGGAATACAATAAGCAGGCTGTATCACACCTGTGGAAGCAGGAACATGGAAGGAGGAGGGACCCCTAGCAGGCTTGGTAATAAAGAGAAAGGAAATTAAGGGTCCTAAATAAACAAAAGAGAATCACAAAATTAGAAGATACTTCAAACTCTCTTCCAAAAAAGTTCCTAGAAATTTGAAGCTTTCATTTCACTATAGACCAACAGAGGAAGAACAGGGTAAACCAAACAAATCCAGTAAACTATTAGATTGTTAGTATTCACTAAATGTGGGTCATTTTATGTACATAAATTAATAATAGAAACATTGAGAAAAGTCATGAAACAGTCAAATGAGAAAAACAGAAATAAAAAGGTCAGAGAAAAAATTATTGGTATAGCTGATAGGCAAATATAATCCAACAATGAGCCCCTGAAGAAGAAAAATAAATTAATGAGTTAGAATTATTAAAATTATAATCTGAGAAAGCTTTCCAGAACTAAAATAATATCTGAATCTATACATTAATAAATCCACTATATACCTTGGAAAATTCAGGGAGGATAACTAACTTGAGATAGCACATTAAAACTATGAAATTTTTTTAAATTAATTTTTTGTCACCATACAAAGTTATTATGGTACTAGAGGCCCAGTGGACAAAATTCATCCATGGGGGAAGGGGGAGTGTATGTGTCCCTCAGCCCCGCCTGCACCCTTTACAATCTAGGTCCCCTCAAAGGATGTCTGACTGCCCGTTTAGACTTAAATGGGAATCAGGCCTAAATGGGCAGTCAGACATCCCTCTCACAATCCAGGACTGCTGGCTCCCAAATGCTCACCTGCCTGCCTGCCTAATTGCCCCTAACTGCTTCTTCCTGCCAGCCTGATCACCCCCTAACCACTCCCCTGCCATCCTGATCAATGCCTGACTGCTCCCCTGCTGGCCCAATTACACCTAATTGCTCTCCCCTGGTCTGGTCACCCCTAACTGCCCTGGTCTGGTCGCCCCTAACTGCCCTCCCCTTCAAGCCTGGTCACCCCTAACTGTCCTCCCTTGTCAGCTTGGTCACCCCTAATTGCCCTCCCCTGCTGGCCTAGTCACCCCCAACTGCCCTTCCCTGCAGGCCTGGTTGCCCCCAACTGCCCTCCCCTGCAGGCCTGGGTCCCTCCCAACTGCCCTCCCCTGAAGGTCTGGTCCCTCCAAACTGCCTTCCCCTGCTGGCCTGATCACCCACAACTGCCCTCCCCTGACAGCCATCTTGTGGTGGCCATTTTGTGTCCACATGGGTGCTACCATCTTGTGTGTTGGAGTGATGGTCAATTTGCATATTACCCTTTTATTAGATAGGAGTATTTACTATTTCCCTATGCTGTACATAACAGAGTGTATATGCCTGTGACTCATCTTATAGCTGGAAGTTTATACCTGTTATTCTCCTTCATTTTTTTTTATCTTATCCCCCAACCCGTCCCCTCTGGCTATCATCAGTTTGTTCTCTGTATCTCTATTTCTGTTTTGTTTGCTCATTTGTTTTGTTTTGTTTTTTATTCCACATATAAGTGAAATCACTCATTTCACCCACCCCAAACCCCATCTTTGGCAATCACCAATCTATTCTCTGTATCTATAAAGTTCCTTTTTTTTTAAGATTCCATGTAAAGTGAGACCACATGTATTTGTCTTTCTCTGTCTGACCTTTTTTACTTAGCATAATATTCTCTCAATTCATTCATGTTGTTATAAATGGCAAGATTTCATACATTTTTATGGATGAGTAATATTCCACTAATATTCACATCTTTATCCAATCTTCTATTGATTGACACCTAGGTTGCTTCAATATCTTAGCTATTGTAAATAATGCTGCAATGAATATAGAGGTGCATTTATCTTTTTGAATTATTGTTTTGTTTTCTTCAGATAAGTACCCAGAAGGGAATTGCTGGTTCCTACAGTAGTTCTATTTTTTCCCCTTTTATTAGGAATCCCATCAGCATTGCACAACGTTGTTCTTTTCTACACCTCCTTGCCAATACTTGTTAGTTGCTCACTTTTTAACCATAGTCATTCTGACAAATGTGAAGTGATATTTTATTGTAGTTTTGATTTGCATTTTCCTGATGGTTAGACCAATGTTCCCTTGTTGATTTTCTGTGTAGAATCAATCCATTGGTGTAAGTGAGGTGTGAAAATGCCCTACAATTATTGTATTACTGTCAATCTTACCCTTTATGTCTTATTTGCTTTATGTATTTAAGTGCTTCTATTTGGATATATAGATTTCTACAAGTGATTTAGCCTCTTGTTGGATTGATGTTTTTATAATTGTGTAATACCCTTTTTGACTCTTATTACAGTCTTTATTTTAAATTCTATTTTGTCTGATATAAGTATTGCTACCCAGCTTTTTTTGTTTCCATTTGCAAGTAATATGTTTTTCCATCCCTTTAATTTCAGTCTCTGTATCTTTAGACATGAAGAGATTCTCTTGTAGAAAGTGTATGTATGGGTCTTGTTTTTTAACCTTCACCACGGAAAGGTCAGATTTCGCCTGGGATAAGGTGAGGTCTCTGGTCCTGGCAGGAGAGAGAAACGCACACACTGGAGCTGGAGACCTGGGGAAGTCTGCCCCTAGAAAAATCCACGGCCCTTGGGGCTGGTGCTATCCATGAATGTGGAAGGGGGTCCTCAGAGCTGCTAACAGAAGAGAACTCTAAAAAGCAACCCATTTTGATCTGAAACAAAAGGACAGCCTAAAAATTTTAAAAGTGTGCCAGCTGCTTAGACCCAAGGGGAAAAAAAAAAACTGCACAGAATTGCGTGCAGCCCCAGAGTTCACACATTTACAGTGGCTCTCTTTTTTTTCTTCTTTGTCCTCTTTAAATCCTTGCTTCTGATTAAGCCCAATACATAGGATCACCCAATTGGGACACCCTAAGAGACTGCAGAGGAAAGTTGTTTTTCTGGAACCTGGGGATCAGAGTGGGGAATAACCATCAGAGAACCAGCTCTGGGGCAACCCACCCCCACAAACCGGTATTGAGTGCCACAGAGAAAGCAGGATCTAAGCACTGGCTAGAGAAAATCTATAGACCCAGAGGTCAATCCAGAAACACTGCCACCCAGTGGTTGAATCACAAATTGACTCTTGTGTAAACACAAATAAAAGAATTCAAGAAATTAAGACTCACTGCCTGCTTAAAAATCAGGACTGGCTTATAACACTGAGGAGCAGTGGAACTCAGGGAACTTCAATACTGTCTTGA
Source organism: Corynorhinus townsendii (assembly GCA_026230045.1). Taxonomy (NCBI): domain Eukaryota; kingdom Metazoa; phylum Chordata; class Mammalia; order Chiroptera; family Vespertilionidae; genus Corynorhinus; species Corynorhinus townsendii. The sequence goes on along the minus strand of JAPDVU010000002.1, from coordinate 78,709,421 downwards.
CCAGGAAACAGGCATGCCAAACAAAACAGTAGAGGAAGTGAATGATCTTCACTATTGAACATTTTTATTTTTATTTTTTTTTTCATCTTTTACTTAAGAAACTAATTTTTTTCTTCTTTCCTCACTTGATTTTACCTTTTTAATTATTACATTTTTATTTTCAATCAGTATTATTACTACTACCATTTTAACATTTTTTTTTTTTTTAAAAAAGGTGTCCTTTTATTTTCCCTTTATTTTACTTTGGGATTAATGTTCTACATTCTGTTTTCATCTTTTCTTTAGCATCATTTTACTCTATCTCAACTTTACCTTTATCCCATCACTCTCTTCCTAACTTTTCCCCTTTTGTTGTCCTGTTTCTCTTACCCTATTCATGCTTTAGCTTTTCCCTATTCCTTCTTTTTACCTCCTGTTAAAATTTCACCCTACTTATATATCTAATTTGCAATCCCCTGCTCCAAATCCATACACACCTCTCTCTTCTCTTTCTTCACTACCCAAAAATTTTTTTTCTCTCTGTCCTTTTGTTGTTGTTTGCTTGATTTTTGATTTATCAATTTTTTATGCTTGTTTGTGAGACTGTTTTGCTTATTCTTTTTTCTTTGTTTGTTTTTGTTTATATTTTGCTTCTGTTTTCCCTCACCTTGCTTGATATTAGCTGTTGTTTGTAGTTTGCATTCATCTCCAGGTACCTGTTGCTGGCATTTGTTGGGATTAGTGGCTGTTCTATTGGAGTTTTCTCCCCATATAAATATATATATAGTTTGTTCCTCTCTTCTTTCTTATTCCTTTTCTTTTCTCTCTTACTTTTTTTTTCCTTTTCCCAATTTCATTTTTGCATTCCTTTTTTTCCCCTTTTCTTTCTCTCCTATCCTCAAATTCACCTTCCTCTGGTGGTTACCTTTATTTGGGGTTATTAATATCATGAATACATTTCTGTTCAGTGCCTTGCACATTGTACCTGGTTGTGTTGTATTTTGTGCCTTTAAATCAATGCAGGAGAGAGAGAACTACATAACCAGACACCCAGAGAAGAGAGACCATGGGAAGACAAAGAAACAGCCTACATATGAAAGAAAAGCAGGCATAATCAGAAAAGGAAGTAAACGAAATAGAGGCAAGCAACCTGTCAGAGAAAGAATTCTGAAAAAATGGTCATAAGGTGGCTGAAAAGAATGGATGACAAATTCGACAATATGAGTAAGAACCAAGAGGAAATGAAGAAGAAATGAAAAATGACATCGCTGCTGTAATGAACTCAATAGAAAGCATCAAGAGTAGACTAGAAGAAGCAGAGGACAGCATCAGTGAGCTAGAAGACAAGGTAGGAAAAAATACCCAAGTAGAGCAGCTTCTAGAAAAAAAAAAATTAAAAAGTAGGAGGAGAGCCTAAGGGAACTTTTAGGACAACACGAAACAAAACAACATCTGCATAATAGGGGTTCCAGAAGGAGAGGAAACTGAACAAAGAATAGAAACCTGTTTGAAGAAATAATGACAGAAAACTTCCCTGTCATAGGGAAGAAAAAACCCACACAAATCCAAGAAGCTCAGAGTCCCAAGCAAAATGAAACCCAAAAGACAGACGCCAAGGCACATTATAATTAAATTGGCAAACACCAATGACAAAGTAAGAATCTTAAAAGCGGCCAGAGAGAGACAGAAGTTACCTACAAAGGAACCCCCATCAGACTAGCAACTGATTTCTCAACAGAAATTCATCAGGCCAGAAGGGAATGGAATGAAATATACAAAGTCATCCAAAAGAAGGGTCTGAATCCAAAAATACTGTACACAGCAAAGCTATCAATCAAAATTGAAGGTGAAATCAGGAGCTTCACAGACAAAAAAGGACTAAAGGAGTTTATTACCACCAAACCTGCAATTCAAGAAATGCTAAAGGGTCTGCTGTAAAAAAGAAAGAAAGAAATAGTAAACAAAGAAGGAACACAGGGGTAAGAATAAAAATGGCGACAAATAAGTACCTATCAATAATAACTTTAAATGTAAATGGATTAAATGCCCCAATCAAAAGACATAGGGTAACGGATTGAATAAGAAAACATGACCCATATAGCTGCTGTCTACAAGAAACCCACCTCAGAAAAAAAGACACACACAGACTGAGGGTGAAGGGAGGGGAAAAGGTTTTTCAGGTGAGTGGAAATGAAAAAAAAAAGCTGGGGTAGCAATACTTATATCTGACAAAGTAGATCTCAAAGTGAGGGACAAAAAAGAGATAAGAAAGGACAATTCATAATACTAAAGGGAGCAATCCAACAAGAAGAAATAACTCTGGTAAACATATACCCACCCAATACAGGAGCACCAAAATATATAATAAAACTCCTGGAGAATATCAAAGGAGAGATTGACAGCAATACAATCATGGTAGGAGACGTTAATACCCCACTATCACCATTGGACAAATCCTCTAAACAAAAAATCAGCAAAGAAACATCAATCCTAAATTACTAACTAGACCAGATGGAATTAATTGACATCTTCAGAACATTTCACCCCAAAGCCACAGAATACACATTCTTCTCAAGTGCACATGGGTCATTTTCAAAGAGAGACCATATATTGGGTCATAGGCAAAGTCTCTTCAAATTCAAGAAGATAGAAATCATATCAAGAATCTTCTAAGATCACAGTGGCAGAAAGCTGGAAATCAACTACAATAAAAACAATCCAAAAAAATCAAACACATGGAGACTAAATAGCATGCTATTAAACAATGACTGGGTTACCAGAGAGATCAAAGAAGAAATAAAAAACATCATGGCACCCTGACTGGTTTGGCTCAGTGGGTAGAGTGTCAGCCTGTAGACTCAAGGGTCCCAGGTTCGATTCCGGTAAAGGGCATGTACCTTGGTTCTGGGCACATCCCCAGTAGGAGGTGTGCAGGAGGCAGTTGAATCAATGTTTCTCTCTCATCGATGTTTCTAACTCTCTGTCCCTCTCCTTTCTTCTCCAAATTAATAAAATATATTTTTTAAAAAAACATCATGGCAACAAACAACAATGAAAACACAACAACCCAAAATCTTTGTGACACAGCAAAAGCAGTCTTGAGAAGGAAGTTCCCAGCTCTACAAGCCTACTGCAAAAAACAAGAAACAATGGAAATAAATTACCTAACCCTGCAACTCAAAGAGTTAGAAAGACAGCAACAAGAAAAGCCCAGTGTAAGCAGAAGGAAGGAAATAATAAAGATCAGAGTGGAGATAAATGGCATAGAGACAAAAAGAAAACCAAAACGATAAAAAGATCAATGACAAAAAAACAATACAAAGATAAACAAAACCAAGAACTGGTTCTTTGAAAGGATAAACAAGATTGATAAACCTCTAGCCAGGCTTATCGAGAAGCAAAGAGAGAGGACCCAAATAAACAAAATCAGAAATGAGAGGAGAAATAACAACAGACCCCACAGAAATACAAAGGATTGTTAAAAAGTACTTCGAACAACTCTATTCCAACAAACTGGACAACCTGGAGGAAATGGACATATTCCTAGAAAAATACAACCTTCCAAAACTCAATCAGGAAGAATCTAAACATCTCAATAGGCCAATAACTATGGAAGAAATTGAAGCAGTCATCAAAAAGCTTCCAGCAAACAAAAGCCCGGGGCCAGACGGCTTCACAGGAGAGTTTTACTAAACATTCAAGGAAGAACTAAAACCTATCCTCCTCAGACTATTCCAAAAAATTCAAGAGGAAGGAACACTTCCAAGCTCCTTCTATGAAGCCAGCATCACCCTAATACCAAAACCAGATAAAGACAACACAATGAAAGAGAATTGCAGGCCAATATCCCTCATGAACATAGATGCCAAAATCCTCAACAAAATTCTAGCAAATCGGATCCAGCACTACATCAGAAAGATCATACACCATGACCAAGTAGGATTTATCCCAGGAATGCAAGGATGGTACAATATCCACAAGTCAATAAACGTGATACATCACATAAACAAATGGAGAGATAAAAATCACATAGTCATATCAATTGATGCAGAAAAAGCATTTGACAAAATCCAACACCCTTTCTTGATAAAAACTCTCAACAAAGTGGGAATAGAAGGATCATACCTCAACATAATAAAAGCGATATATGATAAACCCACAGTTAACATCATACTCAATGTGCAAAAACTAAAACCATTTCCCTTAAGAACAGGAACTAGACAGGGATGCCCACTCTCACCACTCCTGTTCAACCTAGTATTGGAAGTATTAGCCATTGCAATTAGACAAGAAGAAGAAATAAAAGGCATCCAAATTGGAAAAGAAGAAGTAAAGCTGTCCTTTTTTGCAAGCTGTCCTTATTTGCAGATGACATGGTACTGTACATGAAAGACCCAAAGGACTCCATCAAAAAACTATTAGACTTAATAAATGAATTTGGCAATGTAGCAGGATACAAAATTAACGCCAAGAAATCTATGGCATTTCTACACACCAATAGTGAAGTTACAGAAAGAGAGACTAAAAAAGCAATCCCATTTACCATCGCACCAAAAAAATTAAAATACCTAGGAATAAACTTAACTTAGGAGATAAAAGACCTATACGCAGAAAACTACAGGACACTGAAAAAAGAGATAGAGGAAGACATAAACAGATGGAAGAACATGCCATGTTCATGGATTGTTAGAATCAACATCATTAAAATGTCCATACTATCCAAAGCAATCTATAGACTCAATGCACTCCCCATTAAAATACCAATGGCATATTTCACAGACCTAGAAAGAACTCTCCAAAAATTCATCTGGAATAAAAAATAAAAAAAAGACCCCGAACACCTGCAGCAATCCTGAGAAAGAACAAAGTAGGCGGGATCGGAATACCAGATTTCAAACTGTACTACAAAGCCATTGTTCTCAAAAGAGTCTGGTACTGGCACAAGAACAGACATGTAGACCAATGGAATAGAATAGAGAACCCAGATATCGACCCCAACCACTATGCTCAATTAATATTTGTCAAAGGAGGCATGAACATACAATGGAGTCAAGACAGTCTCTTCAATAAATTGTGTTGGGAAAATTGGAAAGATACATGCAAAAAAATGAAACTAGATCACCAACTTACACCATACACAAAAATAAACTAAAAATGGATAAAGGACTTAAACATAAGACGGGAAACCATAAAAATGCTAGAGGAATCCACAGGCAGCAAAATCTCAGACATATGCCGAAAGAACTTCTTCACTGATACTACTCCTAGGGCAATGGAAGCTAAAGAGAAAATAAACAAATGGGACCACATCAAAATAAAAAGCTTTTGCACAGCAAAAGAAACCATCAACAAAACAAGAAAGCCCACTGTATGGGAGAACATATTTGCCAATGTTATCACTGATAAAGGTTTAATCTCCAACATCTACAACTTAATAAAAGGAAGATATACAACCCAATAAAAAATGGGCAGTGGACCTAAATAGAATCTTTTCTAAAGAAGACAGAAGGAAGACCACGAGACATATGAAAACATGCTCAAAGTTACCAATTATGAGAGAGATGCAAATCAAAACAACAATGTGGTATCATCTCAAACCTGTCTGAATCGCTATTATCAACAAAACAACAAACGACAGATGCTGGAGAGGATGTGGAGAAAAAGGAACACTCGTGAACTGCTGGTGGGAATGCAGACTGGTGCAGCCACTGTGGAGAACAGTAAGGAGTTTCCTCAAAAAACTAAAAATGGAGCTCCCATTTGACCCAGTAATTCCACTTCTAGGAATATATCCCAAGAAACTAGAAACACCAATCAGAAAGGATATATACACCCCTATGTTCATAGCAGCACAGTTTACAATAGCTAAGATTTGGAAACAGCCCAAATGTCCATCAGCAGATGAGTGGATTAGAAAACTATGGTACAGCTACACAATGGAATACTACACTGCTATAAAAAAAAAAAGGAATTCTTACCATTTGCAGCAGCATGGATGGGCCTGGAGAGCATTATGTTAAGTGAAATGAGCCAGGCAATGACAGAAAAATACCACATGATCTCACTCATTTATGGAAAATAAAGAACATTATAACCTGATGAACAAAAAGATAGATACAGAGGCAGTAAAGCACCGAACAGACTGTCAATTTACAGCGGGAAAGCAGGGGAGTGTTGGGGAGTGGGGGAAAGAGATCAACCAAAGTACTTGTATGCATGCATATAAGCACAACAAATGGACACAAGACACTGGTGGGGTGGGATGAGGGCATGCGACAGGGGGTAGGGGAGCCTGGGGGAAGGTCAATGGGGGGAAAAAGAAGGTATATGTACTACTACATATAATACTTTAAACAATTAAAAAGAAATAAAATAAAGTAATTATTTATATGAATGTATTTTTTGCTGTTGTATTAATTGTTTTCTGGTTGTTTTTGTAATTCTTTTCTTTTTTAACTGTTTTCATAACCTTTTTTTTTTTTATTATTAAGAGAGAGGAAGGGAGGTGGAGAGAGAAATATTGATGTGAAAGAAACATCAATTGGCTGCCTCCTGCACACACCCTGACAGGGAACTGAACCCTCAACTTGGGCATGTGCCCTGACTGGGAATCCAACTGGCGACCTTTCAGTGCATGGGAGGGACAAAGCTCAACCAACTGACCCATACTGGCCAGCATTGTAGTTCTTTTCTATTTCTTTTTTTTTCTCTTGCTTTCTTTTCTTTTATATTGCTGACTCTCTTCAGTATTATGTCTGGATTCTTTTTATTTTTTTATGTATCTACCTCAGGATATTTTCCCATTGATTTTTAGAGAGCATGGAAGAGAGAAGGAAAGACAAAGAGAAATATCAATGTGAGAGGGACACATCGATTGATTGCCTCCTGCATGAGCCCTGACCTGGGCCCACAGCGCAGCAGCCCCTGTGGCCACTGCCAGTCTGGCCCTAACTGACTCCTCAGGCCCACAGCCTGCTGTTCCATCTCTGCCTCACTCCCTGGACCCCACAGCCTACTGCTCCAGCCCTGCCTCACTCCCCAGGCCGTAGAAGCAGCAGCCACAACCACTGCTGGTCCTGCCCTTGAAGCAGCCATGGCTGCTGCTGATCAGGCCCTCCTCCAGCTCAGGTGCAGGGAGACCTCTGCAGCCCCGCCCCTGATGCTGCATGCGCAACCTCCTCCTGTCTGGTAGACCCATTATGGCATCCTGGCCTAATTTGCACATTACCTCTTTTGATGATAGATAGATAGATAGATAGATAGATAGATAGATAGATAGATAGATAGATAGATAGATGATAGATAATTATATGTTTTCAGGTTGTGGTCATCATCAGCTTCATGTATAACAATCTATGTTTCTAGCAGTCTATTTTAAGTTGATGGTCACTTAAGTTTGATCGCATTCTAAAAGCACTAAAGTTTTACTCACCCCTTCCTCGTGCTTTATATTTTTGACACATTTTACATTGAGGGGGAGAGAGAGAGAGAGAGAGAGAGAGAGAGAGAGAGAGAGAGAGAGAGATATTATTCTAAATACACATGATTTTACGAAAAACAAGATCTCCCCTTGAAAATCCCACTCCACTGAGGGCTGTTGACAACTCCCGCTCCCCGACCTCCAGGATGCCACTCACATGCCCACTTGGGCCTTAGCTCCAAGATGTTTCTTGGTGTTGCCCCAGTGGTTGTCTGCCTGTGGCTGTCAGTTGAAATGGGTGGAAGAGTGTAATACCTGGTCAAGGAAAAATATTTAATACTCACCCTCATTTGTCCCATCACCAAAGTGTCCACCAAATATACCTCAGAAGGTGCAGGGAGTGAAAAGAGTAGCCTCACAAATGCCCCATCACCTCCTAGCACCCTTGGTCTGCCCTGTTCCTGGCTCCCAGGTGGTACCCTAATCGAAGACCTTTGGTCTGGGACCAACTTCCACCTGATGTCTTGCAGGTATATCATCTAGGGGGTCCCTTTTCATCTGGTTTAGTGAGGCCTTTGATAAGGACCAAGCCTCCCTGGACATGCCTCTAATTGCAGTGGGGGACTGGGAGCAAGATCTGGAGGAGGCCCAGGCCCTGAGCACAGAGGCATCCCTGGCTGACCTCCAGGCCCTGGAGCAGGAGGTGGGGGCATTATAACAGACCCAGCAGTAGTGTGGGTGGCAGGCCGAGGTCCCTGCTCTGGACAGCTTCTAGGATAAGGTGCAGGGGCTCTTGCAGGGCCAGGCAACATGCCAAAGTGGGCCGTGGTGATGTCCCCATGCACACCCACCCAGACAGACTAGAAGGGAGTTGGGTGGAATATGAGTCACCTCCTAGGGTGGGGGTGAAATGAGCTTAATGATGTATAGGACTTTTAAATAAATAATGGTGTTAGAATGCCAAAGAAGTGTGCCTGCGTGGGTGTGCTGTACGAGTCATTGCACTCCCCAGCTGGTTGGGTCTCCACAGGGCCACAGACTAATTTGACCCTCTTAACAGTGTTGTGAGGTGGGCAGGGGTCTCCAAGGCTTTGAGAAAGTGGTGGTGAACTACAGAGAGCTGACACTAAGCAGCACCTGCACATCCCCTAGCAACACTTTTCAGATACCATGGCCTCACTGCACTGACAATTTCCACCGAGAGGGAAAAGAGCATTTCCCCCTCATCCTTAAAAGCACACTGTGCTCCTCATAGGCACTATTTAATTGGGAGCAAGCACCAAGTCAGACAGGTCTGAGTCCTGTGGCCCAGCATCTTCGCTCCCTGCTATTGACCAAACCTCAGCATGTGGAGTGCAGGAACCCACTGGGCAGGCTCTGGGTCAGCTGGGCTTCTCTCTCTGTGGGGTGGTATCATCAGATCCTCTTTCTGGGTCCAGTGCACCCTCAGCCTTTGGAATGCCTAGACCCCACTGACCCACATGGTCCACTCTTTAGGCCTGGACAGCCTGTACCCACGGCAAACACTGGCACTTACTGGTCTTGGGTTGGCCATGACAGGGACTGGCTAGAGCACTGGAATGATGCAGGGCCTGGGGCAATTAGGTTGAACTCCTTGGGCTCTGTGACCTTGGCCTTGATCTTTGAAAGAGAGGGCTGATTGGCCAGCAGCTCTGTCGCTGGTTGATCAGCTCCCAGACCTCAGGATGCAATCTTGCAGGCAAAGGTGGTAAGGCCACTGAAGTCAGTGAAAATGGTAACAATATAAATGTCAACAGGGAATCACTGCCAGAAGCCAATTCCAGCATGTCATAATTGCAAGAATTTCATCAAAATGTTGATGGAGCCCTAACCGGTTTGGCTCAGTGGATAGAGCGTCAGCCTGCAGACTCAAGGGTCCCAGGTTTGATTCTGATCAAGAGCATATACCTTGGTTGCGGGCACATCCCCAGTAGGAGGTGTGCAGGAGGCAGCTGATCGATGTTTCTCTCTCATCGATATTTCTAACTCTCTATCCCTCTCCTTTCCTTTCTGTAAAAAATCAATAAAATACATTTTAAAAAACAGTTGATGGAACTTGGGGACTCAACAAGGGCTGAGTCACATATGTTATCACCTGTTGGAATGGCTAAAGGCATTTCCCCAAACCTGAAAAGAATTTGAAAGGATGATTGTTGGCTGCCAGACAGCTCAGGGCATCTTAATCTACATGTTATTGCCTCCTACTGGCCCAACACCTGAACAGCTGTAGGCTATTCCCCAATCTGACAATACTTCTGTGCGAAACCCTATCCTTTGAAGTTTATGTCTCCACCTTGTCTTAGGACAAATTGTGTTAATAAAAAGCAAGGGGTCCTGAGACAAGAAGAATTTAGCTCCTTCAGCTAGGCTCCTCTGACCACCCCCAATGCCTTTCAAAATTATCTTTTGTCTCTGGACTCTTACTTAATCTATGCACAGCCTTTCTCCAGATTGCTGATCTCCTCTTAATGCTGGAACAAGAATCCCGGCAAATCACTAGGTCAATACACTTTTCACATCCTGGGTATGGCGTAGCCATTAAAATGACATTCCTGGAAAACTTACAATGAAAGGACAAAATAGTTAATACAGTTGAAGGTGGGAATGTAGACCACGAACCCAACAGATGTAAGACACATCAAAAGAAACTGTCACCAGCAGTGACATTTAAAATAAATTTTTGTGTGTGTGTGTTGGAGTTTTGTGTGTGTTTTGTTTGTTTGTTTGCCAATCAGATAAATTTTGGTATCCCATTGTTTTATTTTAAAATTTTTATTATCAGTGGAATTTTTATGTTTACTGGATATTTGTTTTTCTCTTCTGTGAATTATCAATGCATATTCTTGGCTATCTTTTTAAATTTGAACAAGCTTTTTCTTAATAATTTTTATGAGTTCTTTGTATATGAAGGCAATTAATAGGGTCAGTAATGGTGCTAGTTATTTGGCATGAGTTTGTAATTTGCATTTCAACTCTATATAAAATACCTTTTAGCCTATAGAAAGAAGCTTTACTTTTTAAAATCAAATCTATCTTTTCCATTGTGATTTCTTCCCTTATTTTTATGCTAAGAAAACAGTGGACCAATTAGATCACCTGAGGGATCCTAGACTAGTCACAGGACCTGGGAGAGCATTGGAAATGTATTCTCTTTTAATTCTGGAGGTAAGAAATCAGTATCACTGGACTGAAATCCAGGTCTCTGTGCTCCCTCCAGAGGCTCTGACGCAGAACGTGTTCCTTGCTGCGCCCGTTCCCACCCAGACAAACCCTCTCTAATTCCGAACCCATAAAACCTGTGAGACCACACGTGTTTATTGTTTTTAAACCACTATGTTTTGGGACGAATCTGTTAACATAGCAATGGATAATGCAGGAGGTGAGGCAGTGGTGAAAATGGGGACTTAGTGAGTAGCAGTATCACTTGTCTTAAGGCAGAGATATGTTTGTGGGGGAAACGGTCGGTTGTGGCAAGACTCAGTTTAAGATGCCACACGGCATTAAGGTGGAACCGTGGGGTGGGAAGTTAAACAAGATCAGAAGGGTGTTTGGAATAGGTTATATTTTTGGAGTCACGTACCTATAGTAATAGATAGTAGAACATGTGGGATAACATCACCTTCTGTCACAGGCTGGCTATTCTGGAAGCATTCACTGAGACCGAATTTAGGGTGCAAGATATTTATTAGGGATCAGTCCTATGAAAGGGGAAGGAAACAGTATTAGGCAGAAGGTAAATACTTTGCCGGCCCAACAAAACCCCAGTCAGCCTGCCAGGAGCTCTGGAACAGTTGCTGCCTGTCCATAACTTTGGGCCAAATGATCGACCTCTGTACACCCAGGGTGCTTAGTCACCAGAGGTGTGTGGCCCGTCATGACCTAAGCCATGGTCGGCAAAGTGCGGCTCACGAGCCACATGCAGCTCTTCGGCCCCTTGAGTATGGCTCTTCCACAAAATACCACAGCCTGGGCGAGTCTATTTTGAAGAAGTTTAAAAAATTTGGCTCTCAAAAGAAATTTCAATCGTTGTACTGTTGATATTTGGCTCTGTTGACTAATGAGTTTGCCGACCACTGAGGGAGTGGTTCTCAGCAGCTGAGCCAGACCCCATAACCGCTGGAGGCTGCTGCCGGCCCTGATGCCTGATGGGCAGCAAGCCCTCGCTTGAAGAGGGCTCTGGGCAGCACATCTCTGTTTACCACCCCTAGAAACCAGGAAGTGCATTCCAAGTGTTTTCTCCCATTAACTCTCTCTCCTCAGGTGTAGGCGGGGTGGGGGGGGGGGGGGGGCCTTACTTTTTTACACTCTACCACCTGAGGTCCCAGTAGGCTGATCAACCCCAAGACTCAGGCCTGGACTTCAAGGAGGCCTTTGAGAGCAAACCCAGTAACTAGGTTAGAAAATGACAGGTTTAATAGTTGTACAGCTTTAGAAATTATGAAACTTTCTTTAAAATTATAAAGCATTATTAAAATTAAAAATCATGAAGCATTTTTTAAAAAACTACACATCTAATTAAGTCTTCATATCTAACTACCAATTATATGAAATATAGAGGACAGAGGGACATGTGAAATGACTCCACAGGAGTGCAATCAGCATCTACAGGGTAACTTAATTTCTTCAATAGCATGTAAATGGAGGAGGGGGGGAGGAAGAGAGAGATTGAGAGAGGAAGTACCTATGGACAGGACTAGCTGCATAACTAATTTTTAGGGCCCAGTGTAATTTTTAGGAACTCAGTGTGGGGTCTTTTTAGCAAAGAGCAGGAAAAGGTACTAAAATATTAAGCTATTTCCTTTCTTCTGCAATCTGTCTCTTGACCTTTCATTTGCAAGTAGGGGCAACGAATTGGAGTCAGCCATCTCCCTCCACTGTCCTCCTGGCCCAGCCTGCAGCAAGTTAGCAATGCCCTGGGATGTATTATGTACCTGGATCCAGGATGTGGGTATGAAGCTGCGGGTGGAAGGCAGGGTGGTGCTGCCAGCTTTGGAGAGAGGGCAGGGAGAGGCGGAGGCTGGCATCAGTGGACTGTGGAACCCCTGACTCTTTAGGACCTGTCTCTAGAGAGAGAGGAGACCTCAGGAAGTGGGCCCACATGGGAGCTGAGGCTCCAAGTCCCAAGTATGTGCTCTATCATCCCACTGTACTTCACCAACAAAACAAAATTCAAAGGAACAATTATTAAGACTTTCAAGACAGCGACTGCAGAGCATTAAACCTCAAGCATGGGGTGCTCCTGAGCGGGGCCCTGTGTGAAGACACTGGTTGCACAACTGACTGCCTATAAATGAAAAGAAATTCAAGCACCTCCTCAACCAATGATAATGTATGGATCTTATTTGAGGCACGATTTGAACAAACCAGCTGGACAGGCACTAAAGTAATTTGAATACAGATTGGATTTTTGACAATATTAACATGTATTGTTAATCCTTTAGGTGTTATCATTGAACTGTTATTATGTCTAATTTTTAATAGTTTACCTTACCAGATACATACAAAATATTTACAGATGAAACAGCAGTGTGGCTGGGATTTACCTTAAAATAATTGAGGGAGGGTTCAGTAGGTAAGAACCTGGATGAAAAGTGATTGACCAGCAGCAGATAACGGTTGAAGCTGGATGTTGGGCAGGGGAATAGTCTCTATATTGTGATATATGCTCTTTTAATTACTTTTCCATGGTCAAAAGTTTCAAACAATGATAATCTGCTTTGGGTGAAAGATTTAAATACAAAATTTATTTCTGAAATATAGGAAAAGTAAGCACTACCTGTAGTATTTTGTAATTTAAAAGATTAAAGCAAAATAAAACTTCATAGAGGAATGTGTATAGCATTTTTATTCATAATACACACAGGAAACAGTCTAGGAAACAGTCTATGTGCCCCATCAATAGGTGATTAGAAGAGCAAACTGTAATATTTATACTTATACTATGGACTATTATTCAGAAATAAAATGGAATGAAGTATTGACTTTACATATCAACATGAGTTCCAAAACCATTATGCTAAGTGAAAGGAGACTTTTTTAAAAGTATGTATTGTATTACTTTGTATATATGAAGTTCTATACCATGCAAAACTAATCTGTAGTGAGAAAAAAAAGTCCGAACAGTGGTTGCTTCTGGGAAGGGGAGGAAGAATTGAATGAGGAGGGGTATACGGGAATTTTCTGTGTTAATGGTAATGTTTTGTACTTTTATGTGTTTAGGATTAACTTCACAATATATCAAAATTCATAAAATGTTCATATAAGATTTGAGCATTTCAGTGTATGTATATTTTACTTTAAAAGAAAGTAAAGTGTGGTGATGGACAGAGACTTGACGTGAGATGGTGAACACACAATACAGTGTATAGATGATGTGTTGTAGAATTGTGCACCTGAAACCTGTATAATGTTGTTAACCAGTGTCACCCCAATAAATAAATAAATGGAAATTGTGAGTAAATATTGAATACTAGTTAATGAAATACTTGCTAAGTATATGGGGGAAGGAGTACTGATATATCAGAAAGCAAGATGGGTGGAAGGATAGATTGATAGACAAGGGATAAAACAAGCATAGCAAAATGTTGATAAGAGAACCTAAGAGTTTGTGTGTGTTTACTCTAATATTTCAAATTTTCTGTATGTTAGAAATTTCATAACAAAATTTTGGGAAAATAAAGGGAGCCATCTTCTGGAAGAAACTGGTATTACTGATGGTTCAAAAAGTTAAGCAGAAGGAAGCATGTTTATATGATTTGGTGTTGATAACTTAACTATTTTTCACATATTCTATTGGTTGTCACTCAGATGCCCAAGCCATCTTCTTTGGTTTGGAATGTTTCTTCCCTTCCACTGACTCACTTCCCACTCTGATTTTACTTCCTCCAGAACAGAGGTCTGCAAATAGTACATATTTTAGGCATTGTGGGCTAAGAAGCAAAAATTGATTATATAGGTATTTATAAGGCAAGAGAGAAAATTAATTTCCAAATTTTCAGTGATGAAACTTAAAACATAATATTGAGTACACGTTTTTGTAGAACAGGTCTACTTAAGAGAATGAAATTCGTTTTTGGAAAGGTTGATAACATTTCTCTTAATTAGGGTTCAAAGTTATTTCCTATCATCAAAATCAATTGCAAATGTTCATCTGATAATACTGACCTGTAATGAGATTTTAAACATTTAATATTTTACCCAAATTTAGTCTTTTCACCCAGATAAACACTGTCCAATACTGAGATCAATCCAAGGGCATGTGACTTAAATTGAGCATATTAATCTCTTGGAAGGCAGTTATAGAGTTGTATTAGATTATTATCTGGACATTTTTCTTTTAGTGTGTGAGATGAAATCATTTCTCATTTAAAGTTAAGTGAAAGCTGCTCAACGACGCAATAAATGGGTCTTGAAATATAAAAATTTCCTTTGCATTGAGGTCTCTATAATATACTGCTAAAACTGTAGTTTGAGGGTGAAAAATACAACTTCAAATCTGTGTGGGAATAGAGATCTTGCTTTTATTGTCAAAATGCCTTTACCACAGGGTAAGTTTTGCATGTAAGGGCTTTGTTGTCTTACAAGTTTAGTTGAATTCATTAAGAAATATCATTGAATGATCACAATGAGCAAAAAATGAATTCTAAAGCCCCCCAGTCAGTGTTCCATAATACTGGTGAAAGGAGGTTCTTCTCACTTAGAAAAAAATTTCAATCCTGGCCCTGAGCTATAAAACAAAACTCACAAGAAAATGTTACCACTGGTAAGTCATCAAACGCTGTATGGTAGGGCAAGTCAGGATATTTAGCTGCTGATTGTGACAAAATATGTGGCATGACAACAGTTAAGTCCATGAGAGCAAATGAAGTTTATTGTTGAAACTACTGGTTCAGTGATTCATGGAAAATTAAAGTGTTTTCCACAAAATACATGTTGATTGATAATATAGTACAATGATGTTATAACCATAGGATTTAAACTCCTTACATTTTCACAAGTGGAAATCTGTCAAAATAAGCCTGTTTCTGCTTACATAAATTGTAACACATCACAGCTGACGTCACCTTAGGTGTATTAATTAGAGTTTTCTCACTTCTTTTAAAAATATTTTCACTGGTTGCAGGCAGCCGATTCACAGAAGCTAATTATTCAGTCACTCCAAACACTGGCTCTTTGAATAAACAAACACAAATGAGCATTATCAGTAACACCTGTCAACTTATTAAGAGCCCAGAAAACCACTCAAAATAACTTGCCTTCACTAAATAATTTAAATTGACTATTGATGTTGTTCCCAGTGGCCTCAACACTTTAAGCAGCTGTTCTCACCCAAAGGCTAATGGTCTTAATAATGTTTATTTTTTCTGATTACTGTACATTTCTTCAGCTGCTAGAATGAATTACCATTTAATTCATGTGCCATACATAAATATCAATATTGCATGGCTAACAAGCCACTGGGAAACTTATTTTGGCTGCAGCCTCATTTCTTTCTTTCCTTCCTTCCTTCCTTCCTTCCTTTTTCTTCTTTTTGTGAAGAAATTTCACTATGATGAGATATTCCAGTTACTTTTTATAAATTTTATGACCGTTTTCTTTGATTTGGAGATACTGTGAAAACTTCTTGGTCTGGTAATGTCGACATATATTGTATTCTTGTCACACAGATATAGTTCCATTGCCTAAAAAAAAAAACAAAACAAAAAAACAACAACAATGCTTTGCCATTGGATTTGATAGCAAAATAAACCACACTTCATTGTACTTATTTCTTTCAAATATAAATTCTCATCCTGATTAGAGAACTTCCTTTGTTTTGTCAAGAAAAGTTTAGCTATCCACAAATACTGTTTCCTTTCGACCTAGTCTCTTAACTTTGTTATCTAATCTTGTATATAATACTCTCCTGAAACTGCTCTGTTAAAGGTTACCATCCACCATACAATAGTCAGTCTCCTTCCTACCTCTATTCTATTTTTCAATTCATCCTTGTTATACGAGTAGCTTAACCTTTCTAAAGCATGTTTCATTTTTCAATCCCTAACTCAGAAACTAGCAGAATGAATGGAGGCCAGATTCTGGTGGCCCTTGAAAGCTCAATTTCAAGAGAGAAGTTTTTGAGAAGGGATTAACACGATAAAAGGTGTTGTTTTACTTAGACCCTGCCAGTAGTAGTGGGCAGATGAGAGATGGGGGAGATGAGTCTGGGTGATCAACTGCCACATAGATCAGGTATACTGTGCTGATGGGAAGGACAGACTGTCTTGTGGGCTTGGGCCTGCCAAAAATGCTACCTTGTTCTAGCTTCCAAACTAATGTGAGCTTGTGTAACATATATACAAGATGAGGCAATTCAGTTAAGGAATAGCGATTTGATTTTAGATGCAAAAGCCGTAGTACCTGATTTCACCTGGGCATGTAGGACTGTGACCAGGTACATCCAGCGATTCTCTTTTTAAGAGCCATGACTATACTTAGCTAACCTCACAAAATAAATCCTTTGTCCCTTTTCTCAGGATCCCAGGTCAGATCAAAATATTCTGGTTCTGCTATTGCTGTAAACTTGTAGGAACCTGTGCTCCTCAAGTACCCTCCGGGCTTCCAGGATCCCTCTCCCAGGTCATTCATTACCCTGCTACCTTGGAGAAAAGTTTCTATCCCAGCATGCTTTCACTAAATTTTCAGATGAAATGTATCCATTGTCATACCCAGAGCAGAGTTGGAAACTTTCAATTTATACAGAATTGTCCAAAGAAGGGAGAGCCAATAAAAGACTCCTGGCAAATGAGCTCTCAAATTTGGTCTGCATTAAGTAGCGATCATCTAATCAGCCCGATAGTAAAGGTGTCAAATTTCGCAAATACCTACAAAATGGAGTAAAATGATCATCTAACGATAAAGTTTGCTCACCTGAATAAGGGAGTAGACCAGGGTCCCTAAACTCTGCAGCTTGGATTCTAATCCGGGGTTTTCAGCATCAGGTGTAGGCAGCCAATTGGGACGTCTGAGCGCCGTGCATCGTGGGAGCTGTAGTTTCCCGCCCCTCCGAGCGACTACAAGTGGAGCGCTGGAGGACGGTTGCTTGGGGTTTTTAGCAAGCGGGAAGTATGGCGGTAGCGCGTGAGGACGCGGCTTTGCCTCCTGGAGAAGGTAAGGCGATCCTCACCCCTGAGTCCTAAGCCTTCCTCTATGGAACTGAAGTAAATAATTACCTGGTAGAGAAAAGAAGCCTGGGTTTAGGGGTGCAGTTCTGGACCAGTTCTTTTGATGGGAGCCTGTGGACATCACGGAGGCGCGCTGCCCTCTGGGAGTTGTAGTCCCCGTTCTCTGCCTAGCTCTGCAGCGTGGTGGCCAGGCCCGGGCGGGGGACTACAGCCCCCAAGGCTCTTCGCGAGTCGGCACCCCGGATCCCGCGCTCCTTATCTACTTGGGTGGTGGGTTGCGGACTGCGGTGACCTTTCTAGGGTATTTACTTTGAGTTCTGGGTGCCCAAGTGAAAACTGCAGGATCTCCCGCTCTCACTTTACTGTCCCCCTTTCCCTCGGTTCCTAGAACATTCGGGATACCCTCTATCAAGCACAGCTCCCTAGACTGCCGTTGAACCCTTTCTTGCAAGTGTCTGGTGGCTCTGATAAAATCTGGGGGTGATCCAGAGCCTACAGTTCTGCACCCCCTGCTTCTGCAGACGGGATCCGCGGGCCGGGTTTGGTCGCTGCCCTGCGGGGCGTGGGGTGCGGGTGGGGGTGCGTCTGTGACCTGGAGCCGTGGGAACCAAGCTCCTTTGTTTTGGTTACAGCTCTTCCAGTTCTGAGGTTCGGCTATGCCGTCAGTTTGAGGGCCCGGCTATGGACTGGAGCCTTCGCGGCTTAGAACAGGGGCTCATTATATTTGGGGGGCAGGGGGCAATCTACGGTTCTAGGAAGAAGTCTGTCGACTCCTTGGAATTGTGTGCAAAAGCTGTGCATTTTCCTGGGACACAGTACACAGCTTGCACCAAATTCTCAAAATCTCATGACTCCCTCTAGCCCCCAACCCCAAATGCTAGAAGCCATTAAATAATGGGAAAACATTGAATCTCTTCAGGAGAGCCTTCTCGAATAATTATTTCCCTCAGTAGTCTTAATTTGGGTATAATTGTGAAATTGGCAGTTTCTCAGGGCCCCGCCTCCCTATGATATCTGCTTCTCATAAACTCCACCTCCCCAGCTCTCCAAGGGCAACTTAGAGTACGAACAATTAACATATATAGAGCATTATATATATATATATATATATATATATATATATATATATATATATATATATATATAATATGAGCTAGAAGACGTTTCGAGTGCTTGTGTTTTAAATTTTACATCATTTTATTTTCTCTGTATACACCAAAGCAGGTATTATTATCAAATCTATCTTACAGATTAGAAAAGTGAGCCCCAAAGAGATCAGTAACTTGCCCAAGACACCACAATGGTGAACTAGTGGAGCCAGAATCTGAACATCTTTTGTATTGAATTACTTTAGTGGGTGCTGTGTGCTAGGGATGGGGCTCAGTGCTCTCTTTTCATCTCCCCTCAGCCATAAATTTAATGAATTAGGTGCATTATTCCCATTTTGTGGATAAATTAAATTAAGTATATACTTTGATTTCGGGTACTATAAGATATACTGGTAGTTAGACTGTATGCAGGTTAATCTCTAACAAAAGATGGGTTCCACTTAAAAAACACTATCATTACTTAGCCACAGAATGTGGAAATACTAGTTTATATTTAAATGTGAAGAATTCAAAAATATTTCATCATAGAACTTGAGTAGAATATCACAAATCTTGGTATAATTTGATATTTCTGAGGACAAGTGAATAATTTCAATCTGTGGTCCTTTAAAACTTGATTGCTTTCATTTTAAAATCTTGATAATTATTGTGCTGTAGTGTTTTGTAACTCTGAATGGGAGGGATTTTATTAGTGTAACTAGAGACCCGGTGCACAAATTAGTGCATGGGTGGGGTCCCTCAGCCTGGCCGGCAATCGAGGCCAATAGGGGGTGGGGCAGTTGGCCCTGGGAGGTGGGGGGGGGGGGGACCGCAAGAGGTTGGCCATGGGGAGGGACCACAGGAGGTTGGTTGTGGGAGTGCACTGACCACCAGGGGGCAGCTCCTGTGTTGAGCGGCATAGCAACCGGTTGACTGGTTGTTCAGTCACTTAGGCTTTTATATATATATATAGATCCCTGTGTAGTATTTGTGTTTTCTAATAATTTCCTTTCTCTTTTCTAGAATTAGTGGTCAATTGGTCAGGGAAGGGGCTACAGAAATTAAGTGCAAACTTACCCTGTGAAGCTGACATTCATACTTTGATTTTGGATAAAAATCAGATTATCAAATTGGAAAATCTTGAGAAATGCAGACGATTAATACAGGTAAGTATTGTATCTGGGGAAATAGTTATATTAGAACCAGTTTATTATATCTAATAAAATAACCAAGCAAAAAGTAACTGTAGGCCTGGAAAGTAGTAAATGTTGCCTTAAATCTTTACATGACAGTTTCTCCTGAAGATGAACACATATGTGCTGCATTTAGAGTGGACTAGAAAAAGAGGCTTTTTAAAAAGCAAACATTTTATGTTAGCAAAATATTGTGTACGATAGCCTTTTACCTCAGGATAGGGTAAAGAGTTCATTCATTCAGTAAATGTGCCCCATATATGTCTGGCACTGTTCTAGATTTTGACTGAGACAGTTTAAGGACTGCATTCTGTGGAGCTTATATTCTCAAGTAGTTGCTGTGTTAACAATGTTTTCCCTTTAGTAATTGGAGGGATCTTATTGCTGAGGGTTATGTGTATTTTCCATTGCTTAGGAGTAGCAGCAGCAGCACCAACAAACTACTAGTTACCCTAGAATATATACCTAAACAACATATGTGAAAAGTACAGATTGGGTTTATATATTTGGACATGTTTGGCCATATAAACAAATCTTTTTAAGCACCCTAATGTGAAAATAATCTATATATTTTATTCCGAAGAGTAATGATATGTTTCCTTTCCACAGTTATCAGTGGCTAATAATCGGCTAGTACGGATGATGGGTGTGGCCAAACTGACCCAACTCCGGGTGTTAAATTTGCCTCATAATAGCATTGGCTATGTGGAAGGGCTAAAGGAACTAGTACATTTGGAGTGGCTGAATTTGGCAGGAAATAATATCAAGGTGAACTGGGTTTTTTTGTTTTGTGGGGTTTTTTTGTTTTTTTTTTTTTTAGTAGTTATGTTTGGGGTCTTTTCAATTTACAAAAGTATTCACTGTAAAAAATAAATTAAAGCAGTTTCAAAATTAATAGAGTAAAAAAAAAAAAAATGAAAGTACCCACTCACACTGTGCAGGGATAATTTCAGTTAACATAAACTAAAAAAAATCTCATTTTGAAACACATAACACAGTTTATTATTCTTTTAAATGTGAACAAAGAATATATTTTATACTTAGAAAAATGGATCAAACAGAATGAAATGTTAGGAGAAAGACTATATAATGCTTCATTAAGCTTTAAGTAAATGTTTAATGGTAGAGTGGAGAATAATACTGTTTTAAAAGTGGGGTTTCTAGATTCTAGTCCTGCTTCCACCACTTAGGAGCTCTATAATTTTGGGCAAATTAATAAATATCTCTGTGTCTTTTTGATAGGCTAGATGAGGGGACTGGATTAAATGATATTATTAATATCTGACTTTTACTGAACAATTAATTTAGCCTAGGTACTATTCTAAACAGCTTAATTATATTAACTCATCTCATGACAGCCTATGAAGTAGGTAGTGTCATTATGCCCATTATATAGATGAGGAAACCAAAGAGGAGAGAAGTTAAGTAACTTGCCTGAGGTCACACAGCCAGAATTACAGAGTTAGGATTTGAATCCAGGCAGTTTGGCTTCCCTCTTACCTTGTAAAGTCCTTGCCTTCCCAGCTGTCATGTGACATTACTATGGTTTCTTCACGTTCTGAATTTCTGGGATGATATGATCCTCTACTCTGAGAGCAATAATGAAGGTGGAAGCTTGCTCCGTAAAATTTTGCCACATTCCATTAGCATTGCTTTTTCTTTTTCTTGTTAAGCACCACTCCTCTGCTTCCAGTAATAAGCAGAGGAGCCGTAGCTGGTTTGGCTCAGTGGATAGAACATTGGCTGGGAGGGTCCCAGGTTCGATTCCAGTCAAGGGCACATGCCTGGGTTGTGGGTTCAATCCCCAAGAGGGGTCATGCAGGAAGCAGCTGATTGATGATTCTCTCTCATCATTGATGTTTCTATCTCTCCTTCTCCCTTCCTCTCTGAAATCAATAAAAATATATTTTAAAAAAATAAATAAGCAGAGAAAGCAGGAGACTCAGCTACAAGACAGCAGGGAAGAATTTCTTTATTTTTATTTTGTTTGCATGAACTGACATAATAATTTTCTTGTGCTAGGCCATGGAACAAATCAATAGCTGCACAGCTCTACAGCACCTCGATTTATCAGACAATAACTTACCCCAGATAGGTGATATATCTAAATTGGTATCACTGAAGGTAAGTGTGTGTTCTGACTATGTCATTTCTGAAATTTTATACTAAAATACCAATAGAAAGTTTTCTGATCGACTTTAAAGCAGCCTGCTATATATGAAGAACAGATTGTGTTCATTACAATAAAAATTCTATTACAGTGTGAAACTTTTTGTTTTTAGTGTCTATAACTGATGTAATTAAAACTAGTAATTGTAATTAAGGTTAATTCTTATTTACCATCCTTCAAACCTTCATGTCCAACCTGCCTGCTAGCAGCTTTGCAGTAAGTACATAGCATGTTGGCGAGGTTGAGCATAATTATTCCTGAACATGAACCTGTGTTCTTGACACTCGGGATTGCTGTGTGTGTGTTTTTTTTTTTTAGTAACAGGTATTATTAAGTTATCAAAATTAACTTCACTTTAATTTTAAAAAATAAACCTGTACCATATAGCACATTTTATGGAGGAAAATGGATCATGCAATCAAATAAGTAACAGTTGAACTCACAGCTTCAAAAGACATATGTAGGCATTTTCCATATTTTTGCTTCATTGGATATTAATATCAGATGAACTCATTAAGCTTTAGAAGAAGTACTATTAACTTTCCCCACATCTTTAGCAGAACATGCAGTAGTTATTCTAAACAATTTAATTTAGTCAGATACTAAGAGAATTCAAATGAACTGAAGATGATTAAACTTTTTTTTTCTGAAATGGAGGCATGATTATCTTATTAGAATCTGGGTGTTCAGAGTTTTTGGTTCCTCATCATTGCTGACCTTGAGTCAGCTTCATCTGCGAGTAGCATATGCTAGCTTGACCAAGATTTTAGTTTCCAAGAGAATACAGGGACTCTGTGGGAAAATGCATGCAGAGTTCCAGTTTGGAGCTGGTAGCAGACATGCCGATTGGTCCTCCCCTTTACCTACCTGTGGAGCAGTAGGAATGAGAACTCCCTCATCTCTAGATCATGGATGGTTTTTGCACCTTGGAGTTGGGATCCCTGCCTGATGGGGTCTTTTGGACGCTAGCACATGATCAGGGGAATTAGAGCAAATTATGGATTGTGGGTTTCCTTCCTCCCTTTCTCTCCTCCCTCCCTCCCTTTATTTTCTCCCTTCCTCCTTCTCTTTTGGAAAATTTGCTTTCTACATGGTTGTTTGAATGAGTGTTTTCTTTCTGTTTCCTCACCCTCTATATTGATGTTTTAAAAAGTAATGAACTGTTTGTTGGAAATTGCTCAAGTTTTAATAAGCTAAATCTCACAAAATGCCAGTTGCTACACCTAGCATGTATTCTTGGACAAGTTTTAAAACTTTCTTAGGTTTAGAATGTGGGTAATAAAAGAGAGTGGACCAGAAGACAACCCACGACTCTTCTAGCATTAAGTCTTTGATTTGTATGCTATGAGATGTATAATAAAATAGGTCCCCTGTTTTCATCATACCATTTTGGTTTTTGTCAAAATAGATCCATTCATTTATAATCTTTTCATTTGTAAGTCATGTTGTTTTTACTTTTAAGACCCTGCTTTTACATGGAAACATCATCACCTCTCTTAGAATGGTACCAGCTTATCTACCGAGAAGTCTTGCTATCCTTTCTTTGGCGGAAAATGGAATTCGGGACTTAAATGAGGTAAAATTTGAGAGTGTTCTCTGGGAATCAGGAAGCTGCAAAGTTGTGGGAAAGGAGGAGAAACACAGGAGAAAGTTGTGAGCTCACTGTTGGACTGTGAGCCTCTTGGAAGAAACTGCATCGAGATGAAACACTGGCTCTAGCTGATCATTATTTTTCTTTCCAATTTTTTCTTAATGTCAGTGGATCATTAAGGCATAATTTCATATGTAATGTGCAGTTGTTCCATTTGTAAGTGATTAGAGGTAGAGGGACATCTACACCAAAAAGGTTAAGGCACACTGTGCACCTTCCTCTGGCTGCTATTAGGTTTTCAATTGTCTTTGCTGGGAAGCAGTGCTGATGCTCTCTAAGCAGCCTTTTGTAGCAAGCAGAGATGGCCATATCATTGGAATTTTGGAAGTCAGTGGATAATATGAGTGCTACTTGTTGCTTTTCAGAACAAGAGGGGAATTGTTACATTCTCAAATTGCCGAAGATGTGTAATCACGAAAGCCTTGTGCTTGACACTGAATAGTCCAATTTGTTCAACAGACATATCCTTTGTTCCAGATCTCTTTCTTGGCATCCTTAACTGAATTGGAACAGTTGTCGATCATGAGCAATCCTTGTGTGATGGCAACACCTTCCATTCCAGGATTCGACTATCGGCCATACATCGTCAGCTGGTGCTTAAACCTCAGAGTCCTGGATGGATATGTGATTTCTCAGAAAGAAAGGTGAACATGACATTTTTAACATCACATTTACTGTGCAAGTTACTAAAAAGACCATTTCTAGCTTTCGACAGATGAATAAGTTGAATATTTCTTTAAATGTGCATTTATAATGAAGCTCCTTAGTGCAGTCATATAGCAGACTATGCTGCTCGCTTAGGATTTTCTATCCTTTCTACAAAAGAACTTCAGTTCCAGAGGTTGGGTCTCAGATCAGTCCCACAAAAGCTTGTAATTCACCAGATATGTAAGGCAGTATTAAGAATAACTTAGGACCCAACTACCCTTTATAACAGAGACTCTATGGGAAAATGCATGCAGAGTTCCAGTTTGGAGCTGGTAGCAGACATGCTGATTGGTCCTCCCCTTTACCTATCTGTGAAGCAGTAGAAATGAGGACTCCCTCATCTCCAGATCATACATGGTTTTTGCATCTTGGAGTTGGGACCCTGCCTGGTTGGGGTCTTTTAGATGCTGGCACATGATCAGTGGAATTAGAGCCTTAGGGGAGGTAAGGAACTAGGATGTGGGCAAAGGGGTTGGAGTTAGAGGGGATTGTGAGAACTGAAATGCATTTATTCTCCTCACTGTGCCTCATTTCACTTCCTCCTCTCAATGCATATGTACATGCATTCATGGACTCAGCACATACATTCTTCCTCACCTTTTTTTGTTCTTCTTTCCTGGAGAGTGGCAGCAGTCCCTTAAGGGGTTTCCTAATGAGGGGATGAGTGATAGATCAGGGTTGTCCTTTTCTTCTCCCTGCAGTTTTGTCTAGTTGCTGAATCGGTCGTGGGGCAGTGAGAAATAGCAACCCGGAGCTACACAGTGGTGGTGCTGGTGCGGGGTGGGGGACATATGTCAAGTCTAGTTTGCCTACCAAAAAGTGTGGCTTTTTTCTTTATCCTGCAGTAAGTGTTGCCATGTACTCATGAACTTTATTTTGTTTCAAACTGTGGATAGTTATAAAGCTGGAATATGGATTTCCTTGGATTATCTTCTCCAGATCTTTCTTTAAGCAAAAGAAGTTGTTGGATTTTTCTGTGGGAGTAGGCAACATTTTCACATGTGGGAGGCAGCATGGAGAGATGGTTAGAAATGAGAGTCTGACATAAAGAGAAACCTGGGAGGGGAGGTGAAGAGAGACAAGAGAAGGCTTCATTCATATCTTTCCCTGATGCCCATTAGCTGTGTGGCCTGGGCAGGGCCCTGGCTTCTCCAAGCCTTAGTCTCTCATCTGTCAAATGTGGGGACTACTACCTCACTTGCAAGGTAATGAGGATAAAGGATATAAATAGCATAATAACTGGTCATACACTAGGGGCTTAATAAATGATTAACTGTCATTACTTTTGGATAGGGAATAGGGATTGAAGTGGTTTGTAGAAACTAAAGCAAGTGTTAAACAAAATATTTGTTGAGTCAATGAATAATAATACAAAGGCTATGTTTCTACACTGTGAAAGTAGTTTTAACAAGTGACTTTCAGGTAATTTGTACTTCTTTGAACTTCCTATGTAATGTTTTACAAATGTTTAACTTCAGAGACTCCAGGAAGTAGGGAACAGTGCATTCACTTGGGTAGCCTCCCTTTGTGTGAGTGTCCTGCACCAAAGTCTGGAGGGAGGCAGAGGGGGAGGGCAGCACAATAACAACCCTTTCTCAGATGAATTCTTCTTCGCCCCAGATTTTTTAAAAAAGCAAAGTTTCATAATTCAGGTATAGTCTTAAAAATGGTATCTACAAATACCCATATAATCCCCACTGAGAATAAGAATGGGACATGGCCAGCGCTCCAGAGATCTCCTTTGCCCCACTCCCATCATAAAACTCCCTCCCTACTAGAGATAACCATGGTATTGACTTTTGTTGTTGTTAATCCTCACCCGACGATATTTTTCTATTGATTTTTTTAGAGAGAATGGAAGGGAGGGGGAGAGACAGAGAGAAACATCAATTGGCTGCCTCCTGCACACACGCTGACTGGGGCCTGAGATTGAGCCTGCAACCGAGATAAGTGCACTTGACCAGAATCGAACCTGTGACCGTTTAGTCCACAGGCCAACACTCTAACCACTGCTCAGGGCTATTTTGACTTTTTTTTTTTTTTCTTTATTGATTAAGATATCACATATTTGTGCTCATCCCCCCATTCCCCTCCCGAACTCTTCCCCACACATGCCCCAACCCCACCATTGTCCGTGACCACTGGTTAGGCTTATATGCATGCATACAAATCCTTTGGTTGATTTCTCCCCCTTGCCCCCACCCTCCCCTAACTTCCCTGAGGTTTGACAGTCTGATCGATGCTTCCCTGTCTCCGAGTCTGTTTTTGTTCATCAGTTTATGTTGTTCATTATTTCCCCTAGATGAGTGAGATCATGTGGTTCTAGAAATACACTTATAAGAACCGGAAATGGGGCAAGCAATAATGGTTATGCTGAGAGGCAAATGAATCAGTCTGTAGTGAGTTTCTTTCTGGGCCAACAGTTCTTTTGAGTCCCAATTTCAATAGCAAACAGTTCCTTACGTGTACATGTCAGCAATGATATTTCAGTTCTGGATGGTGGACAAATGGTGGTAATGCAGGTGCAACCCTCTCTGGTTTGGTCCTGGGCAACCTGCAGCGATGCACAGCTGCTGACTGTTAGTATGGCAAGGTGTCATCAGCGTCTTCCATCTCTGGACTGTTTCTCTTCTGTCTTCCTGGCTGGAGCAATTCCTCTCTGTTGCAGGAATCCACATGGTCTTGGAGTTGTTTTCTGAAAATATACAAACATATTTTCGACCAAAAATTAATAAAGGAATCTTTTCTATAAATTTGACTTGGGATCCTTTTTCATTTTTTTTGCCCAAACGATTTTCCTTTGGCTTGTTTTGACACCATGTGTATTTTTCATGGGTGTCTTGCTCTTAGCATTACAAATGAAAGTTAATTTTCTAAAGTAAAAATTTTCTAGATGTAAGGAAAAATATCCTGTAAAGAAATTACATGATATTTTTCTACTGTCTCCCCTTTTTTCATTTAAATATTAGGAGGCTTTTGGAAATTTTATAATATAGTCTTGATAGCTTTTAAATTTTAATTTTTTGCACTAAAATATGACTACTTTAGGTTCATTACATGTTACACAATTTTACCATGAGATGAACTACCAATAAAAATTTTAGTTAACACTTTATGAACAGCTTTTTGTCCAGTACCATTAATTTTTCTAGAATATTCGCTTATTTCAATTAGCCAATTTAAATTAGTCTGAAAACTTGACTACTGTTTTACTGTCTAATTTAATACTCTATCAACAATCTTATTCTACCCTGTAAATATTAGTGGGAAGGATTTTTTTGGCTTCTTGAGTAGGCCCTGAGCATTCCTGGTGCTAGGCTGGATTTAGATATCAAAAAATCCACTTCCCCACACCATGGGTACAAGACAACTCAAACAAGTCTTATTACAGTGAGAGGGCAGCTGCTGTCGCCAAGTCTCTGTCTGTTACCTGGGTCCCGATTTGAGTTGGGCATGGGAAGCGAAGCAGCAATGGGGGCAGGAGACCTCCCTCAGAAGGGGTGAGGGTTCAGGCCCCTGCAAAATTGGGGGGGTGAGGGTCTGTGACCCACCTCTGTTGACCCCCAAGTTCTCTCCTGATGGCCCCTCTGCAACTGTGCCTGTCTTAGGTTGTTCCTTCCCTGAGGAATCTTACCCATCTCTGGCTAACCAGCCATCCTCTGGGGCCAAGCAGGGTGATGGGAATGAGGTTCAGTTCTGTCTCCTTGGTGGTCTATGTCCCCATAGCCTCCACGCCCAGCACCTGCCTTGGGATCCCCTCGCATGCTGTTGGGGCCCCTGGTACTGATCACATATCTTGGGGAACCAAGCTTTCTTCTCTGGGGAGGGCCCAGCTCACCCCACTGGGCGAGAGACAGATCCATGGTTCCAGCCACCACGAGGCTTCAACCTCAGCATGACCAGAAAGCTCAGGCAACAGTTGTGGGCAATTGGATTGTGAGAAGAGGGTCTCTCTTGGCCAAAGGGGCAAGAGGGGCCAATATAGAATGCTCTGGTGCCTTCCCAGGGGGCCCTCTATACAGTGGAAGGGATTAAATCCCTTTGTGTACTTTTTAAATTACTGCCAGACATTCAAAGAATTAGTTTGTAAGTTTGTTTGGGATAATTGTACATTATGCTGTTGTAATTCTAAAATATCAAGAGATGTGTTAACCTTTGCCTCCAAGCACCAAAAAGATTATTTTTTTATTGATTCCCAAGGGTGCGAAGTACTATTATAGGTAATGGGAGTAATACAAATCTGGGAAAAATTATAATGAGATTGTAGAATAATATCATGTAAGAATATTCGTTGCTCTAGGCCATGGCATTTCCATTTCAAACTGGCTGTCAATTTCTTTTTGTATAAACAAGGTCTTAGTTACCTTTTCTGCACCTCTCCCAGGAGCAAGTAGTGATAGCCCCTTCCTTTGGTGTCCATGAAACCTCTCTTTAATTTTACACATAAAGGAGCAGTGGTTTGATTTTGTGTCATACATAAGGGAAACTGGGTGGCAACCCCTGTGTAATTATACTTCCTAGCCCCACCCATGGTCCTCCTGGATTACCAAGGTGTTTGTTATTATTGGTGACTACATTAGTCAGGGAATCAGCACACGTAAGGGCTCTTACCTATGAAGGGTCAAGAACATAAGTCCAAAATACTTCCCCATTTGCTCCACGTAATAGTACCGTACAGCTGATGACTGCTAGCATGGCAAGAAAGACGTTCTCAAGCGTTCTTGGGGTTCTGGTTACCTCATAATTTCTTTTCTATTTTTTTATTTTATTATTTTTATACATATGTGTCTTTTTCCCCCATTACCCCCCACCCCCCACTCATGCCCCACCCCGCCGTTGTCTTTGTCCATTGATTAGGCTCTTATGCCTGCACACAAGTCCCTTGGTTGATCTCCCCCCCTTAATCCCACCGACCCCCTCCTTCCCTGAGGATTGAGGTTCTGATCGATGTTTCTCAGTCTCTGGATCTGTTCTTGTTCATCAGTCTATGCCGTTCATTACATTCCACAAATGAGTGAGATCATGTGATATTTCTCTTTCTCTGCCTGGCTTATTTCACTTAACATAATACTCTCCATCTCCATCCATGTTGTTGCAAATGGTAGGAACTCCTTCTTTTTTACCACAGCGTAGTATTCCATTGTGTATACCACAGTTTTTTAATCCACTCATCTGCTGATGGGCATTTAGGCTGTTTCCAAATCTTGGCTATGGAGAATTGTGCTGCTATGAACATAGGGGTGCATATATCCTTTCTGTTTCGTGTTTCTAGTTTCTTGGAATATATTCCTAGAAGTGGGATCACTGGGTCAAATGGGAGTTCCATTTTTAGTTTTTTGAGGAAACTCCATACTGTTCTCCACAGTGGCTGCACCAGTCTGCATTCCCACCAGCAGTGCAAAGGGTTTCTTTTTCTCCGCATCCTAGCCAACACTTATCCTTTGTTGATTTGTTGATGATAGCCATTCTGACAGGTGTAAGATGGTACCTCATTGTTGTTTTGATTTGCATCTCTCTGATGATTAGTGACTTTGAGCAGGTTTTCATATGTCTCTTGGCCTTCCTTCTGTCATCTTTCGAAAAGTGTCTATTTAAATCAGTTACCCATTTTTTTATTGGGTTCTTTATCTCCTTTTTGTTAAGTTGTATGAGTTATCTATAAATGTTGGAGATTAAACTCTTATCGTTGATATCATTGGCAAATATGTTTCCCCCTGCAGTGGGCTTTCTTGTTGTTTTATTGATGGTTTCCTTTGCTGTGCAAAAGCTTTTTATTTTCATGTAGTCCCATTTGTTTATTTTCTGTTTAGTTTCCATTGCCCTAGGGGCAGTATCAGTGAAGAAGTTCCTTCGGCATAATCTGAGATTTTTCTGCCTATGGATTCCTCTAGTATTTTCATGGATTCCTGTCTTATGTTTAAGTCCTTTATCCATTTTGAGTATATTTTTGTGTATGGTGAAAGTTGGTGATCTAGCTTCATTTTTTTGCCTGTATCTGTCCAATTTTCCCAACATCATTTGTTGAATAGACTGTCTTGACTCCATTGTATGTTCATGCCTCCTTTGTCAAATATTAATTGAGTATAGTGGTTTGGGTCGATTTTTGGGTTCTCTGTTCTATTCCATTGATCCGTATGTCTGTTCTTGTGCCAGTACCAGGCTGTTTTAAGAACCATGGCTTTGTAATACAGCTTGATATCTGGTATTGAGATCCCTCCAACTTTATTCTTCTTTCTCAGGATGGCTGTAGCTATTCGGGTTCTTTTTTTATTCCAGATGCATTTTTGGAGAGTTCTTTCTAGGTCTGTGAAATATGCCATTGGTATTTTACGGGGAAGTGCATTGCATTTATAGATTGCTTTGGGTAGTATGGACATTTTGATGATATTGATTCTCACAATCCATGAACATGGCAAGTTCTTCCATCTGTTTATGTCTTCCTCTATCTCTTTTTTCACTGTCCTGTAGTTTTCCACATATACGTCTTTTAACTTCTTAGTTAAGCTTATTCCTAGGTATTTTAATTTTTTTGGTGCGATGGTAAATGGGATTGCTTTTTTAGTCTCTCTTTTTGTAACTTCACTATTGGTGTATAGAAATGCCATAGATTTCTTGGTATTTTTTATGTACAATATCATGTCATCTGCAAATAAGGACAGCTTTACTTCTTTTCCAATTTGGATGTCTTTTATTTCTTCTTCTTGTCTGATAACAATGGCTAATACTTCCAGTACTATGTTGAACAGGAGTGGTGAAAGTGGGCATCCCTGTCTTGTTCCTGTTCTTAGGGGAAATGGTTTTATTTTTTGCCCATTGAGTATGGTGTTAGCTGTGGGTTTATCATATATCACTTTTATTATGTTGAGGTATGATCCTTCTATTCCCACTTTGTTGAGAGTTTTTATCAAGAAAGGGTGTTGGATTTTGTCAAATGCTTTTTCTGCATCAATTGATATGACTATGTGATTTTTATCTCTCAGTTTGTTTGTGTGATATGTCACGTTGATTGATTTGCGGATATTGTACCATCCTTGCATTCCTGGGATAAATCCTACTTGGTCACGGTGTATGATCTTTCTGATGTAGTGCTGGATCCGATTTGCTAGAATTTTGTTGAGGATTTTGGCATCTACGTTCATGAGGGATATTGGCCTGTAATTCTCTTTCATTGTGTTGTCTTTACCTGGTTTTGGTATTAGGGTGATGCTGGCTTCATAGAAGGAGCTTGGAAGTGTTCCTTCCTCTTGAATTTTATGGAATAGTCTGAGGAGGGTAGGTTTTAGTTCTTCCTTGAATGTTTAGTAAAACTCTCCTGTGAAGCCGTCTGGCCCCGGGCTTTTGTTTGCTGGAAGCTTTTTGATGACTGCTTCAATTTCTTCCATAGTTATTGGCCTATTGAGATGTTTAGATTCTTCCTGATTGAGTTTTGGAAGGTTATATATTTCTAGGAATATGTCCATTTCTTCCAGGTTGTCCAGTTTGTTGGAATAGAGTTGTTTATAGAATTTTTTAACAAGCCTTTGTATTTCTGTGGGGTCTGTTGTTATTTCTCCTCTTTCATTTCTGATTTTGTTTATTTGGGTCCTCTCTCTTTGCTTCTTGGTGAGCCTGGCTAGAGGTTCATCAATCTTGTTTATCCTTTCAAAGAACCAGCTCTTGGTTTTGTTGCTCTCTTGTATTGTGTTTTTTTTTAAATTTGGTTGTCGTTTCTCTCTGCTCTGATCTTTATTATTTCCTTCCTTCTGCTTACACTGGGCTTTTCTTGTTGCTGTCTTTCTAACTCTTTGAGTTGTAGGGCTAGGTAATTTATTACGATTGTTTCTTGTTTTTTGCTGTAGGCTTGTAGAGCTATGAACTGCCCTCTCAAGACTGCTTTCGTAGTGTCCCATAGATTTTGGATTGTTGTGTTTTCATTGCCATTTGTTGCAATGATGTTTTTTATTTCTTCCTTGATCTCTCTGGTAACCCAGTCATTGTTTAATAGCATGCTGTTTAGTCTCCATGTGTTTGATTTCTTTGGATTGTTTTTATTGTAGTTGATTTCCAGTTTTGTGCCACTGTGATCTGAGAAGATGCTTGATATGATTTCTGTCTTTTTGAATTTGAAGAGACTTTGCCTATAACTCAACATATGGTTTATCTTTGAAAATGACCCATGTGCACTTGAGAAGAATGTGTATTCTGTGGCTTTGGGGTGAAATGTTCTGAAGGTGTCAATTAATTCCATCTGGTCTAGTTAGAGGATTTGTCCAATGGTGATAGTGGGGTATTAAAAGTCTCCTACTATGATTGTATTGCTGTCGATCTCTCCTTTGATATCCTCCAAGAGTTTTTTATGTATTTGGGTGCTCCTGTATTGGGTGGGTATATGTTTACTAGAGTTATTTCTTCTTGTTGGATTGCTCCCTTTAGTATTATGAAGTGGCCTTCCTTATCTCTTATTATATCCTTCACTTTGAGACCTAATTTGTCAGATATAAGTATTGCTACCCCAGGTTTATTTTTCATTTCCGTTCACCTGTAAAACCTTTTTCCATCCCTTCACCCTCAGTCTGTGTGCGTCTTTTTTTTCTGAGGTGGGTTTCTTGTAGACAGCAGATATATGGGTTGTGTTTTCTAATCCAATCCATTACCCTATGACTTTTGATTGAGGTATTTAATCCATTTACATTTAAAGTTATTATTGATAGGTACTTATTCGTCGCCAATTTTATACTTTACCCCTGCGTTCCTTCTTCGCTTCCTATTTCTTTTTTTTTCAGCAGACCTTTTAGCATTTCTTACATCGCTGGTTTGGTGGTAATAAATTCCCTTAGTCCTTTTTTGTCTGTGTAGCTCCTGATTTCACTTTCAATTTTGATTGATAGCCTTGCTGGGTATAGTATTCTTGGATTCAGACCCTTCCTTTGCATGACTTTGTATATTTCATACCATTTCCTTCTGGCCTGATAAGTTTCTGTTGAGAAATCAGTCGCTAGTCTGATGGGGGTTCCTTTGTAGGTAACTTTCTGTCTATCTCTGGCCGCTTTTAAGATTCTTACTTTGTCGTTGGTGTTTGCCAATTTAATTATAATGTGCCTTGGCATTCGTCTTTTGAGGTTATTTTGCTTGGGACTCTGTGAGCTTCTTGGATTTGTGTGGGTTTTTTCTTCCCTATGTCAGGGAAGTTTTCTGTCATTATTTCTTCAAACAGGTTTCTATTCCTTGCTCAGTTTCCTCTCCTTCTGGAACCCCTATTATGCAGATGTTGTTTTGTTTTGTGTTGTCCCAAAGTTCCCTTAGGCTCTCCTCTTGCTTTTTTTTTTTTTTTTCTTGAAGCTGCTCTTCTTGGGTATTTTTTCCTACCTTGTCTTCTAGCTCACTGATGCGATCCTCTCCTTCTTTTAGTCTATTCTTGATGCTTTCTATTGAGTTCTTTACAGCAGCGATGTCATTTTTCATTTCTTCTTGGTTCTTACTCATATTGTCGAATTTGTCTTCCATTCTTTTCAGCCACCTTATGACCATTTCTCTGAATTTTTTCTCTGGCAGGTTGCTTGCCTCCATTTCGTTTACTTCCTTTTCTGGTGATACCTGCTTTTCATTCACATGCGGGCTGTTTCTTTGTCTCCCCATGGTCTCTGCTTCTCCGAGTGTCTGGTTATGTAGTTCTCTCTCTCCTGTGCTGATTTAAAGGCACAAAATACAACACAACCAAGTACCACACACAAGGCACTGAACAGAAATGTATTCACAATATAAATAACCCCAAATAAAGGTGACCACCAGAGAAAGGCAGATTAGGGGATAGGAGAGAAAAAAGAAGAGAGGGAAAATAAAAAGAAAGAAAGGAGTTCAAAATGAAATTGGGAAAAGGGGAAAAAAAAAGTAAGAGAGAAAAGAAAGAGAATAAGAAGAAAAGGGGAACAAACTATATATGGGGGGAAAACTCCAAAAGAACAGCCATTAATCCCAGCAAATGCCAGCAACAAGTACCTGGAGATGAATACAAACTACAAACAACAATTAATATCAAGCGAGGTGAAGAAAAACTGATGCAAAAAACAAAAACATAGCAAACAAGAAAACAAAACAAAAAATAAGCAAAAGAATCTCACAAACAAGCATAAAAAAAACGATATAATCAACATTCGAGCAAACAACAACAAAAGAACAGAGAGAAAAACAATTTTTGGATAGTGAAACAGAGAAGAGAGAGGTGTGTATGAACTCGGAGCAGTGGATTGGAAATTAGATATATAGTAGGGTGAAATTTACCAGGGGGTAAAAAGAAAGAATAGGGAAAATCTAAGGCAGGAAAAGGGTAAGAGAAACAAGACAGCAAAAGTGCAAAAATTAGGAAGAGAATGATGGCATAAAGATAGAGTTAAGATAGAGTAGAATGATGCTAAAGGAAAGATGAAAATAGAATGTAGAACACTAATCTTAAAGTCAAATAAAGAGAAAATAAAATGACACTTTAAAAAAAGGTAAAATAGTAGTAGTAATAATTCTGATTGAAAATAAAAATGTAATAATTAAAAAGGTAAAATCAAGTGAGGAAAAAGAAAAAAAGTTTCTTAAGTAAAAGATGAAAAAAAAATAAAAATTAATAAATACAATAAAAATAAAAAGTGCAGTAGTGAAAGTCATTCACTTCCTCTATTGTTCTGTTTGGCACACCTGTTTCCCAGTCAGGACAGTATTGCAGTTCCCTGCATTCCACTGCTCCTCAGTGTTGTAAGCCAGTCCTGATTTTTAAGCAGGCCGTGTGTCTTACTTTCTTGTATTTCTTAATTTATGATTACACAAGAGTCAATTTGTGATTCATCCCCTGGGTGACAGTGTTTCTGGGTTGACTTCCAGGTCTATGGGTCCTTCCTAGCCTCTGCTTTAGATCCTGCTTTCCCTATGGCACTCAATACCGGTTTGTGGGAGTGGGCTGCCCCAGAGCTGGTTCTCTGACGGTCACTCCCCGCTCTGATCCCAGGTTCCAAAAACACAACTTTCCCCTGCAGCCTCCTTGGGTGTCCCCAACTGGGTGATCCTATGTATTGGGCTCAGTAATCAGAAACAAGGATTCAAAAAGGAGAAAGCGAGTGTGCAAACTCTGGGTTTGCTCCTAAGCCTGCGCAATCCTCTTTCCCCCTTGTGTCCAAACAGCTGGCACACTCCCAGAGTTTTTAGGCTGTCCTTCTGCATCAGATCAAAATGGGTTGCTTTTTAGAGATCCCCTCTATTAGCAGCTCTGAGGACCCCCTTCCACATTCACGGATCACGCCAGCCCCAACAGCCACGGATTTTTCTAGGCTCAGACTTCCCCCGGTCCTCCTGCTCCCTCAAAGCACGCTTTTCTCTGGCCCGCCGGAAACAGAGACCTCACCTTATTCCAGGCGAATTCTGACCTTTCCATTGTGGAGTGTAGAGCTCCTCTGAATCTGCATGTTTGCGCCAATTGGGGACTGGTGTTCTGGGGTTCACAGCTGTTCGGTGCGTGCCACAGTTGTAGATTTTCAGGTTTCCAATAACATCCACTTTCCCCTTCAAGATGGTGCGGTCTCCACGTCCTAGCCGGTGGCTCCAGGAGGGAACCCGGTAGCAGTGGGGGCTGCCTGGTCAGGGGAACCCCGTCCAGCAGTCCCCCACCTTCCCCAGGAGTATAGCTGTCCCTTAACTCTCCAACAGATACTCCTCGTGTGACCCTCAGCTGTTCTTTCTATCTGGTTCTGAGACAAGGCTCGGGACACGTCTTTCTATTCCGCCGCCATTTTGGTTCTCCCCTATTTTGACTTTTTGATAATCCAGAAAGATTATTATTTTTCCTGGTTATTATGGAGTCTTTAAATCAACCAGCTTCCGACCAGAGTAGCTGAAATTAAAAATATGGACAGTACTCACAAATAAGTATTGGTGAGTATGTGGAGCAATTGGAACTCATACACTGTTCTAGGAATGTAAGTGATTCAATCACTTTGAAAAACTGGCAGTATTTACTGAAGCTAAACATGCAATACATTCCCTGTAGCCCAACAATTTGACTTCTGGTCTATACCCTAAAAAAGGGTGCTGTTTCTACCAAAAGACACGTACAAGTGTGTTCATAGCAGCCTGTTCATAATAGCTTCAAACATTGGGAGCTATTTGGAACATTTGGGAAATGACCCAAATGTCAGTCCATAGAAGAATGGGTAAATAGAAATATTCAGAGTAAAGAACCTAGATTGTTACTGATGCCACAATACTGAGAAAAATGCTGTTGCAGGTGATGTCTGAGACAACCCTGGAGTCTACACTACTCCCAGGTTTTAGAGTATCTCTGGAAATATCCTATTCAGGGGGGAAGAATTATGATAAGGGAGAGCTATTGTCTTAAAAATCATTCAGTAGCCTGCATAGTATTCAAAACATCCTCCTGGTCAACCTTGGGGATTATCCGGAAGATAGGAAGGACTTTCCAGTTTTCTTATGTACTCAGCCTAATTGTTATTTCCTAAAAACATCCAGGTTAAATTTTCTCCCTCATGCAAAGTATCCTATGTTCTTGGATGACTTCAGGTAGCCAGATCTTAAGTGTGTGTGTCACAGAAAGAGTCACTTGAGCAGTCATCCACCCCTGTGGTGCTTTGGCTAGTGCTTTCTGTGGGAGAAGGGCACCTGTGGAAAGACCAGCACCGTTGTATAGCACATGAGAGTTTGGATTTCTTTTTGAGTTTTGGATTTCTTTTTGAGTTTGGTTCCATCTGTTTTACTATATTTACTGGACATACTACGCCTCTATTGCTTAGAGATCAGAACTTAGGAAGCAGAACTTTGGAGATGTTTCTTTTTCTTTTTTTTTCTTCTTTTTTTGAAAGGCTATTCAAAATACAGAGAAGTAGGGAGAGTAACTAACATAGGAACACCTTAGTACCCACCATGCAGCCTCCAGAGTGACCAGCATTTTGTCAATCCTATTTCATTTATCCCCTACTTTTTTTTTGTTGGAGTATTTTAAAATCAAATACCAGTATCATTTTACTCAATACTCTTTTTTTTTTTTAATAGAGCAGGTTGTTTTCAATTTTCTCAATTAATAGTTGTTACTTCTGTTATATTATGTAAACCGTTCATTTCATTTCAAGAGAAATACCATATTCCAGTGATTTGAAAGTCATGTTATAGCTGAATGAATTTAGTTTTATTTTTCTTTTTGTTGACAATGGTATCTTAATTGGCAGGGAGTTTTTTTACCTAGGAGAAAATTTTATGGATTAATACATTTGTATAGTGTATGTTTTTGATGAATGAAAAGCAAAGGCAAGAAGAACATTTACATTTGCTGATGCTCTACAGTTTATGGTTTTTCTTACACTTATACTGTGGAGCACTGGAGCCTGAGCCTTCTTTGTCTTTTTACTTTTGTTTCTCCTTCGTCCCAAACTACACGCCATCTATAACCTGGAAATGTTGCTTGCTGGTTATGTTCAAGTTGGCAGTTGCCATTTGCTGTGGACCTTTTTGCAGGGAGAACTTTTCTACAAGTGATTTGCTTGGCAGAACTTATGGAAACTTAGAGCATATTTCATGAAGATTCTGAATGATTTTTATTTTAACTTTTTATGAAGCAGAATAAACTTTTTATTAGACTAAGAATGGGTTATCTCACTTGAGTTCATCTACTTGGCATATCACGTATCTCACGGAAGGAAAGCAGTCTTTTCTTTCTTGTGACCCTGGAAGATCATTAACTAAACTTATATTTTATTGCACCATGACTCTTGTGCATGATTTAACCAGTTATCAAGAGGACAGTTTCTCTTCAGTCTATAATAGACCTTAGGTGGCTTTACGGTTATGGACAGTACAGTTTGTATGATGTGGATACCTTGGTATGAAGGTCCAAGAAAATAGTCATGAATTGGAAGTGATTTTCAAACTATCTGCAATGCTTATTTAATTGTATAAAAACAGAGAAACAAAAGTATATCAAAATGATCCAACCTCAACTTCAAGTTGAGGGCCAAGTTTAAGAATGGCAAAATTGAGGCAATGGCATGTTAAGCAAAAATAAATAAAGCAATTCAAACTGACCGAACAGCCAGTCGACCGATTGCTATGACAATGCACTGACCACCAGGGAGCAGAAGTTCAACGCAGGAGCTGCCCCCTTGTGGTCAGTGTGCTCCCACAGCCAACCTCCTGTGGCTGGTCAACCTCCCGTGGCCCCTCCCCTTGGTTGGCCATCCTCCCGCAGTCCCTCCCTCAAGCCTGCCAACCTCCTGCGGTCCCTCCCCCTGGCTGGCCAACCTCTCGCAGTCCCTTCCCCTGTCCAGGCGGCCGCGATTGGCCCTGACCATTGGCCAGGCTGAGGAATTTATACCCGTGTATAAATTCATGCACCAGGCCTCCAGTGGAAAAATAAACAGTAATAGAATGACCTCCCATGAATCCAATATCTAACTTCAGTGGTTTTCAACTCCTGGCCAACCTTGTTCATTTAGACCTTTACCTACTTCCTCTTCTCCTGTGTTATTTTTAAACAGATCTCAGATTACATATAATTTCATCTGTGAATATTTCAATATATATCTCTAAAAGATAAGGGCTCTTCAAGAAATAACTATAATACTGTTATCACATCTCATCTGTAATAAATTTGGGTACTTCAGTTTAACAGTGAATGAAGGGAATAGGTATTGCTTCTTTGAAAATAATTTTCAAAGATTTGGAACCATTAGTACAAATCTATGGAAATGCCCCTAAGCAAGAAAAAAGGTTTAAGTCATGTTAAGAGTAAGGGGAGTGAATCAGGATCAATTAAAAGTTGAGTGAGTTTTATTTATGAAAAACATCCAACAGTGCTATAAAGGTAATTAAGATGGGAGATCATGATGCTTAAAATTGCATACTAGTACTGTCTACCTGGTGTCACCTTCTCTTTATGTCCCCCAATTCCAGTTTGAAAGCTGAATGGCTCTATAGTCAAGGCAAAGGGAGGGCATATCGGCCTGGCCAGCATGTCCAGCTTGTCCAGTATCTAGCTCTAGTCTGTCCTCTCACTTCTTCACTGGGTCTTCAAACAGCAGAGGATGCCAAGCTAGAGAAGATTCTGAGCAAGCAGAGGTGAGTCCACTTATTTATTAAAGCAGCTGATGAATTCACAGTGAAAATACCTCTGAGTCTTTGCTGCGGGGTCAGTAGGACTGAGGCAAGTGACGCGGCCCACATTTCTGAGCATTTTGGCCCCTTGTCACTGCAGCAGTCTGGCAGGGAACTGAACCACACAGTGCAGTCCAGTTTGCCCCACAGCAGCTGCATTGCTAATCATGCCTGGGGAGAGCCAAGCAGGATGGGAGAATGGAATTTTTTAAAAAATGGATCTGTACTTTTAATGTAGGTGTTCCTTTTGGGTTTTAAATACTAACATTAAGAAGTATAGCTAACAAGTGTTAGTGAGGATGTGGAGAAAAGGGAACGTTTGTGCACTGTTGGTGGGAATGCAGACTGGTGCAGCCCCTATGGAAGCAGTATGGAATTACCTCAAAAAATTAAAAATGGGACAGCCTTATGACCCAGGATTCCACTTCTGGGAATTTAGCCAAAGAAACCTAAAACACCAATTCAAAAGAAGATATGTACCCCTATGTTCATTGCAGCATTATTTACAATAGCCAAGATTTAAAGCAGCCTAAGTGTTCATCAGTAGACGAGTAGATGAAAAAACTGTGGTACGTTTACACAATGTAATACTACTCTGCCGTAAAAAGGAAGAACATTTTATCCTTTGCAACAGCATAGATGGTCCTAGAGAACATTATGCTAAGTGAAATAAGTCAGTCAGAGAAAGACAAGTATTACATTATTTCACTCATATGTAGAATTTAATGAATTAACTGAACTACCAAGCAAAGAAAGCAGGCAGACAGCTCTGGAAGGAGAGGGGGATGGGATGGGGGCTGGGGGGGACAGTTGAGCAAAAAAGAAGAAAAGAAATAGAGCTAGAAGCATTTAGTGGTCACTTTTATTTTTTAAATCAGAGATCCTGCCTTAAATGTTTGTACAAGTGTATGTATATGAGTTGTCTATGTGATTTAAAAATAAGGTCCTTAAGCCTTTCTATCCAGGGCTTTCAAATGAGACTTTGTAATCACATCCGATGTTATTGACTTGTAGGTTTCATCAGAGGCAGTTAATGAACCAAAGCCAAAATGAAGAGTTGTCTTGTCTTCCTTCTACTGAAACAAAGGCACCAGAACATTCAAGCCCCCTTCAAGATTGCCAGACAGTTCAGGAGTGCGGTAAGAAAGTAATTAATCTGTCTTCTTCAAGTTGTTGGATCTGTTGAGCATCATAAAACAGAAAAGGTGCATATTTTCATAATTTTTATTTTTTAACTTAGGTGTTCATTTTGATCTTATATTTTATACATACATGTATACACACTCATACATACATATGTAGGTATATATTAAATATTTTATTTCTAATTTTTAAAAATTTAGAGCACTGCTACTTTTGTATTGATCTGATACTTTGATTATTTTTATAATTATTGAAAGAATTTGTTTTCTTAAAAATATTTGGTTTGATGTTTTAGGCTTATTGGAGGAATCAATGAGGGCATTTTATTGCATTTTACTCTATTTCAGGGATTAGATTTTCTTAAAAAGATGTAACTGAAAAATACGTCTTAACTCACTCAAACAAATAAATAAATATGTGAGGTAATTGATATTTTAATTAACCAGATGTCAGGAATCTTTCACAATATACATATATTAAATCACCACAATATACACTTACAATACCTTATAATTTTGTATGTCAATTACACCTTGATGGAGCTGAAATTTAAAAAAAAACTTTACATATGTAGTGGTTTAAATGATACTCTGTTGATTCTTTTAGAACCCGTCATCCAAGTAAATTCTTGGGTTGGGATAAGCAGTAATGATGATCAATTATATGCCGTTAGGAGTAACTTTCCAGCCTCTATACACACTACAAAGTATTCTCAAAATGACCTGCACCTGGAAGACATACAGACAGATGAGGACAAGTTGAACTGTAGTCTTCTCTCTTCAGAGTCTACTTTTATGCCAGTTGCATCAGGACTTTCCCCAGTATCACCTACAGTTGAGCTGCGGCTACAAGGCATTGACTTGGGCCTAGAAGATGGTACAAATGACTCTGTGAAAGGGCAGGAAGACCGGGAATTGGATAAAGAAGAGGAAAAAGCTTTGTGGGCTACAAGTGAGAATTCTGTTCAAATGATGAAAAGTGCAGTTGGTGCAGAGGTCAGTGAGAAAGATGGGCTGGTACCTTGCCCTGAGCTAGCAGTAGCCAGTGCTCTCTCGAAAGGTGACTCACATAGCCTTCCATCTTATCCTGAGCCAGTTGGACACAGTATCTTACATACAAAACCAGATAAAAAAGAAACCATGTCTGAAACTGCTTCAGAAGAACTTCCTTGCGGGGCTTTCCCCCAGAGCACTGTTGCTTTGGGACAAGATCAAGTTGCCCTTCAGAAACTGAATGAGGCAGCCACCACACTGCAGGCTTGTTGGCGGGGCTTTTATGCCAGGAACTATAGCCCTCAAGCTAAAGGCGTGCGCTATGAAATCCGGCTGCGCAGAATGCAGGAGCACATTGTCTGCCTCACCAATGAAGTAAGGAGGTGAGTCAAAAGTCCTGTCAGGTGCTGTTTTGTTGGTTTGCGTCATTCTTAGAGTTGATTCAGAACACTGAATCAGTGCTCTTGTACTCAGGACACGTTCATACCACCTTGCCACGCTTGGCTAACTTGTCTCCTACAATACGCTGAAAGCATCTCGAGGGCAGACACTGTCACATGCATCTCCATGTCAGTACATAGATGCAGCATAGCAATAATGTTGAGTGAATACATGCCTTATAAGGCATCTATAAACCTAAACACACAAAGGTACAGAAAATGTAGAAAAACTGGATAAGTAGAGAAGATGAGAAAGTCTATGTAGAACTAACTAGGTGACCTGAGAATTAAAGAAAAGAGCAGGAATTTAAAAGTGGTTAAAATACTGGGGCAATGGTAGGAATTATGCCTTCATTCCATGGCTCACTTGTTTTACTGACTGCTGACCCAGAAAAATTAGGATTTCAAAATTTATTTTGAAAAAAAAATTTATTTTGAGTATTAGTATTACAGCCAGCAATATCTATTAATAATATCAGGTGGGAGAGGAGGAGGTAGTAAAAGAGACTGAGAAGGAAAGCCAGAGTGGTAAGAAAACCACTGGAGTGTGTCCCAGCTCCAACAAGGAAATGTTTCGGGAGAGAAGAGAGGTGCTGTAGGGAGGATAGAGAAGTGTACATTAGATTGAGAAGCTGGAGTTATTGGTGGCTGTGTTGGGGCTTCAAGGTGATCTTCAGGTGCGATCTTCAGGTTTGATGATTTGCTGAAAGGACTCAGGAAAGCTATTCTGTTCATGATTATGATTTATTGTAATGAAAGGATAGGATACACATTAAAGTCAGCATAGGAGAAAGATGGATGGGGCAGAGCCCAGGAGAGACCTGGCACAAGCTTCTCAGTGTCCTCTCCTGGTGGAGTTGTACAGGCAGAGCTTGATTCTCCCAGCAACAATGTGTGACAGTACCCAGGAAGCATTGCCAACCAGGGAAGTCACTCAAGTCTGATACCCAGGGTTTTTATTAGGGGTCAGTCACATAGACAGTGACTAAACTTCATTACTCAGACTGATACAGGGCCCCAGGTGAACAAAAACACTTATTCACCAGCCCTGGCCAGGTAGTTCAGTTGGCTAGGGTGTTGTCCCAATAAGCCAAGGTTGTGAGTTCAATCTCTAGTCAGGGCACATAAAAGAATCAACCAGTGAATGCATAAGTAACTGGAACAACAAACTGATGTTTCTCTCTTCTCTCTCTCTCTCTCTCTAAACTCAATAAGTAAAAATTAAAAAACAAAACATTTACTTACTAGAAAGCACAGCGTTAGCATAAACTATCTGGTTTAGTTCAAAGTCCCACCTATGTATACAGATACTCTTACCAGATGGGACATTCCAAGGGCTTAGGTTCCCAGGGCTTACAGGTTACCTCCTGGGAGCCAATCAAGGGCACTTCTGTCTTTAGAATACATAGAGTTTGAACACCCCAGGCCTGCTGAATTAACCTTTCCTGCCCGGTGAGGTTCTAAAGAACAGCTTCAGTGGCATTGTGGGATGACAGCAGTTTGGAATAGGTTGAGAGTGAATGAGAGGTAGAAAATGAGTGAAGCTAACTCTTTTGGGACGTGTTGCTGTGAGAAAGAGAAGAGCTGGAGGAGAATCTGGAGTTAAAGAAAAAAAATTAAAGATAGGCGATAAAGAGCATGTTTATGTATTGATGGAAATGATTCAATAAAGAGGGAAGAACTGATGGTGCAGAAGAAAGAAAGACATGCAGGCTTGAAGTTCTTGAAAAGATTAGAGAGGAAGGTATCCAGTGTGCAAGTAGAGGGAGTGGGCTGAGGCAGGATCAGATATAAGGTGATAGGTTTGATGCTGAGGGGTGGGCAAGTCCTGTGTGATGGATGCCTCTCCTTTTTCCGTAACGTATAAGATGTGGTCAACATTTGAAAATGAAGAGAGGAGTGAGTGTGTGGGAGGTTTATGGAGAGAGGTGTAAGTTGTGAGGTGTG
The DNA here is from genome assembly GCA_026230045.1 of Corynorhinus townsendii. Classification (NCBI taxonomy): domain Eukaryota; kingdom Metazoa; phylum Chordata; class Mammalia; order Chiroptera; family Vespertilionidae; genus Corynorhinus; species Corynorhinus townsendii. The sequence continues at coordinate 78,665,389 of JAPDVU010000002.1, read as the reverse complement.
AGGTATTTGTTTTAAAGGTGAACTTATAAGGGGAATGGAGGAGGATTGCTGGACAGTGTGAGGAAAACTTAAAACAATAGGTCAGGTTGTATGGTTTTCATCAGTTCTCAGCTGTTCTATTCTGATGGGGGTGATTAATTTGGTTCATACAGGAATGATTTTTCCCAGGTGTGTATGGAAAGGGAAAGAAGGAAAGGCAGGGAGTTGAAGGTATTTGGGGGTGATGATTATAATGATGGATCTTGGAATTTAAACGAGGTAAGAGCCCAGCCAGCATGGTTCAGTGGTTGAGCATCGACCTATGAATCAGGTCTAGGTGAAGATTAGATGTCTAGATTGTTTCAGTGGGGTGGAAGAGCAGGTGAACTGGGAAGATGGGAGGTAGTGGTCTGTGTGGGTACTGTAGACCATTTTTTTTATTAAGGTATTATATGTGTACATATCTTACCATTGCCCCCACACCCCCACCTTACTCCCATACATGCCCTCACCCTCCAATGTTTTGCATCCGTTGGTTATTCTTATATGCATGCATGTAAGTCCTTCGGTTGATCTCTTATTTCCCCCACCTCTCCCTAACCTTCCTCCTGTAATTTGACAGTCTGTTTGATGCTTTACTGCCTCTGTATCTATCTTTTTGTTCATCAGTTTATAATGTGTTTTTTATTATCCACAAGTGAGTGAGATCATCTGGTATTTTTCTTTCATTGACTGGATTATTTCACTTAGCATAATGTTCTCCAATTCCATCCAGGTTGCTACAGATGGTAAGAATTCCTTCTTTTTTATGGCAGCATAGTATTCCATTGTGTAGATGTACCATAGTTTTCTGATCCAGTCATCTGCTGATGGGCACCTAGGTTGTTTCCAAATCTTAGCTATTGTAAATTGTGCTGCTATGAACATAGGGGTGCATATATCCTTTCTGATTGGTGTTTCTAGTTTCTTAGGATATATTCCTAGGAGTGGGATTACTGGGTCAAATGGGATTTCCATTTTCAGTTTTTTGAGGAGACTCCATACTGTTCTCCACAGTAGCTGCACCAGTCTGTATTCCCACCAGCAGTGCACCAGGGTTCCTTTTTCTCCACATCCTCACCAGCACTTGTCGTTTGTTGATTTGTTGATGATAGCCATTCTGACAGGTGTGATATGGTACTGCATTGTCGTTTTGATTTGCATCTCTCAGATAATTAGTGACTTTGAACATGTTTTCATGTGTCTCTTGGCCTTCCTTCTGTCTTCTTTCAAAAAGTTTCTATTTAGGTCCGTTGCCCATTTTTTTATTGGAGCATTTATCTTCCTTTTATTAAGTTGTATAAGCTGCCTATAGATGTTGGAAATTAAACCTTTATCAGTGATAACATTTGCAAATATGTTCTCCCATACAGTGGGGTTTCTTGTTGTTTTGTTGATGGTTTCTTTTGCTGTGAAAAAGCTTTTTATTTTGATATAGTCCCATTTGTTTATTTTCTCTTTAGCTTTCATTGCCCTAGGGATAGTATCAGTGAAGAAGTTTTTTCGGCATATGTCTGAGATATTGCTGCCTGTGGATTCCTCTAGTATTTTTATGGTTTCCCGTCTTATGTTTAAATCCTTTATCCATTTTGAGTTTATTTTTGTGTATGGTGAAAGTTGGTGATCTAGTTTCATTTTTTTGCATGTATCTGTCCAATTTTCCCAACACAATTTATTGAAGAGACTGTCTTGACTCCATTGTATGTTCATGCCTCCTTTGTCAAATATTAATTGAGCATAGTGGTTTGGGTCGATAACTGGATTCTCTATTCTATTCCATTGATCTATATGTCTGTTCTTGTGCCAGTACCAGGCTGTTTTGAGAACCGTGGCTTTGTAATACAGCTTGATATCTGGTATTGAGATCCCTCCTACTTTGTTCTTCTTTCTCAGGATTGCTGCAGCTATTCAGGGTCTCTTTTTATTCCAGATGAATTTTTGGAGAGTTCTTTCTTGGTCTGTGAAATATGCCATTGGTATTTTAATGGGGAGTGCATTGAATCTATAGATTGCTTTGGGTATTATGGACATTTTAATGATGTTGATTCTGCCAATCCATGAACATGGTATGTTCTTCCATCTGTTTACATCTTCCTCTATCTCTTTTTTCAGGATTCTGTAGTTTTCCGCATATAGGTCTTTTACCTCCTTGGTTAAGTTTATTCCTAGGTATCTTAATTTTTTTGGTGTGATGGTAAATGGGATTGCTTTTTTAGTCTCTCTTTCTATGCGTTCACTATTGGTGTATAGAAATGCCATAGATTTCTTGGTGTTTTTTATGTACAATATCATGTCATCTGCAAATAAGGACAGCTTTACTTCTTTTCCAATTTGGATGCCTTTTATTTCTTCTTCTTATCTGATAACAATGGCTAATACTTCCAGTACTATGTTGAACAGGAGTGGTGAGAGTGGGCATCCCTGTCTTGTTCCTGTTCTTAGGGGAAATGGTTTTATTTTTTGCCCATTGAGTATGATGTTAACTGTGGGTTTATCATATATCGCTTTTATTATGTTGAGGTATGATCCTTCTATTCCCACTTTGTTGAGAGTTTTTATCAAGAAAGGGTGTTGGATTTTGTCAAATGCTTTTTCTGCATCAATTGATATGACTATGTGATTTTTATCTCTCCATTTGTTTATGTGATGTATCACGTTTATTGATTTGCGGATGGTACCATCCTTGCATTCCCTGGGATAAATCCTACTTGGTCATGGTGTATAATCTTTCTGATGTAGTGCTGGATCCGATTTGCTAGAATTTTGTTGAGGATTTTGGCATCTACGTTCATGAGGGATATTGGCCTGTAATTCTCTTTCATTGTGTTGTCTTTACCTGGTTTTGGTATTAGGGTGATGCTGGCTTCATAGAAGGAGCTTGGAAGTGTTCCTTCCTCTTGAATTTTTTGGAATAGTCTGAGGAGGGTAGGTTTTAGTTCTTCCTTGAATGTTTGGTAAAAGTCTCCTGTGAAGCCGTCTGGCCCCGGGCTTTTGTTTGCTGGAAGCTTTTTGATGACTGCTTCAATTTCTTCCATAGTTATTGGCCTATTGAGATGTTTAGATTCTTCCTGATTGAGTTTTGGAAGGTTGTATTTTTCTAGGAATATGTCCATTTCCTCCAGGTTGTCCAGTTTGTTGGAATAGAGTCATTCATAGTACTTTTTAATAATTCTTTGTATTTCTATGGGGTCTGTTGTTATTTCTCCTCTTTCATTTCTGATTTTGTTTATTTGGGTCCTCTCTCTTTGCTTCTTGGTGAGCCTGGCTAGAGGTTCATCAATCTTGTTTATCCTTTCATAGAACTAGCTCTTGATCTTTTGTATTGTTTCTTTGGTCTCAATGTCGTTTATCTCCGCTCTGATCTTTATTATTTCCTTCCTTCTGCTTACACTGGGCTTTTCTTGTTGCTCTTTTTCTAACTCTTTGAGTTGTAGAGTTAGGTAATTTATTACCATTGTTTCCTATTTTTTGCAGTAGGCTTGTCGAGCTATGAACTTCCCTCTCAAGACCGCTTTCACAGTTAGACCATTTTTTTTTAATGGTGTAGTCAAAATAAATGACTGGGACTCCAGTGAGACAATGAGAAGGAATGACGTGGTTGTATTATTCTTAGATAGAGCATCCATGGGAATGTTGAGGTCTCCAGAAATGACAGGAATGGGGCAGTGATAAAGACTGTGCTGAGACTTCAGTGAATGGGGACAGATAATGGGAAATAAACATTTAAAAAGAGTTTGGGGATATTTAGTTCCTCAAGAAAGAAGGTAAAGAATAGTTTGTACACATCAGTGAGAAATAGTCTCCTAACCCTAATGGTCAAGTGAAAAAGATATCTTCCACTTGAGAGAGCTACAATGCCCTCAGAAGTGTGTCTGACTTGGTCAAGGAAAAGTTCACCTAAGAGGTTGACTATATAAGGTGAGGAAAAAGTAGGCTTACAATTGTGAATATGCAAAAATACAGAATTTATTATTGTACTAGAGGCCTGGTGCATTAAATTCATGCATGGAGGGGAGTTCCCTCAGCCCAGCCTGCACCCACTCCAATCGGGACCCCTCGGCGCTTGGACACCCCTCTCACAATCTGGAACTGCTAGTTCCTAACCGCTCACCTGCCTGCCTGATCACCCCTAACCTCTCTGCCTACCTGCCTGATCACCCCTAACTGCCTCTGCCTGATTGCCCCTAACTTCCCTCCCCTGCCGGCCTGATCAAACCCGAACTGCTCTCCCCTGCTGGCCTGATATCACCCCCACTTGCCTCTGCCTGCCTGATCACCGCTAACTGCCCTCCCCTGCCAGCCTGATCTCGCTTCAATGGCTCTCCCCTGCTGACCTGATCTAGCCCCTAACTGCTCTCCCGTGCCAGCCTGATTGCCCCTGACTGCCTCTGCATGCCTGATCACCCCTTACTGCCTTCCCCTACCAGTCTGATCTTACCCCTAACTGCTCTCCCCTGCTGGCCTGATCGCCCCTAACTGCCCTCCCCTGCCACCCTGATCTCGCCCCCAACTGCCCTCCTCTGCCAGCCAATTTAGTTCTGATTGGTCAATTTCTATGCCAGTCAGCGTCAAAAGCTCTGCCTCCTAGACAGCCATTGGCTCCTTACATTCACCCAGATTTGGTTCTGATTGGTCAGTTTCTATGGCATTCAGCGTCTCTGGGCCTATCAACAAGGCCTCATCAAAAAGGCGGGGCTGATCAGCAGCCCCAGTGGAGGCCTAGAGAAAATGGAGGCATGGCTGTTGGCCAGGCTGGGAGATAAAGAGAGGCAAGTTCTGATCAAGAGCTGCCACAGAGGCTACAGATCAGACCCTGCCTCTCTCTCTACAGGCCTCTCTCTGGGCCTGATCCACGGCCCCCTAGGCAGTCATGCTGGGTCAGGGCACCAGCAGCTGCCCCAGTCAGTGCTGGGTTGCCACAGTAACTCAGTACTGACTTCCAGTCTGGTTGAGCTTCGGAAGTAACAGTTGTTATGACCCTGGCTTTTTATTATATAGATTATTATTGATTAATTATTGTGTTATTTTCCACATGAACAACTATAAGCCTACTACCTTGTATAAGGGAGCTTCCTACAATTCAGGAGTCTCAGTAGGCACAGATGAAAAGCTTGGGGGCCTAGAGAATGTGAGGAATTGGGTCAGAGATTCAGAACAAGGTGGTGGTGACAGTCTGGGAGATAATGGACAACTAGGGGAGCCTTAAATATGTGATAGGCATAAGTATAGGGAGGGTGACAGTGAGCCCTTGCATGAGTCAGAGGAAGTGATGGGATGAGGTGGAGATAACTTATTGGTGAGAGCAAGAAGCTCATGAGGAACTGGGGCAAACTGAAGTTTGTTGGGATTAGTCCTGCTAGTCTAGAGGGTGTTTCTCGCTGATGCCTCTCATGTGTTTGGGTGGAAATTGAGGCCAAATAAAGTGCCATTTAAAATTGTATTTTTCATCACTGGCAATACTTTGTGGAGCCAATATAATCTGAATTTCAGTCCCATCTCATTTGACTTCTTTGTTGAGTCATAGTTTAAAACTTGTTCCAGCTTAGGTATTTTAATAGTGGAAAGGTCTGTTATTTGGGTTTTAATGTCTACAATGCATGTGTTTATTAGTTGTTACAAGAAGTGCAAATCAAAGCACCCTTCCTTGTGTCAATAATGGATTTTGAATTATTATAGATTAAGAAAAGAAAGAGATGAAGAACGTATTAAAAATTTTGTACAAGAAGAGGCTGTCAGATTCCTTTGGAACCAGGTAAACGCCTTCCTGCTGATTTACCTAATGTGTGAACAAAGAAAAATTCTAGATTTATTTAGATAATCATAGAGTAGTTAGGCATACTAATTATCCTTCCCCTAGGTCAAGGATGTAATTTGTGCTCTTTGTCACTAACTTGGAACTAGGAAGAGATCTTTGTTACATTTTACTTAATCTGAAAAAAATTTTTATAATTTTGAACAGGAAGATAAAGAAGTATATAGATGAAGGCAAGTGACTAAATTGAGGGATGTTGTTATAACTTTTCAATACATAGGTATAAAAACCCAATTTGAAGTTTTTATTAAATTATCTTGTTTAATCCTTTGGTAATATTTGAATGAAAAGTTACTAACATGATTTTTGATAGTTACAATATGCATGTCCTAAAAGTATACATAACTTCTTGGGAGAGAGAGTTTGAATCTTATAATAGCACACTTTAGGGACAGTTCGGACAGTGATTTTACTATAATTATATTCCATCAAATATTTTTTTAAGATAATTCCTTGGAAATATTTTTATAAAGTATTTCTTGTAATAGGGTCTTAATACTGTAAAATTCAAAAAACCTTTTTAGCCCTAGCCGGTTTGGCTTAGTTGATAAAGCATAGGCCTCTGGACTGAGGGGTCCCAGGTTCAATTCTGGTCAAGAGCACATGCCCGGGTTGCGGGCTTGATCCCCAGTGTGGGGCATGCAGGAGGCAGCCCATCAATGATTCTCTCTCATCATTGATGTTTCTATCTCTCCCTCTCTGAAATCAATAAAAATATATTTTAAAATAATTTTTAAAAAAACACCTTTTTAAGGTTTTACAATTACTCTTACTAGGGGTGTGCTTAAATAAATTTTATAAATAACAATACTGTGGGATGCTATGGAATAGTTAAAAAGAAGAACTGGATTGACATGGAAAGATCTCCAAGATAACGCTGTTCAGTGAAAAACAGCAAATTGCAGAACTTGATGCTCCACTTGATTTTAAAAACTCACTTTGTATTTGAAAATATATAGTAAAAGGTCTGGAAGGATAAATATCAAACCTCTATCAATGATTACCTTGAAGGATAGTCAAAGGGAAACTAAAAAATTCTATATTTTGCTTTTTTGTTAAAGATGTTATAGTAAAATTTTGACATCTTCATTGTACTTGAAAAATGTAAAGGTCATATTACTAAGAACTCAGGGTGTTTGGGGGTATTTTTTAGTTGTATATACGATATTGTTAGATAATGTTTAAACTCTTATCCCAAATGGATATCTAAAATGAAACTCTACTTATATTAGAGAACCTACTTATATTAGTAGACTATAATTTGTCTAATTATATGGACCTCAGTGTATATTGAGTACATTATTGACCCCCTAGTCAGCTAGACAAGTGCTGTTGTACTTCTGATTGTTTTTCCAGTAGAAGCAAGAGAATTGCTTTGGGCCAAGGACATGTACCATTGTGCCAGCCTGGTTTAGACGAGAGGTGCTTTGGAAAGGGTAAGGGAAGTCAGGATGCTTCTAACTCCAGTTTTGCTGCCTCCATTTACCAACTTAATGTGTGTTGGGAATAAAGCTCAAAGGACAATTATATAACAGGCATGACTTTTATTTTATAATAAAACTACATCCTTTGGTTCATAGGTAAGGTCTCTGCAAGCTTGGCAACAGACTGTAGACCAGCGTCTAAGTTCCTGGCATACCGATGCTCCTCCTATATCAAGTACTGTGGTGCCATCTGAACCTCCATTATTCCCCCAAAGCCGGGAGCCCTCTTCTCATCAAAATTCGGATTGGTTCGTTGCTCCTGATGAAGCTCCTCAAAAGAAATCCTTACCGGAATTTCCAGACTCTGGTTTTCATTCCTCCCTAACAGAAGAAGTTCACTGTTTGCAGGATTCTTTGGATTTTGAAAAAAGTTCCGGAGAAAGCACTGAAAGTTTGATAATGGGGAATTCCACTGACACAGTCAGGCATCGCAAAAAGTCAGGTGTAGCGGACATTAGCGAAGAACATGGTGAGTGGAGTAAGGAAAGCTCAAACAGTGAGCAGGATAATAATCTGCTTGAACAGTATTTAACTTCAGTTCAACAGCTGGAAGATTCAGAGGAGAGGACAAATTTTGCTGAAGGGGCAGGTGATAGTATGCTTCACATAGCTCATTCCCCTGAAAAGTTAGATGCCTTGTCTGACAATGCTTCTATAGATGGTACTCATGTCATACCTCCTGCTTTGCAAGATGAAATCAGCCAGACACCAGAGGATTGTAAATTAAATGCAGAAGTTGAAGGGCAGCAGTCAGAGTGTGATTCTACATTTCAGGTATTGCATGTTGGTATTACTGTGTAGCATGTCTGGGTGCTTCGGAAGCAGAATCCACTTAATTTTTCTTAGGAATATTTTCAGTTGCCTTTTTTTTTTTTTTTAAGGGGAATTTGAATATACCCCCAATTTTGTTATTATTTATATAGAATGTATATTCTTGTCTCATATTTTCCATATTCTAGATACTGAAGTCAATCTTCATATTGATTGGGTTAGCCTTTTTTACTTAGCTGTAATTTATCAAGCAATATTTATATTGGAAGCTATGGGCACTTTATTTCTTAACTGGATTGCATCAGTAATGTTTCTGCTTTTGTATGCATTTGCTTTCAAAAATAAACTAGAATATCTTAAATAAGATAGAAAAAGTTACCTTAAAGATATAAATAAGAGAAATGACTCCTCTGTGTAAGGAAATTAATTGTGTGGTTAAGAATGCAATTAGTTAAAATAAAGGTAAACAACATATATGAGGATTGTGAAGTATTGAAATTTGTCAGCCTCCTTCAAGGAAGACCTTGTGTTTTTAAGCCTTTTTTCCTCCCTTATGAGTCAAGGAAACCTTTCTTATAAGCAAATAGGGGAAGAAGTTAAGATTATAGAATTTTTCAGTAGGGATGATTAAATTGTCTCTTGGAAAACTTTAGTTTATATCATGTATTAGTTTTAACATATGAAGCCAAATGTTCCATCCATAATTAAAATCAAGCTTATTTAAAGAGGCAATATAAGATTATTTCTCTTAGATATGAAGAAAGCAAATACCCTAGGCTTTATTCATTTGGAATAATGTCATGACAAACATTTGTTATCTTTTCATTTAGTCCCTTTTTTACCTCACAGATAAGTATGCGTGTGCCAATATATTGCCAGAAATTCATGTATGTTCATCTTGTATACTGCTTTATATTTGCATATGTATTTCAGCAGAAGATCTGTGTCATTTAGTTCACTTTTGATTTCTATGTCTTAATGAAAAACATTTAAAATGATACTAGTGGTAGAATATGGTGACTTTTTTTTTTTTTAAGAACAATTTTCTATCTAATTATCTGAAAAAGGTGCCACATTTGCAAGACAGTTTAACAGTGAATAAGAAGAAATAAATCTCACTTATTTTTACTTGTTAAAAAGAATATATATCTGTAACTGGGAATAAATGATAATATTGTGGTTGAATATTACAGGTACATGTATACGCAAATCAAGGGTAATTTTTTGGAAGCTTGGTATTTTAATCTTTGAGAGTGTTCTAATACAGTTGAACAATTCATATCTGATTTTCCCCAATCTGTGGACATACAACTATTTGAAATGAAGGCAATACTTATTCTCCAAATTTAGGTGCTAAATACCTATTTATTCTGTGACAGTCAGTAGGTACCCTTCTTTAAAGTTATATACAATAAAAACTTTTGATCCTTCAAGAATAAGGTCAGGGATCACATGTTATTCTTTTCTAATAGTTAGAAACATTTCTCCAGTATGGGTAAGATGTATTTTCTTGGTTTATAAATATGTAGCACTCAGGTTAAGAAGACTTGAATTTCATTCTCAGAAATCCAAAATCTCTTGAAAAGGAATTATTTTCTGTCTCTTATAAACTGAACAACAGTCTTATGTTCAAAAGTATTTTTCCTAATGAAGCTTGTGTAATGTTGAAAGCATGTTAAATAAAAATAGAATTTTTTGCTTTTTGAATAATGCTAATTATCTTTTATGAATGATTTTTAATTTCCTCTTAAATAGTCCCTATTTTTCTATTTACAGTTAAGTGCCTCATTGCTGCCCATTGTTAGACAAAGAAAAATCAACTTGCACTGCACTAATTCCAAAAATGCTGCTTCATGGTTCATTAATTTCTCATTAAAGCTCCTGAAATGTCCTGGTTCATTATTGCTTAAGTAGGTTACTGCCAACATCTTGTCCCTCTTCTCTTTAAGAAATGTCAAAACACAACTACATTCATTTGAACATAAGCATTGGTCAATAAGATTTCCTTTTTTACCTTTCCTTTGTTTTTCTAGCGTATAAATAGTATTCAGCGTACTTTTATTTTAAAATTGACAGAATAGCCCAACCAGTGTTCTCAGTGATTGAGCGTGGACCTATGAACCAAGAGGTCACCATTAGCTTCCCAGTCAGGACACATGCCTGGGTTGCAGGCTTGATCCCTAGAAGAGGGTTTGCAGGAGGCAGCAAATCAAATGATTCTCATCATTGATGTTTCTATCTCTCTCCCTCTCTTCTTCTTCTCTGAAATCAATAAAAATATATTTAAAATTGACAGAATATGTGATTAATATCCTGCTCTTCATTCTATTTAACTCTTCATTCTATTTAACCACAGCGGGGGCAATTTAAGAATGAGTTATTAACAGTGAATTTTTTGCATTTCTCATGGTTCTAGGTGCCTCATATACAGTATATAAATATATATTGTGACATATTTATGCATTTCAATTCTCTATTATGTTTTGAAACTTTGCTATTTTTTCATATCACTTCATATTATTTTTTTAAACAATTTCTTAGTGATTTCTTCCTCAGTATTCAACTGTCCTTTTGTTCTATTATTTTTCTCTTTCATGGAAACCATGTTCTTTAGAAGCTTGTTTAGGCCAAGTTAATGGCCTTTTAGGCTTCCTCCACGTGAATAGGAGTTCACTTTTTGAATAATAAGAATTATGTGTCATGGGGGGCATCAGGATTTTAGAGATGCTTAGGTGGGGCATGGCCAAAAAAAGGTTGGGAACCACTGATTTAACTTTACTAGTGTTTTGAAGTGCAAGAATATTAAGTAGCCCCCTACATTAACTTTACAGATGATCTTGAATGTAGATAGAATGAAAATAATGTAAATTAGAATGCAAGAAGACTGGCATAGAGTTAATATATTTTAAATATTTAATAGGCTTACAATGTAATTTAAAATTATTTAACTAAAATATTTGGTTTTTAATTCTTTGTGCTGTTCATTGGTCTGACTAGAGAGTGGTCTAATAGAGTTTGGGAAGTTGACCTTTAACACGGTTTTTGTGTTTTTTCTTATAGGAGAAATTTAATTCAGCTGTGTTATTTTAGTTCATATTAGTTCTCTTGATTTATGGAAAAGTCAGTGTATTAAGTAGATACTTCTGCAGAAGCACAAAATCATACCATGTGAGAATTGGAAGGAACCTTAGAGATTATTCATATTATGTTGTAGCTAGTTAGTAGTAAATAAACTGAAAACTTAAAAGTTACTGTGTTCCAAAGTTTATTATACACTATTAATCTTTATATTTAGTGAGTCAGTAAGAAAATCTCACATATTTTCCATTCTCTTTGAAAGAGAACAAACATTTCTGAGAGCTAGAACTCTACCCCTCAAGGCAAAGTTTTTAAAAAACAAAAAACAATTCATCAGAACCCTGAGTGAATTTTCTCTAAGAAATTTAATTTAATTAAAATTGTTTTTAAAGAGCAATAGTAGAAACAGAACATTTTAAAGAATAGCTGGGTCTTGGAGTCCATTTATTTGATGACAAGTATAGCAGGTTTCTGAGAGATATAAAATTTTCTAGTGAAATGCTGAATTTGATTATATTTCATCTTCAGTTTTACAGAACAACAGATGCTAAAAGTTTTAACTCTCCTGGTGTGCAGAAAGCTCCAATTATAATAGTTGATCTATATCTGTAATAATAAAAGCATAATATGCTAATTAGACCAAACATCCTTCTGGATGACCTGCATGAAGCCAAGGCTGTAAGGGAAGCACAGGTCCCAGAGGGAAGCCCAGGTCCTGGTGCCAGAGGGAAGCCTGTGCCAGCAGCCAGGGGAAGGAAGGCCTACTCTTGCACGAATTTTGTGCATCGGGCCTCTAGTATAATATAATTTGGTTTTATAAGTTTAAGGCTCAGATGTTCATGTTTTAGGAAAACCTTATAATTATTTGTATAGTTGCAAATAATTATATTTTTGAATGATGAGGATTCCTTCTTTGAGTGTAGATTTTTTCTTTTGGATTATTTTAAATATACAAACACCATAATAGTGTAATATGGATGTAAAAATTATACTATCTCCCTTGCTGCCTTTTTTGATGCAAATTCTTAGAATTGCATTTATAAAAATAATATGCAATCCTTTTTTCTGGATAATTAAGACCTAGTAAAAAGGGATGGCATAAAATGTGTCTGATCAATTTTCTGTTCATAAATGAAATAAAAGGATTTTATTGTTTAATGCATATTTTTATTTTCCCATGTACCTTATTAAGAGGTACCTATTATATTGTAATGTTTTAACTTTTAAATATATGACCCCTCTCATTCATGAAGTAAAGCAGAAAGAGTCTAAGGAACATTGTAAACATTTTTAGTGATACTGCTTTTGCTGATCAAATCTATTGTGCCATATTAAAATTAAAAGACAAACAGCCCAGCCAATGTGGCTCAGTGGTTGAGCATCGACCACTGAACCAGGAGATCACAGTTCTGGTCAGGGCACATGCCCAGGTTGCAGGCTTGATCCCCAGTGTAGGGCATGCAGGAGGTAACCAATCAATGATTCTCATCATTGATGTTTCTATCTCTCTCACTCTTCCTCTCTGAAATCAATAAAAAGATAGATAGATAGATAGATAGATAGATAGATAGATAGATAGATTTTTTTTTTTTAAGTCAAGTAAAGTAGACCTCACAGTCTGGAGAGAAACAAATAATTGTCTCTTTTTTAATGAGGTGCTTTTATTTGTGAATAGAAATCATACTAAATTTTAATTTCTTAATTCATTTTAGTGAATAGCAGGAGTATCTCTGCAGTAGCTGTGTTCATTTTCTAATTAAATTTCTTTGAGTGTTTTGTAATAATTTTAATGTTGAAAATAATTTTAAAATACTTTGATTTTGGACTCTTTAGGTTTTAATTTTGTTGTACAAATAGTAGATGATTTGAAAGGGTTTGGTCTGTTTTTATGAAGGCTTCATATATTGTATTTATTTAATTTGTATTTGAGTCTCTAATTCTAAATAAAAAGTTTGTACATTTGTTTGAGTGATTATTTGTTTATTATAATTAGTAGTAATGGTTGTTATTCATTGTGCTTATAATTAATGGGCAATTAAAAATCAGAACAAACTACAGACAGAAGTCTACCAAAGAAAGTTCTAAGTAATGTTGTCGTGTAAGTGAATTTACAATGAAATAGTCCTACCCTTAAGAAAATGGATAATGGATATGAAATGGAAAGAATGCTCACTTACTTTCATTTGGTATAGATTTAATTACTTTCAGGATAGTTACTGAAATGCTCGGGGTAGAGAAGAGCAGATGTGGTCCCTCCAAGAGCACAGGTGACACTATAGAATGCTGTTGAAACAGTATATGTTGAAAGTATTAGGGGTAAGTGAATAAGTTGGGTAAAAGCCCTCTTATTTTACACAGTTAGAACCTGTAGTTTGTTCCTGTTATGGACTGATTGTATTCCCTGCCAAATTCATATGTTGAAGGTCTAACCCCAATTTAACTATTTGGAGAGAAGAGCTTGAGGAGGTAATTAAGGTTAAAAGAGGTCATAAGGGTGGGACCCTAATCCAATATTTGTGGTGTTCCTATAAGAAAAGGAAGAGATACAAGGAGGATACAGTGCGGCGGGGGGGGGGGGGGGGGGGGGGGGACAACCACTCATCTGCAGGCCCATGAAGAGAGTTTTCACCAGAAACCAACCTTGCTGGTACCTTGATCTTGGACTTCCAGCTTCCAGAAATATGAGAAAATACATTTCTGTTTTAGCCAATCAATTATGAAGCCACCGCCCGCGTGGCCTTGTTTCAAAGGCCTAGAGAAAGGGATGACGTGCAAATTAATACACAAGACAAGAAATATAAATTTGGAAATTATGAGGGAAGCCTGCTGTGAACTTAGTTCAAGGGACTAAGCTCCACTGAATCTCTGCACCCATCTTCTTTTTATTTACTAGAATACACAATTGCCTTTTAGGAATGCAAACAGGCATATCAAAGGTAATGTTTAGTAAACAGTAAAAGGATTATCAGGTTGGTGGGTGGGTTGCCTTTGGCCATTGAGTCAGCAGCAGGTAATAACAATGCAGACATTCAGCCTTCTGAATATCAAAGCCCTATTCAGCTTTCTGCCCGGGACTTCTTGCATTTGTATTAATTACTGTTGATCTTGGTTTCCAGCACTCAATCAGTGGTATTTTGTTATGACAGCCTGAGCAGACTAATATAGTTGGTTGATCAAATAATTGGTTACAGTAGGAAATCACAAAAAAATGACCTATCTAAACTTGAACTTTAACAAAATTGTTAATGAAATATAATTGATATATTGTGAACTGCACTTACTTAAAGTGGACAATTTAGCCTAGCCAGCATGGCTCAGTGGTTGAGTGTCGACCTGTGAACCAGGTCCCTGGCCAAGTCACATGCCCAGGTTATGAGCTCAATCCCCAGTGTAGGGCATGCAGGAGGCAGCCAATTAGTAATTCTCATCATTGATGTTTCTCCCTCTCCCTTCCTCTCTGAACTCAATAAAAATATTTTTAAAAAATGAAGTGGACAGTTTGATAAAGTCTGACACATATACAATCATCTGCTGCATAATGACATTTTGGTCAACAATGGACCCCATGCATATACAACAGGGGCCCCATCCTATATAATAAAAGGGTAATATGAAAATTGGGCAGAACGATTGGGAATGACCAGTTGCTATGATGCGCACTGACCAGGGGGCAGATGCTCAACACAGGAGTTGCCCTCTGGTGGTCAGTGTGCTTCCACAGGGGGAGCACTGCTTAGCCAGAAGCTGGCTCATGGCTGGCCAGCGCAGCTGTGGTGCAGCACTAAAGATGTCTGACCTATGGCTTAGGCCTGCTTCCCCTGAGGGCTCCTGGGCTACCAGAGGGATGTCTGACTGCCAACATAGGCCCAATCCCCCAGGGAGCAGGCCTAAGCCATCAGTCAGACATCCCCCAAGGGGTCCTGTGCACTGGACCTCTAGTAAGATTATAATGGAGATGAAAAATTCCTATTGCGTAGTGACATAACTGTTGTAAAGGCATTATGTGTTTGTGGTGATGTTTATGTAAATTTACTGCATTGTCAGTCCTATAAAAGTGTATAGCACATACAATTACAGTTCATAATGCTGATGATAAACAATTGTAGTGGTATATGTGTTACTGTTCTTTTCATTGTATTTTAGAGTGTACTCTTTCTACTTATAAAATTTTTGCTGTGGAACAATACACTGTGTTATGCTAGCAGCATCTCATATATCTCATGTTTACCATGTGACTTGATCAAATCATATTCTCTTGTGCTTGATTTAATTTTGTGTTTTTTAAATTTAGTGCAGCATAAATGTACAGGTTTTTAAAATATATTTTTATTGATTTCAGAGAGGAAGGGAGAGGGAGAGAGAGATAGAAACATCAATGATGAGAGAATCATTGATCAGTTGCTTCCTGCAGGCCCCCTATTCCCTGACTGGGAATGGAACCACCTCCTGGTTCATAGGTCAGTGCTCAACCACTGAGCCATGCTGGCAAGGCAAAGTTTACAGTTTTTATAAAATCTGAAGTAGTGTACATTATGTCCTAAGCATTCACATTCACTCACCACTCACTAATTTACCCAGAGCAACTTCTGATCCTGAAAGCTCCTTTATGCTAAGTGCCCTCTACAGCTGTACCATATTTTTAATCATTTACAACTTTTTACTGTACCTTTTCTGTTTTGTTACATTTAGATACACAAATACCTTTTCTGTTTTGATACATTTAGATACACAAATACCATCCTATCTAAGAAAAGAGTAATATGCAAATTGACCACACCTCTGCTACACCCAGAAGCCACGCCCACCAGCTAATCAGGAGTGGGTATGCAAATTAATCCAACCAAGATAGCTGCAGCTACAGAGAGAGCAGGAGGCTTGGGTTTCCCCGGCAATGGAGGAAGCCAAGTTTCTGCAGCCCTAGCCTGCCTTGGCCTCCCCTTAAGGCTACAAAGTTTCAATTATAGAAGATAAATAAATTTCAACAAAAATGGCTGTGGCCTTGAAGTGAGCAGGAGGCTTGGCTCTGCTGAAGCCTACAAAGTTTCAATTATAGAAGATAAATAAATCCCAGATACCAGGGCCTCTTAGGGCCTCCACTTGGGTCACCAGGGGGCATTGCCAGCCTGCAAACCACCACAGGCCCCTCGCCCAGGCTGCACCGTGCCCCAAGGGAACCCCCACCCTGATCCGAGACACCCTTCACAGCAAACCAGCCAGCCCCCACCTGTGCACCAGGCCTCTATCCTATCTAATCCTCCTATCTAATAAAAGAATAATATGCAAATTGACCATCACTCCAACACACAAGATGACTGCCCCCATGTGGACACAAGATGGCCACCACAAGATGACCAGCAGGGGAGGGCAGTTGGAAGGGACCAGCTCTGCAAGGGAGGGCAGTTGTGGGTGATCAAGCCAGCAGGGGAGGGCATTTGGGAGGGACCAAGCCTGCAAGGGAGGGCAGTTGGGGGCAATCAAGCCTGCAGGGAAGGCAGTTAGGGGTGACCAGGCCAGCAGAGGAGGGAAGTTGGGGGTGACTGGGCCTGCAGGGAAGGGCTATTGGGGGGGACCCAGGCCTGCAGGGGAGAGTAGTTGGAGGGGACCAGGCCTGCAGGGGAGGGCAGTTAGGGGTGACCAGGCCTGCAGGGGAGGGTAGTTAGGAGCAAACAGGCTGGCAGAGGAGCAGTTAGGCATCAATCAGGCTGGCAGGGAAGTGGTTAGGGGGTAATCAGGCTGGCAGGCAGAAGCGGTTAGGGGCAATCAGGAAGGCAGGCAGGCGAGCAGTTGGGAGGCAGCAGTCCTGGATTGTGAGAGGGATGTCCGACTACCTATCAGGATCGGGCCTAAACGGGCAGTCAGACATCCCTCGAGGGGTCCCAGACTGGAGAGAGTGCAGGTTGGGCTGAGGGACACACCCCACTGTGCATGAATTTAGTGCACCGGGTCTCTAGTTGTTTTATAATTGCCTACATTATTAAGCACAGTAACATGCTGTATAGGCTTGTAGCCTAAGGGCAATAGGCTATCTGCTATTCCATATAGCTTAGGTATATCATCTGGGATTGTGTAAATGCACTCTATGATTTTGGCACAGTGACAAAATTGCTTAATGCACTTCCCAGAATATATCCTCTTCATTAAGCAATGCATGATTGTACATTTATAAAATCATCACAGCAGTTGAGATAATGAACTTATTCATCACCCCCAAAAGGTTCCTCATCTCTTTCATAACTCTCCTATTTTATCTAGTTGCTTTTGCTAAGCATAATTATTTAGAGATTCATCTAATAGTTCATTCTTTATTGCTGAGTAGTATTTCATTGTATGTATTTGCTACAATTTGTTTTTTGTTTTTTTCTATTTTATTAAAACATTTTGTCCAGCTTTATTGAGAAATTATTGACATATATCATTGTGTAAGTTTAAAGTGTACAATGTGATGGCTTGATATATTGAGTTTATTATAAAATGTTTACCATGATAACATTAGTTAACATGTATTCATCACCTCACATAGTAATAATTTTGTGTGTATGAGATAAAAACTTTTAAGACTTACTTGCAACTTTCAAGGGGTTTTATAGTTTCAGGTTTTATGTTTAAATCTCTAATCCATTTTGAGTTAATTTTTGTGAGTAGTGTCATTTAGGGGTCTGTTTTCATTCTTTGGCATGTGAATATCTAATTTTCCCAATACCATATATGCATAGATTATCCTTTCCCTATTGAGTATTCTTGGCTCTCTTGTCAAATATTAGTTGACCATATATGTATGAATTTAGTATCAGTTTATTATGTTCCATTGGTCTATGTTCAATGTGTCTGTTGTTATGGCAACACCATACTGTTTTGACTACTATAGTTTTAAAATATAGTTTGAAATCAGATGCCTCCCACTTTTTTCTTCTTTCTTTTTTTTTCTTCTATTTTTATTTTATATAGAGTTTAATGCATTTGTTTTATAATTTATTAACACTTATAAATGAAAGGACTCTAGTTTAATCAAACTTTCCTTTTTAGGGCAGGTAGTCTTTTCCTAAAAATTTATTTCCTTAAGTTTGGGATAAAAAAAACTATACTATATATGCCATTTGTAAATACTATACTAGAGGCCCAGTGCACAAAATTCATGCATGGGGGGCAGGGGGAGGAGGTCCCCTCAGCCTGGCCTGCAACCTCTCACAATCTGGGACTGCTGGCTCCTAACCACTCACCTGCCTGCCTGATTGCCCCTAACTGCTCGCCTGCCTACCTGATCACCCCTAACTGCCTCTGCCTCAGCCCCTGCCACCACGGCTTCATCAGGAAGGTTGTCCAGAAGGTTGTTAGGCTGTCCGGTCTAATTAGCATATTATGCTTTTATTATTATAGATAGGATAATTAATACTATGTACAAACCTCCAAATTTCAGTGACTTTTTGAACAATTAAAAATCCTTACCTCAAAGCTGCATATATATTTTAAATTAGAATATTTAAATTAAAATAGAATATTTAAGAAGAGAATAAAATATGTTTTATGCTAAGTGCCAAATGCACTTGCCAGGTGTGCAGTTAATTAATTTAAGACTTAGAAGATTACTATATATATATATATATATATATATATATATATATATATATATATAAAACAATCACAAAAATCTGAAAGATGTAGTTTGGTGAAGATTTGATTTGAGTCAAAGATGCATCTCTTGAGTACATTTCTATCATTGCTGCTAAGAGAGAATCCAAACATTCTGTGACTATGGAGAAGCTCCATTTCTTGGTGTGTTGCAGCAAATCTTATGTTCTTTACACTTGGAGGGACCATCCATGCAGGAGCTGACCGCTGTATACAGCATGTGGAGGAGGAAGAGTCCAGCCTAGGGAGGTGTCCACTGGTCTCAGGTGGAAGCCCAGGTGGGCGGCACAGCTGGCAGCTGGAGAGCCCACGTGGAGATGAGGGAATAGTGCTGCTTTAAGACTTGGGTGCACTCCTGAAGAGGGGGACCATCAGGGTTTGGCTCCTGGCATCCTGGACAGGTTTGGAAAAGCAGCTTGTGAAGTGGATATTTTCACGATCTCTTCCAGGGACCTCAGCATCTTTAGCATCTCCGCCATCTCCTCCTCTTGCCTGGAGCATTTGGATCTCTCATACTTCAGTTCGTGAGCCAGAGATGTAATCCCCTGCTTCCGCTTCCCGTAGGTCATGATGACCTTTCTGCAAACGTCGGCAAGGCTGGGTATACTTAATGCCTGCTTCTCACTCCTGCCATCCTCCAAGGATGACTGGATCTCCGTGCACTCCTCTAGCCGCGCTCAACTGGTCAATGAACTGGCATTTCTCCTCAGCCTGTGCGGCCAGGGCTTCTGCCTGCTGCGCTTCTCGTCTTACGTAAAGTCGACTCCAAACAGACAGAACAAGTCTAACTATAAATACGACTCCAAACAGACAGAACAAGTCTAACTATAAATACGACCACCAAGAAGCGATGACAGGTGAAAAGGCCAATATCTCCCAGTGGAAGACATGGACCGGGGAGCATGGACTCAAGCCATGAGGCAGCAGCTGCACCGCCTCCTAGCCCAGCTTCCCAAGGATGGTCCCAAAGCCCAGCTCTACAGAGGACCACGGCGCCTCCATGGACCATCCGCACAGGGACTGCCTGGTCACTATGGAGCCCTCGGCCATAACAGACCCCATGACACACCTTCCACCTGGAACGAGCCAGCAATGACAACCCTGATTTGTCATCAGTGACATGGTTGAGAGGGGGGAAAGATTTTTAAAATGTTCTTATCTCCTTGACTATTGTGTGATTCTCCATCTCTGCCTGTATGTTTCTTTCATCAATATAAATTAAAATGTAGTGAAAAGAGCAATCTTAAGTGTACAAGTTGACCCATTTTTAAAATCACCTCCCTTCAGTAGGTAGACAGACATACCTCAAAGATCGTATGGGTTCAGTTCCAGGCTACCTCAGTAAAGCCAGTACCATGATCAAATTTCAGTGACTTTATATAGTAAAAGTTTATTTTTCACTTATTGGGTCCCATGGATTTAACCCAAATGATGATTTTGAGGTCCAGATTCCTTTCATGCCACCTCAACAGGTGGCTTGGTTCCCTATCTCAAGAGGTTTGCCGCTTGGGATGTTCTACTCAATAAGGAGATGTGGCTGCCATAGTCTTACTTACTTGCAAAGAAAAAGGGAGACAGGGAATTCCCATTCACAGCTTCTGTCTCTGGCAAGGGAGGCTTAGCTAATGCTTATATAAACCATTTGGTTAATTACATGTTGATTTCTTTTTATTTGTTTATTTATTTAGCAGTTTGCTACACTTATCTGGTTGGGTTCCCAACAAGCACATGTTATTTACAGCTCTGTCAACAAAATACTGTGATACATTTTAACTTGTAGTAAGAATAGCATTTAGTAAGAACAGCCCAAATAGTGAGACCCTTGTTCTACCCAATAGCTTTAAGATTCCCTTGGCATCATCCTGCTAACAGAGAGGAGAGATATTAAGGAGAACCATACAAGATGTTTAAGGTATCAGTACTGGAAATGGCACACATTTGTCTCCACAATGCCAGTTCCATTGCTCTGAACTTAGTCACAAGGCCCTACCTAAGTGCAGAGGAGGCAAAAAAATATAGTTGAACCGTGTACCCAGGATGACAATAAAATAAATTTGGTATTCACATTGAATCTTCTCTAGCACAGCCCATTAACTTGTGCAGCCCACTCTCTGGTCTGTTACCCTACTCAGAGAATCCTTCAGGTGAAAATTATGGGAGCACATGTTGGCAAGAATACAGCACATTCTTCCTTCTAGCCACAGATGATTAGCCTACATACACAGAGATTCCTACTGTTAAAGTCCCAAGACCCTCATTGAGTCTACAATGGTCCTCTGATAATCATCCTCTCTAATAAAAGAGTAATATGCAAATTGACCATCACTTTGAGATAAAGATGGCGGTGCCCACAGCCAATAAGGAGGGAATATGCAAATTGATGTGACAAAGATGGTAGCAGCCGGAGCAGAATGGGTGGAGGGTGGGGGGGAGCTTGGCTTCCTTGGTCACAGGGACAGCCACCTTGGCGGGCCAGATTGATGTCCTCCTGGCCACGCCATGGGGGTTTGTGGATCTGTGCAGCCACAGGCCTCCGGTGCGTGCATCCTCTCCTCTCCTCATGGCATGCGAACAGCCCCTAGCGTGCTGTCACCCACGCATGCCTGCGACAGTCCCGGACCATGGCACGTGCAAGTTGCCCCCGACCCCTCTGGCACATTTCCATCAACCCCAGCATGCCTACGCCCCCACAGGATGTGCGCACATTCTCTCTGGCATGCTCACATCCTTTGGAGAGTGTTTGGGTGTTCTGGGTGCTGAGGTTGGGCACCTGTGAGATGACACTGAGAGGGCGGAGTGGTGATGCCCTGTTCCCACGGAGGCCAGTGCAGCAACACGATCGATCACCTCCGTGGGGCTAATGCAGGTGCTGAGGCAGGAGCAGGTGTGGGTACAGGCGGCCCTCACTGAGGTGCCTTGGTCAGCGTTCAAGATCGGGAACCAAGAGGAGGCAAGGAGTTCTGTCCTCTCAGTGAAACAGTGGGATAGTTGGGGTGACTGCAGAGGAGGAATGTGCACTTTGGGTGCCAGCACCCAGGAGTGAAGGCTGCCCTGACTGAGCCTCGCTTGCTTGGGGCCTGGCGCACTCCTGCCAGGTAGTGGGTAACAGGATGTGCTTTTCCGAGTTAATGAGAGAAAACATTGATTCTCCCGCTGCCCATGAAGGTGGAAAATGGAATGGGGAGACATGCGGGGAGTGAGCAAGGTCCCCTGTCTGGGGTTCCAAATCTGCCATTGGTTCCTTTCACTGCTGACTAGAGAAATACAGGGTGTCCTCCCAAAATGTATACACACTTTGAATACCTACTAATTCCAATGGGTTTAAACATGAAAAGAAAGAAACAACAATGGAGCTGTCATCTGTTAAAAGTGCAGGCACAAACTGGCAGTTGGACATTCCCCGAGGGGTCCTGGATTGGAGAGGGTGCAGGCCAGACTGAGGGGCCCCCCTACCCTCTATGCACGAATTTCGTGCACTGGGCCTTTAGTCCTATATAATAAAAGCCTAATAAGCAAATCGACCAAAAGGCGGAACAACTGGTGGAATGACCAGTTGCTATGATGTGCACTGACCACCAGGGGGCAGACACTCAATGTAGGAGCTGCCTGCAGGCCCCAGACCGCCCTGCCAGTCGCCCCACAGATTGTCTTCTGATTGACGGCCAGGCCTAGGGACCCTACCCATGCACAGATTTCATGCACTGGGCCTCTGGTAGTTCTATAAAGTCTTGTTTGTTGACATTTTTTAGATGCTTATTTGGTTGTGTATCTTTACAGGGAATATACACAATTTGAAGTAATTTAAATGAATCTCCTTTCTTGTTAGAATTCCTAATTTCTATTTTACATCGGTCCTCATCTTTCCCTCTGGACACTTCAACTGTAATTATCATGAGCCCTTTAAATCGCACACATCAAACCTGAACTCATCTTTTCTCACCTAACCTAACTTCTTTATAACTTCTAATATTTTTCAGTGACAAAATCATCAGCTCCTTGGACCAAAGGCTAGTTGACTTGGACTTCTCTTCTTTTTTGGAAATATATATATTTCTTTCATTCTTTCCTTCCCTATCTTTTGCTTTTATTTACTAAGCCATACTTCTAGTTCTGGTCGTTATATCTGTGGAAACATCACCTACCTCAACGTCTTGCAAATTCATTTTTTAAAAAATATATCTTTATTGATTTCAGAGAGGAAAGGAGAGGAAGAGAGAGAGAGAGAGAAACATCAATGCTGAGAGAATCATTGATTGGCTGCCTCCTGCATGCCCCCCACTGGGAATCAAGCCCGCAACCTGGGCCTGTGCCCTTGACTGGAGTCGAACCTGGGACCTTTCAGTCCGCAGGCCGACACTCTATCACCTGAGCCAAACCAGCTGGAGCTTGCAAATCCATTTTACACAACCCTAGATCTGACTCTAGGAATGTCACTCTTAATTAAAAATGTGTTAATTTACTACCCAGTGCTAACCTAAAGATACCCATAATAGTTTAGAATTAAGAATTCATCACAAAAAATTTTGACACATCATTACTATTTTCTTCTTTTCTCCTAAATTGATTCTAGATTCCCTATAAATTGGTATAGGCTTTTGTTCATAGGCATCCTCTTTTAAGTATGAATTATGTATTACCTACTAAAAGGTGATTCTTTTGGTTAACCCTAGCCCAATTTAATATCTTGACCCTTTGAAATATTTTAATTTATTTTTGCTTTTCCAAAAATATTTGTGTATATTTTTATGTTCAGAGGTATTTGTGTACATACATAATTTTACTTTCATTTTGCAGTAAAAATTCTTTATTTGGTGCATTAAAAACAAAGCAGTTGCAAAAAGTATCAGTTATTACTTTAAATATGTTGAATGAGTGAGTGTAATTACTCTGCTGATGAAAAAAATTATTTTAGAAAGAAAAAAGTTATATAATTTTCAATAAATGTTTGCTTGGAACACAGAATTATCAACTAAATTAATTTCCCCTCAGAATGACATAGTTTCTTTCTTCTTGACATATACACATATACCCTCTTAACATCTATCATTTTTCTCCCGCTAAAATAACCTTAATTGTAATGTATATATTATAGAAATAATACAGTGTATTATGTCAAATATTAAAATTAAATAAAAAGGAAAATGAGGCATAGTAAGACTCCAGGATCCTCAATACCTACATCACTTGAAAGTAGGTAACTTTTCAAAAACTCCACCAAAATCAATTTTTCTAGTTATGCTCTCTTTCTTTATACTAGAGGCCCAATGCATGAAATTTGTGCACTGGGGGGAGGGGAGGAGGGAGTTGTCCCTCAGCCCGGCCTGCGCCCTCTCGCAGTCCAGGAGCCCTTGGGGAATGGCCTTCAGTAGGACATCCTTAGCGCTGCTCTGAGGTTGGAGAAGCTCCTGCCACCGCTGCTGCATTCGCTGGCACACCCCCTGTGGGCGTGCACTGATGACCAGGGGGCAGCTCCTGCATTGAGTAGGATCAGGCCTAAACCAGATCTCTGACATCCTGGGAGGGATTCAGGATTGTGAGAGGGCAGCGTAGGGACCCCACTGGGGCTGGGGAGGGATGTAGGAGGTGGGCCAGCTGGGGAGGGACCGTGGGAAGACTCTAGGGCGCGTCTGGCCTGTCTCACTCAGTCCCGATTGGCCAGACCCCAGCAGTTCCATTTTTAATTTTTTAAGAAACTCCATACTGTTTTCCACAGTGGCTGTACCAGTCTGCACTCCTACCTGCAGTGTACTAAGGTTCCCTTTTCTCCACATCCTCACCAGCACTTGTTTGTTGATTTATTGATTGTAGCCATTCTGGCAAGTGTAAGGTGATACCTAATTATTTTAATTTGCATTAAATTATTAGTGATGTGCATTTTTCATATGTCTAATAGCCATCTGCATGTCCTCTTTGGAGAAGTATCTATTAAGGTCCCTTGCCCATTTTTAAAAATATATATTTTCACTGATTTCAGAGACGAAGGGAGAGGGAGAGAGATAGAAAAATCAATGATGAGGGAGAATCATTGGTTGTCTGCCTCCTGTATGCCCCATACTGGGGATTGAGCCTGCAACCTGGGCATGTGCCCTCGACAGGAATCCAAAAGGGACCCTTCAGTCCCTAGGCTGATGCTCTATCCACTGAGCCAAACCATCAAGGGCTCCCTTGCTCATTTTTTAATTTGATTGTCTTCCTCTTGTTGAGTTGTAAGAGTTCTTTATATATTTTGGAGATTAACCCCTTCTCAGATGTATCATTGGCAAATATGTTCTCCCATATGGTACGTTCCCTTTGTATGTTGAAGATGGTTTCTTTTGCAGAAGCTTTTTATTTTGATGTAGTTCCATTTGTTTATTTTTTCCTTTGTGTCTCTTGCCCAGTGAAAAATTCTGCTTTGTGAGATGTCTGAGATTTTGCTGCCTACATTTTCTCCTGGGATTTTTATGGTTTTGCACCTTACATTGAAGGCTTTTATCCATTTTGTGTTTATGCTTGTGTATGGTATACATGGGTGGTCTAGTTTTGTTTGTTTGTTTGTTTTGCATGTACCTGTCCGATTTCACAGCACCATTTATTGAAGAGACTGTCTTGACTCCAATGTATGCTCTTGCCTCTTTTGTCAAATATTAATTGACCGTAATAATGTGGGTTGATTTCTGGGGTCTATGTTCTGTTCCATTGATCTATATTCTTGTTCTTGTACCAGAACCAGTCTTTGTAGTCTAGTTTGATATCTAATATTGTGATACCTCCAACTTTGTTCTTCTTTCTCAAGATTGCTGCAGCTAGTCAGGATCTTTTTTGGTTCCATATACATTTTTGGAATATCTGTTCTACTTATGTGAAGTATACTGATGGTATTTTAATAGGAATTGCATTGAATCTATAGGTTGCTTTGGGTAGTATGGACATTTTAATGACATTAATTCTCCCTATCCATGAACACTATATATGCTTCCATTTGTCTTTATCTTCCTCTATTTCTTTTTCTAATGTACTATAGCTTTCTGAATACAGATCTTTTACCACCTTGGTTAAGTTTACTCTAGGTATCTTATTTTTTGTTGTTGTTGTTGCAGTGTTATATTGGATTGATTTCTAAATTTCTCTTTCTGAGAGTCTATTATTGGTGTATAAAATTTCCATCAATTTGTTAATTTTGTATGCTACTTCTTTTCCAAATTCATTTATTAAATCTAGTAGTTTTTGGTGTAGTCTTTAGGGTTTTCTATGTACAATATTATGTCATCTACGAAAAATGACAGTTTAACTTCTTTCTTTCCAGTTTGGATGCCTTTTACATTTTCTTCTTGTCTGAGAGCTGTGGCTAGGACTTCCAATACTGCGTTGAATAAGAGTGGTGAAAGTGTGCATCCCTATCTTGTCCCTGTTCTCAAGAGAAATGCTTTTAGTTTTTGACCATTGACTATGATGTTGACTGTAGGTTTGTCATATATGGCTTTTATTAAGTTGATGTATGTTCTCTCTAGTTCCACTTTGCTGAGAGTTTTAATAAAAAATGGGTGCTGGGTTTTGTCAAATGCTTTTTCTGCATCTATTGATATGATCATGTGAGTTTTATCCTTCATTTTGTTTATGTGACATAGCAAATTTATTGATTTGCATTTATTGTACCAGCCTTGCATTCATGGAATAAATCCCACTTGCTTATGCATTGTTGGATCTGATATTTTGCTGAGGATTTTAGCATGTATGTTCATCAGAGATATTGGCCTATAATTTCCTTTATTTGTAGTGTCTTTATCTGGTTTGGGGATTAGGGTAATGCTGATCTTGTAAAAAGAGCTTGAATTTTTTGAAATAGTTTGAAGAGAATAGGTGTTAATTCTGCTTTGAATGTTTGGTAAAACTTGCCGGTGAAGTCATCTGGTCCAGGACTGTTGTTTGCTAAGAGTTTTTTGATTACTGCTTCAATTTCATTAGTTGTTATCAGCAATTCAAGTTTTCTGGCTAAATGTTCATCAATCTTGTTTTTATTTTCAAAGAACAAGCTCTTGGTTTCATTGATCCTTTGTATTGTTTTTTTAGTCTCTATGTCATTTATTCCTGCTCTGATCTTTATTTCTTTCCTTCTACTTCCTCTGGGCTTTTCTTTGCCACTCTCTAATTCTTTCAGTTGTGGTGTTAGGTAGTTTATTAGAGCTTTTTCTTGTTTCTTGAGGTAGGCCTGTAATGCTATGAACTTTTCTCTCAGGACTACTTTTGCTATATCTCATATATTTTGGATTGCTGTGTGTTAATTTTCACTTTTCTTTCTTTCTTGATCTCATTGGTGATCCATTCACTGTTTAATAACGTGCTATTTAGCCTCTATGTGTTTGAATGTTTTTGAGTTTATTTTTTACAGTGGTTGATTTCTGGTTTGATGCCATTGTGATCCAAGAAGATGTTTGATATGATTTCAATCTTCTTGAACTTGCAGAAACTTGTTTTATGTCCTACCATGTGATTTATCTTTGAGAATGTTCCATGTTCACTTAAGAACAGTATCTAATGTGACAACAGTCACTTATTTTGAACAATGCTTCTTTGATGGTTCTTGGGGCCCAAATTTCAGTTCCTTGTTCAAAAGGAAGAAACAAAGGAACCAGATCAGGTACTGAATGAACTCAGTTCTACAAACTTTTGCCACCAGAGAGGTAGCCAGATTTGCTGGTGAATAACCCCCAAGTTAGCTGCATCAGAAACAGGTTTAATTTGCTTTTGCTTATCTAATCTTAGGAACCATGCTTTGCTTTACTTAAAGAAATAAAGTTTTGTAACATTACCATCTAAACTATTTTTTCAGACAAGTCAGAAATGACCAGTTTCTTTGATGAGAACTTACATAAATATATGTCTGCTAATATATCATAGCATACATATATTTATGTAAGTTCTCATTTTTTATCTCTCTTAATTAGGTTATCATATATGCAACATTTAGAAATTTGTTATGGGGTGTCATAACCTGAGATAGGGAATTCAAGAGGAAGAGATTTGGGACACGGTGTTGGGGACTTTTCATTTGTCATCTCATTTATTTCTAAGTACACATAGTGTAGCCCCTAATTGGTAAATCGTTATTTCTTTGACACACGGAACTATAAAACATTCCGTCTCCGGTTTGGTCACTTCGCAGACAAGAAAAGACTTGAAACGGATGTTCTCAGGGAACCCTGACTGTCCGAAGGCAGCGAGGAGCTGGGCCCCCGAGAAGGCCAGAGTTCAGGCCTGGGGCAATAGCCGCAGGACAGGCCAGCGCGCGCTGAGCCCGAAGATAATTTCGGAGCCTGGGCTCCCCGCCCCCGCCCCCGCCCCCCCCGCCCCCCCTCGGGCTTGGCGCCGCCAGCGGTGGCCAGTCGATGTCCTCGGCCCGCCCCTCCTGAAGCGCGACCAATCGTAGCCTGGGGTTGGGGTGAGACGCAGCGTGGTCATGAAGCAGGCATCGCGGGGCCTGAGCTCTGCAACAGTCACCGCCCTGCGCGGGAGAGCGCACGGCTGCAGGCGAGCGTGCGGGTGAGTGCGGGCCTGCGGGTTATGTGCGGGCACCCGGCCTGCCTCTGCCGTCCATTGCCGGCTCCTCGCGCGCACCTCTCGGCTTCCAAGGTCCTTCGCACGTACCGCCTCTGAGTCCCGGTCCCTGGCCTAGAGCCGAGGTTGTGCAGCCGCAGGAGGCAGGGCTGGGGGCGTGGGAGGAGAGGATCCGGCCCACGGCGGGGCAGGGGTGGAGCCCCCGGCCGCCGCAGCCTGGGACCGGAGTAGTTCGAGCCGTGGCATGTCCTAGCTGGGAGAGCATCTCCATCCTCTCTTTTTCCGACTCGCTGCAACGCGGGCACGTGCAGTGCAGCCGCAGCGCCGCGGAGCCGGACCTGGGGACCGGCGCTAGGCACCCCTGCCCCCGCCCCTGCAGCTCCATCTCTGGTCTCATCGCTGCTCTGGGCCGCCGCGCGGGAGACTGTTCTGGCCTTGCTGACATCTGATTCAGGTCGTAGTGGGTAAAACGAGTTTGACTTGATGTGGAGACCATGTGGCCTGTTGCCCATCTCTGCTCGATCAAAGGCCAGTAGGGTGGGAAGAGGGATTCTCAGACAAGGTTGTTGTTGTTTTAATTGTGTGTACTTGCCTGTTTGTAAACTTTTTATTGCTTTTCATTATTTACTCTAAAGAAAGACTGCTGTCACATTTCCTCAAGATTAAGAGTCACACTGCTCTGATGAGCCTCCCCTGCCCACACTGTAGTAAATTATCATCTGGAACATTAGGGTGTGCTTGAAGCTGGCAGAATTCCCCGACCCCGATAAATTATCTGATTCCACAGCGGAGGTGGTAGCACACTATTTTTTCCATAGTGTCTGGTTCTGCTTCTCTTTGATTGTTGAGTATCTTCTCTCCATGTCTCGTTATCTTCACAGTCTCTCTGGGCCTGATAAAGTGCTGTTCTTTGTTACTGAGAATGGAA
Source organism: Corynorhinus townsendii (assembly GCA_026230045.1). Classification (NCBI taxonomy): domain Eukaryota; kingdom Metazoa; phylum Chordata; class Mammalia; order Chiroptera; family Vespertilionidae; genus Corynorhinus; species Corynorhinus townsendii. The sequence goes on along the minus strand of JAPDVU010000002.1, from coordinate 78,636,138 downwards.
ACAAAGGGGTAGATCTCTAAAGTGGGCTTGGCTGTCTGTCCCCTGTGCCTCAGAATTGGGGTGTCCTGAGGGTACAATTTAAGTTTCAATTCTAACATTTCAGAAAGGTCATCCCTGACCAAGCGTTACAAATAACACTCCCTGGCCATCCCATCCCGTACTAGTGGTTCTGCTACCTGGCTGCCCATTATAATCATCTCCAGACCTTTATTAAAAGCTGTTTCTTGGACCCTACTCCCACAGATTGTGTCTTGCTGTGACCTTTGCCCTGAGGTTCAGGATCTGAAGGAGGGGACGATGCATAAATGAAAACAAGAAATATGAATTTAGAAGGCTTTGGGGGCCAGGCGGAGCCTCTTTCTTGAAGAGACACACCAACTTCTGGGTCCCATATGCTTTTTATTCACTTGAATACACACTTGCCCTTTAGCAGTGCATACAGGCAGATCAAAGGTAAAGTTTGGTATTCATTGTACAGATTATGAGGTTGAAATCACCTTGAGCCCTTTGCAATCACAGCGGGATTCAGCCCTGCTGAATACCAAAGTCCATTGGCCTTCCATTTTTTTTTTTTATTGATTAAGGTATTACATATGTATCCTTATTCCCCCATTGCCCCCCTCCCATTCATGCTCTCACTCCCCTGGTATCTGGTGTCTGTGTCCATTGGTTATGCTTCTATGCATGTGTACAAGTCCTTTAGTTGATCTCTCCCCCTTATCCCCACCTCTCCCCCTTACCCCCACCCTCCCCTACCTTCCCTTTGAGGTTTGAGCATCTGATCGATGCTTCTCTGTCTCTGGATCTGTTTTTGTTCATCAGTTTATGTTGTTCATTATGTTCCACAAATGAGTGAGATAATGTGATATTTATCTTTCTCAAACTAGAAACACCAATCAGAATTGTTTGCTTTAGTGTTATCTGGCAGTGTCTGATACATTTGCCCTGCATCCTGGAGGTGTTGGTATTTTTAAAAGCTTCCGAGATGATATTAGTGTGCATTCAAGGTTGAAGACCATCATCTATCAACATGTCCTGTTTTTTCTTTTTTAATATTTTTTACAGAGAGGAAGGGGGAGAGAGAGAGAGAGAGAGAGAGAGAGAGAGAGAGAGAGAGAGAGAGAGAGAGAGAGAGAAATCGATCAGCTGCCTCCTGCACACTCCCAAATGGGGATGTGCCCACAACCCAGGTACATGCCCTTGACCGGGATCAAACCTGGGACCTTTCAGTCCGCAGGCTGATGCTCTATCCACTGAGCCAAACCCGTTTCGGCTGTCCTGTTTTTTCTTAAATCAGTTACTACTCTGTAACTTATTTAACTGATTTGTTTACTTCTCTACTCCCCCACCAATGAAAGCCTGTGAGGTGGGGGTGTGTGAAGGAGAAGTTGGATCTGGTAAAGCAAGTCCTGCAGATTTCTGTTCCTGTTTCATCTTTGTCCCAGGATTGACCTTATTTGGTTGACCTATTGTCATGGTCTTGGATGTATTTCTGTTTCTTTAGACCCTGACCTGTTAAGTTTCAAGGTCTTACTCAGTACCTTATGAAAAATACAACTGCTCTTTGAAAAGTTGAGATATAAGCATTTAAGTTTTGGTTTATTCCATGTAAATCTGTGCTTTTTGTCTTTTATGTAGGGGTCCATGTATTCCAAATTAAAACTGCAATTGCAGACACTTGCTCTGACAAGTACAGTTAGTTACAGGTCATAGTATTTAGGATGGGAACTGTTCCAGAAACTGGATATATGATATTCTTTGTGGAATGGTTGTCTAAGAACATTAGCTTCCTTGAGGATGAGGTTGCTGCCTAGTTTTCTGTCTAGTACTTAAGTATTTCATTTGTGTTATTGTCAATTGTAATTCCAAGTGGCATAAGCAATCCCTTTATAATTACCTTATGAGATAACTCGTCGCCCGGTGCATGAATTCGTGCTTATTGAAAGGAAATTAATTAGAAGAAATATTTTAATATTGCTATTTGCCCTTTTTCTATAACAGAAGTGTCAACCAAATTCACAATAGACAATGACAGGTCGAAACACATGTGTACGATTGGCACCAGTGAGAACTTTATATGTATTGTGCATGCACGAGTCAACTTAGCCTTTTATAGCTATAGAATAAACTTGCGTAATTAGATCTGCTTTCTGATTTAGCTAAACTTTTTCCAGCCCAGTGAAGCACCCCAACTTCTCTTTCAGGTAATTGTCAGCAACACAGCAGTAAATATCAACACCAAGCAGATTATTATTGTAGATCACACAGGAAGAACAAAGGGTAAAATATTTTACTGCATCAGTATTTGACTATATTCTGCGCAGTGAGGAAACCTGAAGTCATTTTCAAGGTCCACCATTTCTTACTTCTTTTCAGTCGGATCAAGTTTCTCAGTTTTCTAAACCTCTGTCTTCTGGCTAATGAAAAGAAAATAGGATTCTACCGAGTCTCCTATCTACCTACTCCAAGACTTCTGTGAGGATCAAATGAGATGAGGCATGGGAAAACGCTTCACAGATGTTTGGTTATAAAACAAGTTGTGTTCAACCAGATGACAATCTGGTTCTTCCCCTGAAGTCTCTGAATCCCCCCAACCCACTGCCCCAGTGCTGAAGCTCAGAGGGAGCGAGTCCAATTAGGTCCTTGTGCTGGCCCTTTAAGTGGGAACTGCCTCTGTGTCACTTAACCACAATTCCTTCTAGTTTTTACAGCCAGATGTTCCGGGGACTTCTCTTCTCAGTTCTGGAACCTAGGGTTGGTGGTCTGGTGTGGGGCTGGGATCTCTTGCTCCTCACGGGAGGCCTCTGCAGTCTAAATATCCCTCCTGATTAAAAAAAATGCCACATGTGGGTGTTGGACCAGCCTGTTCTACTCCTCTAACCCTCCTACCAGTCTCAATGTGCTTTCTTCTTTACTTCTCTAATTGTAGAACTTCATTAAGCCAGATTTCAGGTGGTTCTGAATGATGATTGTTCTGTATTTTAATTGTAATTTTGATGTGTTTGTGGGAGGTGGTGAATACCAGTGTTCGCTTATACTGCCATCTTGGTTCTCCTTTGATCATTCTACACTTTAAGAAAAATGACACATGAAGCTTTTACCTTTGGTTTATATATTTTTTTCATTTATATTGCCATTTATAAAGTTTTGATATTCAGCTCAATTCTGCGAGTGATTTGCCATATTTATGTATATAAATAGCCAGTTACTGTTTTTTATTGGTAGGAAAGGAAATGTTCCTATCTCCACTCCTCTCACTATGTTGTCCTGAAGTCTATGTACATCTCTGCTATAAAATTGTACTCTTGATTTCAAATATGTTTTTCTTGATTTAATTTCAATACCGTTAACCTCTACATCATATGTTTATCTCTGTTGCAGCAAGAAAAATGTTATAAAAATGGAAAAAAATCAGCATGTGGCAAGATAAGGGCTGCTGTTATGATTGCTTGAGATCAGGACTTTACATTGGAAAGGAAGTTAGATGTCAATTTTAATTTTTAGTTCTAATAAGCATCTTTTCCTGGGAGCTGGAAATTTCCAAAAAAGGTAAGTTAATGTTTATTATATGCTTTTATTTGTTGGTTGATCTAGGAAAACTTCATTCTAGAGTCATTCCTTTCTAGCATTCTTGCTCTTAATTCTAAGGCAGTTTGAGATGCTAAAGGATATTTTCCTGCTCTCTTTGCAAATAGCTTTTTGTTATAATGCCTACTTTTAACATTTGTAAGAAAATCACAGAAACCTGTGACATATTTTTTTTTCACTTTGAAACCTTCCCATTTATTTACTTATTTATTTATTAACTTTAATTTTATTTTTTAATTATAGTTTACATTCATTATTATTTTATATTAGTTTCAGGTGTACGGCATAGTGGTTAAATAGTCATATACTTTATAAAGCGTTTCTCCTGATATTTATAGTAGCCGCTTAGCACTATACATAGTCATTGTAATTGTAATATTATTGACTATATTTTCTATGCAGTACTCTACATGGTTGTGATTATTTTGTAACTACCAGTTCATACTTCTTAATCTCTCCACCTTTTTTACTCACTCCCCCAAGTCCCCTCCCCTCTGGCAACCATCAGTTTGTTTTCTGTATCTATGAATCTGTTTCTCTTTTGTTTTTTGTTTATTTTGTCCTTTAGATTCCATATATCAGTGAAATCATATGGCATTTGTCTTTCTCTTACTGATTTATTTATCTGAGCATAATACCCTCTACATCCGTTGATACTGTTGCAAATGGTAAGATTTCCTTTTTTTTTTTTTTTTTTTTTATGGTCAAGTAATAGTCTATTGTATATATGTACCACAGATTTTTTATCTGCTTGTCTATTGATGGGTGCTTGGATTGCTTCCATATCTTGATCTTTGTAAATAATGCTGCAATGAACATAGGGGTGCATATATTCTTTCAAGTTAGTGTTTTGGGTTTCTTCAGATATATAATCAGAAATGGCATTGCTGGATCATAAAGCAGTTCCACTTTAAATTTTATGAGGACATTTCTGACTTTTGTTCATAATGGCTGCACCAGTTTGCATTTCTGCCAACAGTGCAGGAGGGTTCCATTTTCTCTACATCCTCATCAACACTTGTTTGTTAATATATTGATGATAGCCATTCTGACAGGTGTGAGGTGATATCTCATTTTGGTTTTAATTTGCATTTCTCTGGTGATTATTAACAGTGAGCTTCTTTTCAAATGTCTGTTGGCCATCTCTATGTCCTCTTTGGAGAAGTATCTTTTTAGGTCCTTGCCCATTTTTTAATTAGATTGTTATTTTGTATTTAGTTGTATGAGTTCTTTATAAATTTTGGATGTTAACCCCTTATCATATGTATCATTGGTGAATATCTTCTTCCATTCAGTAGGTTGTCTTTTCTTTTTGTTGATAGTTTTCTTTGCTGTGTAAAAACTTTTTAGTTTGATGTTCTATTTGTTTATTTATGTTTTTGTTTCCTGTGCCTGAGGAGATATGTCAGAAAACAGATTGCTAAGAGAAATGTTCAAGATGTTATTGCTTATGTTTTCTTCTAGGTGTTTTATGGCTTTGAGTCTTTAATTCACTTTGCATTTATTTTTGTATATAGTGTAAGAGGGTGGTCTAGATTCATTTTTTTTTTTTGCATGTATCTATCCAGTTTCCCCATTATCATTTATTGAATAGACTCTCTTTATCCCATTGTATGTTTTTGCCTCCTTTGTCATTTATTAATTGACCATAAAGTCATGGGTTTATTTCTGGGCTCTCTGTTCTGTTCCATTGATGTATGTTTTTGTTTTTATGCCAGTATCATGCTGTTTTTTTTTTAAATTTATCTCTATTGTTCAAAGTATTACAGATGTCCTCTTTTTCCCCCCATTGACCACTTTTATCCTCCCCCTATACTCCCCTTCCCCCCAGTCTTCCTCCTACTATTGTCTGTGTCCATGGGTTATGCATATACGCATATAAGTTCTTTGGTTAATCTCCCCCCCACTTTCCATCTGGCAACCAACATAAAGTTCTCTATCTATGATTCTGTTACTTGTTCATTTTGTTTGTAGTTCAATTGTTGATAGATATATATTTATTGCCATTGTATTATTCACATTTTTTATCTTCTTCAAGAAGAACCTTCAACATTTCATGTAATATTGGTTTGGTGATGATAAACTCCTTTAGCTTTTTCTTGTCTGGGAAGCTCTTTATGTGTCCATCAATTCTAAATGATAGCTTTGCAGGATAGAGTAATCTTGGTTGTAGGACCTTGCTTTTTATCTCTTTGAATATTTCTTGCCACTCCTTCTGGCTTGCAAAGTTTCTGTTGATAAATCAGATGACAGTCTTATGAGACCTCCCTGGTAGGTAACTTAACTACTTTTCTCCTGCTGCTTTTAAGATTCTCTCTTTGTCCTTTACCTTTTGCATTTCAATTATGATCTGTCTTGGTGTGGGCCTCTTAGGGTTCATCTTACTTTTTTTTCTTTCTTTTGCAGTGTAACAGTTTTATTAGAAATTAGTGTTTGTTTCCATCACCTATGCAGAACAACAAAGAATTGTAGTTGTATGATACAGAATAAGTTCCCTCATGCCAAGACCTGTGCCATCCATTAGGCAGACCCTGGTCAGATAACAAACTGAATAAAACCCAATACTCGTTTGTGTCCTTAACAGCAGGCTTCCAGTTTTTGGAGAAACTGATGAGAAAGTTTGACCTTCACCCACACTTTTTGTTTACTTTTCCCCTGGGCTGCTCAGAGTTGAAAAATTCATACAACCAAGAGTGCTTTCTGAATGGGGCTAGGAAATGCAAAATTCTCCAAGTCCTTACACCACAAAGTCTGATTTAAAAAGGTAAGATTACTGCCAGAACCGGTTTGGCTCGGTGGATAGAGCGTCGGCCTGCGGACTGAGGGGTCCCAGGTTCGATTCTGGTCAAGGGCATGTACCTTGGTTGCGGGCACATCCCCAGTAGGAGGTGTGCAGGAGGCAGCTGATCGATGTTTCTCTCTCATCGATGTTTCTGGCTCTCTATCCCTCTTCCTTCCTCTCTGTAAAAAATCAATAAAATATATATTAAAAAAAAAAAAGGTAAGATTACTTCAATGAGCTCAAGGTTAGTATTTTTCTTAAGAACAAGGAGGTATTTTCAATCAGGAAAAAATGTCTAGAGTCCCAGGAAGAAAGACTCGTCACCACTGAGACAGCAGATAATCTGAATGTCAAAGCAGTAAAGAGGCCACAGGAGCTGTGAAGGTCAAAGGACAGTCATTAAAATACTTCAGTGGGGAGCTGGGACGATAAGGATGAAAGGACTTCCGGAGGACAGTTGAGGAAGTAGGCCAGTGGCCTTAGAAATTATTCCAGGCTCTGTGAGAAAAGCACACAGCCAAAGCCAGAATCTGGCCAAAGAAATGGATTTCTCTTAATCTTATTACTTCATTGAGGGTTGGGAGAACTATGTAAAGCTGATCATGAGGGTGTCTCACCTGAAAGTCTTTATACATTCAAGACTGACAAGTGTAAAATACCTGATTAGAGTCACATTTCCCTGCCCCATCATGTCATTTTGGTCATTTGTTGAGTGTCTATTAACCTTGGCCTGGCATTTGCCCATAGGCTCTGTGGAATCAGCCATGAACTGCCACTTAAGGGCTTATTTAACAGTAGTTAAGAGTTGAACTTGATAACTGATGTCCCTTCTTGAATGAGTGAGTGCTAAGTAGCTATGCTGCTTTGTTATTTGTTAGGCTGGCTGAACATTCCCTTCCTGATGGCATTCAGATAAGCAGCCTCCTAAGGGTATAGCCAAACAGAATGAAAACCAAAGCCCTGAAAAGGAACTCACATCCTTGCCCAAGAGCTGGTGCTAAGTTACCCAATAAGAAAGAAATGAAGAAACCTTTTCAAGGGGCTTAGGCTGCTCACATTATCCTGTGTTTAGAGACTCACCTTGGGAAGAACTCCCATTCCCAGCCAGGACACAAAACCAATAGCATGGGTCGGGGGAGAGGGGATATATGGCCAAGCACATGCCATCTCTGTACAGGGCTGCATAGAATGCAGGACTGTGTCCAGTAGCCATGGGTTCCACAGCCTTCCTGCTGTGGCTCATGCTCCTGGCCCCTAAAATGGCTTTGGTTTTATAGTAAGGACATCATTCCTTGGAGCTGATAGCAAGAGAATCAAAACGAGCAATCATATTAGACCCTAGGAGTCAGTTATGTGACTCCAAGATGGGGTAAAGTGTCCTTTCTCACTTATTAGAATCACAGGTCCCATCCTACACATCCTTTCTCAGTGCTCTCTGGGCAGGCTGCTTGGCGAGCCTGGCAAAGCCAAAACTGGTCAGTGTTTATTGCTTCTTCTATCTCTTCCCTCAGATTGATTCTGCAGGAAAAGGGGATTAGGGTCAGAAAAAGACAACATAGGTCAGGGAAGAATACAAATCTTTAGGGTTCATCTTGAGATTCTCTGTGCTTCCTGGACTTATATGTCTACTAGTGGCCTGGTGCACAGTGCATATTAAAAGGGGATTAATTAGAGAAAATAATTTAATATTGCTATTTGCCCTTTCTCTATAAAGAAGTGTCAGAGATGAAAGAAAATTAGTAAAATGTATATGTAAACCTTCCTCCTGTCAGAGTCTGGGGCGCACCACAGGACCCAGAGTCAAGTCCCCGCCCACCCACATGTGCCTCAAAAATCACAAGAGACCCAGACCCGGCCGCCTGCCACCCCCCCCTCCCCCCCAATTGGGCTAGATCCAGACCCGGCAAGTCCCACACTTGTTAAGCCCCCCCCCCCCCCCCCGCCCCAGGCAGGGGTCATAGCCTCAGGCCTCCTGGCCCAGCGCCAGGACAGGGAGCATGCCTTGAGGTCACCCATCAAGCCCTGCTGGGTGGGGGGCATGGCCTGAGGTCCCCCATCAAGCCCTGCCAGGCAGGGGGGCACAGCCTCAGGTCCCCTGGCCCAGCATTGAGAGGGGGGCACAGCCTTAGGTCCCCCATCAAGCCCTACTGGTAGGGGGGGCGCAGCCTCAGATCCCTCGTCAAGCCCCGCCACAGCCTGAGGTCCCCTGTCAAGCTCCACTGGGTGGGGGGCATGGCCTGAGGTTCCCTGACCCAGCACTGAGGGTGCACCTCGAGGTCCCCTGTCAAGCCCCGCTGGGTGGGAGGAACGGCCTGAAGTACCCTGTCAAGCCCAGCCAGGCAAGGGGGTGCAGCCTCAGGTCCCCTGACCCAGTGCCACGGCCTGTGATCTCCATCAAGCCCCGCGGGAGGGGGGGGGTACAGTCTTAGGTCCCCTGATAAGCCCCATGGGTGTGGGGGAGGGCGTAGCCTCAGGTCCCTGCTGATTGCTCGTTAAGGCTCCTTATGGGAACTTGGCCTCAGCTGTGGGTGCAGCCATCTTTGTGACGAAGTGATGGTCAATTAGCTTATTACCTCTTTATTAGATAGGATCTCCGTCACCAAGTTAGAGAAGTTTGTTGTCATTTTTCAAATAAGTTTTCAATTTCTCGCTCTGTCTCTTTTCCTTTCAGCTCTTCACATTCCATGTTGTGAATGTTGGTACAGTAGAAGTTGTCCAAGAGATTCCTTACTGTTCTCATTTTCTTGGATTCTTGCTGCTGTTGTTAATCCTCACCTGAGGATATTTTCCCATTGATTTTTAGAAAGAGTGGAAAGGAGGGGGAGAGTCAGAGAAAGAGAAACATTGATGTGAGAGAGAGACATCAATTGGTTGCCTCCCAGTTGCCAGGGATTGAGCTTGCAACTGAGGCACATGCCCTTTACCAGAACTGAACCTGGGACCCTTCAGTCCACAGACCGATGCTCTATCCAGTGAGCCAAACCAGTTAGGGCTCTTTTTTCTTTTTGCTGTTCTGATTGGGTGCTTTTTGCTTCCTTGTATTCCAAATTGATGGTTTGATTCTCAGCTTCATTTGCTTTACTGTTGATTCCCTTTAAATTATTCTTTATTTCATTTAGTGCAGAGGTTGGCAAACTTATTAGTCAACAGAGCCAGATATCAACAGTACAATGATTGAAATTTCTTTTGAGAGCCAAATTTTTTAAACTTAAACTATATAGGTAGGGACATTGTTATTAACTTAATTAGGGTACTCCTAAGCTGGCCTTTGCTAAAAACGTCCTCAATCTGATTGAGGTACACTCAAGGGGCCAAAGAGCCGCAGGTGGCTCTCGAGTCATGATTTGCTGACCACTGATTTAGTGCATCTTTTATTTCTGATTGGTTCTTTTTTAGGCTGTTGTGGTCCTCACTAAGTTCCTCGAGCATCCTTATAACTAGTGTTTTGAACTCTGCATCTGGTGGATTATCTCCATTTTGTTTAGTTCTTTTTCTGGAGTTTTGTCCTGTTCTTTCATTTGAGACATGTTTCTTTGTTTCCTCATTTTGACTGCCTCCCTGTGTTTGTTTCTGTGTATTAAGCTGTTATGCCTCCTAGGCTTCATATTGTGCCCAATATAGTAGGTGTCCTGTAGCTCCAGTGGTACAGCCTCCCTAACCACCCCAGCTGGGCACTTGAGGTATACACCCCTCGTGGGTTGTATATCCTTCTCTTGTAATTGAGTCTAGATTGCTGTTGGTATGTCAATGGGAGGGATTTACTCAGGCTGATCAGCTGCAAGGACTGGCTGTGACCTCTGACCCCTGACCTTTAATCACCTTAGTGGATCAGCTGTGCAGGGGTTTACCACACAGAGCAGGACTTAATTCAGCAGGGCTCTGGTACCCATTGAGTCCACCTTTTGAGTGTGTCACTTGTACAGGTGATTGGTTGGTGTGCTTTGATGTGGTCTGAAGCTGTCCACTGGGTGTGCTGGCTCTGAGATCTCCCGGGAGGTGCAGGCTAAGGTCAGCCATCATGCCTCTGTTACAAAGGCATAACCTACAAAGAGATCTTCAGATGGCTGCTTCTTGTGCTGGGATTGGAGGTGCCCAGGTAAGGCCATGCTGTAAACCAAGGCTGGCTGCTGCTGGTGTCTGGCCTGGGGCCACTTAGTGAGCGGTATGGGGCTCATTAAGACCAGATGGCTGCTTGTTTGAGATATTTTTAGGAAAATCTGAAGCCTGAGCCAAGATAAGTCATTCCTATGGTAAAGCCACTGGAAACAGCTAGAATGGGCTCAAAAGTTGGGTGGGGCAGTGTCTCCAGGAATCACCAGGGTGGGCCAAACAGTAGGAGCTGGATTGATGGGCTCTCAAATACCTATGGCACCCAAATGCTAGCTCTGTGGGGGAAGGGCTCATCAAAGGAATAATGGCTTTTGCCAGCATTTCTGTCTCCGAGAAAGCTGTCCTTCCAGCCCTCGCCTTGATGTCAAACAATTCATTTCTTCTCAGTATGTCTCTGGTACCTCTCAAGTTGCTGCCCCTGCGCTGGAGCTCAGAGGGAGTAAGTCTGAGCAAGTCCATGCACGAGCTCTTTCAAGAGGAACTACCTGGGGCTCCAGCAGCCTCAGCCTCTCTCCTCAATCCACACTGGTGTTTACAGCCAGAAGTTTGGGGGCTTCTCTTCCTGCCACTGAAACCTTGAGCTGGGGGGCCTGGTGTGGGACTTGGACCCCATGCTCCTTAGGGGGGAATATACACAGTTGACATATCTTCCCTGATTTTTATCCACTACACTTGGGTGTGGGACCAGCCCGTCCATGTCTCCGCCCCTCCTACCAGATTTGATGTGGCTTCTTTAATTTTGTAGTTGTAGAACTTGCATTCAGCTTGATTTTAGGTGGTTCTGAATGATGGTCATTCTGTAGTTTAGTTGTAGTTTTGATGTGGTTGTGGGAGTAGGTGAATACTGCGTTTACCTACAACTTTGTTCTTTGATACCTCCAACTTTGTTCTTCTTTCTCAAGATTGCTGTGGCTATTCTTGATCTTTTGTGGTTTCATATAAATTTTTAGATTATTTATTCTAGTTCTGTGAAAAATGCCATTGGTAGTTTGATGGGAATTGTGTTGAATCTGTAGATTGCTTTGGGTGGTATGGGGCATTTTAATTATGTTAATATTGTTATCCATGAACACGGTATTTGCTTCCATTTATTTGTAACTTCTTCAATGTTTTATAATTTTTCTAGTGTAGGTCTTTTACCTACTTGGTTAAATTTACTCTTAGTTGTATTATTTTATTTTTTATGCAGTTGTAACTGGGAATTTTTTAAAGTTTCTCTTTCTAATAGTTCATTATCTATATAATAAAAGCCCAGTGGCCGTTACGGCAGAACAACCCATTGCTATGATGCCAGCTGCAGGGGCCGGCACCAGCGCTGCTGAGCCCGAGGGCCCCGGGGCCAGTTGTGCAGCCACCACCAAGGTGCAGGTGGCCACTGTGAGCATGCAGCTTGAGATGAAGACTCTGTGGGGTGAATTCAGTCAGCTGGGCACTGAGATGATTGTCACCAAGGCTGGCAGGTCAGGGTGCCCCTCTTCTCACCATGACCCTCCCTACGTGGTGCCAGTCTCAGGCAGCGGGCTTTGGACAGATCCACATGAGCAAGACTGAGAAGCGGGGTGGAGGGCGTGGCCTGGCCACCTGCAGGTCCCTCTCAGTGTGGACCAGCTCCTTTACTCTCAAAGTCCTGGCTCTAGCAATAGCCACCTGGCACGCCGGGCCAGAGGGTACTGCTCGGGAGGCCAGGAAGGTGGCAGAGAGAAATCCTGTGGATCTGCCCCCCCAACCAGCAGGACCAGCAGCCCAGGACCTGGCACTGCCAGAAACAGACCAGATCAGAGCACATGGAGCTTGGGGGTAAGGCAGCTGCCTGTGAGGGGCTTTGCCACCTGCCGGCTCCTGGTAGATCCCACCTCAAAGGAAATTCGGTCTTCGGTTCCTTAGTACAGTCTATCGCTGCTGAAGAGGAGCAACTGTGCACATTTTAGGGGAGAATTAAGACTCTAAAACAGTATGTTCTGTTCCGGGGAGATTGCTACTAGTTGTCTTAGGCCTAAATTCCAGGTGATTATGAGGCCTGGCTCTGCCACTGGGGCCTGCGTCTTCCAATTGGCCTGTATTTGTTATAAGCGCCCAAAGAGAAGAAGGGGAACAAGTTTTTCGATGCAATGGATTTGAGCAACAGACAAAGGCGAGTGCCAGGCTGTGTCTCATGTACACACAGGGACACCAGCTCTTAGTCTTCCTGGCCAAAGGGAGCTCAGGGCCTGTTTGTAGAACCTTCTGGTGGCTTCTGTTTCCTTGCTGAGGCTGTCCTGCCTGGGAAGCCTGGGGCCCATGCTCAGCCCCAGCTCAGTGAGTCTTCTCTAGTCCCCTCCCCTTGCTGACCCCTCCGCACCCCTGACCAGCCCCACCACCCCATCAGGGAAAGGGCCGGCCAGCCAACCTCCCATGGCTCTTCCCTCTGGCTGGCCTGGCCCAATCGGCCCTGATGGGGTGGGCTGGCCGGACCCCACCTGTGCATGAATTTATTCACTGGGCCTCTAGTTGGTGTATAAAAATACAACTGATTTCTGAATATTTATTTTTGTATCCTGTTACTTTACTGAATTCATTTATCAGTTCCAGTATTTTGGTGGGGCATTTAGAGTTTTTCTATTTACAGTATTATGAGTCATCGGCATATAATGACAGTTTTACTTCTTTCTTTCCAATTTGGATGCCTTTTATTTCTTCTTCTTGTCTGATTGCTATGGCTAGGTCTTCCAATACTATGTTGAATCAGAGTGGAAAAGTGAGCGTTCCTGTCTTATTCCTGATCTTAAGGGTAACACTTCTAGTTTTCCCCATTGAGTATGATGTTAGCTGTTTTTTATATATGGCATTTATTATATTGAGGTATGTTCCCTCCAGTCCCACTCTGCTGAGAGTTTTTATCATAAATGAGTTCTGCACTTTTAAAAGTGCTTTTTCTGCATTTAGAGTGATATGATCATATAATTTTTATTCTTCATTTTGTTTATGTGCTGTTTTGCATTACTTTACTTTCAGATATTGTACAAACCTTGCATCTCAGGAATAAATCCGACTTGGTGTGAGGCGGTGTTGGGGTAGTATGAAATGGTTAAGTGCAGCCTTTCACAGTATTTGGCATCCCTCTGGAAGTGGCTGTGAGTGCTGGATTTATTCCTCTTTAATTTAGGAGGGGAACTACCTCTTGCCTCATATGAGTATAAGCTTTTCCAGGGGAATTTCTGGTACTTAGCACAATGTGCAATACAGAGTAGGCCTCTATAATTATTTGTTGTGTGGAATGTTGAATCAACTTACATCATGGAAAGAGCTACTAGTAAGTACTGTGAGAGAGTCAAAGAGTATGATATACTGTTATCATTAAGTTTTTTAAAATAATATGTTGTTTTTGTTTCTTTTTTAAAATATAGCCATAAATGGTATCGCCTAATTGGGGAGACAAGAAATACATACAAATAGAAAGATCAGCTCGGAAGTGAAAATAGTAAGTGCTCTGGGAACTTTGAGGATGGAGAGTATGTTGCCATAGCTTAACCTTGTCTCCTTTATGAAGCTGGGGTGAGGAAGGGTTGTTATGGTCCTTGTGGTATGGGAATGAGTTACACAGGGGGAGGAGGTGAGTGAGGAAATAGGGGGCTTACCAGTTCCAACACAAAGCTGCAGGGAGTGATGGTGCAGCTGTGAGGTATTCCGAGACCTGCACCCTGGTTGTTCACCTTTTTCTCCTTTACCTCTCCACCCTGCCCTCCATGGAAAGCCTCACTGGGAATAAAATGCTAGCACTTTATCTGCTTACCTATATCAAAATAACACCTGGGGAGATCATTTTGTATTCATTACATAAGCAAACAAGAGCGGCAGACTCTGAAGTCCTCTGCCTCTAACAGATGTGATGAAGGATTTGTATGTCCTGTCACTCTGCAAGCTTAGCTTTCCTCTCCTGTATCTTCAGGGCAGGTGTCTTTACTACTGTCACTTGTTACTCAGCTGAAGAAACATAGGGACCACATATGTGTTGGGGGAGCTGGAGACCCAAAGGGTGTTTCCTGATTTCTCCCATATAGAAGGGCAGCACTCTTGTTTTTTAGAGTATGTCAGGGGGCTCCACATAAAGTCACAAATGTTTCCTCTTAATGCTTTTTAAATATAATTACTCCAATAATATTATATGACTTGCACTATAATGGAATTGAAGTGATTTTTTTTTTTACTTAGACTTCTGTAGAAATTTAACAGTTACTTTAACTTTGCAATTTCTAAGAGTTTAAAGACATTCATCTTTGCTCCCTTAAAAGTTAAAACCTAAATAGGTAGTAGGACCAATATCATTGTATTTACACAGAAGATTGGGGTTGAGTTTCAGTAAATTGTCTGGATATGGAATAGATGTTACTGTCCCTGGCTGTTTTCTTTCCCTGCATGACTTTGGGCTTTCTCAAGGTCAAAGAACAGGAAATGTGGTATCTTTCCTCTTACCCTGTTTTCTGATCTTCCCTGTTTGCAGGAGTCCTCTGAAGAAAAATGTGCTGCTTACATGAATCCCAGTTTCTCCTTTATACTAAGAACTCTGAAGGATGCTAGCAGAGAAGAAGCAATTGAAACTGAAAGCTCACCTGCAGCTCAGAAAAATAAAGACATGGAGTTTTGAGAAATGAAGGTAGCATGGTGTTAGCCATGGGTGATCAAGACACAGCCAGATAATGTGGATCAGTTTTTATAAACTCCGGCTTTTCTGCTGTCTGCTTGCAGTGTTGACGGTGGTGGTGCTGGTCATCAATGTTACTCAGGTAGAGGTGAGTACTCAGTATACTCTTTTATAACTAAGGGGAACCAAATCATGAAATTTGGGGGATAACTACCTTGGGAAATGTTGATCATCAGGAAACTCATCCTGGTCACAGTTCTTGTTTACATTAATTCAGAAAGTATTTGAGAGCCCACAATAGTTGTAAACTGTGCTAGTCACCAAGGGTATAGTGGTAAAGACAACAGACTTGATTTCTTCACTTGTGGAACTCATGTTCTAAATACGCATGTGTGAAAATAATAGTACTAAGTAATTATAATCATATAATAAAAATAAAGGATATTTAGAAATTGTGAAAAATGCTATAAAGACAGGAAAGCAGGCTACTACTTTAGAGTAGGATTAGGGTGATGGGGACCTTTTAGTTGAAGATGCAGACTCTGACCTTCAATTGTACCAGTTCCAGGAGATTTGCTGACTTTCAGCCATAGAACTAGGATGATGTAGGACCAGGATGATGAAGACCAGGATGTCACTAGACCATCACTTGACCAGATTCGAGGTCCTTATTGGAATGGACTGTGCTAGCCTGCACATAGAGAACTTTTCAATCCCCTACCCTTGATTTATTTGTTCTGTTTTGCCTTTCCCTCCTCATAAAACCCTCTGCCTGCACTGAGATGTTGAGATGGATTTTGTGACAATAGTCCCATCTCCTCAGGTGACTGGCACTTGAATAAAATCACTTCCTTTCAGCAGCATCTGTCTCATGAGTTTGGTTTTTGTGCAGTAGGCAGCGAAACTTGGGTTCCCGTTACAATTACACACAGGCCTTTAAGAACTCTGCTGAGTACTTGAGTGGGACTCTCTGAAGATCTCTTGAGTTCCCTCTCTGCACAACTGTCCTGTGGATTCTGATCAGCTTGGTCTTTTAAGACTCTCAGCTCCATCGCCTCAAGTGAAGTACCAGTAGTTTACCAGGCTGCACCTGGGTTCCACACCTTGTGTTGCAGCTTAGACCGCTCTCAAGGCTGTAAGCAAATGGCCATTACAATTATCACCTCCTTCATTTCCTTTCAGGTATCATTGTCTTTTGTTGTCTGATGTCCAATGTGTGGAAAATGATTGTTTTATACATATTCTTTTTAAAAAAATTTGTCTCAGATGGAGAGGCAACTCTCACTGTTTCTCTATCTTGACTAGAGGTAGAAGTCTGAGGGACTTCATTTTGAAGGGAAGGAGATAATAGAGAAGCTGGAGAGGAGAAGATGAATAGACCAAGGGGAGGAAGAGAGGATGGGATCTAGAGCACAAATGGATCATACAACTCTATGTGGGATGAGGGGCATGGTGCATTGTGTGTGTTGTTATTATCATTGGTTTTGCGAGTGTGTGTTTTCTTTTACCACATTCAACAGCCTGGGTATAAGAGTAGAGAAACAAGAGAGTTGTGTAGATCTAGGGTAGGTAAAGACGTAGGAAAAGGGAGAAAAAAAAACTTGAGAGGGTAGGCCAAAGTTGCACTTCATTAGTATTAGAGTCAGCAAGGAATGTTATCAAATTCCCCTAGTGGTCCTGTGTTAGTCCTTGGAAACTTCTGGACCTCATGTCAGCTAACATTATCAGCTCTTAATTATCTGCACAAACTGAACAATAATGGAGAAGTGAGGCAGCTGTAGTAAATGATTAGGACAATTTTGACACCAAAAATAATAAGTAGTTCATTTAGTGAAATGAGGTAAAACATTTTCCCTTGCCTTGTCCAGGTTGAGAATATTGTCATGACTTTTAAATTGTTCAATATATTACTGTGATTATAATTGACTAGAGGCCCATAGCATGAAGATTCGTGCAATAGGACTTCCTTCTCCTGGCTGCCAGCACCAGTTTTCCTCTGGCACCTGGGATCCAGGCCTTCACTCAGGCCAGAGTCTTCTGTCTTTGCTCTGGCTGGAGCCTTCACTGTTCGCTCCGGCTGGAGCCTTCACTGTTCGCTCCGGCTGGAGCCTTCAGTCTTCTCCGCTCTGGCTTGAGCACCACTCCTGTAGCTCCCTCTGCCCCTCCCGCCCCCCGCCTTCCTCCTCATAGCAGGTGTCCTGGCCGCTCTGCACCTGTGTATGCAAATTAACCCTCCATCTTTGTTGGGTTAATTTGCATACCCACTCCTGATTGGCTGGTGGGCATTGCAGAGGTACAGTCAATTTGCATATTTCTCTTTTATTAGTGTAGATTTTTTATAAAGTAGCTTGGTGGAGGGGAGAGGGAAAGGCTCTGAAATTTGGCAGTCTCTCCTCCCTTAATCCCCTTTCCATTCTATGTTTCTGATCCTTATTCTTCTTGTGTTAGCATATCTGAGCATTTTATAAAAAGCACAGACTCAATTTTAAAATATATTTTTATTCATTTCAGAAAGGAAGGGAGAGGGAGAGACAGATAGAAACATTAATGATGTGAGAAACTCATTGATTGGCTGCCTCTGCATGCCCCACACTGGGAATCGAGCCCACAACCCAGACATATACCCTTAACTAGAATCGAACCTGGGACCTTTCAGTTCATAGGTCGATGCTCTATCCACTGAGCCAAACCGGCTAGGGCCACAGACTCGATTTTAATTAAAAATATCACATAATAAGAGGAGGAGGTTATGTACCAATATCCAGCAAAATATTATAGGGAGAATTGTCTAGTATTTTAGGGATAAGCTCTCATTGAGCATGGCCTGTTTTTTATTTGTGTTTTTCCCCTTACTCATTGATATTTTAAGAATATATATATTTCTGATTATAGAAACAGTACTAGTATAATACTGTTACATGTTATTCATTTAGAGTGGAAGTCAGGAGGTAGATTGGGCACAGTTGGGTGTAGTTTAGGCTGTTTCTCTGTTAGTTTCTCAGCTGTGCCCTCCTTTGTTAGTTTTTATCTGTGGCTTTTATCTCTCTTGTGGTTGGATTGTAGGATGCAGCTATCACAAGAGGTGGTTGCTTTCTTGTATAGATCTCCATTTTAAGAAACAGTTTATGCCCTCAAAACCCTTCTTAAGAGATTACTTGCATCTTTTCATTTGCAGAGCACTGATATTTGGATTGGGCTGCATGCATCCATGAGAAACCTTAAACAGCATTGTGATATTCTCAAGTTGTGTCATGCCCATTCCTGAAACAGTCATTTGGGATTATCCCTTGTTCAGTCAGAGCTACATGTCAGCAAACAGCAGTGCTGTTTTTCAGTAGGCAAGGAGTGAAACAGATGTGGGACAGGCAACCTAGTCCACAGCTTACAGTGGCTCCAGGAGGGACCATTGGTGTTTCCTCTTGGCTCTGCATCTAAAAAGATCGCAGGCCCTGAAGTTGCCCTTATCACTGGCGTAGGATAGAGTTGTCTTTTAGGAAAATTAAGCAAATTGACCTTTTTGCATTCCTTTTCATTTGTGAGTAAAATTCAGGTGGCTTAGCTCCAAGTGTCTGGAGATTCTTGGATGACTGCATGGGTCAGTGGAGATACCGAAGGAATAAGAGAGTGGGAAAGGAAGAGAGAAACAGGGTAAGAAGGAGAGGGGGTATGTTGTGAATATATTTGTATACGGTTTGCTCCTTAATGGTTTACATCAATGATTATATCCTCACAACAACTAAAAACAAAAGGGAGGCTGGAATATTTCCTAGGTAGTAGGTAAGGCAAAATTTACTATTCTTTTTTAAAATTGAGATCTAATCGACATATAAATGTGTAAGTTTAAGGTGTACAGTGTGTTGATTTGATACATTGATATATTACAGTATGATTACCACCATAATGTTAGCTAACACATCTGTCATATCACAAAATTATTTCTTTTCTGTGGTATAAACAATTAAGATCTTGTCTGTAAGTATTTCTCTCTTTTCCATGTCTAGCTTGGCTAGGGAGTGGCCCAGCTCCTGAGTAGGGGCTGCTGGAGATTGAGAAAATGAAAGAAGGAGACAGACGTAGAGATGTAAGGAAAAAGCTGGGGCCAGGTGGGACCACTGTCCTCTGATGGAGAGACAGGGACCCAGAGCCAATACAGCACGTTTATTTTATACAGCAAAAACCAGGAAGTTTTACTAAATGTCAATATTCATTCCTGGTGCTTGGCTGGATTTAAATAACAAAACCCAGCCCCTGGCGCCTGGGCTGAAGGTCAAGTTGACAACACTACTGCCTCTGGCAAGGTGTGTTTCTAGGATGTGGCTCTGCTGACGCCAATGGATTCAGCTGACAACTTTTAAAGAAATGCTCATGTGCCTTACCAGGCGCTCTCTACACTTGTCTCTTAGCAACTTCGCAGTTATAACACAGTATTGTTGACTGTAATCACTATGCATTAGATCTCCAGGACTTACTGATCTACTAGTTGATCAGCATCTTCCAAATTCCCCCACCCTCTAGCCCGTTTTTACTAGTTCATCCTTTTTAGATTCCAAATATGTGATGTCATACATTATTTGTCTTTCTCTGTCTGATTCATCTCACTTAGCGTAGTGCCCTCAAGATCCAGGTTCATCCATGTTGTCACAAACTGCAGGATTTCCTTCTCTCTTAATGACCCAATAATATACCATTACACACACACACACACACACACACACACACACACGCACACACACGCACACACGCACGCACACGCACGCACACGCACGCACACATTTTCTTTATTCATCGGTAGACACTAGGTTGTTTCCATATCTTGGCTGTTGTGAGTAATGCTACAATAAACATGTGTGCATATATCTTTTTGATACATTTTTTCATTTCTTTTGGATATATACCCAGAAGTGGGATTACTGGATCATATGGTAGTAGTTCTATTTTGATTTCTTGAGGGACCTCCACAATGTTTTCCATAGGCGCTCATTTACATTCCCACCAACTGTGTATACGGGTTTCCTTTTCTCCACATCCTCGCCAATACATCTGTCTTCTTGAGTTAGCTGTTCTAACAAGTGTGAGGTGTTATTTCATTGTGGTAATTGATTTGCATTTCTCTGAGGATTAGTGATGCTGAGCATCTTTTCATGTACCTGTTGGCCATTTGGATGTCTTCTTTGGAAAAATGTCTATTTAGTTCCTTTTTCCATTTTTTTTAATTGTCAATTCCTCCCACCAAGTGGATGTCAATTCCTCCCTCCTGGATATGTCTAGATTTTTATACCTGGACACACACACACACACACTTTTCTTTAATATAGTTCTGAATTTGTTGGCAAAGCACCCTTATTCCTGTATTCCTTGTTGTAACGTCCTTGATTTGACTCTTCATATTTGAGTACTTCCTCCAAGATTGTTTTCAATATGGGTCTTTGTGTGCTAAGGCTTTGTATGCACATACCAATATCTATTTTGCTGTCTCACTTCAACAGCAACTTAGACATATATAAAGTCCTAGGTTCAAGCTTATTTTTCTTCACTGCTATAAACCATTGTTTTATTTTCTTCTTGACCCCATCAGTTCTGCTGAAAGTCTGATGTCAATCTGATTGCTACTCTGTTACAGGCAAACTGTTCTTTCTTCTGTGAGCTTTTTGCACATTTCTTTGTCTCATTATAATGAGCCTTGGTATGGAGTTTTTCTTACCATTCCTGTTTGGTACTCTTTCAACCCTTTATTCTGAGGTCTTTCACTTTTCTGTAATATTGGTAAATTCATTACTCATTGTCTCCTCAAATACTTACATATTTTTTTTCTCTTTTTCTCTCATTGAGAGACTTGTCATCATCCAGATGTCAACACTTCTATCTGCCATGTTGCTGACCTCTCTTTTCTGTTTTCAATGGACCTTTCTCATCTCACCTTTCACCTCACAAATCACCCTTCAGCTCCATCCATCTATAGTAGTTGTCATTTACACTGTCCTAGTTTTAATATCTCATATCTTTTTATTTTTATGAATTGTTGGTTTTGCTTTATGTTGTGAATATCTTCTATTACCTCGTTTAGTGTGTTTACCATCTTATTTTCAGGTTTTGGTTCATCTTTGTCATAATCCTGCATTAGTATATGGTGTTCAGTTTGTTACCCATGTTTTACAGTGATCTTACTCCATCACTGTCTGATTCTGTGGATCTGTGTGCTCACGCCCCATGGGGCAGCAGCTAGGTTGTGTGGTAATGTGTAATGGGAAAGAGATGAAGGGCAGGACCTGAGGTCTGTGTCCATTTAGGTCCAGCCCTGGGAGAGCACTCAGAGGCATCATGGATCTCCTGATGTGTAACTACTCCATCAGCCAGCGCTTAGGGCTCTGTTCATTTTTGAATTGGATTTTGTTGTTGTTACTGAGTTGTGTAAGTTCTTTTTAAGGTGTCTTCAGGGCTGTGCTCCCTTTGGAGGCTCTACCAGAGGATTCGTCCTGCCTCTTCCATTTCTGGTAGCCCTAGGCATTCTTTCCTCTTCTTATAAGGCCACCATTCATATTGGATTTAGGACCCAACCTGTTAGAGTATGACCTCATCTCAACTAATTACATCTGTAAGGTCCCTCTCTCCAGTTACGGTCACTTTCTGAGATCCTAAAGGTTAGCATATCAACATATCTTATTGGAGGACACAATCAATCTCCAACACCTGGTTTGGTGCTTTTTCAGCTCACCCACCTTCCTCCAGAACTCTCCATTTGTGCTGCTGGAGATTACGAAGGCCCCTAGTCTGCATTACGGCATGTAGAAATCTGAGGATGAGCACTTGCCACTGTAGGGGATGTTAAGTAAGATACACTGCTGTTAGGCTTTTTCTGTGCTAAAGAGAGGTTGTGCCCAATGACCTTAGCTCACATGCCCCATACATGTTGATATCATTTAAAACCATTATTATTAAAATGAAAATCATAATTATTAAAGTTACAGATCATTGTTTAAAAAAATCCTTATTACTAAAATCATGCAGCTTACTAATGTGCCCTTAAACTTAACTGTAAACTTTAGTAGTTTCTTCGTTCACCATTGCTTCTTGCATCCCAGATTCAGTTTTCTTCTTCTGAGTGTATCCTTTAACAGTTCTTATAGAAACCATGAATATAAACTTTTGAAATTCTTGTATGTTAGGAAATAGATTTATCGCCCAGTTACTCTTGAATGATCATTTGGCTGGGTATAACATTCTAGCTCATGATCTTTTCCCTCAGCATTTAAAAATATTGCTCCCTTGCCATATTCAGTGTTGCTAATTTGTAGGTAGTATGGCTTTTGTCTTTAATGGCTTTTTTAGATGAATATGTAGCCCCTGTTTGTTTATTAAAAAAATATCTATTTGGCTTCTAGTTTGTGCTGGGACTGCTCTAGTGCTGGGCATGTAACTGTGAACATGATAAGCCATGGGGCACAAACAAGTGAGCCAAACCAATAAATCATATAATGCCAGGCAGTGACAACTGCCTTAAAGAAAGACAGTAGGGAAAGGTGCCAGGGTTATGCAGGAAGGTCTCTCTGAGGAGAGTCCTGAATGAGGTGAGTGATGGAGCCTTTCAACAGCTAACAAAGCTCCTTGAGGAAGGGCTTCTGGCACCATGTGAGAACTTGTTCCTGTTCCCTTTGCTCTGTTTCAATTAGCCTGCACAGTTGGCAGGCCCTTTCAACCTGCCTGCCTGGGCTTGGGAATCTCAGAGAACCCTGTTCCTTTGGGTCCTGCCCCTTTGTGCTACCCAGTCCCATGCAGCATGCCTAGTGTGTGGGTGCTGGGGCCACTTTAATTTGTCTTTTTTACTTCCTATCTCTTTATCCTTGTGTATTGGGTTCTAGAACTATTTCTCCGTGTGATTGTCCAGCTCACTAATCTGTCCTTCAGCTGCATTCTCCAATCAGCCAAGCTCTTTTCAAAAAATTACTTTTTATAGATAACAAGTCCTTTACTATGTCAACCTGCTCTTGGCATGAGGATGTAACTCCTCCTCCTTGCACAGTGCTTGGGGTATGGGGGTGGGGTAAGGTGTAGTATAGTCCCAGGACCCCACAGATCCCCAGCTATTGTATTCTCATTGTTTCTCCAGCCTCAGCTTTCCTTGGCCCACTTGAAGGAAGACCCCCCTCATTGCTAGTCTTGGCTGGTGGGGTGGGGGCACAGAGATCAGCTGGCCTGGCTCTTGGTCAAAGATCGTGCCATTCCTCAGGACCTTCTTACTCTAGGCTCTACCTTCACCCACTCTGGCCCAGATATTCTCTGAGCCACCCCATTGTCTTAGCCTATTTGATCATGCTTACCTTGAGTTTTGCCTCCCTAAATCTACTGTTGGATTCCTGTAGTTGTTTGGTGTTTCACAGAAAATGGCCCATTCTCTTTTCTGCCATAGTATTTCCAGTGGGGGGTCCAGAGAGGCTGAAGAAAATAGGGTTGGTGACACAGTGGCATTGACCAGTGGAGGAACAACTTATAGAGGTTGGCAGATGGCAGGGCAGACCTTGATCAAGATGGAAGGGGGTGAAGGGGCCTCCAGAGCTTCTGGGTGCCATTGAGGTTGTGTGGTAGGAGGGTAGGGGGGTAGGTAGAAGCCTTTCTTACTGAGCCAAAATGGTCGGTCTCATCCTCAAAAAAGCACTTTGGGGAAGCAGTGCATGCAAAAAGTGATTACAGATCTGAGCAGGAAGCAGAGAGCCACTGGGTCCCCTGACATGAGACAAAGAAGTGAATCCACAGACTCAGGAGAGATGATGTCTGCAGCTTGTGGACACCTGCTGGGAGTGTTGAGGAAGTTTCCCTGGGTCCCTTAAATCCTCAGTTGCCCATTTCAAGCTTAGACTGTTAAGTGAGGTAATATCTGAGATTTCAGTGCAGCAGTGAATATCAATTTGATCAAAAAGGTTACTTAAAATGCAGGGAGTGCTAATGATGCCAAAATTTTCAAAGAATGGTCTTGTAAGAACATGGCCACTCTTGAGCAGTGTGGCTCCTGAGGACTGTGTCTTCCTTGGGTAAACTTCAGGGTTTGGGGTGGATGGGGACATAGCTAAGCACCTTCAACAGATGGATGAGCTGGGATCCAAGTATGAGCCTCTCCCATCAGAACCTGCATCTGGATGAAATCCTTGGGAAGCTCCCTCCTTCACATGCTCCTCACTTTGCCATGAGGCCTTTAAAAATCGTTTCTTCCCATCTCTGCTCCCATTCCCAACTGCTGGGTTTTGGTCAGATAATTTCCTTTTCAGATATTTATAGGCATTTTTGGCAGCACATCTGTATGCATTTTTTAAGGTTGCTATGGAACATTCATGTCACCAGCAGGCTGTAGAGCACTGATGCCAGAGTCCAATGCCAAGTTTTTGTTCTGCAGCCTCCACTTACCAGCTGGGTGCCTGTGTCAAGGAGTTCATCTTCTGAGCGCCTGCTTTCCTCACTTGGGAAATGGAGACTGTGATAGCACCTTCCCCATTAGTAGTTGGAAATGAAGAAAATTGATGTAAGATGGAAATTATGCTCTGAGAGGAGGAGGGATAGTATTGATTTAAATTGAGATTATGCTCTGCCTTCCTTGTGGGTGATTAGGAAGGTGAAACAAGTCCATTGAAAATGGAGATTATGATAATCTGTTTCCCACAGATTATTACGAGAGTGAATTGAATTGATGGAAAGTGAGATGATTACAGTGGCTCCTCATGGGGGACCTGGACGGTAAATTGAGTTGATAGCATGTTGAGCTTGCATATGCTTCTGTTGAAGAAGTGGTTGAGGTATAACTGAGACGATAGTATACCTGCCCTGTGTGTGGTTGGTAGGTTGAATTAGGTTGTGGTATAATGAAGTTATGATTTTCTCTCCCTTGATGAAAAATGGAGATTATGATATAACTCTCTGAGAGTTATTGGGAGGATGATGAGGGTTGGGAGAATATTTCACAGTGACTTCTTCCTGATTGGTTTGAAGGGTGAAATGGGTTGATAAAAAATGGAAAACCTGACAAACTCTTCCCAATGGGGAGTTGGGAGGGTAAAAGGGTTGATGAAAAGTGTAGGTTATGGTAATGCCACCACATGGAAGTTTGGTGGACAATGGAGATGATGACCATGCTCTCCTCATATAGCCAGGGAGTGGCGGTAGAGGAGGGAGTGCGTGACTTGGCCCTGCAAGGCCCAGCTGACTGACATTCTTGGGAGAGCAGAGAGGAGGGCTACTTGCACTGGGCCTTGAAAGATCAGCAGGAGTTTTTACTGAACCAAGCATAAGAAGGCCCATGATTTCCCCACCCATGCCTCTTCTGCCTTTGGCCAGTCCTAATTGAACCCTAGGGCTCTCACCTCAACCCTTCCAGTGCTGCCCATTGACCCCCAAACTCTCTCCTAGGGTCCACCTCACCAGTGGCACCTATAGACACTCACCAATACCTGATGTCTCCCTTACCTACTGTCTAGCTGTGGTCAAGCCAACTGGGGCAGAGCTCAGACCCCTTCTGGTGTTCCTAGGTCTGCATCACTTCAGACTGTGCCCACAGTTTGTCTCATTCAGGAACTTCTTCCTCTATAGGCTATCCTCCCCCCGGCCCTCTGGCTCTTAGCATCTACCTTGATCATCCCTAGTAACTTCACTTGCCCCAGGGATCCAGCCCCACAGGATCTATCCTGTGTCTTCTTGAGGAGAGAAGGGTATCTCCATCCAGAAGACAGGAAGGTGGGATGCAGTTGCTGTGTATTTCCCTATTTCCTACTGGACACTGTATTGGCTTGTGGATTGTCCTAGAACCTCTTTCATCAGCCACCTCCGTGAATGGAAAGTGGAAGAACATCCTCAAGCTAGCAAGGATCTGGGCAAAGAATCTGGAGTACTTGTGTATCTGATTAGGGGCTGTGATGGGCGAGGAGGCAGGGAGCCGAGCATTTTATGTGCTCTTCATGGGGTTCTCTCCACAAGCCCAGGAGCTGGCTCTCTCATCATGCCCAGTTTCTGGGTTGTAGTGGTCACCTGCCAGAAATTACTAGTATAGTGAGAAAAGGCCTGGGTGGAAAATCTATGCAACAACCTTGTGACTGAGGTCTTCACTGAGAAGCAGAAACGTGAAGACTCATGAGACCACACCTCTGCAGGTATGAGCACCTTCTGTGTGCTGGGACTGTGCTGAGGCCAGGGTGGGGGAGATGTACAGAGGGGAATCTAAACAGGGCTGCTTGCTTTCAGGTGGCTCAGTGTCATGAGGAAAGAAGCCATGCAGCAGATGGTCCCACACATACATATAGGATCACAATTGTGATGGGACAGTGAAGAAGGAGGAGTCTGAGCTAGTGGGGGCTCAGGAGGACACCCCAAAGGGGATGACTGAGAGTGCATTGATGGGTAGGACTAGCCAGGTGGCCAACACTCCAGAATGAGGAAGAGCACATGTCTAGGCCCAGTGGAGTGAAGGAGGTAGAACAGTTGGGGAATGAAAAAGTTGCTGTAGCCTTTAGAAGTTGTGACTCTGGACAGGTGAGGAACCCCATGCCTGGCACCGCAGAAGCTGATGGGGAGATGCAGGTCCAATAGATCCCTTCCCCAGGGGGCTATGGAATGGGGAAGCAGCCTTGAGTCATTGTGTCTGCATAGCACAGAACGCCAACATAGCAATAACTGGGCAGTTCTCTCTCATGTAAAGAAGTCTGGATGATCTGATTAGGGAGGGCCCTGTTGCCATCTTTCTGCTCCATCGCCCTCTTGTGGCTTCCAATCTCCAGGCGACACCTGAGGGGGTGTGGACATCACATGAGCATTTGTGGATGTGAAAGTCATTGAAAATGATGACAAGGATGTAGTGGTGCCAGCAGTGCGAGGGACTAAAATCTTCAATGATGACCACAGTGATGGAGAGGAGGCAGACAGCTACCTAAGAGGGCTGATGGGGTGCTGTCTAGGTACAGCACTTCCATCTTCTCAGATGAGCAGCCCACTTTCTGGACCTTCAATATGATGACCCTTCCTCTTGGAGTCTCCCCTCCTCTGTCCTTGCCCTAGGCCACCTGCAGCCTGTCCACCCAGCGCTCAACCTCCATGCTGACATGGAGTAGCAAAGGGAGCAGCTGTAGCATTAGGATCCAGGGAGCCTGTAGTATCACCATGGAAATCTCTGGACTAAGGACCCACACCACATAACCAAGAGCCTGTCCCTTGCTTGCTCTGGGACCCTCCTACCCCATGCTCCACTTGTGAAATAAAGACTACATTGAGAGAGAGGGATTTGGTGCTGCAAGGGGCAAAGCTGGCACTGGTCTCTGAAAGCTGCCTGGCACCTGGGCACGGGGGCGTGAGGGGATGTGGAGCAGGCCCTCTGATTCAGGGTGTCATGGCCATAAAAGCCCCAGGTGGAGACCCAAGGCCACAATGAGCAGAGAGATGGCGTGCCCACTGCTGGTCCTCCTGCTGGTTGCCTCGATCTCCCCCTTGTCATTTGCCTCGCTGTATGGCATACCACTTGCTCACTCCCTGTGCTACACCTTCGTGTTGGCGCCCTTCCTGCTCCTCTCTGGTCCAAGTCTGAGCTTCATCCCGTTCTGCGGCCAGCCTGGCTAGGTTATTTACCCTGGCACTCCCATTAGGCCGGGGGCGGGAGGGGGCAAACAGGAGAGGCCCCTGACCAGGTGGGCAGAGTACCTCTGACACCCTGCAGACTGTGAGACTTCCATCCCAATGCCTGCCCCTTGCACCACACTCAGCAGAGGGTAGCTTGGCACTACACCTGCAACTTATCTCAACCTTGGACTGCTTCCAGGCCCCAAATCCGAGATCTCCTCCTTGGCCTTCCATTTCCCCCAAGGGCAGCCGCTGACCAACAATGAGAGTGTCCTGGATCCCTGCCCACCTCCAGGGACTCAGTGTACTCAACCCAGTCCAGGGCAACCACAGAACTGCAGTCAAAGCTTCATGCACCCAGATTCACCTGGGACCCTTCAAATCAAGGGCTGCCCCTTGGATTCCTCCTTGGTGTTTTGTTCCACGGAGTGCAGCCACTTACAACAAGGAGAGTGCCCTGGACCTCAGCTCACCTCCGTATAAGCTCTTAATAGACTCAAAACCCAGTTGAGGGCATCTGCAGAACAGCACTCACAGGGTCCTTCCTGTGACCTGGTGCACTTTAGAACCTTAAGAGCAAGATGTCCCACTTGCATGTCCCTGTTCACCGAGGGCCGTCGACGACTCCTGCTGCCCAACTTCCTGGGAGCAACTTGAGCCTAATGTCCTAGTGGCATATCACCTGGGGAGCCTTTGATAAGGACCAGGCCTCCCTGGATATGCCACTAGTTGAGGCTGGGGACTGGGAGCAAGATCTGAAGGAAACCCAGGCCCTGAGCACAGAGGGGTCCCTGGCTGATCTCCCCCAGGCCAAAGACAGGCACTGTGCCCTGGAGCAGGAGGGGGAGACATTACAACAGCAGGCCCAGCAGTGGTGTGGACGGCAGGCCGAGGTCCATGCTCTGGAGCAGTGGTCGCTAACCAGTGGTCCGTGGACCAAAACGTTGGCGACCGCTGCTTTGGAGAACTTGTATGGGCAGGTGCAGGGGCTCTTGGGAGATTTTGGACAGGCCTAAATGAGCAGAGGTGATATCCTTGGGCACTCCCACCCTAGAACAACAAAGAAAGGGAGCTGCATGGAATGTGGGTTACTTCTTGGGGTGGAGATAGTGTGAACCAGCAAGCCACCATATTATTATTTTTAATAAAAATTATTGTTCAGCCCTGGCCGGTTTGGCTCAGTGGATAAAGCGTCGGCCTGTGGACGGGGGGTGGGGGGGGTGGGGGGGGTGGGGGGGAGGGTCCCAGGTTCGATTCCGGTCAAGGGCATGTACCTTGGTTGCGGGCACATCCCCAGTGAGGGGGGGTGTGCAGGAGGCAGTTGATCCATGTTTCTCATCGATGTTTCTGACTCTCTATTCCTTTCCCTTCCTCTCTGTAAAAAAATAAAATAAAATATATTTTAAAAAATTATTGTTCAGTCATAATTTTATTATTCCATCACAAATTAAAGTTTGAAGTTACATTGTTAGGGGGTTAATTACTTTTTCTGTTGTATCTACAGCATTGGGAATGTTTTAAGGTAGCATTTTAGTATTTGTGCAACAACCATAATATTTATTCCACTTTTAACCAATGCCATATGCCAAATGTGGACCCCAGGGTCAAGCTGAGGGCATGGGTGGAAGAAGCCCAGGTCCCCTCACTGTAAGGGGACTTACAGACTTACTGTAAGAAGTGCCTCTCCCACATCTGGAGCCACCCTGCCTTCTCGGAGATCTGACACCGTCCATGCCCTGTACTGCAGCCCTGCTTCTCAGTGGACTCTCTGGAAGAAATGCCTCAGCATGCTCCTGTCCTTCACTTGGTCCCATGTCTTCCATCTGCTTGCAGGGTTATTCTCTCCTCTTTGCCCAAAGTTTCTGGAAGCTGTGTCATTTCCCATCATATGCTGTGGATCCCCTAGCCCCAGCCAGCTCTGCAGGCACTGTAGCCCAGCCTGGCCTGCTGGGCTCCAGCCAAACACCCACTGTCAGAAGAGTTCACTACACTACAGTGGTAGTCATACCGTTATATAAGTGGATCAAGTCAATATGTGTACACCTTAAACTCAAGCAATATTGTATGTCAAATATTCTTCAATTTTTAAAAACGTGGCCGGTTCTGTGAACCAAGAGAGAAGACTTGATGTTTGCCTGAATGCTCAAGTTACAGGTTCTGATTGGGGGAAATACCTTCAAATAAGTTCAGGATTTATTTTTATTGGCCACTTAGAATGCAAAGCATTTCATTTGTAAACTGCTGAAATCTGAAAACATGACAATCCAGGTAAAATAAGATAGTCTCCCAAAGTTGTGTGTGCTCATTTCAAGCTTGGTTTTTCTGCTTGATGTACAAAAACAATTTTCTAAGACTCTATTAAGGAAGATTACTGATCTGTGGTTTGATGAACTGTTCAACCGTGGTTACATCTCTTGTTATTTTCTCGGTAAGGGTTTACAGAAATTGTGGAATAACTGCCTTTTTCTAGTCTCACACCAACATTCTGGTTCCAGATGTCTCCTGAAAGGCACTTACCACATAATGGACTCCATCCTCACCCTTCTCACTTTCACTCACTTCTGAAATTGGTGTGGACATGAGCACCGTGCTGTGTCTTCACCATCAGGGAGAAGGCTGTAAGTGCTGCTGCTGACCTTGATGAACTTACCCGTGCTGACAGGATCGGGCACAAGGAACTTGGTTTGTCCAGGACAGGAAGCTGCTTCTCCTTGTGTAATTCTGTTATCACCAGATTGTGCTAGGATGTTGGTTGGCCTGGGAGGCTGGGTGGAGGTGGGCAGCCAAGGGCTGTGCAATGGTGGGGAAAGGTGTGATGGCCACCATAAGGAGAAGGTATCTTAAGACCTACAAACGAAGCAGACAAGTCCATATATTATAACAGGATTATGATAGGGTCATTTATATTGGGTTGGAGCACAATAAATGACTCAGCAATCTGTGCAGATATTCTCTGCTAGCAGACCCCTGTTACAGTACTTAAAACATAGTATTAACTTGGGTGCTAATGACTGACAAGGCAAAGGACAAAGAATGCAGTAGCACCAGGGGACATACCCCCTGGTGGTCTTGTGACAGATGATGGTTTATAATCAATGTTGTTACCGGTTTGATTTTTATCTTGATAGTCATGGCATTCAATTTTTAACCAATGCCAAATGTCAACTGTGGACCGTGGGTATTACTAACAAAAATATTTATGGCTGCATTTTAAGGAACTCAGATAATCAGAATAATCATCAACAAGGAAGCTTGCTAAGGACAGTGAGGTTGGTCAAAGGACTCAGAAAGAAACTCAGAAAAATGAAATGAAATGCGGGACACAGAGATGGAGTTAGTTTTGTTCCCATTGGCATCAATCATTCCACCTCTGACATCTTTGTAGCCCACACAATCTTATCTGCCTGTCTTCCTCTGAGTCCCTAGGGCCAGATATCAGGAGGTGGTCTACATGCTTAAAGCACAACAGTAATATAAGCAGCAATAGGAGCAGAGTACGTCTTCTAGGCATAAGACGATCCTCAGAGTAGCCAAATCTCATTTCCCAGGGAGAGAAGCAAGCCAGCGACTAAATGAGTCTTTGAAGGAAATCTGATCAGCCTTATTGATAGCATGTTTCATATAGGATAAGAGGTCAGTAATGTTAGATTCGTAAGAAAGTATATAGGTACATTCTTGTTACTGAGCGCACAGGTCCTGCCTTGTGCTGCAGTGAAAATATGTAAAGCCATTCTATTTTGCAAAATCTCATTTTTCCTTTGCCCTGTTTCTTGGTTGGTTCAGCAAGAAAATGCTCTGTCTAGAATCATTTCAGGCAGTTGCTGTGAACTTAGGCAAGGCTTGAATTTCTAGCTTAGTACAGACACTCGTGAGACAATGGAAACAGGCCACTCCTTCCAAGACAGACTGTGAGTCCCCTGGGACTTTAAAGCAGATAAGTTTTGGGGGATTTCTGGTAAAGTCTCATAGGATAGGGAAGCCCAATGTGCAGTGACCAGTCTATCCATAAGGGAGATAAGGCCATATATGTGTGCCACACATCCAGATAACTTCTTTGGGAGTCTATACATTGATCCTAGAATGGCATGTAACTCATTGCCCAAGGAACCTGTGGGAGAGAGCTCTGTGCTGTTACAAATATGCATGCCATTTCTGCAGGGTATAGGCTGGACAACAGCTGAAGTGGGCCTTGTAAATAATTTTTCTCTCCACCCCTTAATTGGGAGTGATGTTCTTAAAGTAAACGGCTGCTTTCTGGAGGTGTATCTGATGCTCTGCCCCGTTGTATAGTTGGGACCAAAATCCAAGGGACATTTGCTCCTTTTGCTGATTGTGTCAGAATGCCCGACCCATGCCTTCTGGGGTTACATTAACATCTTATTCAGATGGTAACCCCTCCTGTGAGATTCCCAAGAACTTTAATCTGTTTGACCAGCTCTTGTTTTCATTGATCTTTTGTATTTTTTTAGACTATTTTATTTATTTCTGCTCTAAATTTCCTCACTTCTGTTCACTTTGGGCTGTGTTATTTTTCTCATTCCTTTAGGTGTAAGGTTAGATTATTATTTGAAAATTTTCTTGTTTTTTGAGGCAGGCTTGTATTGCTATAAATTTTTCTCTTAGGATTGCTTAGCTGTGTCCCATAGATTTTGGATTGTTGTGTTTTTATTTTCATTTGTCTCAAGGTATCATTTGATTTTTTCCTTGATCTTATTGTTAACTCACTCATTGTTTAGTAAAATGTTATTTAGTCTCCATATCTTTGTGTGTTTTTCAGTTTTCTTCTTGGATTTGATTTCTAGTTTTATACCACTGTGGTTGGGAAAATGCTTGATATGATTTCAGTCTTCTGAAATTTATTGAGGTTTGTTTTGTGGCCTAATATGTAGTCTATCCTGGAAAATGTTCCCTCTGCGCTTGAAAAAAATGTACATTCTGCTGCTTTGGGGTAAAAAAGCTCTAAAAATAACAATTAAGTTAATCTGGTCAAATGTATAATTTAAGGTCACTGATTTTTTGTTTATTTTCTATCTGGAAGATCTATCTATTGATGGCAATGGGGTGTTAAAGTTCCCTACTATAACTGTATTATTGTCCATCAATTTTTAATTTATATATTTAGGTGCTCCTGTGTTGGGTACATAAATGTTTATAAGGGTTATATCCTCTTGTTGGATTGATCTCTTTATCACTAGAAAATGTCCTTTGTAAAATAAAATGCCCTTTGTCTCTTAGAACCTTTGTTTAAAAGTCTATTTTGTTTGATATGAGTATTGGTACTCCAGCTTTCTTTTTTTCATTCCTATTTGCATAAAGTAGTGAAATCCTTCCAGTTGAAAATATCTGAATGTAAGTGTAAAATCTGGCCCATCACCTGTTTTGGTATAGCCCAAGAGGTAAGAATCTATATATATATAAAAGCCTAAGTGACCATTACGACCAAACAACCAGAACGACTGGTCGACCAGGTGCTATGGTGTGCACTGACCACCCAGGGGCAGACGCTCAATGCAGGAACTGCCCCCTGTTGGTCAGTGCACTCCCACAGACAACCTCCCGTGGTCCCTTCCCCTGGCCTGCTGGCCGGCCCCGATCGCCCAGATCAGAACATCCCGTGGCCCCTCTCCCCTGGCCAGCCAGCCCGATGGGTGATCGCCAGCCAGGCCGAGGGACCCCACTCGTGCATGAATTTGTGCACTGGGCCTCTAGTAATTTATAAAGACAAACATTTGCAATAGAAAGGGAACATTAACTTTGAAGTATTGCCCTGCAAAGAATTCCATTAGACCTGTATTAAAAATTATGTTCAGTTATTATTATATTTTGAATTTCATAAGTACAAGTTTTGTGGAAGAAAATGAGAGTTAAGATAATAGAGATCAAGAAGATCATTAAAACTTCTCTTGTGTTTTGGGAGTAATTTTAGCTTGTGTGGGGTTATTTTTACCTCGTAAAGTATTTTGAAGTGGTTTGGCATGGATGGGAAGCCCGGGCCTTATTTAAGTGGTTTGTAACAGGTAATATTAGCTGTTGAAGAGAGTAATTTTTGCTTTGTTGCTACTGTTTTTGTTTGTTTGTCCCCCCCCCCCCCCCCCGCCCCTTGCAATTTAACTCAGCTGTTTCATGGGTTAAGTACTAAAAAGGTTATGCAGCAATTTCAATGTATATGTGTGGGAGATTTGTCCTACAGCTTTGAATATTGTGTTCCCATTTTTCATTCTTTTTTCCTCTTTGCTTTTTAGTTTTAGAAGTTTCTGTGGACATAGCCTCAAGCTCAGAGATTCTTTCCGCAGCTGAGCTCTTATAGTGTTTTTGAGCTCTGGCATTTGTTTTAATTCTTTAATTTTTATTTTAAAGACATAATATCCTAGAGAAGTTTTATGCTTGCAATGAAATAGAGAGGAAGTGTTTTATGCCAGTCTCAGTTTTTGATAACCAGTGTTGTGGCTGGACTGGCCCTTGTGGTTCTTACAATTTCAGGACATAGCAATAACCATCATGAAACTTGGAAAAAAAAGAACAAGGTTTATTATTCATAAGTCCCAGGGGAGAGGGGTACATTGTATGTCTGGCCCCATACAGTGAGGTTGTGGGTAGAGAAAGAGAGGGACTGTGGACTTGGAGTTATACTTTTATTGGTATCAAGGGTGGGGACCTAGGGTCTAGCACTTCTTATTGGTGAATTCAGAACATAAGAGTGCGAATTTAAAGTGTGGAAAGAGGAAAAGAAGTGGCCCAAATAGTTATCTAAATCAAAGATTGGAGGCTGGGGAGAGGCAGGGCTGCCTGGGTCTTTATCTAGTTGTGTAGTGTGTGTGTGTTTAGATAGCCATCTTTGAAGTGGATGCCTCTTTAAAATGCCTGGTCAATTAAAGTTGAAGTCAGGCTCTTATATTACAAAAAAGGAAAAGGAAAAACCAACTGGCAGGGTTTACCCAACAGAAAGATTACAGGTATTTCCCATATGCTCCCTGCATAGCCTTCCCCATTATTATCATAATTTTTTTTTTCCCCAAGAATGAACCTCCATTGATACATTATAATCATCCAAAGTCTATTGTTTACCTTAGAGTTCACTCCTGGTATTATACATTCTGTGGGTTTGGACAACTGATAATGACATGCATCAATAATTATAATGACATCCAGAGTATTTTGCCTGCCCTAAAAATCCTCTCTGCTCAGTCTAGTATTTCTTTTTGACTCTTTCTTGGAATTTACATTTTTCTTTTTACATTGCCCATCTGTTTTTGCATGTTGTCTGCTTTTTCCATTAGAGCCCTTAGCACAAGCATGTCAAACTCGAAGGCTAACATGGGCCAAATAAACGAGGAATGCGGCCCATGGGCTGTGATTTTGACATGCTTGCCTTACATATGAATCATAGTTGCTTTAAGTATCTGATCTGATTATTCCAACATCCCTTCTGTACCTGAATCTATTTCTCATGCTTGATATGTCTTTTCAATCTGTGTTTTTTTGTGTGTGTGTTTGTTTGTTTTTTTGCCTTTTAGTATATCTCATAATTTTTTATTGAAACCTGGATATGATGTACTGGGGAAACTCCTACAAATAGGCTTTTAGTGGAGTGGTGGCAAGGTGTGGGGGAGGTGAAGCATTTTAGAATCCCGTGATTTAGTCTCAGTTAGTAAGCCTGTGCCTCTGGACTGTGAACTTAACCGT
The DNA here is from genome assembly GCA_026230045.1 of Corynorhinus townsendii. Lineage (NCBI taxonomy): Eukaryota > Metazoa > Chordata > Mammalia > Chiroptera > Vespertilionidae > Corynorhinus > Corynorhinus townsendii. The sequence continues at coordinate 78,600,775 of JAPDVU010000002.1, read as the reverse complement.
GCTTCTTAGCCCTCCCCACACTCCTTAGGTTGGACAGAATGTTTGAATGGTCTGGAGTTGGGTATGTCCCTTATCCAAGTTTGGTTAGGCTCTGATAAAACCCCAGTGGGTTAGCCTCTGGTAAAATAGTTTCTCTTGAGGTCAGGCCTTGTTAAGAATAGAGCGCTCCGGTACATTTCAGAATGACACCTTTCCACTTCTTTTGGAAGCACAGGGGGGATTTTTCTCGAATATTTACTTTTGAACCTGGTTGAGCGCCTGGAGGTAAATTTCACAAAAGTGTGGGGATCCCTCTATGACTGTTCCTCATTTTGATTTCACTGTGTTACAATAACATAGCCCTGTGAAACTAGTGAGCTTTGCTTTTTGAAACAGTGTCATCCCACATAGTTACATTAAAACTTAAACTGAAGTAGAGATTTATTTGGTTGAATAGAAGACGTTTATTGTAGCTGTGGTTTCTGATTTTGTGTTTTTCTTTTCAGTATTTGGACGGTGAGACTGCCTCGGCCACATTCATTGACAGCAGCGGACAGTTTGTTTCCTCTCAGGTGATAGGAACTAGCCGGCATCCTTACTGCGGCTATGAACATCAGACTCTATCCAGCCAGGAGCGCGTGGAGGAGGACTCCTTGCTGACTGCCTTACAGTGGCAGATACCTGACGTGGGCCCTGTCCCCTTTTTGAAGAGCAGTGACCCTTCTTCCAGCTACTTTGTCATCTTGAACTCTGCAGACTTCTTCAAGGTGGGAAGCCAGCTAGAGGTGCTGGTTCATGTACAAGATTTTCAAAGACAGCCCAAGAAGTATGGTGGAGACTACCTGCAGGCCAGAATCCACTCCCCTAAGCTGCAGGCAGGGGCTGTGGGCAGAGTGGTGGACTACCAGAATGGGTTTTACAAGGTCTTTTTTACGTTGCTCTGGCCAGGCAAAGTTCAAGTGTCCGTATCTCTGGTCCACCCCAGTGAAGGGATCAGAGTTCTTCAGCACCTCCAAGAAGAGAAACCAGACAGGGTCTATTTCAAGAGTCTCTTTCGTTCAGGAAGAATTTCTGAAACTACTGAGTGTAACGTGTGTCTTCCTAGGATCCTGCCCCTGTGTAACTTTACAGATCTGTACACTGGAGAGCCCTGGTTCTGCTTCAAACCAAAGAAGCTCCCTTGCAGCAGCAGAATCAACCATTTCAAAGGTGGCTACCAGAAGGGCCTCCTGACCGCTGCAGAGAGTGCTTTCTTCCAGAGGTACATGCTTCTTGTCCTGGGGGGTGCTCTAAGAGTCCCTTTTCCCTGACTTTGTCCCACTTAGGAGACATTGTCACACTTGGGAGGCTTTCTTGTTTTGATTATGTGCTACTTACATCCTCTAAACTTGGCTCAATTCAGGAGAGGTGGTGAATAAGAAAGTAAACACAGATTTATGCTTTGTGATTGATTTTTTAAAAGCGAAGCTTAGGGTTTATTTCAGTTCAAATTAAAGACCTTTTACCCTTGAATTTTCATTTTTTACCCTCATACTTATGTTTCACGTCAGAACTGTGTAGCACATCTATAGCTCTATAAGCAAGATCATTAATTAACAGGACATATACAAATCGTCCAAGAACAGGGCTGATAAGAGGCCTTATAGTCAGGCCAGTGTTTTAGCTTCATGTCTAGTAAACTAAAGTAACTTTTTAAAGCTTTTTTAAAGTCATCACCCAAGGATATGTGTTCTTTATAAATTGATTTTTAGGAGAGGAAGGGGGAGAGAGAGAGAAAGAGAGAGAAACATCATTGTGAGAGGGATCCATTGATCAGTTGCCTCCCACAGGCTCCCCTACCTGGATCGAACCTGCAGCGTGGATATGTGTCCTCACCAGGAATCGAACCCGCAGCCATTCAGTGTATGGGATGATGCTCCAAACAACTGAGCCACTGGCCAGAGTTAAACTAAAATAATTTTAAGTGACATATCAGTTGTTAAAATCATATAAACATTTATTAATAGGAAGAAGACTATGAATATAGCAACATTGCTGGGTTAATTTAATGATGAGCATGGGAAGCCAGGAAATACCACAGCAAACCATATATTTTAAGTTAACAGTTTTATCTTCTTGAGCATAAGTATAAAACTCTTAGCATAATGATCAACATATGTACTAATGTGCAGAATGGAGCGCACATTAGTATGGATTAAATTTTCTTCAACATTCCATGTAGTGCTGAAATAAAATAATACTTTTAAGATATAAAAAGTTATAAAAGCTACATGGTCAAAATTATTTGAAAGAATAAAATTTTTTTTAATGAAACTTATACTTTTTAAACATTCTTTGGTAGAGAGAGATTTTTGTTGATTACATTGGGCACCCTGAAACATTTTATATTTTATGTCCAGTCATTACTTGATGTGGGAAAATTTCCTATCGTAAGGTATGTGGTCTATAGGAGCTTCTTCTGGAGTCCACTCTGCTCCAGTTTACCCACACACTTGATGGACTCATGCTATGCTTTTAAATGGCCAGCAGAGGGAGCACTACTTAATGTATTTATTGTACTTTGAGAAGTACAAAAGGACTTTAGCTTTAGTTTTAATCCTGTGTTTGATCTCAGACATGCTATTTATTGATAACTATGAACAAGTTATTTTATTTCTGTGCACTTTTTGTCTGTGAATGAAAACTGCTCATTTATGAGTTGTGTTGTCAGTCTACTCAGTGGCCTAACAGAGGAGAAAGCACAACTTATAATTTACTCGGATTCCAGGTGAGAGAAAGGTTAGAGAATGAAATAGTGTCAAATTTAAAATATGTCTAACATAAATCCTACCACTAAAACAAACAAACAAAAAACACCAAAAAAAACCCAGCTGTGAATCCAGGATAAAATAACATCTGTCTCTGCCCTTTCTTGCAAATCCTAGATGAGGCTGGCTGATGGCACTTTGTAGTAGAATCATTAAGAAATTCTACTTGCCCTAGCGTGTTTGGCTCAGTGGATAGAGCATCAGCCTGTGGACTGAAGAGTCCAGGGTTTGATTCCGGTCAAGGACATATGCCCGGGTTGTGGGCTCGATCCTTAGTAGGGGGGTGTGCAGGAGACAAGCTGATCAATGATTTTTTCTCATCATTGATGTTCCTATCTCTCTCCCTCTCCCTTCCTCTCTGAAATCAATAAAAATATATTTTTTTAAAAAAGAAATTCTACTTACCTGGGATTTTGCTGGAAAAACTTATTTGAGGTGGTATAAGTTTTTGGAAGCCAAATATTTGACAGAGTCCTGATACCGATTTTATTTTTTGCATTGTTTACTCTGTTAAAATTCTGAAACTTTGCACCAGGCTAACTGAAAGAGAAAGAGAAAGATTGAAATTGATCACTTGAAAGATCTTTGTGTATACTGTTTTGAACTTATGGCCTGAATATGGTAAGCTGATATCCATTTTTACTTCTTTTCTTGGTGGCTCATAATGTTGCTTAATTCAGAAAGGATTAAGAAGCTTAATCTTGGTCTTAGGGTTCCTAAATGATGAATAAATAAGGTGAGCTAATGCTTGTTTTTTACTCTTAAGGAAAAAAAAGTATTGGTTTTGGAAAAAAACAACAATACTTTGCTTAGAAGGTCCTATTAATACAAGGGAAAACCGTTTGAAAAAATGAAATTATCACATACAAAGCTTCCCTTTATTTTAGCATGATTTATAATTCTTTTTTTACTTTGTATTAAAAAGACTTCAAATCTTTAGAAACTCTGTAAGAATAATAACAATGAGCACCCTTATACCTTTAACTTATATTTACCATTGTTAATGTTTTACCACAAATGCTATATCTCTCTCTCCCTCTGTATGTGTGTTTATATGTGTGTGTCTATGTATAATTTTACCACCCAGACCATTTGAGAGTAAGTTGAAAACATCATGGCACTGAACTCCATGAGTATGCATCTCCTAGGAACATGGACTTTCTCCAACATATAACCATAAGACAGTTATCATACTTTGGATATTTATCATTGATACGATATTATTATTTAATATATAGTCCATATCCAAGTTTCTGCAGTTGTCCCAATAATATGCTTCATAGCTACCTTTTTTATTTTAACTCAGTGGTTGGCAAACTCTTTAGTCAACAGAGCCAAATATCAACAGTACAACAACTGAAATTTCTTTTGAGAGCCAGATTTTTTTAAACTTAAACTTCTTCTAATGCCACTTCTTCAAAATAGACTCGCCCAGGCTGTGATATTTTGTGGAAGAGCCACACTCAAGGGGCCAAGAGCCTCATGTGGCTCTCAAGCTGCAGTTTGCCGACCACGGTTTTAACTAATTGAGTCAATATTTACACACAATGTGTTTAGTTATCTCTTTAATCTCCTTTAATCCAGAAGAGGTCTCCAGTTTATTTGTTTTTTACAGTGCTAAGAATTTTGATGTCACTATTTTGTAGAATGTCCCTTAATTTGGATTTGCTGCTTTATTGTTTCTGTATGACTAGAGTGAGTTAAACATTTTTACAGGAAAATTGCAGAGGTAAAGTTTTCTTTGTTTCCTTTGCTTAAAGTTCTAAATTCATGAATGCAGTTGATGTGTGCCCTTTTAAAAGTTGTGTGCTCTCTTAAGTGTCACTTATTTAAGCTATGAAATTTTGTTATTCTCTAATGTAACCTCCTATAGTTTCTTAATTGTTATTTTGTCTCTCTCCCCCATTAAATGTCATTTCCATAAAGGAGGAGATGCTGTGGAGTTTGTTTACTATTATATCCCTGGCATCTAGGAGTGCCTGACATATAGTAAAGTTTAAGAATTATTTAAGCACAAATCTTTTTTGAATTAACTTTTGATGAAACAAAAAATCATGACTGCAAGTACCCATATCAAGAGTTTAGAAAGTTAGCATTTTATTTTTTTAATTTGTTTTTGGTTTAAGTGTAAAAGACCTAGTTATTGTGATCCAGTTTCTGGAAGAGTTCACCTGGTTTTCAATATTTTTCTCTTGGGCTCCAGCCTCTCCCACTTTTCACACAGCCCTCCATCAAATATTTTCTAAGCACAGACTCTAGACCAGGGCCTGTGCTAAGGTGAGGGAGACACAATCTGTGTCTTCAAGGAGTTCATGTTTTAGTAAGGGGAACAGACCCTGAGGAGCCATAGTAATGATGGACAGAGTACTGCATGAGCACGTGTCTGGGGCCAATCTGGCATGTGACTTACTGCTACACAGGCTTGCAGCCTGAGAACTAGGAACTGGGTAGTGACAACATAGATATTCTCGTCAGTGTGAGCCTTCTCCGAGTCTGAGGGTAGTAAGCAATTCAGACAAGAATTTGTCATTTTGGGAGTTTGGGTTAAGAGGTAGGCAGTGAAAAATTAATCTATTTAATTCCTATCCAGATTATAAGACCTGTTTATTTCTGGAGACCTAGTTACTAATTATTAATTGTGTTGATTAATATTTATGAGAATATTTAATCTCAATGAGCCTCTATGAAATCATATCCATTTTTTATTTGTAAATAAAGACACATTTTGGAAAATAACTATTTCTGAATCTAAGTCTGTACTCTTTTTATTCCTCTTTAAGTGGTGTCAATATCAAAATGCCAATCAACTCCAGCGGACCTGATTGGGTGACTGTAGTTCCCAGGAGAATAAAAGGTAAAAAGGAATGAGCTCTATGATTTGTTGCTTTGCTTGCTAAATGGGTTGAGGCTCTGTAGTTTCACTAATGTTACAAAACCCTTCCCTCCCCTTTAATGTGACATGGTTACTTCTGAGCACAAAATACTGAAAGAGCTGTTAAATTAAATCCGTTAGACCTTATGTGCATAATCCTGGCTTTTGCTATTTATTCTTATGTAAAAGTTGTCTTCTTCCTCACTCCTCTCTTCTTTGGCTCCTCAAGAGCCTTTAGAACTGTTCTGTCCATTATGGTAGGTATTAGCCATATGTGGCTATTTAAATTTAAATTAATTAAAATTTAAAAATTATTTTAAAATTTAATTTTTTACTTAATTTTATTTTTTTCCACTTATCCCCGCTATATCCTCTTTCACCTCCCTCCCCCCCCCCCAACACACACACTTACCACACTTGTCCATGTCCATGAGTTTAAAAAAAAATTAATTCTTGAGTCACACTCGCTCAATAGCCACAATTGGCTAGTGGCTACCATTTTGGATAGCATTTTGTAAAGAATATATCCATCATTGCAGAAAATTTTGTTGGATGCCACTGCTCTTGGATAGCACTGCTCCAGATATATTCAAGAAATGTGTGTACAATTGTCATGGAAATTTCTTAAATCAAAAACATTGGGTTAGTGAAAGGAAGTTGTTCTCAACATGTAGTCTTTGGACTGGCAGCATCAGCATTACCAGGGGACTTGCTAGAACTGCAAATTCTCTGGTCCTTCCTCAGAAACTGGGGGTGGGCACGGCAATCTATATTTTAACCTTCTAGGTAATTCTGATCCATTGGTATAGGATATTATTAACATTAAAAGAATGAATTTCAGAAGAGTAAGTGTATGTGTTATATTTTTACAGAGTAGATATAATTAGTTAAAGTGACTAGTAGAAAGAAAGGATGAACATTATTACGGAGGCTTACACAGATGGCAGGCAATTGCTTCTTGGCCTTTTGGTTAAGATCAAGTGCAGATTGAAACAACATCCTTTTAGCTGTTGAAAGCTTATATATATACTGAAGCCCAGTGCACAACATCCCAGTTGGGGAGCCCTTGGGGGATGTCCGACTGATGTCTTAGGCCTGCTCCCCGTGGGAGTCAGACACCTTAGCACTGCCGTGGAGGTGGGAGAGGCTCCTGCCACCACCGCTGCTCTTGCCAGCTGTGAGCCCAGCTCAGGGCTTCTGGCTGAGCAGCACTTCCCCTGTGGGAGCATACTGACTACCAGGGGCAGCTCCTGTGTTGAGTGTCTACCCCTTGGTGGTCAGTGCATGTCATAGTGACTGGTGGTTCTGCCATTCGGTCGATTTGCATATTTCCCTTTTATTACATAAGACATATATATATGTGTGTGTGTGTGTGTGTGTGTGTATACACACACATGTACATGTATGTACACACACACACACTGTGATGAGGAAGTGTGAGGACTGCACTTCTCCCTGGAGTGCAGTGTGTGTGTGTGTGTACATACATGTACATGTGTGTGTACACACACACACACACACACACACACACACTGCACTCCAGGGAGAAGTGCACTCCTCACACTTCCTCATCTTTGATACCTCAGGAGGCCCTGTCCCACTACCGCATCTATTCTTCTCTGTTGTCTGGCTTGCCCTCCTTGTGATGTCTCTGGGTATCCAGTGGGATGGTCAGTAGGAGGAGCTTTGGATGGTATACTTGCATCTGACAGGTCTTAAGTTTCTTCCAGGAAGTGGTTGTGGAGAGAAGGCAGGTTCAGTAACTAGTGAGACTTTTGGTAGAATTTAGAGGAGGAAAGCAACTATGAATCAGTAAGAGCAGAAGAGCCTGGCTTTAAGAAAACTATTTTGGAGCAGGTGCTGTATATAATTGAAAAGAAAAGGGCAGTTGCTGTACAGGGGTGGGCAAAAGTAGGCTAAATTATCAGCCACCATTACCTAAAAGATAAATTGTAAGAAATGATATGAAATAATAATAATAGGAAGAGGACAATAATCCTATCTAATAAAAGAGTAATATACAAATTGACTGTCACATCAAGAGACAAGATGGCCACCCCCATGTGGTCAAAGATGGCTGCCCCCATGTGGACACAAGATGGCCACCACAAGATGGCCAGCAGGGGAGGGCAGTGTGGGAAGTTAGGGGTGACCAGGCCAGCAGAGGAGGGCAGTTGGGGGGGGGGACCAGGCCTGCGGGGGAGGACAGTTGGGGGAGACCAGGCCAGCAAGGGATGGCAGTTGCCAGGGGACCAGGACTGTAGGGGACGGCAGTTGGGGGGTACAGGCCTGCAGGGGAGGGCAGTTGTGGGCGATCAGGTAAGCTGGGAGGACAGTTAGGGGTGACCGAGCTAGCAGAGGAGGGCAGTTGGGGGAGACCAACTCAGCAGGAGAGGGCAGTTGGGGGAGGGACCAGGACTGCTGGTGAGAGTAGTTGGAGGGGGACCCAGGCCTGCAGGAGAGGGCATATGGGGGGATCAGGCCTGCAAGGGAGGGCAGTTGGGAGGGACTAGGCCTGCAGGGGAAGGCAGTTGGGGGAACTAGGCCTGCAGCGGAGGGCAGTTGTGGGTGATCAGGCCAGCAGGGAAGGGCAGTTTGTTTGGTGGGGGGGGGAGGGGAGGACCAGGCTTGCAGGGGAGGGCAGTTGGGAACCAGCAGTCCAGGATTGTGAGAGGGATGTCCGACCACATGGGTAGTCGGACATCCCTCAAGGAGTCCCAGATAGGAGATGGTACAGTCTGGGCTGAGGGACACCGTCCCCCCCACCCCCCCGAATTTCATGCACCGGGCCTCTAGTAAAATAAATAATACAATAATTAATAAATGAGAATACAAGAATACATTGTTTTGCATGCTCACAACTCTAAACCTACTTTTGCTCACCCCTGTATATAATATTGAAGAAGTCCAGTTTGGCAGAACTTTACTGAAAGTCACCCTATTGATATGAGTGCCCCCAGCAGGGGGTGCCCAAAGACCCTAAACAAAGCATCATATCCTCCCTTCCACCCTCCCTCCCTTTGTTTCTTTATTCTGTTTTAAGTTTTTTGTTTTTAGATAATTTTAGACTCAAGAGTTGCAGAAATAGTAGAGTTATCATATAACCTTTACCCAGCTTCACTTATGCTGATATCTTAAGTAACCACAGAATACTTACCAAAACTAAGACGTTAACACAGTACAATATTATTAACTAAGCTGTAGAATTTATTTGGATTTCATCAGTTTTTCTACTAATGTCCTATTTCTGTTCCAGAATCCAGTGCAGAATCCCACGTTTCATTTAGTCGCCACACTTCCTGGCCCTCCCTCGGTGACAGTTCCGCAGTCTTTCATATCTTCCGTGACCTTGACCCTTTCAAAGAGTATTGGTTAGATATTTTTAAGAGTATCTATAGCTTTGGGTTTTTCTAATGAATAGAATGAGGTTATACATTTTTGGAAGGAGTAGCACAGAAATGATGTGGTATTCCTCTTAAGGGGTTACATGTCAATATGCATTGCTAACAACCTTAATCTTTTTGAGAGGGTACGTGATACTGATATGTATCGCTAATGATGTTAACCTTAATCACTTGGTTGAAGTGGTGTCTGCCAGGAGTCTTCACTGTAAATTAATTATTTTTATTTACTTCTTTTTAAAACTTTTTACTTGTATCTTTGTATTTACTCTACTCTAGGGACATACTTTGAGACTCTGGTCAGCTGAGGAATGACCCTTTCCCCCATATCCAGATCCCAATCCTTCAGATTTTCCAATGTTACCTTATATGGCAAAATAAACTTTGCATATGTGATTAAGTTAAGGTTCTGAGATGAGGAGAGATTACCTGGATTATCTGAGTGGGCCCTAAATGCAATCCCAAGTGTCCTTTTAAGAGGGAGATTTCCTACAGAAGACAGAAGGCAGTGTGAAGGTGGAAGCAGAGAAAGATTTGAATGTGCCTTGCAACTGACTTTAAGAATGGAGAACGGAAGGGGCCATGAGCTAAAGAATACAGCTCCAAAAAAGGCAAGGCCACCAATTCTTCCCTACATCTTCCAGAGAGAGCGTGACTCTGCCTACACCTTGGTTTTGGCTCAGTGGTAACTGACTTTAAACTTCTGGCCTCCAAAACTGAAAGAGAATAACTTTATGTTGTTTTAAGCCACTGAATTTGTAGTAATTCATTTCAGCAGCCACAGAAAACTAATGCAGAGACTACATAAACGTTCTGTTTCTGCTTACACTCTCACCCACTGATTTTAGTATTCATCAGTAGATCTTGCATGTGGCAGTTATTTTTGTGTTCTATTGATGACTTGCTAGATATCTCATTCTTAAGACATTTGTTAATTGGTATTTTTCCTTTCCCCATTTATTTGTCAATATAAACTCATGATTATTTATTTCACTCTTTGGGTTATAATTCAGTTCAATAACTTTTTGTTGTTCAAAATATTTTGGCAATCGGGAACTTTTTCGGTTTGGCTTCTGTGTCCTTTTGATATGCTCTTACCATTTTCTTGTTTATTGATGACTTCCTTCCTGGCACAACAAGTTATTTCAGGCCCATCTTGTATTTTTTTTTTTTTTTGTCCTGGCCTTAGAAGAGTTCATAGTCTTTCTCCTTTTATTATTTCACTTATGAACCCTATATTTTGGAGGGGTTCTTTTCCCCTATGAAATTTTGTTATTTATGTATTAGTTAAATGATTTTCCTACAAGGTAAAATTATTCTAAGGTGCATATTTAGAGTTTGGTGGATTATTTGAGATGCTAGTGCTAGCCCCATGCATGGGTATAACTCCAGTCAAAAGCAAAGCAACACACCTTTTAATTAGACTAGACCACTTTATCAAGGGCAAGCGTCTGGTTTCTGACAGGCTTTCCCAGTGTCCCAATTACTGTTGAATTTTTATAAACACCACCTGAGGCCCCCAGACTAGCATAGGCTCATGGCTTAGGAATCTTGATGTCTTCTAACTTCACCAACAACTAAACTGGAACTCATAGTTTTTTGAGCAGTTTACTGACAGTTTAGGATAGGACTAGATCTAATATTAGCAGAATAAATGTTAACATCCTTGTAGCTCTTTACTGTTTTTCTTTATCTATTGAAATGTATCTTATACATAATAGAGCACACATCATATAGTTTTGCATTTGTATATATCTTTGTAACCTGTCTAGGCCAAATTCTGAAGTGACTCCCAGTGATCCATGCCCTTATTAAGTCCTTTTATATTTGGATATTAACCCTTTATCAGATGTATCTTGCCAGATATGTTCTCCCCTACAGTGGGGCTCCCTTTTCATTATATTGATGGTTTCTTGTGTAGTGCAGAAGCTTTTTATTTTGATGTAATCCCATTTGTTTATTTCCTCCTTAGTTTCCTTTGCCCTAGGACAGTGGTCGGCAAACTCATTAGTCAACAGAGCCAAATATCAACAGTACAACGATTGAAATTTCTTTTGAGAGCCAAATTTTTTAAACTTCTTCTAACGCCACTTCTTCAAAATAGACTCCCCCGGGCCGTGGTATTTTGTGGAAGAGTCACGCTCAAGGGGCCAAAGAGCCGCATGTGGCTCGCAAGCCACGGTTTGCCTACCACTGCCCTAGGAGATGTATCCCCAAGCGTATTGCTACTAGAGATTTTGTTGCCTATGGTTTCTTCTAGGATTTTCATGTTTTAATGACTTACATTTAAGTCTTTTTTTTAAAATTTAATTTTATTTTTATTGTTTTAAGTATTACAAATAGTAGTACATATGTCTCCTTTTTTTCCCCCCTTGATCTCCCCCCGACCTCCCCTACCCCCCAGGACATGCCTTCACCTGCCCACTCCCCCCCCCCCCCCCCCCGCCCCAGTGTCTTATATCCATTGGTTGTGCTTATATGCATGCGTACAAGTCCTTCGGTTGGTCTTTTACAGCCCTCCTCGCCCAACCTCCCCTGTCTTCCCAATGTAGTTTGACAGTCTGTTCAATGCTTCTTTGCCTCTGTATCTTTTTCCCACCATTTCTTTCCTTTAAAAAGTTTTGCCTTTGCAGACTGGAAATAAACATATTATAACAAAACAAGACAAAACAAAAAAATGTTTGAGTCCCAATTTCAATGTCCAACAGTTCCTTATGTGTACATGTCAGCAGTGATATCTGGATGGTGGGCACATGGTGGCAATGCAGGTGCGACCCTCTCTGGTTTGGTCCTAGGTAACCTGCAGCGGTGCACAGCTGCTGACTGCTCCCATGGCAAGGCGTTGTCAGGGTCTTCCATCTCTGGACTGTTTTTTCCTCTTGTCTTCGTGGTTGGAGCACTCCTGTCAATTCCTCTCTGTTGCAGGAATCCATCTGGTCTTGGGGTTGTTTTCTGAAAATATACAAATATATTCTCGACCACAAGTTAATAAAGGAATCTTTTCTATATAATTGATTTGGGATCCTTTTTATTTTTGTTCAAACGATTTTCCTTTGTCTTATTTAGACACCATGTGTGTTTTTAATGGCCGTCTTGCTGTTAGCATTGCAAATGAAACTTAATTTGGTAAAGTAAAAATTTTCTAGATGTAATTTACTTATAGGATATTTTTTCTTACATGATATTGCCCTACTATCCCCCCCCCTTTTTTTATTAATGGAGGCTTTTGTAAATTTATAATGCAGTCTTGATAACTTTCAATTTTTTTTGCCCAAAAATATGACTGCTTTAGGTTTATTGCATGTTCAGGAATTTTACCATGAGATGAACTACCAATAGAAATTGTAGTTATTACTTTAGGAACAGCTTTTTGTCCAGTACAATTAAATTTACTTGAATATTCACTTATTTCAATTAGCCTATTTAAATTAATCTGAAAACTTGATTACTATTTTACTGTCAAATTTAATACTCTACCAACAATCTTAGTTTACCCTGTAAATATTAGTGGGAAGGATTATTTGCATTCTTGAGTAGGCCCTTAGCATTCCTGGTGCTAGGCTGGATTTAGATATAGGGCAGCTGCTGTTGGCCAAGTCTCTGTCTGTTACCTGGGTCCCGATCTGAGCTGGGCCAAGTCTCTGTCTGTCACCTGTGTCCCAATCTGAGCTGAGCATGGGAAGCAAAGCAGCCATGGGGGCAGGAGACATCCCTCAGAAGGGGTGAGGGTTCAGGCCCCTTCAGGGTTGGGGGGGTGAGGGTCTGCACCCCACCTCTGTTGACCCCCAAGTTCTCTCCTGATGGCCCCTCTGCGACTGTGCTATCTTACGTTGTTCCTTCACTGAGGAATCTTACCCGTCTCTCGCTAACCAGCCATCCTCCAGGGCCAAGCAGGGTGATGTGAGGTTCAGTTCTGTCTCCTTGGTAGCCTATGCCCCCGTGGCCTCCATGCCCAGCACCTGCCTTGGGATCCCCTGGCCTGCTGGCAGGGTCCCGGTGCTGATCACATATGTCGGGGAACTCGGGTTTCTTCTCCAGTGAGGGCCCAGCTCACACGATTGGGCGAGAGACAGATCCATGGTATCAGCCACCACGAGGCTTCAAGCTCAGCATTAACAGAAAGCTCAGGCAACAGCTGAGGATAATTGGATTGTGAGAAGAGGGTCCCTCTTGGCACAAAAGGCAAGAGGGGCTAATATAGGATGCTCAAGTGCGGGTTCATCAATCTTGTTTATCTTTTCAAAGAACCAGCCCTTGGTTTCATTGTATTTTGTATTGTGTTTTCAGCCTACATGCCATTTACTTCTGCTCGAATCTTTATTATTTTCTTCCTCCTACTTACTCTGGCCTTTTCTTGGTGTTCTCCTTATAATTCTTTAAGTTGTAGGGTTAAATAGTTTATTATTAATATTTCTTGTTTTTTAAGATAGGCCTGTAGTGCTATTACCTTCTTAGGGACTGCCTTTGCTGTGTCCCAGAGATTTTGTGTTGTGTATTCATTTTCATTTGTTTCCAGGAAGTTTTTTATTTATTTCTTTATCTTATTGGTAACTTATTCATTGTTTAATAACATGCTATTTACCCTCCATGTGTTTTAATATTTTTGAGTGTTTTTTACTGTAGTTGATTTCTAATTTCATTCCCTTGTGATCTGAGAAGATGTTTGATGTGATTTCATTTTTCTTGAACTTGTAGAGACTGTTTTGGTGTCCTAACGTGGTCTGTCTTTGAGAATGACCTATATGCACTTGAGAAGAATGTATATTTTGCAGCTTTGGGGTGAAATGTTCTATAGATGTCAATTACATCCATCTGATCCAGTGTGTCATTTAGAATCATTGTTTCCTTGTTAAATGTTGTCTGTAAGATCTCTCCATTGAAGTAAGTGGGGTGTTAAATTTCCCCACTAGGACTGTTTTGCTGTCGATCTCTCCCTTAAAGTCCTCTGAAAGTTCTTTTATATTTTAGGTGCTCCTATATTGGATGTATATGTGTTTACCAGGTTATATTCTCTTATTAGTATTTAGTATTATACTAGAGGCCTGATGCAGGACATTCGTGCACTTGATGGGTGTTAGGGGAGGAGGAGGTCCATGAGCCCAGCCTGTGCCCTTTCACAGTCTGGGAGCCCTTGGGGGATGTCTGATGGCTTAGGCCCACTCCCCAACCTATTGGATGGAAGGGTCTGCAGTATGAGGGAATGCCTAAGTACAGGAAACTGGAGTGTCTGCCTTCTGAGCTTCAACCCCAGAGTCCCCAACCCTTGCTTCTGCTCACACAGCTCTAGTCCACTTTACCCTCTCTCTGTCTGAGTTCAAGGTGAGTGGCTATACACGAAATTTTGTGCATTGGCCCTTGATGAGGGTGCCTGCATTTTTAGCAGCCTCTCCCTGGCAGATAGCAACACTGCTGCTTTTCACAGCCAGATGATGTGTAGGCACCTTTCTCAGTTCTGGTGCTCTGGGCTGTGGGGCCAAGCTTGGGGTTTAGACCCGAGTTCTCATTGGAATCCCCCACAGGTGAGATATCCCTCTCTTCAGCTATTGTCTGTGGGAGCCTGGCCAGCCCTTTCATGCCTCTCACTTTCCTACCAGTCTCTATGTGGTCTCTGCCTTCCCGTCCTTTGCTTTTTTCACCTTTAAAATATATTTGGACTTACTATTCTCTGAGGTCCCTTTCAATATTCTCTGTATTTGCAGGTATTTCTTCCTATAGACTTTTTTAGCTTTCCTCCATAAAACGCTTATTAGCCTTTAGGGAATTAAAATATAAAGAAAAACCCCCCACAGAATCCCAGGGTTTTATAGGGGGATTCAAGGGTAAATTCAGATTCAAACTATTATAACTACTGTGTAGCTAGGACCTTCTCATATCCCCTGCACTTGACTGTTTGTACCTAAACAGCTTGACACACAGTCCTCATTCCTTACCTCCCTGAGATGGCACCCAAGCATTCCCGTGCTCCTTGTGTTCCCTGGTCAAGGAGTTACCAGGTATTTGACTCTGTTTCTTCTCTGTCTTGGCTTTCTTTCCTGTTATGAACCATGCACTCCCCTGTGGCATGCCTTTACTGTTCTTTCTTCTATAGATAATTCCAGGCCAGAAAATTAAGGGATGTATGTACACATAAATATACCCCATCTTTAATTTGCACTGTGTCTCTCTCTGGCTCTTTCTAGATAACTTAGGGAAATTTATCTCTTTGCTTTTCTATTTCTCATTTTGTCCCATTTGTGGCCCACATGGCCCTCATTATGGCTAATGAATGACATGGGATGTTACCCTTTGAAGAAAATTTAAGCCGTGGCCTTTAGAGAGAAGCCAAGGCATTTAGAGAGGCAGGGACCTTACATGTGAATAATCATAGCCATCCCTTCTGTTTTGCATGAAAATCTTTATATCTGCCTTTACAACCACCTCTGTGTAAACTCAGTTTTATCTTTTAAATTATTTTTATCCCACATGTATAGTACACCAGGGGTTATATTATTGATTTAATAGGCTTTCATATCTCAGTTATCTTAAGTGAAAATGCATTTTGATTTCTAAGAAATGCTGACTTTGTAAATAACTTTTGACTGCTTATTAAAATCCTGTCAGGAAATGTTTTTGCCCCAGTTGACCATAAGAGGGCAATGTAGGTACATACATTTCACTTAAAAATACATTCTGTTATCTAGAGCTGCAAGTTTAAAGAATTAAGGTCAGGTTCAGTAACTGATTTGCTTTGCTTGTCTTAACTCTGGTAGTAAATATAATAACATTTGAATAGAAATTGGTAATTGTTTTCTGTGTGATATGCACTTTTCTTTATAACATGTATTTGACTCAGAATAGTCAAGTCTACTGAGTTAACCTTGGTAAAAATTATAACTTCAAAATCACTTTATAAAAAAAGTTTTTATTGATTTTAGAGGAAGGGAGAGGGATAGGGAGATAGAAACATCGATGAGAGAGAGAGAGAGAGACATCAATTGGTCGTCTCCTGCAGGCCCCCTACTGGGAATTGAGCCTGAAACCTGGGCATGTGCCCTGATTGGGAATCGAACCACTGCCGTCTTTGTTCACTGGCTGGGCCAAAATCACTTTTAATTTCCATCCTCGTAAATGTTTTCATGGGCCCCAGGTGTCTGCTCTGGTCCTCTCTGGCTTGTGTAGCCTTGACCTGCTGATAAGGTGTGCTTTAAGTAAGGTGTGGTAACATGGTAAAGCCACACTTGGTACATGTTGAGAAATAGTTTTTGAATAAGCCAAATATATATTTCAATGAAGAGGGCTTCTTCTTTAGCCATCAACTCGATTCATCTTTATCCGTTCATTCTCCTCATTCGTTCATCTATTCTCTCATTTATTTAATAAATATCTATGTATCTACCAAGGTCTGGCAATTGCTATGCTTTATCATTCATTCAAAGTCCCACAGTTTGAAGAATCTTAGGGCAACAAATGGGTCAGGAAATTATAGATTTCCTGTGTGAACAGAACCATCTGGATGGAGCCCAGTCTAAGCCGTATCTAGTCACTCTCCCTTCTACCACTGTCTGTGTTGATATGGATCATACTGAATGAGAACTCAATTCTGATACATTAACTTCCACAGCACATGATTCACAGACCTCTCCTGCATATTGGCAGTTTTGATCCCCTCAATTTTGATAACAAATAAATGGGAGGTAGAATATATTCTTTTGTTGTTATTTGTTTTTGATAATGACATTTGCCAAATAAAACTTTTAAAAAACCTATTTACTTTTTACTTAGGCCCTGAACCTGCAAAAAATTAGCAGATGCAGCCCTAAAGGTGTGGTTCAGTTGGTTGGAGCATCCTCCCGTACACCAAAAGGTTGTGGGTTTGATTCCCCATTAGGACACCTATGGGAGGCAACTGATGGATGTTTCTCACATTGATGTTTCTCTTTCTCTAAAATTAATGGTTATGTGTCCTCAGGTGAGGATTAAAAAATTTAAATTGCCCTGGTCAGTGTGGCTCAGTTGGTTGGGTTATTGTCCTATATACCAAAAGGTGGCAGGTTTGAGTCTTGGTCAGGGCACATACCCAGGTTGTGGTTCTTTCCCTGGTTGGAGGGTGTGCAGGAGGCAACCAATCAATGTTTCTCTCTCACATCTATGTTTCTCTATCTGTGTCTCTCTCCTTTCCTCTCTCAAAAAAATTAGCAGATGCCTTAGAAAAAAGATTAAATATGCACTATCTGTCAAACAGGGCATCTTTCTTGAAGTGAATAAAACCAAAATAATTTTCAGTAATATGAATAATAACAAGAAATCAAATTAGGTGAAAATAGTCATAAGTAGGGGACTACAATTTTTGAGTTGTATAAGCATTTGGATTGTGAATTGTGGTTTAATAGGTGAGACTATAGAATTATTAGATTTATGATCAATGTTTGAATCTTGGGGTATGTAAGGAAGTGATATAAAATGATTGGTGATTTTTTGAAGATTGTGGATTTGAATAAGTGTTAGGAATGAATATGTGAACACCTTCAGGAAAAGGCCAAAAAGAAAATGGCTGACATCTACAAACATCTACTTTTTTTTAAATCCTCACCGGAAAATATGTTTCATTGACTTTAGAGAGAGAGAGAGAGAGAGAGAGAGACGTTGATCAACATTGACCAGTTGCCTCATGTACATACTGTGACTGAGGATGGAACCTTCAACCTAGATATGTGCCCTGACTGGAAATTGAACCCGCAACCTTTTAGAATGGCATTCCAAACAGCTGAGCTACCCAGCCAGGGCTACAGACATTTAATTTTGAGAGGTGATGTAGCACAGTGGTTAAGAACATGGGGCTTTGGGGCTCACCTGCTTGGATCATCTGTTCCTGGCTTTGGTACTTGCCTGCTCTGGGGCCTAGGTCATGTTGCTTAACTGTTCTGAAAGGTTGCTTACCGTGAGCATCTTGTGAGATAATACATTTAGTTGCCTACAACAGTGTCTGGTGCAAAGTAAACTTGTAAGCAATATTAATAGTTCCTATCTGTTTTGAAGCAAGGAAAGCTTGTTGTTTCCACAGTGGCATTTTCCAAAGGAGATGTTAGGGCAAAAGGATGTTGACTCTTTCTCTGAAAGGTGTCTTGGCACTGTGTTATCATGTGTAGCTGGGCTACAACCATAAATACTCACTGCTGGTGTACTTTAATATTGTTCATTGTACATAAAGACCTCCTGAACCTTTTGTATTGTGGGGAATAATTATTTAGACTGTATGTCATTGGCGTGGTTCTCCGGTGGTTCCCTGAATTAATATTTGATTGTAGGACCCATGGGTTAAAACTTTGCTTTGAATGGACTGAGAAACAGTGGACTATTACTATGCATACATAGAATGTGAATTTAAATTGTTACTTGCCTCACAGTCATTTGGATGAGAAGCTCTTCTCCTATCCTGGGATATGCTGGACAATGCTTGTATCTACACATTTCCTTGTTTTTTGCCTGCCTTTATTTTTGGCTTTGATAAAAACATGCATAATCAGACAGAATGCTCAAAAAAAGAAAAATCCCCCTTCCCCTTCTGTACACCAACACCCTCACACCCATTTCAGATCTTCCTATTTCTGTACAAAGGAGAACAATTTGTAATAAGGGGAAGTCTGGGATTTCTTTGAGATGTGATGGCAGGAAATGTTACCCATATGGTATCAGGCTAACAAATATTGGGGCATAATTGTGTTGCTAGAACATTATGGTTTATTGGAGGAGAATCTCAGAATATCTATCTTATTTTCTTATTTTTCTTTTCAGAATCTAACAACCTAGAACTATCTCAAGGCTCAGGAACTTTTCCTTCGGGGCATTATTACCAAGATCAGTGGAAGCCTAGAAACTTTAAGATACGCCAGTTTAATGACCCTGACAACATTACTGAATGCTTACAAAGAAAAGTGGTGTATTTATTTGGTGACTCAACAATCAGGCAGTGGTTTGAATATCTAACTACATTTGTTCCAGGTTGGTACTTTGCTTTCTGTTTCATAACTTTTAGAGATGCATGAAATCAGCTTTCATGCAGACTCACTTGGGTACCTGAAGAAAGACATCAAGTAAAAAAAAAAAAAGTTATTTCTTGTCAGACTAGAGAGATATCCTAACCCTGGAAAGATGTGTGATTTTTTTTTTTTTTTTTTATCAATATTGGGGTTGTGTTGTATTGATGGAAGTACTGGGATCTTGTTGAAGTTTATACCACTAATTAGCTGTGTGACCCTGGACAAGACAGTTGGTTCTCAAAGGGGCTTCAGATTTAATTTTTAGAAGGAAAGGAGGAAGTAGATGTGACCCCAAAGAGTGAAAAGTTAATTCCAGTTTTTGTTTTGCATGTATTTTTTTTTTTTATTGAAACAGACATATCTGAGTTCTAGTCGATAAAGCATAAATTAAAAATCAAAAGAAAGGAAGTAATTTGTATGGCATGATGGTTTGATGTTGGCCGGGCAGGGCCTTCCATATGTTGCTTGATTCTTAATTCTAATGATGTAGTTTGGTATTTCCTTTCACAGCAGTGAATACATTGTATTGATCATTTTTTACCATACCCTTTGCAGAGATTTTCACCTGATAAAGCCCTGTAATGGTGCTTGATCTTAATCTAAAGAAAGAATGGTAGATTGAGTTTTTAATTCAATTTAAATGGGGTTAAATATTAAATAGTAGTGAATTAGGTAGAAAAATCTAGAAGAGGAGCCTGGGACTGCAGGGTGGGGAGAATGAAGCCTTTACTTTAACTCTCAAGAGTAATATAGTACAACTAGAGGCCTGGTGCACAAATTCATGCACCCAGTGGGGTCCCTTGACCTGGCCTGCAGAATTGGGCCAAAACCAGCTCTCCGACTTCCCCCGAGAGGTTACAGATTGCAAGAGGGCACAGGCCAGGCCGAGGGACCCCACTGGTACACAATCAGGACCGGGGAGGGACATGGGAGGTTGGACAGCCAAGGAGGGACCACAGGAGGGCTCCAGGGCATGTCTAGCCCATCTCGCTTAGTCCCAATCAGCCGGACCCCAGCAGCAAGCTAACCTACGGGTTAGAGCATCTGCCCCCTGGTGGTCATTGCATGTCATAGCAATTGGTTGATCAGTCAACTGTCTGCCCCCTGGTGGTCAATGCACTTCCTAGCGAGAGGTTGAGTGGCCTTAGCATATCATTAGCATATTACACTTTGATTGGTTGAACAGCTGACTGGTCGACCAGATACTTAACATATTAGGCTTTTATTACATAGGATTTTAGTTTGATGTTACTTCTTCAGATTGATTGGAAACTCCTTAAGGGCAAGGCCTATGAATTCTTCTGAGCATTGCTGGCTTCTAGCCCTGTAGTGGCTCACTGAATAGGTACTTAGGAAATGTTAATTGAATTGGGTTGCCAGAAGTTTCTATAAGGCACTTATAAGAATATTTAGGAATATGAGACAGCCTTCTTTCTTCATAGGCATATTAAGTGATTAGTTGTATAGTTTTTTAGGAGTAACAAGGAATCAGTGATACCTAGGCTCTTCAGAAGATCTCAGAGGAGCTGGACTTTGAAACACAACTTAGATCCAGGGGAGGAAGAGAAGGGAATTCTAACTTGTGTTGTAGTCTTTGTTAATCTTATAACAGAGATAGAAGTTCTCTAAGATATTAACATGATTGTCCATCTGTAGGGTGGAATACCTTCTTTCTTTGGCCGATAGCAGTAAGAGGTATTTGGTTACACAATAACAAAAAAAGGTATTTGATTACTATTATGTGTTCTTTAAAAAGCAGAAATTATAGCCCTTGCTCTGGAAGAAATATTTCTCTGTTAGAACAATAATGTGTAAATGTTAAGTTGATTTTTAGATACTCAACAATCAGTGCAAAGAGGTAGATTTCTTGACCTAATAGAGGTAAACTGATTATTTTGCTTTTGAGTTATAGACATAGGCGTAGAATCTATCACTGATGTTATTTGTAATATCCTATTTATGGAGTGATTTAAATGGTAATAACTAGGTTAGAATCAAGGTCCAGTGAGGTAAAGAGGGCCAAAGTTCAGTGAACTACATTTGTATTGTACCTTTTTGTTGTACTTTACTTTAAAAACTGTTCTGAAGCCACCAAGTAAAGAAAAATAAAAATATATGTGCTTGGTTTGAACATTTTTATGAATTTGAGTTTTCCTCATTTCAGATTTAGTGGAGTTTAACTTGGGTAGTCCCAAGAACGTGGGTCCCTTCCTTGCGGTGGACCAAAAGCACAACATCCTGCTCAAGTACCGCTGCCATGGTCCACCCATCCGCTTCACCAGTGTCTTCAGTAGTGAGCTCCATTATGTGGCCAATGAGCTGAATGGTATTGTGGGAGGGAAGAACACCGTGGTGGCCATAGCTGTGTGGTCTCATTTCAGCACCTTCCCCTTGGAAGTGTATATCCGGCGGCTCAGGAACATTCGTCGAGCAGTGGTCCAGCTCTTGGATCGAAGCCCTAAGACCGTGGTAGTTATCCGGACAGCCAACGTCCAAGAGCTGGGGCCTGAGACGAGCCTTTTCAGCAGTGACTGGTACAACTTTCAGCTGGACACCACCCTTCGGAAGATGTTCTCAGGGATTGGAGTATATCTCGTTGATGCCTGGGAGATGACCCTAGCCCATTATCTACCCCATAAGCTACATCCAGATGAAGTTATTGTGAAGAATCAACTAGACATGTTCTTGTCCTTTGTGTGCCCCTTGGAGACCTAGTCTGCCCTGAAGAGGACTGGAGGAATTACTTTCAGTGACCTTTTCCATCACCTGCATTACGGAAAGTTTATGGGTATCCCTGTGGAGATATGGCCATCATTGATGTGTAAAAAAAAAAAAAAAAAAAAAAAAATTAAGAGCTGGACTTTATATAATGACTTATGAAGAGCTTAGAAAACACAGGTTACATTATATCTATGTATAGGATATTTTCCAGTCTTGACTTAGTTACAGAGAACCATTAACAGCATTCACACACTGTATTGCCTTTTTAACCAAAGATGCAAATAAGTGTGTTTTAACTAGGTTCTCCTGGGAGAGGAGATTACTGTGCTAAAAAGTGTCAAAAATGTTCTGATCTAAATGGAAGGGACAGTGGAGTATTTGTAGCTTATCTGGCAAAAGAGATTGAGCACATCAGCACGAACTTCAGTGGGGCGAACTAACCAGGCTTATAATCAGTGGCTCCTGTAACACACTGAGGACTCCCGTGTCTCAGAGTTTCTTTTGATAATCTACTTCTGAATTACTTGAAATGACCAGTGTCCTTGCTCAGAATTTTTAGTGAAATATTTACAATGTTCTGTTTTTATTTAGAAAAGAATCAAAGGGGAGCTATGAAAACAGTATGCATAAAATATTTGTGTTCAGTTGATATTTGCATGAGGTGATTGTTACTTACTTAATTCAGCTAAACTTTACATTATGAATACTTATTCTAAAATAACTGCTTTTGGAACTGGAAAGGTGAAGTCTGTAAACAGAAATGAATTTTTATGTTCTGAAATTTGAGGGTTTTAAGAATTGACTTTTATGTATAAAGTGCTATTGTTTATTATAAAGTTGTGAAAAGTATTTCCATCTATTTCAAGTGGATTTTTTTTTTTTGGTTGTTATTTTTGTACCAGATGTTAGACTTTGGTCCTTGAGTTTGGCTAAGGAAATAAGTCAGACCCAAGGAACTCAAATACAACAAAAATTTATTTAGAAAGTAACGGGTTGAGTAAGTGAGTCATAGAAGAAGTGAGCCAGCTGGACTATGTGGACTCAGTAAACAAGTTACAGAGACAAAAGAAAAGAAGGGCCCTTGGAATTTAGGAGGAAAAAAAGGCAAATAAAATATGCCTGGGGGAAGGAGAGAGGGAAAGGCTCAGGTGTGCTCCCAAGAGAGCCCACCTGGGGAAAGAAGGGGGTAGGGAAAGGCACAGGCATGCTGTAGAGTGGGGGGAGAGGAAAGGAGAGGGAACCTTTCTTCTGCCAAGGCACATTTGGGTATTTATAATATCACTAGAGGCCCAGTGCGGAAAATTCATGCACTGGAGGGGAGTCCCTCAGCCCAGCCTGCCTGCCCCCTCTCACAGTCCTCAGGGGCAGGAGATGACCCAGCGATCAGAGGAAGGTGATGCCCCATCATACCTCTGTTGCTGCCACTGCCGGCAGTGTAAGCCTCGACTGGCCCTGGTTACCTGAGCCTTAGGTGGCCCTGGACGGCTGGGCAGCCACCATCCGAGGCTTGCCTGCACCTAGGGCCGACCCTGGGCGGCTGGGGGGCTGAGGGGACTGGAGGACTCCGGAGCAGGCGCGCGACCTTGCTGTGTGCCTGCCGCCCCGGCGGGGCTGAGGGGACTGGGCACCGACATCTTGTGGCTGTGGGCGCTGCCATCTTTAAGGGTGTGGCAGTCAATTAGCATATTCCCTCCTTATTGGCTGCAATGGCATGAGGGTCAATTAGCATATTCCCTCTTTATTAGATAGGATTTGAATCCTTTGTCTTAAGGGTTTTTATCTGGAGTTTTCAAGGGAAGATCTCAATAAAATATATGTCACCTTTCCAGATGTGTCCTTTCAAGTATGGTTGGCACTAGTGCAGGGGGTCATTAGTTATTGTAGCTGGTCCTGATGTCAGCCATGGTGTCACCCCTGCCTGGCTTTGCTGCTTTTCTGGGCCTGGAGCTGAAACTCAACTGAGGCCTGCATGTTATATCTAGTTGGACAGAAACTCTCTGTCTCTGTGGTCAACAAACCCAAGGCTTTGTTCCTAAGATTATTTGATGCAGGTCAGAACCTCATTGTCCTAAGTGCCTAATGCTTAAGGAAGTAGTCGTGCAAGGGAGGCCTATGAGGCTATTCTCTGGCCCTGTCTTGTTGCTCTAAGGTATCTAACACATGACTAGCCACGTGCCAGGGAAGGAGAGATTGGGGAGGGTCTGAACCACATGACCAGAAATATGAAAGGTCAGGGGGTCTACACCCCAGGACCAGCCATATGCCAGGGTAGGAAAGGTAACTCTGAGGACAAAATCCCACCCTGTAATACTAGTCCTCCCAGTTTTGCCTGTTGCTAGGTACCCGGGCTTTCTGCCCTGGTAACCTTCTATACCTAACGAGCTCTGCTCATGCCTATCTTAACTGCCTACTATATCATTTTCAATTGGATACCAAAATTAGAATTTAAAAAATAATTAGAAATTAAGATTAGATGTTGAATACTATGACAGGTTTTTCTTGATTTGGGCTTAAGATACATATAATTCTCTTATGCTTGTAAGTCAGAAGTTGCTATTTTTACTGGCTGTCTTCAAGTAAATGTTACTTGACTACATTTAAATGAGTTTACGTTAATTTGTAGCCATTTAGTAAGTACTCTTTTCTTTCTGAGCCACAACAGATTACAGTTCAGTTCTAATTATCCTAAATGGACATGGGAAGAAACTGCAGAGGCTTTAGAGCTGAAGACAGGTGCATAAAGCATGGAAAAAAGCACTCTTAGAAGATTGGGTCAAATTAATTTTTTAACACTTAAAACAGAAAGTCTAAGATCTTCCTTTCCTAGCCGTGAGGGCCACCTTCAAGTTTATAAAATACATATCTATGGAAAAAGACTTTTAAAATTACTTTCTGAGTTTGAAGAGGACCAAGTAGTTAAATATATTAAAACTAGAGGCCCAGCGCGCGAAATCGTTCGAGACCCAGATCCGCTGCGCTGGCAGGACACCAGACCTCACCGCATAGAGCCATGGTATAGGATAGCTTAATTTTAATGGTA
Source organism: Corynorhinus townsendii (assembly GCA_026230045.1). NCBI lineage: Eukaryota > Metazoa > Chordata > Mammalia > Chiroptera > Vespertilionidae > Corynorhinus > Corynorhinus townsendii. The sequence goes on along the minus strand of JAPDVU010000002.1, from coordinate 78,575,939 downwards.
TTTAAGTTTTAGAATGTCTAAGGATCACATGGAATACTTGATAAAAATGTAGAATTAGAGACTATGTCTCCTGGGAATTATGGAATCGACCTTGCCCAGTTATTCCGATGCAGTGGTGGTATGCTACACTTTGAGAAACACTGACTAACGGAAGAGGGAAGATAGAACAAGGAAATAATGTTCCTTGTCTATTATATAAGGGGCTTTACCCATAACAATTCTGATCATGATCTAATAGTGTGGGTGGTATTAACTTCATTTTAGAGATGAGGAACTGGAGTTTGGGATTTGAACTAAGGCATGTGAGAGTCCATAACCCTTTTCAACTACAACTTGTTGGACTTTGGTAAAGAGAAGTTTTCTTTTTCATGAAAGAAGTTTTGAGCATTTTCTCAAGGATTGCTAGAGATGGCTAAGTCATCTTCCTAAGAGAATTTCAAGGAGAGAGAGGACACAGTCTCTCTAGGGCTTTGGAGTGATGCTACTTGTGCAAATGATTTCTTGTGATCTTGTCCAGTTTCTGTTATTTTTTATTTAGTGACATAAGGTCCTAAAGACTTGATGACATAGTTTCTTGAAGTATTCTCAGTCCCTCTTCTAATTTGTCTTTCTAGTCTCTAGTGTGGAAGTAGAAAAAAATGTGTAAGTGTAGAATTTAAAATATTATCTAAATCTTTTTCAGAACAATTACATATATTTTAATTTTTTCTGAAAAGCTTTTTAAGGCCAGTACCACATAGTTGTGAATATTAACATGCCAGCCAAATAATATAGTTGTTTTTAAATACATATTTTCCATTATAAAGGGAAACATCTTTTTTAAAAATATTTTTTTCTTTTTCAATTACAGTTGACATATAATATTATATTAGTGTCAGGTATACAACATAGTGATTAGACATTTATATAATTCACAAAGTGATCACTTCAATAAGTCTAATACCCATCTGACACCACATATAGTTGTTACACTATTACTGGCTATATTCCCTATGCTGTACTTTACATCCCATGACTGTTTTCATCATAATTTTTAAAATCTAGAAGAAAATCTACAGATATAACCCATAATTCTATGATCTGAACGCAATGACCATTACCATTTTGGTATGTTTTCTTTTTTTGGGAGGGTGAAATTTTTTTTCTTTATTGATTAAGGTATTAAATATGTGTCCTTATCCCCCATTGCGCCCCCCCCCCCACACACACACACTCAGGTATATTTTCTTACATATGGTTTTTTTTAAACCACATAGCACTAATCACAGAATATGTAATTTTTGTTTTAACATACAAATATTTTTCTATGTTAAATAATCTTCATAACTTAATTATGAAAGTCTTACCAAAAGTTCAGCTAATGAGGTTATTATTTATACAAGTTGCCCATTATGATTGGACATTGAGGCTTCTAATAAAATATTAAAACAGTGGTTTATTACAATTTAATTGAGTTAAAATATGGATTTTTATTTTGGAACCAGACAGCATGACTATCATTTAGTGGATCTCCTCATATTCTAGAATTCAAATGATTGATTTGGTGCTGCTTGTGAAAGGGAAAATCCATAAGACCCTTCTATGCAAATTGTATTTTAAAGATGTCATCCTATTAAGAGTAACCTTTCTTTAGCAAATATAAAAAAAAGACCTTTGGTGTTCCATTATGATCCATTTTACCATTCTAAACAACCATCATCTTATTAAAAACCAATTGACTGACAGTTCCCGGCTTCAGGTACTGTATTAAAATTCCAATTGATACATTTGGGTTCTTGACAAGAGTATATATAGTGAGCCTTTATGTATTCATGTGGTATATGCCAGAGATTAGTCTGTTTCTGGGCCCTATTGAAGGAAATAGCTATTCCTGAGAGAGGTACAGGGAAATAAACATCCAAAGCAAACAGCAAAAACAAGCTCTCTCTCTCCCCTAATAAAAAACACAGGTGCTCAACATTATCTTTGTGGGTCTTGGTAGATTCAGCTTTTAAACATTAGTCACTTATGCCACTTTAACTGCATTTATTCTCGTGTTAAGCATTATTCTCCAAGTGTTTATGTCTGCAGTACCTTCTCAGTAGCCTCAGTGCACTTAGAATGCCTGACCCTCAGTGTGCAATACATAAGACCTCCAAGGTGCTCTTTTTCTCTTTGGGGATGAGACCACAGTCCCTGAGTGCTAGGGGCACCTAGGGATCCTGGGGCAGTGGGGCAGGGGGTGGAAGAAAAGATGGTTTTGAGGACAGAACTTTATAGGATACAGAAGGTAGAAGCACAAGATGCACCTCACCAACTTCAATCTAACCTTTTCTTCAAAGTCCACTTACATTTTAACTTTTAAAAAGTGTGAGCTTAAGTGTATTATATTTTGCTTTTAGATATTCTGCCTTAAATGAGAGAAAGTTAGGCGTCTTTTAAGAAGGACCAGGTATTTCCTATGGGGGTGGGGGTGAGGGTGGTGGTGGTGGTGGTTCCGTTGGGAGCTGGGGAGAAAGCTGCACAGAGATTACAGTAGAAGGTGTCCCAGGAGGAAAAGAAGCCATAGTGAAACCAAATGTCATAGAAGAAATCCTTTCAGTATTGTGCTGTGGTTCATTCTTTTTAAATTCACCCACTCTGCTGCCCGCCCCCCACCCCCCAATAATGTGATCTTCATGTTACAGGACCACCGCTTTACTTGTCGCAGATTCCTTGTCCTTTAATATGTCAGTGAAGGCGCATGATAGCCATACTTTTTGATTGCCATATTTAAAAAGCTATGTTGTAGAAAGTTACTGCCCCCCCCCCCCCCAACACACACACGCACACATATTCAGAGGCCATACAGAAAATAGGAATGAAAGAAGGTGAATCTCATGAGGCAACGCTGATGCCTGACAGTGAATTCACTGAGATATTTTTAAAAGGCGTCCTTAAGAAAAATGTTTTGATAGATTTGTTTCTGATTCCTCTGCTTGGTTCCAGTCCAGGTCTTGGAGCCTGCCCTCGAAGGGAATGTCCGGGACGCGAGCCGGTGCCTTTTCGGCATGGGAATTTCCAGTATGCAGAAAAAAATCCACCACCCTAGCCATCGCTGCCCCCTCCCCGCCCCCTCGCCCCTCCTCTGTGCCCACGCAGCTCCTTTCAAAGGAGGGTTTGACCGTATTCTGTATTTTAGAGAACAGTTCCTGAGCTTCCCCGACTCCACCCTCGCCCCCCTCCTCCCACACGACCCCTAGCCCTCTCTAGAGCCCTATAAAGGGGACCAGGAGAGGGACTGGCCTCTTGTCATGAGGTCGGACGCCCAATTCTCAGAGAAAAAGGCTGCTTAACTGCTGCTGCTTATCATGTAACCTCAAAAGGAAACTAACTGGTCGTCTTTCTCATGCTCTCACGTACTTGGGTTATTATCGCTGATTACAGCTGGAAACAATTGATTTGCCTTTACGTATTTGTATGGCTTGACTCTTCAAAGGTATATTTTTATTATTTGATATTTACTATGAAAAGAATCTTAAATGCTAAGCCTTCCTCCCCCCCCCCCCCCCTTTCCCATATTCAGTCTTTCCTTTGGAATCACTTTCTGATATTTGGATAATCATCTTTGTTTGGGGGAAAAATATTGGGGGGTAGTTTTTTGGGGAGAGAAACTCTGGGATATGTTTATAATTTGCTAATGGTTATGAATAATTTCTGTTTGCCTTGAAGGCTCAGGAAGGACTGAGATGCTGATGGAGGAGATGGAGGGGAGAGTGATGAAAGTAGCATAAATCTAATGTAACAATTTATCTCCTCAGTGAGAAAGAACAGTGATACCTCAAGGCAGTGAGAAAGAACAGTGATATCCCAAGTTTGAGTGTGGGTTTTGAGATATAGTTTCTCACCAAGGGTAGGCATAACATTATTTCTTTCTGGGAAAATATACCTCAGTAGGTGGAAATGTTTTATTTTTAAAATATTTTTATTCAGAGAGAAAGGGAGAGGGAGAGAGAGATAGAAACATCAATGATGAGACAAAGTCACTGACTGGCTGCCTCCTGCACACCCCATACTAGAGATCAAGCCCGCAAATGGGAATCGAACTGTGACCTCCTGGTTCAAGATCGGTGCTCAACCACTGAGTCACACCGGCTGGGCTAGATGAAAATGTTTTATATCATGTTTTCATTAATTATTATATTACTTCTGTAAAATTAAAGACACATATTACAAGACCTCATTGAGAATGAGGAAGATCTGAAACTTAATGACTTGGTGGGGCCCCCAGATTTATAAAAATCTGCATAAAGTATGTTAAGGGATTTTATGCACATAAAAGCACATTTTTAGGTGGGATGGATAAAGGAACTGGCTGTTGTGGGGTGGGGGTGCCCCAAAGAGGATGACATTTAATATGTAAATTTTAAGCTCTTGGTAATATATATTCCCCCAATTTAAATCTGGCATCTGAAGAAATACATTATCAGGTCAGGTGGAATTTTTTTTTCTTCTTCTCTTAGATGGTTCATTTTTAGACAATAAAAGGAGAGGACATTTTCCAAAGTTTATTCACTGCCCTCAATAATCCCTGATAGAGTAGGTAGGGGACTAGCCACACAGATCATCTAAATATGCTGATAACACTGACATCTTTTTATGTGGCTTCAGAGTACAGTGAACGATCCACCATCTCTCTTCATTATAATATCTTGTGTAGACTAAAGACAAGTGGGCAGGGTTCAGGCGAGGAGCCCTGGGCCAATAAAAGAGTCCATATGGGGTGAGTTAGCATAAGAAATCAGAGCACGGCACACATTACGTTAAACATCTGGTGGAAGTGATGACCATGGGCAGCATAATTTAGTTGACCAGATACAGACTTTTTCTGAGGACATGGAGGCAAACCTCTCTCGTTCTACTTTGTCCTGAAATCCCTCCTGCTCTCAGAGCACAAAAGAAACCCCCTCAGAGGTTAAAGAGCCATGGAGAGCTACCAAGGGGAAAGATTTTAGAATTGTTCTGAGATCCACAATGAATTGCTCCTGAGAAAACCAGTTCCTTTTGGCTCATAGCTGATACTGATCCATCTGTCTCTTGACCCCCCCACCCTAACTCCCCCAGGTTAACAGGAAGATCAGGAGGCAGAATGTCAACTTTTCGCTTTCTTGGCCTAATGCTGAACTCTCAAGGGTAAGGTGGATATTCCCAGATTGTTACCTGGGCCTTGGCTGATATAGTCATGTCAAAATGGGCAGTGGGATGGTGACTAAAATTTCTATGATTCTTAGAGCTTCTCAGTCACTGCTAGGCATTTTACTGTGATTTCTTGTGAACTAAGTTTTTTTTTTCTTTTGGTGATTTAGTATATTTTAAACCAATTTGAATTTCCACTACTTTCCATGAGAGGACACATGAAAAATACAGCTTAGAGGGAAATTCAGCTCTCTGCTGACTGACAGTTTCATAGTTATGTAATCTTGAAAGGACTCAGAGAGCCTCATGACCCCTACAGTTTTTGTGAAGGTGCCATTAAAGCTAGCATGTGTGGTTTCTGATGAAAGCACTTCCTGTTCCTTTAATTTGGGACCATCTGTGAGGTAAAACAGTTTCCTTCCAGACTTAGTGGATGAAAATATTTTATGCTCCTTGGGGAAGTTAGTGGATGGGGAATTTACATTTATTAAACACTTATTTTGGGAGTTGACCAGCAAGATCTCATTTAGCCCTCGTAATAGCATCTAAAGTAGACATAATTAGCCTTATTTTACTAGTATAGGTGAGGAATTGGAGGCTTAGAGGGATTGGTCAGTTGGTTCAAGGTCCCCCAGATAGTAAGTGGCAGAGCTTGAATTTGAATGAGAGGGCTTGTCTCCACAGCCAGGGCCCTCGCCACCAGGCAGGCCACTGGGATGTTAGCAGAGATGCAATGAGGAGAGGTCAGCCTTTATCCAGGGCTCTAAACTCCCTAGGCATGCGGCCTGCGAGTTTGACACGCTTGCCCTAGGGTCTCTCCCTTTCCCTAGCTCACAGCTGGTTACCACCTACTCCCTGTTCAGATGTAATCGATGAAGTTTTAAATGATACCCACATAACCCTTTATATTTTAAGAAGACCGCAGGAAAATTTTCATTCCCCAAGAAGAGAGGCTATATAGTGGAATTGATGGGAGTGGTTGGGCTAATGTTTGGGGAGAGGCAGCCTCTTATTAAGCCAGTTTTGGACACAACAGCTGGGATTATAGATAAAGGGGAACCCTACTGCCTGTTCACCTTGCTTCCTCTCAGAACGTTCCCTTCTGTGCTGGAAGGCTAGGGCTTGGAAGAGCATTCCCAGTCTCCCCTCTGTGAAGGGCCCCTGTGGCTGCTTCTGAAGAGAGGAGCTGTGAGCACTTGGCAAACCATTGACTGCTCTATCATCCCTGCTATTGTAGAGTGAGATAATTATATGAATTAACTTCTTTCAGAGGTAGTCCCCCCCCCGCCCCGCCATAGAAATGTGTGTGTTTTATATCTGGTGTTTTTAAAAAAGGTTTTATTTTACACGATTCTTTTCTAGTTTGCCTTTTCTATAGGCCCATTAGTGGAGCAATAAATCTACTTGGATGATTAAAAAATAAAATTCTCTGAAGAGTTAAGGAACAACTTAGATATTTGTTTTTTTAAGGCCGTGCTTCTCAAACTTAAATGTGCATCAGAATTACCTGCAGATCTTGTTGAACTACAGATGTTTCAGTAGGTCTGGGGTGAAGCTTGTAATTCTGCACTGTTAGCAGATTCCCACGTGATGTTGATGTTGTTGACCTAAGATCCACCCTTTGGGTTGCAAAATTATAAGGCTCCTTAAGTTCTAGTTAGTAAGAAAAATTATGTAGTTTTTCTGTGAAATCTGCATGTCATTTGACCATGTAAGGTAGTGATTTTCAACTGGTGTATTGCAAAAAGTTTTTGTTAATCCTCACTCTAGGATATTTTTTCCCATTGATTTTTAAATATATATATTTTTATTGACTTCAGAGAGGAAGGGAGAGGGAGATAGAAACATTAACGATGAAAGAGAATCATTGATCAGTTACCTCCTGCATGCTCCCTACTGGGGATGGAGCCTGCAACCTGGGCATGCGCCCTTGACCGGAATCTAACTCAGGACCCTTCAGTCCCCAGGCTGATGCTCTATCCACTGAGCCAAACCAGCTAGGGCTCCATTGATTTTTTTTTTAGAGAGAGTTGAAGGGCCAGGGAAAGAAGGGGGGGGGAGAGAGAAAGAGAGAGAGAGAGAGGGAAACATCAATGTGAGAGACACACATTGATTGGTTGCCGACCATGCACCCCTGACCTGGACCAGGGATCAAACCTGCAACCCGGATTCCTTGACCTGGAAGCAAACCTGAGACAGTTTGTTGCACAGGCCACCGCTTTAACCACTGAACCACACTGGTATGACTGCAAAAATTTTTAAAACAAGCAATACCTTACAGTCAGGGCACTGACCTCTTTTCCCTTAGATTGTCAAATTAAAAAAAAAAATGACAGCAGCCAACACAACAATAGTTATCCTGTGTGAATGAATAAAAATTATAACTTTTTCTGGTCAGATCAGCAAAACATATTTTTTGGTGTGCCCTAGGATTTTAGTAATCAGTTTACGTGTGCCATGAGATGAAAAAGGTTGAAAATTGCCATTGAAAAGTGCCATGAGCTGATTTGGCTCAGTGGATAGAGTGCTGGTTTGTGGACTGAAGGGTCCTGGGTTCGATTCTGGTCAAGGGCGTGTACCTCAGTTGCAGGCTGGATCCCCAGCCCTGGTTGGGGAGCATGCAGGAGGCAACCAATTGGTGTGTCTCTCTCACAGGCCCTGTCTCCAAATGCAGACACATTCTGAGGTACTGGGAGTTAGGGTTTTAAGTTATGAACTTTGTGGGAGGTTCACAGTTCAGTGGATAACAGTGAGATTTGATGCAGACATATTTTAGAGGATGTGAAAAACAGACATAGGAATTTAACTTTGATGTGGGAGGTCAGAGGGTCCCGTTGTGGTCAAGCAAGAGAAAAGATGAATGTCATGGCTCTCTGAAACTTCCAGCTGCTCTTGTGATGGTAATGGGAATGAGGGCTATGGGGGAGGTGGGAAGCATTTTGGAGAAGGAACTTTGAGGACTTTTGTACAGTGGAATAAAGGAGCAGGAAGAGTCAAATCTTTAAGTCCTCTAGAAACTTCTAGAAAAATGAAGATAGTGTGTTGGTGGGGGTAGAGGAGCAAAGGGAGAATATGGCAAGTTTGGTTTTCAACCTATAGGTTATGCTCTTGGCACCATGGGATTAGAACTCAGAAGCAAGGTCAGAGCAATAGATAGGAGTCGGGAGTCACTATACGGGTCAGGGTTGTACCTATGGGACTGGGAAAGCTTGCTCAGAGTTCAAATAAGATAGGAAGCAGGAATTCTCAGGGCTCAAATGGCACTGCTGTCACATAAGTTTTGGAAGATAGTATGGAGGTTTTCCAGGACTTCTCTAGCTAAAATAGCACCTGGGCTCTCTCCCTTTGCCTTGCTTTGTTTTTCTTCATAGCATATTATCACCACTTGAAATTATATCATAGCTATTTGATTAATGTCTATCTTTCCCAGTAGAATATAAGCTTCACAAGGACACAGCCTGCCTTTTTGTTCAGTACTGTATACCTAATACCTGGGAGAGAGTGCAGAACATTGTAGCTGCTCCATGAATATTTGCTAAATGAATCTATGATTAGTTTAATTTTTATGATCAATAGAATTTAATTGATGATTGCTGGGTATTGCCTTCTTATCTTTTCTTAGAATCAAATGTTGTTCTTTAACAAATAACTTTAGATAAATGAACACACAGACAAATATACTTGAGAATCTTGAAATATACAACCTAAAAACTTAGTTTTGTTTCTATTTGTTTTCCCTTAAATTGTGCTTTCCTGAAATCAAGATCACCCCAGTCCCTTCTCTGCAACAGCATTTCTTTATGAGAAAGTAGGTGTGACTTTCTTTAAAAAGCCAGGCATTTCAGCAGTATGGTTACTCTTATCAGATTATCTGTGTGCATATACTTTTTTTTTTTTTTTTGGTAATTTTCATAGAAGGTTATTTTCAAAGTCCTTGATTTCTGTCATGTTACTTTTGCTGTTACTCACAATACCTGTCTTTAAAGATTCCCATCTCATTGTATCTATATAGGTCCAGCAGTCCATACAAACAAGTCTGTCCCCTTTCTCTGTAATTTTCTCCAAGAAGACTGCTGGCTCTTGTATGGTGTGTCATAAAATACAGGTATAGATAGGGTAGGCATTTAAACCAAATCCACCCCTTTCTCTTTATTCTAAGGAATCATAATCAAAGGTAAATCTGAATCTGTTTCTAGTCCACACAGGAAAAGACCTTATGAAATCTAGCCTCTCTTCCCTAGTAGGTGGGGAGTTCCTTCCCAATAGATTATTGAAATCACTGGGGAAGTGTTTTCAAGGGCCACACAACACCACGAAGATTGTACTAGCTAGAGAGCACCTTACTGATGACGTGTGTCAGACCTCTCAGCTGTGCTGGGAAAAGAAAAGGGTCGAGAATCGCTGGTCACAGATTCTGAGGGTGCAAGTGAACAGAACACCTGAAACTAAAAGATGCCTTTGTTTCTATCTATCCTCTTCTCTTTTGGTTCCCCAGACAGTTTGCTAGATTTTGGGGACTTTAAAACTTTAGAGGAAGATGCAGGCTGATGGGAAGAGGACCCTGCAGGGCAGCAGGGCAAGTCTGTAAAACCCAGCATGAGGTTAAGAGGTGAAATCTGAGCATGCTTGTTGGCAACAGAGAAAACTGAAGGTTTGCTAACAGGAAAACCTGGTTACTGAAACTTATGGCCAGTTTAGTGCATCTTTAGGATTAGTTCATTACTAGAGGCGCGGTGCATGAAGTTTGTGCATAGGGGAGGAGCGTCCCTCAGCCTGGCCTGCACCTTCTCCAATCCAGTACCCCTCGGGGGATGTCTGACTGCCTTTCGCAATCTGGGACCGCTGGCTCCTAACCGCTTGCCTGCCTGCCTGCCTGATTGCCCCTAACTGCTTCCCTACCAGCCTGATTGCTCCTAACTGCTCCCCTGCTGGCCTGATCACATCTAACCACCTCTGCCTTGCCCTGCACCTGGGACCCAGGATTCCCTCCTCCAGCCAGTCACAGGCACCTGGATCCTGGGCTTCCTTCCTTCTAGCCAGCTGCAGGCACCCAGGACCCGGGCTGGCTTTGCCCAGGCCAGCCACAGCCACAGGGTGGGCGGCTTGTCCCTCTCCCAGGCTGCAGCCTGGCTGGTCCCCATTCCTCTCTTGTGAACTCATTTGTGCCTGGCTGGTCCCCATTCCTGTCTCCCCAGTGTTGAGTGTCTGAGCAGTTATGGCGTGATGGCATGAGGGCATGATGACCATTTGCATATTAGCTCTTTATTATATAGGAGGATAATGTTTTCTGACTTACAAATTCTTCAATTATGATTTTAAAAAATGCATTGAGCTCCTTCCTAACCAGTTTGGTTGCACAAATGTGAAAGTGCTCTGAGAGAAAAATGCTATGCAGACAGCAAGGTATGACTATCCCCGGAAGGGGACCGTGCCCATATTAGGTGTGCCTCAGGCTGGCTGGTAGTGTGTGGGTTCTTGACTTCCTGCAGGAAAGATTTCACAATACGAGTCAGGTGATTTTGAGAGTATGTTTATTAAAGCTGCAGATAGTGAAACAAGGAAGGGTTTAGGGTAGAAGAAGCAACAGGAGAGATTCTTGGTGGGGCTGCTTTGACTCCCTAGAAACGTTATAGGAAAGAAGTGAGCTAGACTAGGTGGGGTTGCATGGACTCACTGAGAGGTAAAAGTCACAGTGACAGAAGTGGGCCAAGGAGGGGCTGCTTCAGCTCACTGGAAAGTCAGAGAAAAGGGGGTTTGGGAGACAGGTTCAGGGTGTTAGCCCTGGATGAACTGCCGGTGCCTGCTGCTCCCATGGCTGCAAGTCTGTGGGGACCCTTAAAGTTTAGGAGAAAGAGAGCAAAAGTACACACCTGGAACAAGGAGGGGCATGGGCATGCTCCAAGGAGAGAGCTCTGGCTTCCTTTATCTTGAGGGTGTTTATCTGTTTTATAAAGGCAGGAATTTTAGGGGAGATCTTGGAGGAGAATCTCAATAGAATATTCATCACCTTTCCAGGTGTGTCCTTTAATATGTTCACTCATCAAAATGAGCAGATAGAGGGGTCCAGGACATTCTCTAGTCAGTTTAACCTTCAAAGAATGTCACTGACATGGGTCTTTCCCAGCACCATCTGGAAAGTATAAACATTTGCTCTTAAGTGTCTTTGGTTAGGGGAAGATAAGGCCTTGGGATTTATTATCTGGCTATAAACTGCTTGGCCAGTTTGTTCAGCCATCTGTCTCAGTTTCCCCATTCTACTTGCCAAGGAATTTTCCTCGCTTCTAACTGTTCTGCCTCACGACTAGACAGGTTTTTTGTCCAATATATAATCCATCCTTCCCTGCTTCTCCCAGCCACTCACATACACAAATAGGGTGGAGATTTACTCAATGGTCATCATAACTTACGGAAATGGGTAGAGAATGAACATTTTGCATCTAAGATATGTGAAATACTGTATATACCTTGTATATTATCTCAAATGATTTTAGCAACTTGATTTGGATTCTAGTATCACAGTTCATATGTGAGTAAACTGAGGCTCAGAGGTTAGGGGACTTTCTCAGGTCACATAGCTGGTAAGTGCTAGAGCTGAGTTTGCAGGCTTCAAAGCCGTGACACTACAGGGCCTTTTGCTCGAAGCAGGGGTTGGCAACATTTTTCTGTAATGAGCCAAATAGTACACATTTTAGGTTTTGTGGACTAAGACAAGATGGAGGATATTATGTAGGCACTTAAATAATCATCTATACTAATAAAAGGGTAATATGCTAATTAGACTGAGAGACCTTCCAGGAGACCTTCTGGACATCCTTCCAGAGAAAGCCATGGTGGCGGGGCCAAGCCAGAGGAGATTAGGGGCGATCAGGCTGGCGGGGGGGGGGGGTAGGGGGGCAGTTGGGGATGAGCAGGCCAGCAGGGGGGGCAGTTGGGGGATCAGCCCTTAACTGGCAGTCAGACATCCCCCGAGGGGTCCCAGATTGGAGAGGGTGCATGGCGGGCTCAGGGACACCCCCCACCCCCCCATGCATGAATTTCATGCACCGGGCCATTAGTTTTAAAATATAACTACTTAAAAATGTAAAAACCTGTCTGAGGTGACAGGTTATGCAGTAGGCCAAATTTGGTATGCAAACCAACTCCTGGCCTAAAGTATTCAGCAAATATAAGCAAAAGCAATTTTGAGGGAGGTGAGGTGATTGTTTCAACCAGTAATTGTCATTAATGTATGAAATTTACAGTCTTTTAGTAAATGAGAGTTCAGTTCCCATTATTTCCAATGTTAAATTATCCATTCAATTACAGAATTCTTTTTATAGATATACATGTTCGTTGTATTTTGTCTGCTAATGTTGGTTGTAGTTGGCAATCTTATCTAATAAAGAGGGAATATGCTAATTGAACATCACTCCCTCACAAAGATGGCTGCACCCACAGCTGAAGCCAAGTTCCCATAAGGAGCCTTAACGAGCAATCAGCAGGGACCTGAGGCTATGCCCTCCCCCACCCCCGTGGGGCTTGACAGGGGACCTCAGGCCATGTCCTCCCACCTGGCAGTGCTTGACGGGGGACCTCAAGGTGCACTTCCCATCCTGGTGCTGGGCTAGGGGACCTCAGGCTGCTCCCCCCACCCCAGTGCCAGGCTGGGGAACCTCAGGCCACACCCTCAGCCCCAGCACCGGGCCAGGGGACCTGAGGCTTCACCCCTCTGCCTGGCAGGGCTTGACAGGGGACCTCAAGGTGCACCCTCAGTGCTGGGTTGGGGGAACTCAGGCCGCGACCCCTCCCTCCCGTGGGGCTTGAAGGAGGACCTGAGGCTGTGCCCTCCTCCTGGTGTTGGGCTGGGGGACCTGAGGCTGTGCCCCCCCACCTGGTGGGGCTTGACAGGGGAACCTCGGGCCATGCCCCCCACCCAGCGGTCAGCAAGACAGGGGATCTCAGGCCGTGTCTCTCACCTGGTGAGGCTTGACTGACTGGGGACCTCAAGGCACGCCCCCGCTCCAGTCTGGGCTGGGGCACCTCAGGCCATGCCCCCTGTCCTAGCGCTGGGCCAGGGGACTGAGGCTACGTCCCCTGCCTGGTAGGGCTTTACAAGGGTGGGATTGGCCAGGTCTGGATCTAGGCCAATGAGGGGTGGGGCGGGTGGCTGGGTCTGGGTCTCTTGCGATTTTGAGGCACATGTGGGTGGGCAGGGACTTAACTCTGGGTCCCATGGTACACCCCAGACTCTGACAGGAGAAAGGTTTTCATATACATTTTGCTAATTTTCTTTCATCTCTGACACTTTTATTATAGAGAAAGGGCAAATGGCAATATTAAAGTATTTTCTCTAATTAATCCCCTTTTAATGTGCACAAATTTCATTCACCGGGCCACTAGTATTTCATAATTGTGTATTTCACCTTAATCTTTGACCATTCTTTCAGGCATCAATTACATTAGAAATAAAGTATATGTAAAGTGCTTGACATAGTATTCAGTACATGGTGGATAGTAGTAGTTGTTATTAAGCTTATCAGTATATCAAATATCATTATATTGTGGGTATAACATATTTTATTATTTTGGGTGTCTTTTCTGCACACGACTTGAGCTCATTTCTCCTCAGCTCTTCCTCTCTGGCACATGCTACTGGCCTTGTTTATAGAAATTCAAAATAAATCCCCATAGAATATGTGAAAAAGTACCCTCCCTTCCCCCCCAAAATACCCAAAGCCAAAGCCCCCAAACCTCAAGTTTATAAGTCTGAATTAAAAGTTTTAGAAGCAAAATTCTTCTAGATAAAATGCAGCATGTATGGCATTCATGGCTTCACGTAAGGCATGAAATTATATTCTTGTCCCTATCTAATATGACAAAATGCATTATCTGTGTTTAAAGGGGAAGGGGAAAGGAGATTATGAATCTGGACATTTTAAAAAAGTTAAGTCAGTATATGAGTCAGTCCAATCATCATGTCTACTAAGCAACTATATCCTAAGCATTTATAAATATAAATTTCTATGTTAAAAATGTGTTTTGCTCAAATTAACCCACATTTCAAACTTAACTTTTTCTTTTAGGAAAAAAAAAAAAGCATGTTTAAATCAATACCTAAATGATGCATGTACCAATGTCTAACCCAAAGGAAGAGTGAAGGGTCTTACTGTCAAAAATCTTCTTTGCTTAATTACTTCACATCCCCAAATTCAACTATGAAACATTTAGTCCTTTGAGCTTGAGTTATTATCTTCAAAAATTTATTCTCCTTAAAAGTAAATATTCCCAGGAGAGCTAATGAAGTTATTTATTTATGTTACAATGTGAGTCAGCTTATCAGAGTTTTCTTCCTGAAAGCTGAGCTGACTTCCCAGAGGATGCAGGTTTTTGTTGAAGGATATGTTTGGGAAGAATAATTTTGGATTGTGTTTAACTGTCTGGAATCTGCAGATTTGTGAGGGAAAGTGACAAAAAAGAGAATGGAGTGGAGGAGAGGGAGGAAAGGGGAAGTTGGGGGAAGATACTTTCCTTTCTTCACCATTCTGTTTCAAGCACTTCAGATTTTAGTAACCTTTCAAGGAGGCAAGAGCTGAGGATATCCCCACAGTCAGTGTTTATGATGCTGGTTTCATTCATATATGTGGAAATGAAACCTCTGCATTGTCAGCAAGGCAGAGAAAGCAGAAGCAGCCACGGAACTTGTAACGCTCTGCCCTTTTGGATGAAGCTCACCTACATCATTCATATTACTCTCTGTGTCTTCTATGGATAAAGTTCATCATTGCACAGGAACCAGGAAGCACCTCCACGAGCTCAGAACGATTTAAGGGTGAATTTTAGGGAAGTGCACTACTTTCACGTGGATGTTTTGTTAGAGAGCAGGGTACACTAGATAGCCCTTCAGACCAACATTGAACATTACTCCATCATATCATATGATTTGGGATGGTTAGCTGTGTGACCCAGCCCTGTACACAGAATCTCTTCTGCCCACCCATCAGCAGACAGGCCTCATGCGCCTACTGGAAAGTGATGGGAGTACTTTACCTAGTGGACGCCTCCCCCGGCACAGCATCAGGGTTCAGAAAATATTATGGGACAAAGTGGTACATGGCACCTCCTTTTTTTTTTTTTTTAATCCTCACCCGAGGATATTTTCCCCTTGATTTTTAGAGAGAGTTGGAGAGGGAAAGACAGAGAGAAATATCAATGTGAGAGAAACACATCAATTGGTTGCCTCCTGCATAAGGCCAAGGACCCAGGCCAGGGAGGAGCCTGCAACCTAGGTACATACCCTTGACCCAGAATCAAACCCGGGACCCTTGGATCCACAGGCTGAAGCTCTATCCACTGAGCAAAACTGGCTAGGGCACATGGTACCTCTTTATAGATACTTTCAGCAAGAGAAAGCTCCAGAGAGATGTCTCTAGGGACACTCCAGCATTATCTTTGCCTTCACACAATCAGTCCATAATCTGTAAGGTTGTACATACTGTACATACCGTACTTAGAAGTGTTTCAAGTTTATTCTGTCCACACTGAGGAAAATATTCCAAGATGTGGAAACCCTTTGCTCATTCATCAGTATGATGATTAGGCTACTAGCCAGGTCTACTTACCTGCTTTGAGAAATTTCCTTAAACCCACCACCCAGATCTGTTTCCTGACTGGAAATTGAATGCACCACCTTTTGATGTATGGGCCAATGCTCCAACCAACTGAGCCACACCAGCCAGGGCTTCTTCTTTTTTTATTTTCACTGAATTTATTGGGATGGCATTGGTTAATAAAATTATATAGATTTCAATAATATAATTCTATAATATATCATCTGTGTTTGTATTGTGTGTTCACTACCCAGTCAAAAATCTCCTTCCGTCACCATTTATTCCCCCTTTAACCTCTTCTACCTGTCCCCACCCCCTTTTACCTCTGGTAATCACCATGCTGTTTTCTGTGTCTATAAGTTGTTTTTGTTTGTTTGTCTTTTACTTAATCACTTCACCTTTTTCACCAAGTCTCCCTAACCCCCTTCCCCTATGGCAACCATCAGTCTGTTCTCTGTATCTATGAGTCTGATTCTATTTTGTATGTTTGTTTATTGTGTTCATTAGATTCCACATGTAAGTGAAATCATATGGTACTTGCTTTTCTCTGACTGGCTTATTTCACTTAACATAACACTCCAGGTCCATCCATTCTGCTCAAAAGGTAAGATTTCCTTCTTCTTCTTTTTTTCTTTTTCTTTGTATAGCTGAGTAATATTCAATTGTGTAAATGTACCACAGCTTTTTTTATCCACTCATCTACTGATGGGCACTTGGGCTGCTTCCAAATCTTGGCTATTGTAAATAACACTGCAATGAACATAGGGGTATAGATATTCTTTTGCATTAGTGTTTCAGTTTTTTTCAGATATATTCCCAGAAGTGGAATTGCTAAGTCAGAAGACAATTCCATTTTTAATATTTTGAGGCAACTCCATACTGTTTTCCATAGTGGCTGCACCAATCTGCATTCCCACCAACAGTGCACGAGTCTTACCTTTTCTCCACATCCTCACCAGCACTTGTTACTTGATAATTTCTTAATATACCCATTTTGACAGGTGTGAGGTTTTAATTTGCATTTCTCTGATGATTAGTGACATTGAGCATCTTTTAATATGCCTATTGGCCATCTGTATGTCTTCTTTGGAGAACTGCACATTTTTAAGTTGGGGTGTGTATGTGTTGTGTTCAATAAGTTTTTAAAAAAATTTTTATTGATTTTTTACAGAGAGAAAGGGAGCGGGATAGAGAGTTAGAAACATCGATGAGAGAGAAGCATCTATCAGCTGCCTCCTGCACACTCCCCACTGGGTATGTGCCTGCAACCAAGGTACATGCCCCTGACCAGAATTGAACCTGGGACCCTTGAGTCCGCAGGCTGACGCTTTTTCACTGAGCCTAACTGTCCAGGGCTCCATAAGTTTTTTTTATAAATTTTGAATATTAACCCCTTATCAGATGTATCATTGGTGAATACCAGTATATTCTCCCACTCAATGGGTTGCCTTTTTATTTTTTTCATGGTTTCCTTTGCTCTGCAAAAACTTTTGTTTGATGTAGTCCCATTTGTTTATTTTTTCTTTTCTTTTCCTTGTCTGAGGAGACATATCAGAAAAAAGTATCACTATGAGAAATGTTTGAGATTTTACTGCCTATGTTTTCTTTTAGGATACTTATGGTTTCAAGTCTTACATTTAAGTCTTTAAGCCATTTTGAGATTTTGTGTGTGGTTTTAGAAGGTGGTTTAGTTTCATGTTTTTTTTTTGCCCATATCTGTCCAAATTTACCAATACCATTTATTGAATATACTGTCTACCCCCATTGTATGCTCTTGCCTCCTTTGTCAAATGCTAATTGGCCATAAAGGCATGGGTTTATTTCTGGGCTCTCTATTCTGTTCCATTGCTCGTTATGTCTGATTTAATGCCAATACCATGCTGTTTTGATTACTATGGCCATGCAGTATAGTTTATTAGATAGTTGAAGGTATCGCTTACAACTTTATTCTTCTTTTTCAAGATTGCTATGGCTATTTGTTTTTTTTGTTTGTTTCATAAAAATTTTTGAAATATTTGTTCTAGTTCTGTGAAATACACTATTGGTATCTTGATAGGAATTGTGTTGAATCTATACATTGCTTTAGATAATATGGACATTTTAATGCTGTTAGTTCTTCCTATCCATGGATATGGTATATGCTTCCACTTATTTTGTTGCCACTGCCTTGATTCGTTGTAAGGCATCAGTGGTTTTATCTATTGCTTTTGTACCATTAGTGCAAATATTAATACAATTGTTCCTGTAATTTAATAAATCTTTATTGTTCAGATTATTACAATTATTCCTTTTTCTCCTATAGCTCCCCTCCACCCGTTTCCCACCTCACCCTCTGCCCTTACCTCCCTGCCCCCCCAATGTCCTCATCCATAGGTGTACGATTTTTGTCGTCTCTTCTGCACCCCCCACACCCCTTTCCCCCCAAGACATGTCAGTCCACTCCCTTTCTATGCCCCTAATTCTATTATATTCACCAGTTTATTCTGTTCATCAGATTTTTTTATTCACTTGTTGATAGACATGTATTTGTTGTTCATAATTTTTATCTTTACCTTTTCCTTCTTCTTCCTCTTCTTAAAGAATACCTTTCAGCATTTCATATGATCCTGGTTTGGTGGTGATGAACTCCTTTAGCTTTTTCTTATCTGTGAAGCTCTTTATCTGACCTTCAATTCTGAATGATAGCTTTGCTGGGTAGAGTAATCTTGGTTGTAGGTTCTTGCTGTTCATCACTTTGAATATTTCTTGCCACTTCTGTCTGGCCTGCATAGTTTCTGTTGAGAAATCAGCTGACAATCATATGGGTGCTCCCTTGTAGGTAACTGTTTTTCTCTTGCTGCTTTTAATATTCTCTCTTTGTCTTTTGCTCTTGGCATTTTAATTATGATGTGTCTTGGTGTGGTCCTCTTTGGATTCCTTTTGTTTGGGGTTCTGTGAGCTTCCTGGACTTGTAAGTCTATTTCTTTCACCAGGTGGGGGAAGTTTTCTTTCATTATTTCTTCAAATAGGTTTTCAGTATCTTGCTCTCTCTTTTCTTCTGGTACCCCCATAAGTTGGATGTTGGTATGCTTGAAGTTGTTCCAGAGGCTCCTTACACTATCTGCATATTTTTTGGATTCTTTTTTCTTTTCCAGTTGGGTGTCTTTTGCTTCTTTGTATTTCAAATCTTTGACTTGATTCTTGCGATCCTCTATTCTACTGTTAGATCTCTGTATAATATTTTTTATTTCAGTCAGTGTATGCTTAATTTCTAGTTGGCCCTTTTTCATATCCTCGAGGGTCTTGCTAAATTTATTGGCCTTTTCTAGAAAATTCTTGAAAAACCTTATAACTGTGGTTTTGAACTCTATATCCAGCAGTTTGCTTTCCTCCATTTCTTTCATTTGTGATCTCTTTCTTTGTCTCCACATTTTGGCTGCCTCCCTGAGTTGATAGAGTGGCTTTGTGTGCTAGGTATCTAATGGGGCCCAGTGGCTCAGCCTCCCCAGTTACCTGAGGTGGACACTCTTGGTGCACCCCTTTGTGGGCTGTGTGCACAGTCTTGTTGTAGTTAAGCCTTGATTGTTGTTGGTATCACTGGGAGGAATTGGCCTCCAGGCCAATTGGCTGTAAGGATCAGCTGTGTCTACGCTGGGAGAACTTCTGTGCTGGAGACACCCTTATGAGACAAGACTTGCAAACTCCTCTGTTCTCAGCTTGGATGAGGCGGAGTCTCAGGGTGGAGCAGACAGCATTGGTTTCCCATCAGCCCTGCCCTAATAGGCCCCTGTGTGTCAGTGTCCCGTGGTAATCGTTGCAAGCACCTCTGAGAGAAAGCCGCCCTCAAGTTCTGCCCGCTGCCAGACAGTCCAGATTCTCCCCGAATGAGTCTGGGTCCCCAGAGTCTCGCTCAGCACTGGAGTTCAGAGCAGTCGGGAGCTTTTGTCTCCCTCCCGCTTGAGAAAGCCAGCTGCGCACTCAGTTGCCAGTCCTCTTTGCACGTGTGCCTCAGTTCCTCTGCCTTCCTCAGTTCCTCTGAGTCTCAGTGCTTATCTCTTTCCTGATAGTCCAGTTTCACCCTGTAAGAGTCTGGGTCCCCAGAGTCTTGCCCGGAACTGTAGTTCAGCGCAGTCGGGAGCTTTTGTCTCCCTCCCACTTGAGAAAGCCAGCTGCGCACTCAATTGCTAGTCCTCTTCGCATGTGCACTTCAGTACCTCTGTCTCCTGCAGCTCCTCTGAGTCTCAGTGTGCTTTTCTCTTTCCTTCTAGTTGTAGAATTTCCACTCAGCCCGCTTTCCTGTGGTTCTGGAAGGTGTTCATTTTGTCTTTTAATTGTAGTTTTGAAATTGTTGTGCGAGGCAGCAGTTTAGGTGTTTACCTATGCCGCCATCTTGCTTTCTTCCACAGCTATCTGAAGCAGAGTATTTTTTATTTTCTTTTTGAAGTGATATTAACAATAATTCTTGACCATGTCTGGGAAGGCTTATGGTCGTTGGGGGTGTGGTCTTCTCAAACAGTATGATTGCTTAGCATTTTGTAGAAAACTGTTTTGAGGGATCACTCTTTCGCCGATCATATTTATCTATATTAAGTCCTCCAGACGCCCTTATTTTGAGGTTTGAATTTTTATATACTAAGTGAAATAGAAAATAATTTTAGGGGAGAATTTATTTTGAAAAAGACAATTGCCATGGGTTTTGCCCATGAATTTATTTTAATGACCAATAAGGCTTTTATTATACATAAAAATAACAAATGGACGTTGCCAGGTTTATTAGGGGAGATCTCCCCAATAAGCCAATAGAGTCATAGGCAGGATACACACAGAGAGGGGCAGCTTACAGCATAGAAGCTTCCAGAGCAAGCGTCGGGCTGTGAAGTCCCAGTCTCAGATGGAGAGTCAGGCGTTGTCTCAAGCCAGGTGGCTAGTGGCAGCACAGTCTGGTGGAGTGGAAGTTGGGCAGGGCTCCAGGTGTGACCCATGGCACAGCCAAGCTCTAGCTTCAGGTGGTAGGAGGTCTGAGTTCTTATAGCCCACAGGGATAGAGTCCCACTCATGTGAATGTCCAGATGGCATCCCTATCCAAATGTCCAGACTTGCAATTTTGGGCATTCCCGTTACACCCCATTACCTGTCTTGAAATAGTACTTGACCTGGCTGACAGTGACTGCATGCTGGTTAGTCAAAGGTGTCTAAAAAGACCACTCTACTCTTGCTCTAAACAGGGGAGGTAATAAAACCCCAATAGATTGTATTGAAAAGACCCAACATATTCTTTCGAGCATCTTTTAAGTCATTTTGGTTTTTGAGGAATTGCAATTATAGGAACTTTTTACTTTCTGCAGATACATCAAGATAGTTGTTTCTTTTTTATTTATTTATTCTTTTAAAGTTACCAAAATCCAAAAATTGGGAAGGAGATACAGCAAGAAGTTTTGGGAACAATACACTTGTGAGAAAGGAGGAAACATTTACTTTGGAACCCCAACCAGGGTCTTACACCACGATTAATTCCTAGTACTGACTCAAATTCACTGTCTCCCTTCCTCTGTCCCTTCTTCCCTCCTGGAACCCTAACATTCTGCTTTTGCTAATTTCCCTGAGATCTGAAGCTAGCATCCTTGTTCATCTGTCATCCAGCCCCAAACCAGAGCCTGACTAGGGACCTTTCATGGCTCCTCACCTCCAACTGGGCCAGACCTCTGGATTCTGCCCTAGCATTGCTACCCAGCCCTTCTTTCTTTCCATTTACTTTCCCCTTTCCCACTGCCTCTGCCCCAGGGTCTGGTCAATTCCCTCCTGGGCTATTGCAGTGCCCCCTGACCCCCCATGGCCTCTGGGTACCTCAGTGTCACCCCCTCTAAGCTGCTTCCAGATTAGTTTTGTCTGCCACAAAGTCTTTCATGTTCACTCAATGTTTACTAAATAAAGGCCCAGTGGAGATGCTCAGCCTGACACTGGAGTGCTCCACCCAAAGGCACCAAGTTGCCTTTTACATTTAATGTTATCATTGTCCAGCTCCTCATCTTAGTTCTTTGCTCCTGCTGTAAATGCTGTGGGTTGAAATCCCACACATCCTTCAGTGCCTATCTCAACCGCCACCTCCTTTACAAAGATTTTCCTCATGACCTCTTTTCCTCCACCAGACTTGTTTCTCTTTCCAGGACACTCACTGAACTTTGTATCCCTCATGATATTTCATCATAATCGGTTTCTTTTAATATAGCATGGGTGTACTGACCGTATCGTTCCTACAAGATTATAGTGTACTTGAAAGGACAGACATAATCATTCATTATTTTCTCTTGCCAACTCCTAGCCACGGGCTCAACAAGTAATATGACTTCAATAATTTGTGTAAATCCATTTAAAAAAGTCTTTAAGACAGGCAGGAGCAAAATGTTTATCAGACACAGTGTAAAGTTATGCAGAATAAAGAAATTACATATACAAATACACTTACCATTTTGCCAAGATGACTTTGTTCCAGTATTGAAGGATACAAGACACTAGGGCACTGCCTTTTTTTTTTTTAAATTTCCGGACTGTGCGCGCGCGCACACCTCCTCCCACCCCCACCCCACCCCCACCAAAAAGAAAGTTTAGCTGTTGCTCAGATTATAACTTATTTTTTCCGTGCCCTGGGCCAGATTCGAACACGGGACCCCTTCAGTCCGCGGGGCCGTCGCTCCATCCTCTAAGCCAAACCGGCCAGGGCCAGGTTATAATTTTAAGACCGAAAATTGGCTTCAAATTATATTCAGTTTGGGCCTTGTGAAAAGGAATATCGGCAAACGTTTACTAAATTTAAGGGGACAGAAGTTGCTTTGAGGCGCTGGAGGAGATGCGTCTTTAAGAACCTTTCCAGAGATGCCTTAAATCGGGCTGGCGAGAAGCTCCGGCAGAGGGGTGCGGGCGCGCACCGTCTGGGACTTCCAACACCCCGGGAACCTGGCCGACCGGTTCCCGGCCGCCTCTCACCTCCCTCTGCAACCCGAGGCCCAGCGGCACGCCCCCTCCTGGGGCGCCGGGGCCCAGCGGGAGCGCGCCGAGGGCGGGGCTGGCCCGGCTTCTCCGCGGGCGGGCGCTTGGGGCGGAGGGTCGGGGTCCCGCAGGCGGGAGGCCGCTCTCGATTGGGGTTTCCAGGTGAAGGGCCAGAAAGCAACCGGTCGGTCAAGGGCGGAGCCGGGCGGGCGGGGCGAGGGCGGAGGGCACATTGCCTCATCCTGTACATTTTACTGGAAACTGAGCGCATCCGGAGGAGTGGCCGGGAGGGGCCCCCTTCGCCCCGCCCCGGACCCCGAGGGCCGGTTATAAAGGTGGGTCGCCGGGGCTGCGCTGTGCCCGCCCGTCCTCCCTCCTACAAGTCCCGAACCCGTCTCAGCCACAGCCACAGCCACAGCCACAGCCACAGCCTCAGTCTGAGGCAGCCGCGCAGCGAGCCGGTGGCGCAGGTGTGTAGGTCCCCGAGCGCCGCGCCCGGGAGCATGATCGTGGACAAGCTGCTGGACGACAGCCGCGGCGGAGAGGGGCTGCTGGACGCGGCCGCCGACTGCGGCCTCATGACCAGCCCGCTGAACCTGGCCTACTTCTACAGCGCGTCGCCGCCCGCCGCCGTCCCCGGAGCCTGCGACGCCGGCTGCTCGGCGTCGGGGCCCTCGGCGCCCGGCTCGCCGGGCTCCGACTCCTCCGACCTGTCCTCCGCCTCGGCCGTGTCCTCCTGCGGGGCCGTCGAGTCCCGGCCGAGAGGCAGCGCCCGCGCCGAGCGGCTGCAAGGTACCCACAGTCCGGGCGGGGGCGCCCCCTGCACCCCGACCACCCGCGCCCCACACGCCGCCGGTAGGGGAGGGTCCGGCCGCCCAGTTACGAAGTGCTTCTGCGCCTTCCTTAGCGGCAGTACATAATCACACTAGCCATCATTGATTAGGCGACTACTGGATGCCTTACCCAGTGCTGGGCGTTTGAACACTCGAAGCCCTTGGACGGTCTGTGAAATCCAGGCTCCCTAAAACGCCTCTGGGAACAAAACTTTGACTTCTGGGGTGGGGGGTGGGGTGAGGGTGGTGGTGCGGTGGAGGGGGTACGAACCCGAACCACAGTAGATTTTCTCTCCTTTTTTTTTTTTTTTAAAAAGCAACTTTATTAAGCTAGAATTCACATATTATGGCGAAGTTTTGGATATAATGTAGTTTTTTTCTTGTGACTTTTTTAGTGAAAGGGTTTGAGGTCATGACTTGGTTCTTCCTAAGTATTTATGGAAATTTTAAGTAAAAGGACTTCATGTTCAAGAAAGGAAACCGATATTACCAAGATGTAAGGTGAAGCTGGACTGAAAACCAACTCAGTGTATGTTTAGTTTGTGCTGTTGGCCAGTTCGAGTCTGCCCAGAATTTCTGCGCTTCTGATTTTGTTCTGTGTGCTTTAGAATGGTTAAGCCACATCTAGCAAAGAAACAATGTTTTCTTTCTTTGTCTGTGAATTGGTTAGTTTCTTTCATTTAAAAAATTTCTATTGATGAGGGCGGGGGGGAGGGAGGGAGGAAGGGGGTTTCGAAAAAGAAACATCAATTTGTTGTTCCACTTATTTATGCATTCATTGGTTGATTCTTACATGTTTGTTCCCTGGCTAGCCTTGGTGTATTGGGAGGACGGATGATCTTCCTAGACTCTCGATTCCAGTAATTACAGGCTGTTGTTCCTTGTGATTAAGCCCCTAACTGAGCTGCCTGGCCAGGGCTGGTTACTTTCTTTTCTAAATGAACCGAGCTGCATAATTTGGGGGAAAACAGGATACCACAGTGGGTAGACTAAAGGGCCTCTAGATAATCTCAAATGTTGGAGAATCTAATCAGCATGATTTAAAGAATGTTTTCTTTTAGGTGTTCCCCACTGCTAACCACTGCTGTTTTGGTTGTCTTCTTTTAAAAAGTGAATTTTCATTTTCATTTAAAGGAGTACTTTAATCCACTTAGTTGTATGTAAAAGTGTGTGTGTGTATTTAGAACCTTTTCTCCCACATTTGGCTTTCATCTGGTTGAAACTATTTTGCTACTTCCCTGGTTTATGGCATAACCATAGGGGATTTCTCAAACTACATTTTTCTCTTTGTGAGGTTGAATTACTAACTCCTGTCATTCCAGAGAAATGTTGTGTTAGACTCTGGCAAGATATTCCTAAACTTAAATGTAAAACTAACTAGTCACTTAATTTGCCCCATCATTAAATTGTTTCTTTCCTATATTTATGATATATATGTGTGTGTGTGTGTGTGTGTGTGTGTGTGTGTGTATTTGTGCACACACAAATTATGCATTGTTTCTTGTCCCATCTTATTACTTTTTTTCCATTGTCAATGAGGTGGCTGGATTATTCATTTCCTGACGTTTTGCTTGTTTACTTTGTGTTCAACTCATCCTAAGAGGTTATGACGTAGCAGTGGTCAGAAATGGAATGCTGTACTCACAGACTACATTTTAAAGTGTGTTTTAAAGTTTAAATATGAAATGAGATTACAGATTTCCTTTTTACTTAGAAGGCCTCTGTGAGCAGTTCCAAAAAGTCAGTGAGGGGAAATCCTGCATGCGTGTGTGGAAATGTGTTTAATCTGAGTGAATTCAAGCAGATTTCTTGGCATAGTTGACTGAACAGAGTGAAATAATAAGAAGCAAATCTAAGACATTGTTCATTGTTAGGCTTTGGTACATTGAGATCTTTGGAGGAAGTTTGTTTTGTGCTTTCTTAGGTTAGGGAGTTAATAGACTTTTACATTTTTATGTGGGCACAAACCCTTTTTATGTGGGCACAAAATTCATCATGTATCCCTTGATTCCCCCAAGGTTTTTCAAAAGTGAAGGATAATGATAGATCTATGAGAGTTAGCGTGGCAAATCTGTGATACTGTCTCATGGGTTGAAAGGGGTGAGAGACAGAGAGGTTTAATTTGGGTTGTCTGTTGGCTCTGAAGATCCCTGAAACCACAATTGTATGAGCTTTAATTTTTTAGAGATCCCAGTCGGGGCAAAGCATTCAGGCAGCATAAAAGCTTAAGTAGGACTGGGGAATGACATGTAGGCCGTTGACCAGAGCAAGTTGGCAAGGCTTTGCATTCTGGTATTTGGGGACTTTATACATTAGACAGCTATGCTTTTGAGGTTACTAAGATTTGTGTCTGTGCAGAGACTTAATTGGGATATGTTTTTTTTCTTTTTTCTTTTTTCTTTTGAACAGCTGAGCCCCATATGGGGGTTGGAAGGCAGCAGAGAGGACCCTTTCAAGGTGTTCGTGTGAAGAACTCAGTGAAGGAGCTCCTGCTGCACATCCGAAGTCATAAACAGAAGGCTTCTGGCCAAGCCACAGATGACTTTAAGGTGGCACCTATTTTTTTGTTTTGGATCAGGGATCAGGAAGATTAGTCTGTTGGGGATATTAGTTTTTGCTGACCTAAGTCCCGTAAGTCTTTTGTAGACCACCAAGTCCATAGGGCAGGGAGCATATGTGTCTTGCTGTCTGCCGTTTCCTATCACTTAGCCCAGTGTTAGGCACTTGGTAGGTGGACAAGAGAAATTCAATGAGTGAAATTGGGGCAAAGAAATAAATGGGGTTCAACTGAAATGGAACATCTTGATTAGAAAGGGAAAACTCAAATGGCCTTATTAATTTTATCTTGACAAAGTTGAACCAAGGTGAAAGGGCAAATGAGGGGAAGTTGCAAGATAGAATGAAAATTAAGATAGAAAATAAATATTGATAGAGCAACTGCATCAAAGGTTTATGGTAAGCTGTAAAGAGTGGGAGAGATAAGTAAGTTTATTGATGTATATTAAGCAGAAAGCCATTTAATATTATACTAAATTGGAAACTGTTTTTTCCTTATAGACACAAGGTGTGAACAGAGGGCAACTTGCAGGTAAGAATTACTTCTATTCATGATATTATGGGGCCTTTAGAATAAAATAATGTAGTGTGATTATGGGTAAAATTTTCAAAATAAAATCATCACAGATTCCACATTCCTTTTTTGGGTATAGAGTTGACAAACACTGTGTCATATAGTGGGAAAAGGAAAGGACCAGATTCGTTGTCTGATGGACCAGCTTGTAAAAGGCCAGCTTTGCTGCATACCCAGTTTTTGGTAAATGTCTCACTATTTTCCTCTGAATACCTTTCAGAAATTAAATTATATTCTATAGAGAGAAATTATTCCTGGAATGATTTTGGAAGGGGGTATGCAATTTACTTTTTTTTCCTTTCCAGACACCACCTCAAACACCAACACCCACAGAGAGCATGGAAGATGCTCACCCCAATGAACCCAAACAGGACAGCAGTGCTGATCTGCTTCAGAACATTATCAACATTAAGAATGAATACAGCCCGGTTTCCCTGAATACTGTCCAAGTTAGCTGGGTGAGCCCTGCGGTGGTCCCTCAGAGCTCTCCCCGAGAGCAGTGCCAGGACTTCCGTGGAGGGCAGATCTTCAGTCCACCTCAGAAGTACCAACCTTTGCAAGTCAGCAGCTCCCCACAATTGATGGATCAGGCTTCCATGTACCAGTATTCTCCTCAGAACCAGAACATGCAGCCGCAGCCGCAGCCGCAGCAGCTGTCACAGCACTATACCCACAACCCAACTCTGGAATACAGTCCTTATTCCAGAACTTCCCAGTCTCCCAACTATGAACCAAACTTCTTTAGTAACCAAGAACTACAGTTCTGCTCAAACCAAAGTTTTGCATCCCTTTTAACTAGTCATGGGGAATGTGAGAATGTTACTGTGCCCATTCAGACTTCCCCCAGTGTTCAGCAACAGAATGACGCCCACCTGCAAAACTTCAGCATGATGCCACACAGTGCCTGTGAGTCCATGGCGGGGCACGATGCAGGCTCTGTGCCTTTAAGCACCTCACTGCCATTCCAGAACATCATTGGAGATCCAATGAACACCACGCAGTTAGGGAAGTCATTTTTTCAGTGGCAAGTAGAGCAGGAAGAAAGCAAACTGGCAAATATCTCCCAAGACCAGTTTCTTTCAAAGGATGCAGATGGTGACACGTAAGTATCCCTTTATCTCATGTATCTAATTTGGTAAACCATATTTGCTGCACATAGTGGGCAGAGGATTTCTCTAGGGCAGTGGTTGGCAAACTGTGGGTTGCGAGCCACGATTTGCCGCTCTGTTGACTAATGAGTTTGCCGACCACTGTCCTAGTTCATAGGTCGAAGTTCAGCTACTGAGCCACGGTGTTCCTCTTTTAAATGCTTAGGTCAGTGGTCGGCAAACTCATTAGTCAACAGAGTGGCAAACCGCAGCTCGCGAGCTGCATGTGGCTAGCGAGCCGCGGTTTGCCGACTACTGCTCTAGGGTATACCAAGTTAGACCTTACCAAATGGTTGGCTAATCAAGATGAAGACTGTAGGTAGAAACTGCTGTTCAATGATAACTAATATTTCAAGAAAGAGTTTCCCTTTTTTTTTCTGGCTGGACAAATTACCTGTTCTAAGTTAATAAAAATATATGTATTGTCTTTGAATAATTTCTGTATCTATAGAGAGAACATCAGATTATGATTAGTTGGTCATGGTCAACTGTGAGTTGATTTGTAGATTGAATTCTCAGCTGTCCTGATACCTTTGGCCTTGGGCAAATTATGTAAGTTCTCTATGCCTCAGTTTCTTGACATGTAAAATGATAATACCTCCTTCATAGGGTTTTTATAAATATTCAAAATAATAGGTTTAAAGTGATCTATATGGTGGTTGGCATTCTTTTTCTTATTCCTCGTAGCCTGACTCATCCTGTTGCGACTCAGATATATTATCAACTTAGCAGACAGGACAATTTATGCTCTGTAATGTTTTGAGTGTACCAACATATTAAGAAAGGGGCTAAAGGAATATTTTTTAAAAAAATGAACTTAGTGAAATCAGAAGTAATTCACCTCTTTTCCTTTTCTTGTCTCCCAGGTTCCTCCATATTGCTGTTGCCCAAGGGCGAAGGGCACTTTCCTATGTCCTTGCAAGAAAGATGAATGCACTTCACATGCTGGATGTTAAAGAGCACAATGGACAGGTGAGGACCCTGACAGAGTGAAGTTGCAAAAATGTGGTCGCTGTGAAGAGAATGACAGCCAGTCTCATATTCATCTACAGATCGTTTCAGAGCTCAAGACCAAAAGAGTTTAGTTAATATTAACTTTCAGATGTTGACTGTTTGCCACCATCACCCTTGAAGTTATTAACATTAACTTCGTAGTTATTTGACCAAAGACTAATTGGGTATAATAAAGCCACACCATAAGTTTATTTTAGTTTTCTTGTATTACACTATCTTACTATTTATTAATAGGATTTATTTTTTCTATGTGGGTTTTCCCATCAGTCTTAGTTTAGGTTCATATTTCTTATTATGATAGTATTACATATTTTAAAAACATTTATTTTCTTCTGAATGTCCACAGAGTGCCTTTCAGGTGGCGGTGGCTGCCAATCAGCATCTTATTGTGCAGGATCTGGTGAACCTTGGAGCCCAGGTGAACACCACCGACTGCTGGGGGAGAACCCCTCTGCACGTCTGTGCTGAGAAGGGCCACTCCCAGGTGCTTCAGGTAAGAGGCAGTGAGCTAGGCTTCCATTAGCACAGGGCCCAAGAGATAGGGCTTGAGTATTAGATGTTGAATGTGGGTTGAGTTCACTTGTTCATTTCTTAGAATACTTGTGTAGCTTGTCTCTTGCTAAAAGATATATGTTTTTAAATTTTTCAGGCAATTCAGAAGGGTGCTGTGATGAGCAATCAGTTTGTGGATCTTGAGGCAACTAACTATGATGGTAAGCAAATGACACTTTATTGGGTCAAAAAACCATTTATAGAGAGGGACCCATTAGTTGTAAAGTTATATTAAGTTTCATACCAAGAAGGAAGGGAAGTAATTAATGCTAAAATATTCTATAGATGAAATTAGCACTAAGAACCAATGGAGGAACTATTCAGATTGCCTTACTGGTTCTTGTGGAGCCCATTTGTAAGCTATCCTCAAGGTTTGTAATTATAGAACAACCGGAAGACTTGCTGGCATGCTTCATCACTGCTTTATTATACTTTTTCTAGGCCTGACTCCTCTGCACTGTGCAGTTGTGACCCATAATGCTGTGGTGCATGAACTCCAGAGAAACGAACAGCCACATTCACCTGAAGTTCAGGAGCTTTTACTGAAGAATAAGAGTCTGGTTGACACCATTAAGTGTCTGATTCAAATGGGGGCAGCAGTGGAAGCTACGGTAAATTCACAGAAGAGTTTGGATATGGGATGGGGGGAAGTGGTTACAACAAAGACCTGTTCCCAAATAGAGATTAAAACTTTCCCCCCCTCTTTTTAAATGAATGGAGTTGAGTAGCTAAGAAGCTTAGATTTTAAAAGATTATCTGGTCTACTGTCTTGATTTGCTCTTAATCTTTGGATTATTATGCAAGAGATCCTTTAGCTATGAAATATATTAGTCTTTGAAAGGCAATAAAATGCTTGAAATTGATATTGTCATTTTGGCTTCATTTTTATCACTAATAATCACTGTTGTGTTTTTTGTAAGGTTGCTTCATCATTGTGGGATCTAGACTTAATCTTCTGTTTTTTAGACTGGAAAATAGTTTTTCTCTGCAAAATTGAGGTTTATTTACTGAGTATCTCTTATGTACAATGCATTGAGTTAGGGATTCTGGGGGTGGGAGTAGTCTGAATATAAGCTACTGGGTCCTTAGGGACCTTCTAATTGAGGTGAGGAATGTAACTAATTATAAGTCTACAGGTTGGCTGCCAAGTCGGAAACATAGGCGAGTACATAATAAATCATTTATTGTATTACATTATAGTACATTGTAAAACAGTACCATCTGTGTTTCTACATTTTATGTCCCCCTTGTATGTAAAGGTAGATTGTGATAAGAGGCACCTAGGCAAATTAATAGGAATTTAACAGGAATGAGAGATTTCATCTTGTTTGGGGTTAAGGAAGGCTTGAGTCAGAATTTGGGAGACTGGGTGAAAAGCATGATGGGGCATGCTGTCTGGATGGTCACATTTTTCCCCTCTTGCCTTTAACAAGGATCGTAAAAGTGGCCGCACAGCCCTGCATTTGGCAGCTGAGGAAGCAAATCTGGAACTCATTCGCCTCTTTTTGGAGCTGCCCAGTTGCCTGTCTTTCGTGAATGCAAAGGTACCTTTAGAAAGCTTCAGTAACTTCACAAGAGTTGGAGTGACTTTTTTTACACCTTTTTCAAGCTTTCGAGTTGTTCTCATGAAAGTCCCCCTTCCTGATGGGCATCGTTTTGTATCGTTGTCTCAGGCTTACAATGGAAACACTGCCCTCCATGTTGCTGCCAGCCTGCAGTATCGGGTGACGCAGTTGGATGCAGTCCGCCTGTTGATGAGGAAGGGAGCAGACCCAAGTACTCGGAACTTGGAGAATGAGCAGCCAGTGCATTTGGTTCCTGATGGCCCTGTGGGAGAGCAGGTGAGGGTGACAGAAGGGACAGGCAGAGCTTTCAGACACTTGGTCTGAAACATAAAGGGAGGTGAGGTGGTTCCGGGTGGACGTTCTCTTCAGGCAGATTCTCAGTGTGTGTGTTGGTGTTCCATCAGTCCCAGGCACAGAGTAAATGCTCAGTCAGTGTCAGCTGTTACAATTATTTCTAGTAACTGATTTTAAATAAGGAATAGGAAGGTTTTTGAAATGCAACTTAGAACCTAGAACTATTTTATACTTTAAACAAAATTATGCTTTACTCATCATATGCTTATATATTACCTTCAGAGATTGAATAGTTTTACATGACTGAACTTTTCTTGATGACAAGAACTGAATCTTTTAAGAACTTGAGATATTTTTTATGGAAATTTTTCCCTGGGGGAAATGGGCGTGATTGTGGCTATAGGTAGGTCATTACATAATTTCATAATCATAAAATATATGGAGTGCAATTTAGCTGTTTCTTGGATTCACATCCCTCATATGACCATAATGTTATAGGAATCCAAATTTGTAAGGGCTCTTTATAACTTAAGATGGAGCTATTTAATTTGTAAAGTTTTCATGCATACACTTAATAGCTATGAAAACTTTGCAGTATAAGAGTTCAGCTAAGAAAATGAGGCTCACAGAAGTTCCACGGATAGGAACCATCATGAATATTAAATGGCAGTGTCCTAACCCCAGTGTTTGCTTCTACTTCAGGTTTGTGGTATGTAGTCATACAGCGATGTTCTCAGGATTTGACTTTTAATGTTCTCAGATTACTCTCCTTTCTGCTTTTGTATTTTTTGGTGTGTGTGAGTTTGTAGGGAGGGTCTTTTCCTTTTCTTCTATTGTCAGACTGTAGTCATTCAGACTGTGGTCATTGTGTCTTCTTCCAGCAGTTGTCAGTTGCATCTCCCACCCTAATCTTAATCTTCTAACTTGTTGCTTTTCGTCGGCTGTGGACTGAGAGACAGTTAAGAAAATTTGTCAGTTTGGTGTTTAAATCGATCATTAGGCTCTGAATGAGCCTAGGGGCTTTCCAGTGATCCATGAAGTTATATGCAGATATTTTATTCCTGGGTATCAGAACAGCTGTTTTGACTTGAAGTATATTAAGGATTTATGTGTGTATAAGGTGGGTTCTGGGTTCCTGTTGAAGCTGACCATAAAAAAGAAAACTTACAAGTCCTATTCTCATTTCCATTCCAGATCCGACGTATCCTGAAGGGAAAGTCCATTCAGCAGAGAGCTCCACCGTATTAGCTCTATTGACTTGGAGCCTGGTCGGCAACACTCACTGTCAGTTAGGCAGTCCTAATGTATCTGTATATAGACCATTTGCCCTGTATTGGCAAATGTAAGTTGTTTCTATGAAACAAGTATATTTAGTTCACTATTATATAGTGGATTATATTAAAAGAAAAGAAGAAAAATATTTAATTTCTCGTGGCAGATTTAAATATTTCATACCCAGGTATCTGGGATCTAGACATCTGAATTTAATATGAATGGTAAAATTGATTTCAATTAATAGTAGCTTTTGGTTAGGAAATGACTTTGATTTGTTGCATATGGCATTGCTCATGTAGCTATTGCCAGTTTAAAAGCAGGTAAATTGTAAACTTTCGTTTGGCCTGATGCAATATCTGACAGTTATTGGTGTTGGAAAGTCTCTAGTCATTGGACTAGATCAGTGGTCGGCAAACTCATTAGTCAACAGAGCGGCAAACCGTGGGTGGCTCGCGAGCTGCAGTTTGCCGACCACTGGACTAG
Source organism: Corynorhinus townsendii (assembly GCA_026230045.1). Taxonomy (NCBI): domain Eukaryota; kingdom Metazoa; phylum Chordata; class Mammalia; order Chiroptera; family Vespertilionidae; genus Corynorhinus; species Corynorhinus townsendii. The sequence continues at coordinate 78,542,942 of JAPDVU010000002.1, read as the reverse complement.
ATGAAAGGTGTCATAATTACAATTTGATTTTTCAAACTGTATATAATTGTTATTTTCATTTTTTAAAATGTTTGTACATATCTGGTCATGAACATGGCCATATTTGAAATGTATAAATCAATAAAGTAAAAAAGAATAAGTGAGTTGTCACTATTTTTTAAAATTATACACATTCAAAGGAGTTCTGTTATCACCCATCTACTGTCTGTCTCTGTTGATGAAGCAGATGGAGACTTGTTCCCCTAGTGGCTGACAGCTCTGTTTGAATTTTAAATATGCTTTTCCTCATGCATTGAGATGAGACATTATTTGTAGGGAATTGCATGTTCTTAGAGAACTCTGCTTTATGTCTCACTTTCTAGAATTTATAATTTTCTTGCTCTGTTGGGAATTTTGTTTTAGCTTTATAGGATCAACAAAAAGTCAATATTGAAACATGTCTTACTGGGTTTCCATGTCCAATAATGATAATGTGCCATGATGTTTTATATTACCATTTATTAAAAAATCCTTTACTTTTTAGTAATCTTGGTTCTATTAATATCATTTGCTTATTTCTGCCATACTCTGAGGAATGTATTTGGATTTGATTGCTCACTAATTCATTGTATACATTTGATTTAGTAAAATACTTTTTTTAAAAATGAGAAGTTTCACAAGCAACTGACGAATCATCTTTGTGGCTTAAATTCTTTAAAAAAAGATAACCTTTAATTAATCACATTGTTTGATTTAGTATGTCTTGTGGACAAAAGTTATAGTTATTGGTATCTGTAAATATAGCTATGATATGAACTCGTCTATTTACACTCATGGAGAAACTCTTGCATGGTTTTAAATAAACTTTAATCCAATAATACTACTTGTATCTGTGAGTCTGTTTCTGTTTTGTTTGTTCATTTTGTTCTTTAGACTCCACATATATGTGAAATTATATGGTATTTGTCTTTCTCTGCTGACTTATTTCACTTAGCATAATTGGAGCTAATTGAGATGGTGCTCTGTTCTGGTCTGAAGCCAGCCACTGGTTCTGGGGCCTCTTGGAAGACACCAGGGTGGGGTTAGTGGTGTTCACGAGGTTAATGCAGATTTATATTTGGCCTTGGGCCGCTCAGCACAACACACATTGAACCAGCCATGGCACACATGGAGCCTGCAGACCTTTGAAAGCCTTTAAAATTGACTGCAGCACAGCCAAGGCTGGCCCACAGAGCCTCTTCCAGTGTATGAGTTGGGTAGGGTGGGCGCTCAGTGGTCGGGGCAGAGCAAGTGGTGTTCACTGGGCTAATGCAGATTCAGAATTGGCCAGGTGTGGGGAGGGCTCAAGACAGGGGCAATGGTGGCTGTCCCTCCAGACTTCACCCTGAAGCCACACAACTCATTTCACTGTATGTCTACAGAGCTGCGGTTCCTTTTCTGGAGTGTAGGGTGAGTTCCTGCAAGTAAGTCTGCACAGGCCCTTTAAGAAGGTGTCTGGGTTTCCAGCAGCCTCTCTCTCACCTAGACAGACAGAATCCCTGCTGATTTGCACAGCCAAATGTTGTGGGGTCCTTGCTTCCTGGCGTTGGTCCTCCAGGCTGGGGAGCTCAGGATGGGGCTGGGACACCTCACTCCTCAGGGGGAACCTCTACAGCTGAAATATCCCTCCCAATTCTCAACCACCACACGTGGGTGTGGGACCAGCCCATTTAGTCTCTGCCCCCCTACCAGTCTCAACGTGGCTTCCTCTTTATATCCTTAGTTATAAGACTTATTTTCAGCTAGTCTTCAGATGGTTCTCCAGGTTGATTGTTCTAGAATTTAGCTGTAACTTTATGTGGTCGTGTGAAGAGGTGAGAACAGCATTTATTTACTTCTCCATCTTGACCAGAAGTACTTCTGTCTAGCTTTCTTATGTATTCTCTGTCCCCCAGCCCTGTGCTCTCTGCTGCCTCCATCATCACACTGGTTCCTTTGCCTATCAGCTCACGTGGGTTTTAGAATGAGAGTAGCCGGACAGCAAGTCCACCTGCTGAATGCCCTAGGTTCCAATGTCTGGTGACATGAGCATCTTTATGAAGCTTATTAAATATGCAAATGCCTTGGCCCCACCACAGACAGAATTTCTGAATCAGAATTTCCAGGGTTTTCAGGGCTCCTGTCAGGTTTTCTAATTTAGACTGAAACTGTTCACAAGATGGTTCTAGTGAACAGCTTTAGTCTAAATTAGAAAATGCAGTCGTTGGAAGGATCTACGACGGGGCATTAGTCATAAGGTGGTAACAGAATGGGTTGCTGGAATGCCCATGGGGAAGAGGTAGGAAACTGATGAATGTTTATTAATGTCCCTGGTATGCTGGATTCTGTGGAATAGAATTTAGCTTTGAAGGAGAGATCAGGAGTTACCTAATCCGTGTGCTTTTTTAAAACACATTTTTAAGGTAATTCTGATTTTTAATCCTCAAGTGTATTGGTTTCCTAGGAGTATGTAATACATTACTACAAACTTGGTGGCTTAAAACAAGAGAAATTTATTCCCTCACAGGGCAGAGGTCTGAAATCAAGGTGTTGGCAGGACTGTGCTCCCTCCAAAGGCTCTAGGGGAGGGTGCTTCCTTGCCTATTTCTGTTTCTGGCATCTCCATGCATTCTTTGGCTTGTGGCAGCATAGTTCAAATCTCTGCCTCCCTCTTCACATGGCTTTATCCTCTTCTCCCTCTGTCTCTTCTCTGTGTGTCTTTTATAAGGACACTTGTTTTTGGATTTAAGGCTCGCCTTTATAAATTACATGTGCAAAGACCCCATTTCCAAATGAAGTAATGTCCACAGGTTTTTAGTGTTAAGATGTGGACATATCTTTTGACGGGGGACACCATTTAGCCCATTACACCAGGGAAAGAGGCTTAATAATAATTTCTGCTACCATTTTTTCCCCTCTTACAAAGTAACTAAGATGAATACTTCTTTCTGAGAAATTCTCTACTCTGTATTCCGAATCCATGAACATATTTTTATATTACCAGTGACCCAGTGCACGAAATTTGTGTACATGGCGGGGGCGGGGGCAGGGGGCGCGTATCCCTCAGCCTGTCCTGCACCCTCTACTATCTGGGACCCCTCAGGGGATGTAGGATCAGGCCTAAACTGGCAGTTGGACATCCCTCTCACAATCTGATCCCTGTAGGATTGGGCCTAAACTGGCAGTAGGGCATCCTTCTCACAATCTGGGACTGCTGGCTCCTAACTGCTTGCCGGCCTGCCTGATTGCCCCTAATTGCTTCTGCTTGCCAGCCTGATCGTCCCCTAACCGCTCCCCTGCCAGCCTGATTGATGCCTAACTACTCCCCTGCTGGCCTGATCACCCCAACTGCCCTCCCCTGCTGTGACGCGCTTCCCTCAATGGGCCCCGCCTCCACTGTGCACATGGCCATCTTGTGGTGGCATCATGTGGTGGCCATCTTGTGGTGGCCATCTTGTGGTGATGTTGCGTGCGAGGGTCACCTAGGCTTTTATTAGTATAGATTGATTTAATGTATGATGTATCATCTACATTTCACTTATTAGCTGTATTATTTATTAGCTGTATTTGGCATTGACCAGGAGACTCTTTTAGCATTGATAAACTTTAGTAGAAACCACAAAATAATTATTGAGCTGTAACTAAAAAACTAAAATAAGGACTGAAGGAGATTTAATTATTTAAACCTTACAACAAAGCTTATTAGATTATCATTGGTCATTCTGTTCTCTGGTGTACATTTGAATAAACCTGCTTCACTTTACCTTGGATCACACTACCTAGAGTTACTCATGTGGGAAGCAACATGATCACAAATTAAATGCCTGTGTTTGAGACCATCTGACCTTGTAATGTGCACCAGAGTAGTTACTTATTGGAAAATGCAGATGTTTGAAAGTGAAGGATCAACTTAAGGAAATCTGTGGTTTTAGACAATAAATATTAATCCAAACTCCATAGAAATATGTTTAGGCCTAGATATTTTTTTTTTAAGTGACAGCATCTGGTTCTTAATCTGAAAATAAAAATTTCTGTAGCTCTTAAGACTTGGCAATTGGATCCAGCACGGGTTTCTTGTTGAAATAGCTTAGTACCTTTGGGCTTGACAATTGGGACACATTTCAGATTGAGCAATAATATTAGATCTCTTAGCTTAATTGCTTTGAAGCTTAAGTTTGGAATCACAGTTTATTTTCTCCATTTGTGGTATCTTAATCCATGTGGCCTTTGTATTTGCAGCTAAATGTCTCTCAGGCAGGACATTAGTTTTAAGTGCTTGTACCAGAGTGTGGGCACCTGTTGACTGGCTCCCATGGAAACCCCAGGTGTTGACTGCTCTCGAAGTGAACTGCTCTTCTCTTCAGGAGCTCAAGGTTTCTTACTTTAGGCATTTGAGTCAGTGGGAGTCTGCCCTGTCTTTCAAAATTGGCTCTATACATGTTTTACATTATATATCACTTTCATTAATCTTTTAAAACCAATTTCTCCCCTTTTGCTCACAAGAAGTATTCCTTCAAGAATTACATTAAAATTTAAAAAACAATTTACTTTTTAGGCTCTTGCAGATATGGAAATAAGAATTGTTTATCTTTAGGACAGCAATTTAATCTGGCGCAACTTTTAAAATCTATTTCAAGAAAATCCTATCTAATAAAGAGGGAATATGCTAATGACCTTTCACGCTGTCTCAAAAATAGCAGTGTGCCCACAGCCAATAAGAAGGGAATATTCTAATTGACTAACCCGCCCTCAAAGATGGTAGTGCCCACAGCCACAAGATGGCAGTGCCTAGTCCCCTTAGCCCCACCGGGATGCCTGCCTCTGGAGTCCCCCAGTCCCCTCAACCTCCAGCCACCCAGGGCTGGCCCAAGGTGCAGGCAAGCCTTGGATGGTGGCTGCCCAGCTGAAGCCCGAGGCACAGGCAAGCCTTGGATGGTGGCTGCCCAGTCGCCCAGGGCCACCCGAGGCTCAGGTAACCAGGGTCGGCTGAGGCTTGCGCTGCTGGCAGTGGCAGCAGCAGAGGTGTGTTGCCTTCCCCTGATCACCATGTTGCCTCCCGCCCCTGAAGGGCTCCCAGACTGTGAGAAGGGGCAGGCCGGGCTGAGGGACTCCCCTCCAGTGCATGAATTTTTATGCACCAGGTCTCTAGTTTAAAATATATCACTTGGGAAAATAAGTAAACATTTGGACCTTTTGGGTGCTTCTACCCAAAAAGGTCCTGAAAAATTTCTTTAAAATGTAAATTTTTGGACTCAAGTTGTGGGAAACTTTAAAATAAGATATTAAATTAATGTATCTTTAAAAAATGAGACACATCTAAGGCTCCATAAAGTGATTTTTTGTATAGACCAAATAAGGCTCTATTTTAATTGGTCAATTTTTCCTAACAGACCTCCTAAATTTGATGAAAATTTGTTGTTTTCTTATGTGGTGCAGTAGACAGGAATAAATATATAGACAGAAGTTTAACTTACACAGATTATTAATTTCCATTCACATTCGAATCAGACAGACGTATTAGATACTTCATTTAAAGTTCAGGAATTTATTGACAATGGGTAAGTTCTATTATGAAGGCTATATAAATGAATCAATTTTGTTTCTTTTTTTTTTCAGCTAAAGTTGCTATATAAAATCTGTTATAAATGTCAAAATGTCTTTTGAATTAGTCTGTTGTTATTCCTATTTCCCTGCCACCATCCATGTCTGGGTTTTCACGACCTCACTCCTGGATTACAACAATAGACATAATTTTTGTTTGTTTGTTTTTCTCTTCCAACAATTTATTTTTAAAATTTCAAACATACAACAGAAGTAATTTTACAGCAAAAACAAATAAACATGTGATATAGATTCTACCACCAACCTTTTACTATTCCTGTTTTATCACTAATATATTTATTCTATCTATACCTCTGTCTACCCATCAATCCATTTTAATTTTTGACATATTTCAAAGAAAATTATACACATTCTACATTTTTCAGTATGTTTGTTATTAACCAGAGTTCAATACATCTTTATTTTCCTTTCATGTAAAATTTAAATACAATAAAATACACAATTTAAAAAGTATATGCACTGAGTTTTCCTCAAACATTATATTATAAAAGTTTCCCAAATATACTGCAAAGTTGGAAGAGTTTGATAATGATTCCTGTATACTCACCACCTAGATTTCACCATTAACATTTTCTTTGACTTGCTTTAACACAATCTATCTCTTCATGTGTTTCTCTATTTGTTTTTTTTAATTTTTACATTTTTTTATTGTTTGAAGTATTACAAATAGTAGTACATATGTCTCCTTTTTTCCCCCATTGACCTCCCCCCAGCTTCCCCTACCCCCCAGTACATGCCTTCACTTGCCCACCCTCCCCCCCCCCACACCAGTGTCTTGTATCCATTGGTTGTGCTTATATGCATGCGTACAAGTCCTTTGGTTGATCCTCTTACAGCCCCCCTCGCCCAACCTCCCCTGCCTTCCCAATGTAGTTTGACAGTCTATTCAATACTTCTTTGCCTCTGTATCTATTCCCCCCACCCCCATTTCTTCCCTTTAAAAAATTTTGCCTCTGCAGACTAGAAATGAACATATAATAACAAAAAATGTTTGAGTCCCAATTTCAATGTCCAACAGTTCCTTATGTGTACATGTCAGCAGTGATATCTGGATGGTGGGCACATGGTAGCAATGCAGGTCTGACCCTCTCTGGTTTGGTCCTAGGTAACCTGCAGCGGTGCACAGCTGCTGACTGCTAGCTTGGCAAGGCGTTGTCAGGGTCTTCCATCTCTGGACTGTTTTTTCCTCTTGTCTTCGTGGTTGGAGCACTCCTGTCAATTCCTCTCTGTTGCAGGAATCCATCTGGTCTTGGGGTTGTTTTCTGAAAATATACAAATATATTCTCGACCACAAGTTAATAAAGGAATCTTTTCTATATAATTGATTTGGGATCCTTTTTATTTTTGTTCAAACGATTTTCCTTTGTCTTATTTAGACACCATGTGTGTTTTTAATGGCCGTCTTGCTGTTAGCATTGCAAATGAAACTTAATTTGGTAAAGTAAAAATTTTCTAGATGTAATTTACTTATAGGATATTTTTCCTTACATGATATTGCCCTACTATCCCCCCCGCTTTTTTTTTTTTATTAATGGAGGCTTTTGTAAATTTTATAATGCAGTCTTGATAACTTTAAATTAAAAAAAATTTTTCCCCCACACATATGACTGCTTTAGGTTCATTGCATATTCAGGAATTTTACCATGAGATGAACTACCAATAGGAATTTTAGTTATTACTTTAAGAACAGCTTTTTATCCAGTACAATTAACTTTGCTTGATTATTCACTTATTTCAATTAGCCTATTTAAATTAATCTGAAAACTCGATTACTATTTTACTGTCAAATTTAATACTCTACCAACAATCTTAGTTTACCTTGTAAATATTAGTGGGAAGGGTTAATTGCATTCTTGAGTGGGCCCTGAGCATTCCAGATGCTCGGCTGAATTTAGATATAGGGCAACTGCTGTCGGCCAAGTCTCTTGTCTGTTACCTGGGTCCCGATCTGAGCTGGACCAAGTCTCTGTCTGTCACCTGTATCTCGATGTGAGCTGGGCCAGGTCTCTTTCTGTTGCCTGGGTCCCGTTCTGAGCTGGGTGTAGGAAGCGTGAAGCAGCCATGTGGGCAGGAGACCTCCTTCAGAAGGGGTGAGGGTTCAAGCCCCTGCAATGTTGGGGGGGTGAGGGTCTGTGCCCCACTTCTGTTGCCCCCCCAAGTTCTCTCCTGATGGCCCCTCTGCGACTGTGCCTGTCTTAGGTTGTTCCTTCCTTGAGGAATCTTACCCGTCTCTGGCTAACCAGCCATCCTCCGGGGCCAAGCAGGGTGGTGTGAGGTTCAGTTCTGTCTCCTTGGTAGCCTATGCCCCCGTGGCCTCCACACCCAGCACCTGCCTTGGTAACCCCTGGCCTGCTGGCAGGGTCCCGGTGCTGATCACATATGTCGGGGAACTCGGGTTTCTTCTCCAGTGAGGGCCCAGCTCACACAATTGGATGTGAGACAGATCCATGGTACCAGCCCCCACGAGGCTTCAAGCTCAACATGAACAGAAAGCTCAGGTAACAGTTGAGGGCAATTGGATTGTGAGAAGAGGGTCCCTCTTGGCACAAAGGGCAAGAGGGGCCAATATAGGATGCTCAAGTGCCTTCCCAGTGCCTTAATTCCTTCTGCAAGGGATTAAATCCTTTCATGTCCTTTTTTTTTTTTCTTAATTGCTGCCAACCATTCAAGGAATTAGTTTGTAAGTTTGTTTGGGATAATTGTAAAATATGCTGTTGTAAAATATCTAAAATTATAATGACATTGTAGAATAATATCATGTAAGGATATTGTTTGCCCTAGGCCCTGGCAATTCCATTTCAAACTGGCTGTCAATTTCTTTTTGTAGCTTTATATAAACTTTGTCAGGGAGGCAAAAACACAAATTACTTACTTTAGTGCAAGAGGCCAAATATATTGACTTTCAATTACAATCCTTATGACTTTGGAAGGAAACTTCTCTTTGTTTCCTTCCAAAATAATTTTCAGTCTACAGAGAGTTTCATTTAAAAATTTTTGTCACATGAGACAATTTCTCTTAATGCCCCACCCCCTTGTTGTCTGTGTCCATTGATTAGGTTCATATGCATGCATACAAGTCCCTTGGTTGATCTCTCCACCTTACCCCCACCCTCCCCTACCTTACCTGAGGTATGATGTTCTGATCGATGTTTCTCAGCCTCTGGATCTGTTCTTTTTCATCAGTCTATGCCGTTTGTTATATTCCACAAATGAGGGAGATCATGTTTTATTTACCTTTCTCTGCCTGGCTTATTTCACTCAACATAATATTCTCTATCTCCATCCATATTGTTGCAAATGGTAGGAAGTCCTTTTTTACTGCAGCGTAGTATTCCATTGTATAGATATACCACAGTTTTTTAATCCATTCATCTGATGATGGGCATTTAGGTTGTTTCCAAATCTTGGCTATGGTGAATTGTGCAGCTATGAACATAGGGGTGCATATTTCCTTTCTGATGCGTGTTTCTAGATTCTTGGGATATATTCCTAGAAGTGGGATCACTGGGTCAAATGGGAGTTCCATTTTTATTTTTTTGAGGAAGCTCCATACTGTTCTCCACAGTGGCTGCACCAGTCTGCATTCCCACCAGCAGTGCAAAAGAGTTCCTTTTTCTCTGCTTCCTCGCCAACACTTGTTGTTTGTTGATTTGTTGATAAAAGCCATTCTGACAGGTGTGAGATGGTACCTCATTGTTGTTTTGATTTGCATTTCTCTGATGATTAGTGACTGTGAGCAGGTTTTCATATGTCTCTTGGCCTGCCTTCTGTCTCCTTTTGAAAAGTGTCTATTTAGATCAATTGCCCATTTTATGATTGTGTTGTTTATCTTCTTTTTGTTAAGTTGTATGAGTTCTCTGTGTATGTTGGAGATTAAACCCTTATCATTGATATCATTTGCAAATATGTTCTCCCATGCAGTGGGCTTTCTTGTTGTTTTATTGATGGTTTTCTTTGCTGTGCAAAAGCTTTTTATTTTGATGTAGAACCATTTGTTTATTTTTTCTTTAGCTTCCATTGCCCTAGGAGTAGCATCAGTGAAGAAGTTCTTTCGGCATATGTCTGAGATTTTGCTGCCTGTGGATTCCTCTAGTATTTTCATGGATTCCCGTCTTATGTTTAAGTCCTTTATCCATTTTGAGTTTATTTTTGTGTATGGTGTAAGTTGGTGATCTAGCTTCGTTTTTTTGCATGTATCTGTCCAATTTTCCCAACACCATTTGTTGAAGAGACTGTCTTGACTCCATTGAATGTTCGTGCCTCCTTTGTCAAATAGTAATTGAGCATATTGATTTGGGTCAGTTTCTGGGTTCTCTATTCTATTCCATTGATCTATATGTCTGTTCTTGTGCCAGTACCATGCTGTTTTGAGAACAGTAGCTTTGTAATACAACTTGATATCTGGTATTGAGATCCCATCTACTTTGTTCTTCTTTCTCAGGATTGCTGTAGCTATTCGGGTTCTTTTTTTATTCCAGATAAATTTTTGGAAAGTTCGTTCTAGGTCTGTGAAATATGTTGTTGGTATTTTAATGGGGAGTGTATTGAATTTATAGATTGTTTTGGTAGTATGGACATTTTGATGATGTTGATTCTACCAATCCATGTACATGGTATGTTCTTCCATCTGTTTATGTCTTCCTCTATCTCTTTTTTCAGTGTCATGTAGTTTTCTACGTATAGGTCTTTTACCTCTTTAGTTAAGTTTATTCCTAAGTATCTTAATTTTTTTGGTGCGATGGTAAATGGGATTGCTTTTTTAGTCTCTCTTTCTGTAAGTTCATTATTGGTGTGTAGAAATGCCATAGATTTCTTGGCATTAATTTTGTATCTTGCTACATTACCGAATTCAGTTATTAAGTCTAATAATTTTTTTATGGAGTCTTTAGGGTTTTCTATGTACAGTATCATGTCATCTGCGAATAAGGACAGTTTTACTTCTTCTTTTCCAATTTGGATGCCTTTTATTTCTTCTTCTTGTCTGATCGCAATGGCTAGTACTTCCAGCACTATATTGAACAGGAGTGGTGAGATTGGGCATCCCTGTCTTGTTCCTGTTCTTAGGGGAAATGGTTTTAGTTTTTGCCCATTGAGTATGATGTTGGCTGTGGGTTTGTCGTATATGGCTTTTATTATGTTTAGGTATGATCCTTCTATTCCCACCTTGCTGAGAGTTTTTATCAAGAAAGGGTGTTGGATTTTATCAAATGCTTTTTCTGCATCAATTGATATGACTATGTGATTTTTATCTCTCAATTTGTTTATTGATTTGTGAATATTGTACCATCCTTGCATCCCCGGGATAAATCCTACTTGGTCATGGAGTATAATCTTTCTGATGTACTGCTGGATTCGATTTGCTAGAATTTTGTTGAGGATTTTGGCATCTATGTTCATGAGGGATATTGGCCTGTAATTCTCTTTCATTGTGTTGTCTTTATCTGGTTTTGGTATTAGGGTGATACTGGCCTCATAGAAGGAGCTTGGAAGTGTTCCTTCTTCTTGAATTTTCTGGAATAGTCTGAGGAGGATAGGTTTTAGTTCTTCCTTGAATGTTTGGTAAAACTCCCCTGTGAAGCCATCAGGCCCTGGGCTTTTGTTTGCTGGAAGCTTTTTGATGACTGCTTCAATTTATTCCATAGTTATCAGCCTATTGAGATTCTTAGAAGCTTCCTGAGTGAGTTTTGGAAGGTTGTATTTTTCTAGGAATGTGTCCATTTCCTCCAGATTGTGTAGTTCGTTAGAATAGAGTTGTTCATAGTATTTTTTAACAATCCTTTGTATTTCTGTGGGGTCTGTTGTTATTTCACCTCTTTCATTCTGATTTTGTTTATTTGGGTCCTCTCTCTTTGTTTCTTGGTGAGCCTGGCTAGAGGTTCATCAATCTTGTTTATCCTTTCAAAGAACCAGCTCTTGGTTTTCTTGATCCTGTGTATTGTTTTTTTGGTCTCTATGTCATTCATTTCTGCTCTGATCTTTATTATGTCCTTCCTTCTGCTCACTGTGGGCTTTTCTTGTTGCTCTCTTTCTAATTCTTTGAGTTGTTGAGTTAGAAGATTTATTACCATTTCTTCTTGTTTTTTGAGGTAGGCCTGTAGAGCTATCAATTTCCCTCTCAAGACTGCTTTCATTGTGTACCATAGCATTTGCATTGTTATGTTTTTATTGTCATTATTCTCCAGGATGTTTTTAATTTCTTCTTTGATCTCGTTGATCACCCAATCATTGTTTAATAGCATGCTATTCAGTTTCCACGTGTTTGAATTTTTTGGAATGTTTTTATTATAGTTTATTTCTAATATTATGCCATTGTGGTCTGAGAAAATGCTTGATATGATTTCAATCTTTTTGAATTTAGGGAGGCTTTTTTTGTGACCCAGTATGTGGTCTATTTTTGTAAATGTCCCATGGGCACTTGAGAAGAACGTATATTCCGAGGCTTTGGGGTGAAATGCTCTGAAGATGTCAATTAGGTCCATCTGATCTAGTGTGTCATTTAGAATTGCTGTTTCTTTGCTGATTTTTTGTCTAGAGGATTTATCCAGTGATGTCAGTGGTGTATTAAAGTCTCCTACTATGATTGTATTGTTGCTGATCTCTCCCTTGATCTCTTCCAGGAGTTTTTTTATGTATTTGGGTGCTCCTGCGTTGGGTGCCTATATGTTTACCAGAGTTATATCTTCTTGTTGAATTGCTCCCTTTAGTATTATGTAGTGGCCTTCCTTATCTCTTGTTATGGCCTTTACTTTGAGGTCTATTTTATCAGATATAAGTATTGCTACTCCAGCTTTTTTGTCATTTCCATTTGCTTGAAAAATATTTTTCTATCCCTTCACTCTCAGTCTGTGTGAATCCTTTGCTCTGAGGTGGGTCTCTTGTAGACAGCAAATATATGGGTCATGTTTTCTTATCCATTCAGCTACCCTATGTCTTTTGATTGGTGCATTTAATCCATTTACGTTTAATGTTATTATTATTATTATTATTTTTCTCATTAAACTTTGTTATTTTAATGGGTCTCAAAATTCTGTGACAGATTTTTGGTCATGTTGTTTACATTAAAAAGTACTGATTTTAAGAACTAATAACTTAAAAACTGCCACACACACCAAAGAACCAAATGGTCCACAAAACATTCTCCTTTTCTTCTGAAGGTTTTACAATGCATTGTAATCATTAACCAGTCTTTTACTATTAAACTTAAATGGCCAATTGAGACAAACAGTTCTGAGACCGTTCTTCCACCACTAATTAAGACTGGGGTGGCAGCTGTTGGGAATAATATTCATTTAGCCTTCTGAGCTTTCTGGGCAGACTTGGTGACTTTGCCAGCTCCAGCTGCCTTCTTGTCCACTGCTTTGATGACACCCACAGCAACTGTCTGTCTCATGTCACGAACAGCGAAATGACCCAGAGGAGGGTAGTCAGAGAAGCTCTCAACACACATGGGCTTGCCAGGAATCATATCAACGATGGCAGCATCACCAGATTTCAAAAACTTGGGGCCATCTTCCAGCTTTTTCCCAGAACGACGATCAATCTTCTCCTTCAGCTCAGCAAATTTGCAAGCAATGTGAGCTGTGTGACAATCCAGCACAGGTGCATATCCAGCACTGATCTGGCCTGGGTGGTTCAGGATAATCACCTGAGCTGTGAAGCCAGCTGCTTCCATTGGTGGATCATTTTTGCTGTCACCAGCCACATTGCCATGGTGAACATCTTTGACAGACACGTTCTTGACGTTGAAGCCCACATTGTCCCCAGGAAGAGCTTCACTCAAAGCTTCATGGTGCATTTCAACAGACTTTACTTCAGTTGTAACATTGACTGGAGCAAAGGTGACCACCATGCTGGGCTTGAGAACACCAGTCTCCACTCTGCCCACAGGGACAGTACCAATACCACCAATTTTGTAGACATCTTGGAGGGGCAGACGCAGGGGCTTGTCAGTTGGACGAGTTGGTGGCAGGATGCAATCCAGAGCTTCAAGCAGTGTGGTTCCACTGGCATTGCCATCTTTACGGGTGACCTTCCATCCCTTGAACCAAGGCATATTAGCACTTGGCTCCAGCATGTTGTCACCATTCCAACCAGAAATTGGCACAAATGCTACTGTGTCAGGGTTGTAGCCAATTTTCTTAATGTAGGTGCTGACTTCTTTAACAATTTCCTCGTATCTTTTCTGGCTGTAGGGTGGCTCAGTGGAATCCATTTTGTTAACACCAACAATCAGCTGTTTCACACCCAGTGTGTAGGCCAGAAGGGCATGCTCACGGGTCTGTCCATTCTTGGAGATGCCTGCTTCAAATTCACCAACACCAGCAGCAACAATCAGGACAGCACAGTCAGCCTGAGATGTGCCCGTAATCATGTTTTTGATGAAGTCTCTGTGCCCTGGGGCATCAATGATGGTCACATAATACTTGCTGGTCTCGAATTTCCACAGGGAGATATCAATGGTGATACCTCGCTCCCGTTCTGCTTTCAGTTTATCCAAGACCCAGGCATACTTGAAGGAGCCCTTCCCCATCTCAGCAGCCTCCTTCTCAAATTTCTCGATGGTTCTTTTGTCGATCCCACCACATTTGTAGATCAGATGGCCAGTAGTGGTCGACTTGCCGGAATCTACGTGTCCAATGACGACGATGTTGATATGAGTCTTTTCCTTTCCCATCTTGGGTTTGAGTTAATGGTGGTTTTCACGACACCTGTGTTCTGGCGGCAAACCCGTTGCAAAAAAGCCGTTTAATGTTATTATTGACAAGTACATGTTTGTTGTCATATTTTTCCCCTTAGTGTTTGTGTTTCTTTTTGCCTTTCTCTTTCTTCTTTTTACAGCAGTCCCTTTAGCATTTCTTGCATTGCTGGCTTGGTAGTGATAAACTCTCTTAGCCCTTTTTTGTCTGTGAAGCTCCTGATTCCACCTTCAATTTTGAATGATAACCTTGCTGGGTATAGTATTCTTGGATTCAGTCCCTTGCTTTGCATCACTTTGTATATTTCATTCCATTCCCTTCTGGCCTGGTGTGTTTCTGTTGAGAAATCAGTTGCTATTCTAATAGGAGATCCCTTGTAGGTAACTTTCTGTCTTTCTCTGGCAGCCTTTAAGATTCTTACTTTGTCATTGGTATTCGCCAATTTAATTATGATGTGTCTTGGTGTCGGTCTTTTGGGGTTCAACTTGTTTGGGACTCTATGTACTTCTTAGACTTGCATAGTTTTTTTCTTGCCAATATCAGGGAAGTTTTCTGTCATTATTTCTTCAAACAGGTTTTCTATTCCTTGCTTCTCTTCCTCTCCTTCTGGTATCCCTATTATTCTAATATTGTTTCATTTTGTGTTGTCCCAAAGCTCCCTTATGCTCTCCTCTTGCTTTTTAAGTCTTCTTTCCATTTGCTGCTGTGTTTGTGTGTGTTTTCCTACCTTGTCTTCTAATTCGCTGATGCGGTCCTCAGCCTCTTCTAGTCTACTGTTTAAGCCTTCCAATCTGTTCTTTATTGCAGCTATGTCGTTCTTCATCTCCTCTTGGTTTCTTTTCATGTTGGTGACATTTTCATTCAGCTCCTTATAGTTCTCATTGAGTTGTGTGTATTTGTCATCCATCCGTTTAAACATCCTTAGAACCATTACTCAGAGAATTCTCTCTCTGTTAAGCTGCTAGCCTCAATTTCATTTAACTCCCTTTCTGGTGATTCCTCTTTTTCTTTCCTTTGGGTA
Organism: Corynorhinus townsendii; assembly: GCA_026230045.1. Classification (NCBI taxonomy): domain Eukaryota; kingdom Metazoa; phylum Chordata; class Mammalia; order Chiroptera; family Vespertilionidae; genus Corynorhinus; species Corynorhinus townsendii. The sequence goes on along the minus strand of JAPDVU010000002.1, from coordinate 78,527,606 downwards.
TTGCTTTTTTGTCTCCCCATGTTTTCCTGAAATGTTTTAATTGTAGATCCAATTGCTTTGCTACCCAGGTTCTTTTGGTGATGGTGCTACTGGTGAAATCTCTCTGTTCTCCTGGGCTTGGTTATCTAGTGTAGCTCCCTACTTGAGCTATTTGGGTTCTCTTGATGTAGGCCTGTAAGCTTGAGAGGCACAACTACATTGCCTAGAAGTCAGCTGCTATGGAGGGGAGTGTCCCAATTTTTGCTGACTTGCACCCTTAATTTAAATCACGTGTGCCCAGTGGGGCTTCACAGTGGCACCAAGGAACCGTCTGTCAGGGTGATGTGGCTCAAGGGGCTACACTTTGGAAAGGGGTAACTGTGTTGCCCAGAGTTCTGTAGTTGTGAGGTGGGCAGACTCAACTTTCGCTGCTGTGTCTGTGGTGGGTAGGCGCTTTCTCCAGGTGGCGGCTCACAGGAGCACTGGCGGTAAGTTTGCCAGCGAGGTACACTGAAGCACTCTGGAGGGCCCTGGCAGTGTAGCCACGTAATTGAGGTGCTTAGCTTCTAAAGATTTCTCTTTAGAGTAGATCCTATGGCCTCAGGGAGTATTCAGATTCCATGGTGTTAATCAGGGTGGAATCTGGGTGTGGCTATATTGGTTGCCTGAAGACTGGGGGGACGGGCTATCTCTCAGGAGAAAATGGATTCTGTGGGCTTAGATATGACTCAGCACTAGACTTGCTACCACTTCTCCTGGACCGTCTGTTGCCCACTCTGCCCAGATTCCACAACTCTACCCCTTCTCCTGCACTTCTGTCACAGGTAAGCGCCTGTCTCCAAAAGGTCCCACGAACTAGGTTCAGTGGGGAAAGGCGCAGTCCCCAGCGTGAGGAAGGACCGTGTCTCTGCCAGTTCCTCTCTTGCCAGCACTCCGTGGTCCGGCAGCTCTTAAAGGCTGCCTTTGAGCTCAGATCCCAAATCCAGACTCTATGGTCTAAAATCTTTCAGACCTTGCCTGTCCTCAGGGACGTGGCTTGGCACTGTGTAGTTTCTCCCTGACCTTCTGGGCACAGAGGTCCGGAAGATTCTACTGCCTAGATCTTTGATTTTACCTTTATCCGGGGGATCCCTGCTCTTTCCAGCTGCAAACTGTCTCACCAGCTGTTCCTCCTTTGCCAATTCGGGCTGGATTCCACTCGTCTCAGCTGCCTCCTCTATTTGCTCCAGGACAAAGCTCAGGACACATCCTTCTATTCCGCCGCCATTTTTCCCAATGTGTTTTTTATTGCAGCTATGTTGTTCTTCATCTCCTCTTGGTTTCTTTTCATGTTGGTGACATTTTCATTCAGCTCCTTACAGTTCTCATTGAGTTGTGTGTATTTGTCATTGAGTTGTGTGTATTTGTCATCCATCCATTTAAACATCCTTATAATCATTATTCTGAATTCTCTCTCTGTTAAGTTGCTAGCCTCAATTTCATTTAACTCCCTTTCTGGTGATTCCTCTTTTTCTTTCCTTTGGGTATTGCTTTTTTGTCTCCCCATGTTTTCCTGTAATGTTTTAATTGTAGATCCAATTGCTTTGCTACCCAGGTTCTTTTGGTGATGGTGCTACTGGTGAAATCTCTCAGTTCTCCTGGGCTTGGTAATCTAGTGTAGCTCCCTACTTGAGCTATTTGGGTTCTCTTGATGTAGGCCTGCGAGCTTGAGATGCACAACTGCAGTGTCTAGAAGTTAGCAGCTGTGGAGGGGAGTGTCCCACTTTTTGCTGTCTTGCACCCTTAATTGAAATCACGTGTACCCAGTGGGGGCTCACAGTGCCATCAAGGAACCGTCTGTTAGGGTGATGTGGCTCGGGGGACTACACTTTGGAAAGGGGTAACTGTGTTATCCAGAGTTCTGTAGTTGTGGCGTGGACAGACTCAACTTTCACTGCTGTGTCTATGGTGGATAGGCGCTTTCTCCCAGTAGTGGCTCACAGGAGCACCCACGGTAAGTTTGCCAGTGAGGCACACTTAAGCACTCTGAAGGGCCCTGGCAGTGTAGCCACATAATTGAAGTATTTAGCTTCTAAAGATTTCTCTTTAGAGTAGATCCTATGGCCTCAGGGAGTATTCACATTCCATGGTGTTAATGAGGGTGGAATCTGGGTGTGGTTATATTGGTTGCCTGGAGACTGGAGGGAGGAGCTATCTCTCAGGAGAAAATGGCTTCTGGTGACTCAGCGCCAGACTGGCTATCACCTCTCCTGTACCATCCCCTGCCTACTCTCCCCAGATTCCACAACTCCACCCCTTCTCCAGCACTACAGCTACCGGTAAGTGTCTGTCTCCAAAAGGTCCCACGAACTAGGTTCAGTGGGGAAAGGCGCAGGCCCCAATGTGAGGAAGGCCTGCGTCACTGAAAGTTCCTCTCTTGCCGGCACTGCGTGGTCTGGCAGCTCTTTAGGGCTGCCTTTGAGCTCAGATCCCAAATCCAGACTCCAAGGTCTAAAATCCACTACCTCCTGCAGTCCTGTTTACCCTTTTTTTTTTTTTTTTAGTCACACACCTTGCCTGTCCTCAGGGACGTGGCTTGGCACTGTATAGTTTCTCCCTGATCTTGTGGGCACAGAAGACCGGCAGATTCTGCTGCCTAGATCTTTGATTTTACCTTTATCTGGGCGATCCCTGCCCTTCTTGGCTGCAAACTATCTCACCAGCTGTGCCTCCTTCGCCAATTCGGGTTGGAGTCCACTCGTTTCAGCTGCTCCCTCTATTTGCTCCAGGACAAGGCTCAGGACACATCCTTCTATTCTGCCGCCATTTTCTCTCTCCTATTGTTGTTTTTTTAACTAATAAATCTTTATTGTTCACATTATTGCAGTTGTTCCTCTTTTTTCCCCCCATAGCACCCCTCCATCCGGTTCCCATCCCAGCCTCTGCCCTTACCCACACCCTTGTCCTCATCCACAGGTGTATGATTTTTGTCCAGTCTCTTCCCATAACCCCCACATCCTTTCCCCCAAGAATTGTCAGTCTACTCCCTTTCTATGCCCGATCCTATTATATTCACCAGTTTATTCTGTTCATCAGACTTTTTATTCACTTGATATTTAGATTCACTTGTTGATAGATATGTATTTGTTGTCACTTTGTTGTTCATAGTTTTTGTCTTTACCTTTTTCTTCTTCTTCCTTTTCTTAAAGAATACCCTTCAGCATTTCATATAATACTGGTTTGGTGGTGATGAATTCCTTTAGCTTTTTCTTATCTGTGAAGCTCTTTATCTGCCCTTCAATTCTGAATGATAGCTTTGCTGGGTAGAGTAATCTTGGTTGTAGGTTCTTGCTATTTGTCACTTTGAATATTTCTTGCCACTCCCGTCTAGCCTGCATAGTTTCTGTTGAGAAATCAGCTGACAGTTGTATGGGTACTCCCTTGTAGGTAATTAACTGTCTTTGTCTTGCTGCTTTTAATATTCTCTCTTTGTCTTTTGCTCTTGGCATTTTAATTATGATGTGTCTTGGTGTGGTCCTCTTTGAATTCCTTTAATTTGGTGTTCTGTGCACTTCTTGGACTTGTAAGTTTATTTCTTTCACCAGGTGGGGAAAGTTTTCTGTCATTATTTCTTCAAATAGGTTTTCAATATCTTGCTCTCTCTCTTCTTCTGGCACCCCCATAAGTTGGATGTTGGTACGCTTGAAGTTGTCCCAGAGGCTCCTTACACTATCTTCATATTTTTGGATTCTTTTTTCTTTTTGCTTTTCCAGTTGGGTGTTTTTTGCTTCTTTGTATTTCAAATCTTTGACTTGATTCTTGGGATCCTCTAGTCTCCTGTTGGATCTCTGTATATTATTCTTTATTTCAGTCATGCTTAATTTCTAGTTGGTCCTTTTTCATATCCTTGAGGGTCTCACTAAATTTATCGGTGGTTTCTAGAAGATTTTTGAGTAACCTCATAACCGTGGTTTTGAACTCTATATCCAGCAGTTTGCTTTCCTCCATATCTGTCATTTGTGACCTGTTTCTTTGTCTCTGCATTTTGGCTGCTTCCCTGTGTTGATAGAGTGGCTTTGTGTGCTAGGTGTCCTATAGGGCCCAGTGGCTCAGTCTCCCTAATTACCTGAGGTGGACACTCTTGGTGCACTCCTTTGTGGGCTGTGGGCACAGTCTTGTTGTAGTTAACCCTTGTTGTTGGTATCATTAGGAAGAATTGACCTCCAGGCCAATTGGCTGTTAGGATCAGTTATGTCTATGATGGGAGAACTTCTGTGCTGGAACCACCTTATGGGGCAAGACTTGCTTCAGTGGGGCTTTGGTGCTCACTGAGTCTGCCCCCACCCCGAGTGTGTCTCTTATGGATCTGAAGAGTTGTAGTCTGGATGGTTTCTCTCTGACCACTGGGTACATTGGCTCTTGGATCTCCAAGGAGAGAGGCCACCCGGCAGGAGCTACAGAGAGATCTGAAGATTCCTTCTCTTTTTTTGGGGTTTGGAGGTGCCCAGATGAAGCCCAGCTGTGAAGCAATGCAAGCTGCTATCAAGCATTGGGTCTTCTTTTGGAGGCTCTCAGACTCTTTGATCCAGCTGCAGTATATCAGGTTTCAGCTTGCAAAGGGCCAGGACATTCACACATTGGGTGGGGTTGTAAATTGGGGTCTCAGGGAATCATCAGGGTGAAGTAAATAGCAATGGCTGACTGCCAGCCCTGCCTGGAAGAGGTCCTGTGTCTCTGTGTCCCGTGGGACCGTGCAGGAACAATGACCACTGTAAGCACCTCTGAGAGAAAGCTGCCCTCGAGTTCTGCCCAATGCCAGACAGTCCAGCTTCTCCCTGTATGAGTCTAGGTCCCCAGAGTCCCGCTTGGAACTGGAGTTAAGAGCAGTCGGGAGCTTTTGTCTCCCTCCTGATTGAAAAAGACAATAGTGTACTCAGTTGCCAGCCCTTTCCACACACATGCCTCCTTACCTCTGCACTTCACTTCTGCACCTCCACTCCTCCTCTGAGTCTCAGTGTACTTTTCTCTTTCCTTCTAGTTGTAGAATTTCCACTCAGCCAGCCTTCCCTTGGTTCTGGATGATATCTGTTTTGTCTTTTAGTTGTAGTTTTGAAGTGGTTGTGCGAAGCAGCAAGTTCAGGTGTTTACCTATGCTGCCATCTTGGTTTCTCTCCCAATTTTTGTTGTTGTTATGGAAACATTCTAACACACACAAAGGTACGGAGAATAGTATATTATACCTCCATGATTTTTTTTAAAGATTCCACATAGGGAAAACATGGATCATGTGTCATCCTTGTGCAGGGGCCATACTAATATTTTCCATATTGCTCCAATTGTAGTCTATGTGCTGCCAGAGCGAGCACCCTGTATTATTATTAAGACTCCAAATCAGTAAGGGAGGTTTCTAATAAATGGGGGCACTCATCTTAGCACACATGGCCATTCCACAGGCTAGTGGTGCCCTTACTTTATGTTATCTTGCTCTTGTCCATCAGTTCCCTACTAGATAGGAAAATATCAAGAAAAAGAAAATCTAGAAATCTCCCAGTCTATGATTTGCCTATTGCCTGTGTTTTCAGAAAGTCTACAAGATGTCCCTTGAGCAGGGGACTGTGATTAAGACAGCTTATCTGTGCTGCTGTAAAAAAGAAGTAATTCTTACCATTTGCAACAGCATGGATGGACCTGGAGAACATTATGCTAAGTTAAATAAGCCAGTCAGAGAAATATAAATATCACATGATCTCACTCATTGGTCAAATATAAGGAACAACATAAACTGATGAACAAAAATAGAGCGAGAGTCAGAAAGCATTGAACAGACTGTCCAACCTATGAGGGAAGATGGGGGTGAGAGGGTACGAGATCAACCAAAGGACTTGTATGCATGCATATGAGCATAACCAATGGACACAGACAGTAGAGGGGTGAGGGCATGTGCTGGGGGATGGGGCGCTTGGGAGAGGTCAATGGGGCAAAAAGGAGATTTATGTAATACTTTAAACAATAAAGAATTTAAAAAAAAGAAATGTTATGCAAAAAAAAAAAAAAAAAGACTGCTTATCTACTGAAGCAGCAGTAGTGTTTGTAGACTATGCCGTCAAACACTAACCATTTACTTCTGCCATGAGCCAGGCCGGTTTTTCAGGGAATGTACCCCTAAGCTCTGCAGCAGCCCAAATTTCAAATGATAGAACTTGTTTATAAAATAAATACAGACCCTTGGCATAATGTTCTCAAGGTCCATCCATGTAGTTGCAAATAGCAGTAGTTCATCCTTTCTTATGGCTGAGTGGTGTTCCATTTTGTATATGTAACACATTAAAAAAATCAATATAGACTCACTTCAGGAACTGGTCAACAAATGGTTACTGAGGATGCTTAGGAAATGAGAACTAAAGTTACAATTTCTTCTGCAGCCCAGAATTAGAGATGATGGGCAGGGTTTTATTAGTTTAACGGGCATCTATTTCTCCAGCCATGTATGTACAACACAAAAGAATGGTTAGACATTTATTGGGGCTGCCTGTGTATGATTCATAATAAACTTGTTCCTTATAAAATTTATTGCTGAATGACTCATTATAGGATGATGAAGATGTGGCTTTTAATTTAAAGAATAAGGCAGGTATTCTTTTAAAAATCAACTTTGTGAGGTATAATTTACATATAATAAAATGTATAGCGTATAGTGCAATAAATGTATACACCCATGTAACTATCACCACAACCAAGACAACACATTTTCTTCAACCAGAAAGTTCCCTGATACATACCCCTGCAGTCATTTCCTGCTTCTACCCTCTGCTCCTTTGAGCTGATTTCTGTCACTACTGCTTAGTTTTGCCTCTCTAGGACTTCATTTGAATGGATTCCTACATTACTGGTATGTGCTTTTTGATGTTGAGCTTCTTTCATTCAGCATAATGTTTTTGAGATTCATCCTCATTGATGCACTTATCTACACTAATAAAAGAGAAATATGCAAGTTGACCATACCTCTGTGATGCCGCAGCCTATCAGGAGTGAGTATGCAAATTAACCAAAAAAGATGGTGGGTTAATTTGCATATGCAGGTATGGAGCAGCCTGGTGGGGCGGAACGCCTGCTATGAGGGGGAGGGGAGGGGGTGGAGGGAGCTATAGGAGTGGCACTCCAGCTGGAGCAGAAAAGACTGAAAGCTCCAACCAGAGTGAACACTGAAGTCTCCAGCCAGAGTGAAGGCCTGGGTCCTGGGTGCTGGAGGAAAACTGGTGCTGGCAGCCAGGGGAAGGAAGGCTTATTGCACGAATCTTCGTGCAACGGGCCTCTAGTTAATTTATATTTTTACTAGAGGCCCAGTGCATGAAATTTGTGCACGGGGAGATCCCCTCAGCCCAGCCTGCACCCTCTCCAATCCGGGACCCCTCGGGGGATGTCTGACTGCCGGTCTAAACTGGCAGTCAGACATCCCTCTCACAATCCTGAACTGCTGGCTCCTAATCACTCACCTGTCTGCCTGCCTGGTCGCCTCTAACTTCCACCCGCTGCCAGCCTGATTGCCCCTCACTGTCTCTGCGTGCTGTCCTGATAGCCCCTAACTATCCCCCTCTGCTGCCCTGGTCACCCCTAACTGCCTCCCCCCACTGGCCTGATTGCCCCCAACTACTCCCCTCTGCCAGGTTGGTTACCCCAACTGGCCCCCTGCCAGCCTAGTCATCCCTCACTGCCCCTCTGCCAGCCTAATCACCCTAATTTCCCCCCTACTGGCCTGATCACCCCCAACTGACCCTCTGCTGGCCTGGTTGCCCCCAACTGCCTCCCCTGCCAGCCTGGTCACCCTCAAAGCCACCCCTCCCTGCTGGCCTGGTCACTCCACACAGCTTGCTGTTCAGTCATTTGGTCATCCCTCACTAACCCCCCTGCTGGCCTGGTTGCCCCACACAGCCTGCTTGTTCAGTTGTTTGGTCATCCCTCGGGCCAGCCTTGGGTGGCTGGGCAGCTGACATCTGAGTCTTGCATGTGCCTTGGGCCAGCTCTGGGCAGCTGGGGGGCTGAGGGGACTCTGGGACTCTGGAGGCAGGCGTGCAGAGCAGTTGGACCCGCCTGGGGACAGGCCCGGCCATGCTGCATGCCTGCTGCCCCAGGGGGCTGAGGGGACTGGGTGTTGCCATCTTGTGGCTGTGAGTGCTGCCATCTTTGAGGGCATGGCAGTCAATTAGCATATTCCCTCCTTATTGGCTGTGGGCGCCGTCATCTTTGTGAGCTTCTTTTGGTGTTGAGCTTTGTGATGGTCAATTAGCATATTCCCTCTTTATTAGATAGGATTGCTGATTAGTATTTTCTTATATTAATGACAAATTGTTAGCCAATCACCTACTGGTGGACACTTGGGTTATTCCAGTTTTGGGCTATTATGAATAAAGTTGCTATGACTCTTTATGTGGATATATATTCTTTTTTAATTTTGGTATATACCTAGGAGAGAAGTAGCAGGTTCATATGATAAGTATATGCTTAATTTAAAAATAAACTGTCAAACTATTTTCCAAAGTCATTGTACCATATTTCACTTTCAATTGCAATGTAAAAGAGACCCAACTATTCTTCATCTTTGTCAATCTTCGTTTGCCAGTCTTTTAAAACATTAGCCTTTCTAATGGTATCTTATTGTAGCTTTAACCTGCAATTCCCTGTTAACTAATGATATTGAACATCACTTCCTGTGCTTATTAGCCATTTATATATTTTCTTTGGTGAGGCATCTGTTCAGGTCTTCTGCTCATTAAAAAAATAATTAAATTGTATTTTTATTAAATTGTAAAATTTTTAAAGTATGTTCTGTATATATGTCAGTTGTCAGATATATGTATTACAAAATCTCCCAGTCTATGACTTGCCTTTTTGTCATTTATCTTTAAAAACTCAATTTTGCCCCATTCTCACACTCTTCTCCTTTTGGATCTGTAATCACACATATTTTGACCATTTTCATTTGTCCTACAGGTGTCTAAGGACAAATTTTTTCCCCCCAATCTATTTTCTCTCTATTCATTAGTTTGAATAATTTCTATAGTTTACCACTTCTTCTCCCATCTCTGATATACTGTGAATCTTTTTGTTATTCTACTTTTTAGTTATAAAAATTCCATTTAGCTTCTTTTATAGTTTACATTTCTTTGCTGAGGTTCCCTATCTGTTTACACATTAAGCCCACATTTTCTGAATTCTTTGAATAAAAAATTCTTTGGACCATATTTATAGCTATTGCTTTAAAGTTCTTGTTTTCTAAATCCATCATCTCAGTAATGTTGGGACCAGGGCTCTTCCCTTGATTCTGGATCATGTTTGCCTTTTTTATATTTTCAAGTCTAGTAATTTTTTTATTGTATACTGAATATTGTTGGCTCTGGACTTTTATTATCTTCCTTTGAGAAGTGTTGCCTTGCTTCTATGAGGTAGCTCTTTTCCTGGTTAATTACCTTGTATTTCTGTAGTCTTGTCTTTATGTTTTGCTAGAGTATATCTTTGGGAAGCTTAGTATGTTTCCCAAGGCCCTCTATCTTGGCAGGTCTCAACCTCCAAATTTGTTTTTCACTGCAGATCTTCTAAAGCAGGGGTGGGAAATCTTTTTTTTCCACCAAGGGTCATTTGGATATTCAGAATTTCATTCATAGGCCATACAAAATTATCAACTTAAAAATTATGTTGTTATGAAAAAAGCTTCTAGACTTATTGAATTTCAAGTCTGGTCTGAGGTTACCTTGGCAGGGCCAGACCAAATCATACAGCTCGTGGGCCGAATGTTCCCCACACCTGTAAAGGCTTGGCTTTAGACATTGTTAGGGTGGGCCTGGAGTGAACCTTACCTTAGACCATGGTTCTAATCTTTTCTGGTATCTCAGATAAATGCCGGGTGTGTTAATAAATTGATAACAATGTCTTGTCACTCTGGCTTGAACAGAACTTCAATATCTATTAGCACTGTTTGATATTAAGTATTTCTATTCTGCTCTTGTCTCTATAGTAACTGCTCTCCATAGTTACTACAAGCCTCAGGTAGTCTTGCCATGGGTATGTGCATCTTAACCTTGAGTCAAGATTTCATAGGGAACCTTCTGCACAACTTCTGGGACTCTCCCTTCTCTCTACTCCCAATATACCTTCCTTACTTTATGGTGCTTTCCCTATAGATTCTGACTGCTTTAGCTTTCCTGGGCTCTGATCTCTGCCTCTTCAGCTCAGCAGGACCACTATTCTCTGTGTGGATTCTAGCTTGCTGTGTCATGGTTGGGTAATGGTGCCTAGGTAGAGATCCAGGGAAATCATGGATTTCTTCTCTCTTAAGGATCACAGTGTTGAGTTTCCTGTTATCCAATACTTAAAAAAACAATTACCTCATATATTTTCTCCCATTTTATTGTTATAGTGGGAAGACTAGTCCAATACCAGTTGCTCCATCACACCTAGACACAAAAGTTTGCAAGATCTGCTCTTAAAGATTAAATTTGGTAAACAGGATGGATTTATCAAGGAGGGACCCCAAAGCTTCCTTCTTGGGCTAAGAAAGCATTTTTAATAGTCATGAATCCCATGCTATGGCTCGGGACACTGGCCCCATTCATAGGAAGTTGGTAAACTCAGCTAGAGTGCAATTTCTCTATGTTGTCTCTAAAAATTGAGTCTAATAGCCATGTCTTCTCTCTAAGAAATATAAAAAGGTCTTTAATAATAATAGTAGTAATAATAACTTACTATTATTAAGTACTTATGTTCTAGGTGCTATTCTTAAGACTCTATTAACCAATTAATTCTTTATAATAGTCCAATGTTAAAGTACTAATTATTTATTAATAATTCTGTTTACATGTAACTACCACAACCAAAAAGATATAGAACAGTTTACTGCCCTTCCCCCTCCCCAACAAATTCCCTCTGTAGTTAAACTATATCTCAACCATTACCCTCTGACAAACATTGAGAATTGCTTATTTCATATTACCTTGGGCTCTTCTTTTACCTTCTGTCCAGCTTTGTCTGTATTTCAGCTATATTACTGCTCAGTAGCACTCCTAAATACTTTATCAGAGAAATGAGGTTGAATTTAGACAGTTGCCTTACCCATTTATACCCCCATAAAATTGTTTAAACAAATAACCTTTCTCAGAAGAATAAAAAGAGGTCAATTGGGTTTTTGTCAATAACCTATCAGTTCTACTTTCTTTATTTTTTTGGTTTTGTCTTTTTTTAAAATAAATCTTTATTGTTCAGATTATTACAGGTGTTCCTCTTTTTTCCCCCCCATAGCTCTCCTCCACCTGATTCCCCACCCCACCCCATGCCCTTACCTCCCACCACTGTCTTCATCCATAGGTGTAAGATTTTTGTCCAATCTCTTCCCGCACCCCTCACACCCCCGCCCCCTGAGAACTGTCAGTCCACTCCCTTTCTATGTCCCTGATTCTATTATATTCACTAGTCTATTCTGTTCTTCCGATTTTTTATTCACTTGATTTTTAGATTCACTTGTTGGTAGGTATGTATTTGATGTCATTTTGTTGTTCATAATTTTTATCTTCACCTTTTTCTTCTTCCTCCTCTTCTTAAAGAATACCCTTCAGCATTTCATGTAATCCTGGTTTGGTGGCAATGAACTCCTCTAGCTTTTTCTTGTCTGTGAAGCTCTTTATCTGACCTTCAACTCTGAATGATAGCTTTGCTGGGTAGAGTAATCTTGGTTGTAGGTTCTTGCTCTTCATCACTTTGAATATTTCTTGCCACTCCCTTCTGGCCTGCATAGTTTCTGTTGAGAAATCAGCTGACAGTCGTATGGGTACTCCCTTGTAGGTAACTAACTGTTTTTCTATTGCTGCTTTCAAGATTCTCTCTTTGTCTTTTGCCCTTGGCATTTTAATTATGATGTTGGTGTGGTCCTCTTTGGATTCTTCTTGTATGGGGTTCTGTGCACTTCCTGGAGTTGTAAGTCTATTTCTTTCACCAGGTAGGGAAAATTTTCTGTCATTATTTCTTCTAATAGGTTTTCAATAGTTTGCTCTCTCTCTTCTTCTGGCACCCCAAAAATTCAGATGTTGGTATGCTTAAAGTTGCCCCAGAGGCTCCTTACACTATCTTCATATTTTTGGATTCTTTTTTCTTTTTATTTTTCTGGTTGGGTGTTTTTTGTTTCCTCATATTTCAGATCTTTGGTTTGATTCTTAGGGTATGTTGATCTACAGTTGAGTTTCTGTATATTCTTTATTTTAGACAGTGTATGCTTCATTTCTGACTGGTCCTTTTCCATTTTTCTGGCATTCTCATTAAGATCCTTAAAGGTCACACTAAGTTCCTCAGAGGTTTTAGAAGATTCTTGATTAACCTTATAAATGCTGTCCTGAACTCTATGTCGTCAGGTAGTTTGCATTCCTCCATTTCTTTAATTCGTGACATGTTTCTTTGTCTCCGCATTTTGGCTGCTTCCCTGTGTTGATGGAGTGGCTTTGTGTGGTAGGTGACCTATAGGGGGCAGTAGCTCAGCCTCCCCAATCACCTGAGATGGATGCTCTTGGTACACTCCTTTGTGGGCTGAGTGCAAAGTCTTGGTGTAGTTAAGCCTTGATTGCTGTTGGTACACTGGGAGGAATTGACCTCCAGGCCAATTGGCTGCAAGGACTCGCTGTGTCTATAATGGAAGAACTGCTGCACTGGAGACACACTTATGGTGCAAGACTTGTTTCAGTGGGGCTTTGGTGCTCACTGAGTCTGCCTCTTGAATGTGTCACTTATGGATGTGAGGAGTTGAAATCTGGTGTCTCACACTGACCACTAGGTACACTGGCTTCTGGATCTCCAGTGGGGTGCAAGTCAGCTACTGTCTGAGGCCACCCAGCAGGAGCTACAGCGAGAGCTACAGTTTTCTCCTTTTTGCTTGGGGTTTGGAGGTTTTGGAACTGTCTGACCCCGGCTGCAAGTTTGCTAGGTTAAGCTGCGATAGGACAGGTCATTCATATGCTAAAGCTGCTGCTTGGAGCTTGGGTGGGTTTGTAGGTTGTGCGGGGCAGGGTCTCAGGGCGTCACTAGGCTAAGGTGTGGCAAACAGCAATGGCTGCCAGTTAGCCGGCTCTGCATCTCTGACCGCGTCCCTGTGTCCCGCACCCCAGTGCAGTAAACAATTATTCCTGCACGCAGCTCTGCAAACAAGCCACCCTCACTTTCCAACCCGATATCAGACAGTCCAGCTTCTCTCTATGGGAGTTTGGGTCTCCTGAGTCTCCCCTGAAACTGGATTTCAGAGTAATTGGGGGCTTGTCTCCCTTCGGGTTGAAAAAAGCAATGCCTGCCGCCAGCCCGGATCGGGTGCCTCCATACCTCAGCTTTTCAGTGCTTCTGCATGACTCAATGCTCTTTTGTCTTTCCTTTTCGTTGTAGAACTTCCACTCAGCCAGCTTTCCCGTGGTTCTGGGTGATAGACGTTTTGTCTTTTAGTTGTAGTTTTGAAATTGTTGTGTGAAACAGCAGTTTAGGTGTTTACCTACGCCGCCATCTTGGATTCTCATTCCCAGTTCTACTTTCTTAACGGCTCTAAGACCTGTACACATCTCTATTTCATTACCATGCCTTAATTCTGGCTTTGTGATTTTGTTCAGATCATTGCAATGGCCTTCATAATGATTTCTAAGCCTCTAATACTTCTTTGCTTATATTTATTCTCTACATTTCATATGTGTAATTTAATAATTGCATAAATGTTTTACTAGTTTTTGATGTTTTGAAACATTTTTGATCAAGTATGCTCTTATTTCATGAGAAGATGATGATCTTATTTTGTGTGACCGCTTGAAGTTCTCTCCAGACTTCTACTGGTCACTACACATCTATCTCTGTGTGACCTGGTCAGTTGGCATTATTTCAACTAGGCTTACTCATGGCTGTTTGCTTGCATATAGAAACTCAGCTTGTAACTATGGAAGTAAAAAAGGGGAAAATAAGGGATGTCAAAAGTTAACATGAATTTCCCATTAGTGGCTAACTGGCTTTCAGCTTCCTCTCCACTGAGGCTCAGAATAAATTCAATGCTATCAATGTGTGCGCAGGTCTGAACTGGTTACAGATCACACTATTAGCTTTTTTGATCTTGTGTTCAGTGTCATATTAACTTTAGGAACTTTCACCCCAGGATCTTAGTCTCATGGTGTTTGGGTTCAACCTCTTTGCCACGAAAGCAGAGATTTAGTCTTTCCTTATGAAAGTAAAGACATTAAATCCTCTAAAATATTTCTGCCCAACTAATCATGCAATTTCATTGTATAAAACACTGACATATGATTCTTATTAATAAAGCAACCACATTTATGACCAGCCAGCTCTTGACCAGGAGTGAGAGTGGGTGGGAGAAGGGAGAAAATATTCTATGTCTTTATCTCATTATGACCAGGATTAGGGTCTGGATAAGAATCTGCCTTCTCCCAAATGAATGCCCACAAAATGTAAGCCCTTTCAAAATGTAAGCTTGGAGCTTTCTGGAAAGGGAACTGTCATCTCTTAGGACAATTATATATTCCAGGAAAGATCCAAGTTGTAAAGAAAGTGTTTAACACCATGATTTCAAATTTTCATATTACCAATTTAGGCCAAGCAATGTTTCTCAATTTGCATTTTCACCGGGATCAAGTAGGCAGCTTGTTAAAATACATGTCTCTGGTTTCTACCCATGGGTATTCTGGGTCAGTAGGCTTGAGGTGGACCCTGGAAGCTATATTTTTAATAATCTCTTTGCATGATTCTGATGCACAAAGAAGGAAAACTCTTCTCTTGGATTGTTAGAGCTAAAAACCCCCACAATGCGATTATTTTGAAAGGAGCCCTAGGCATTTTGAGTTTGTTGACAGACCAATGCACCTTTGTAAAAATAGGTTCCAAAAACTGGGACTTCCTGTCCCAAACTTCACCTATTTGCAATGTCTGGAAGTCCATTTGAACTTGTGGAACCCTCATGAGCAGAAAGCAAGGATGGCATTCAAGAAGGAGTCGGCTGAGAATCATCAGGAGTGAGCTAGGCAACCTACTCTTAAATATGGCTGGGATGAGCATTCCACTGAACTGAGTTTGTGGAGCACCACTGCACTACTGATCCACTGTGGAGTGAATTGAGTTTTCATCATTGGACCTTCCTACTATGCCTTACATATGGTTATAAAGCTAGTGCTGACCTAAAGTTTGGACATGTTTGGCATGGTGATTGTATAAATGGAATAGGGACAGAACAGAGATAGAAGATGCATAAGTGCTTGAAGAGGTGAACAGGTATGTGGATGTGTTGTCTCTTAACCTGCTTCTGCTATGAGTTGAATTCCAAAAGGTTGGTTGAGTTCTTCAGGTTTGGTACAGGTCTCCAAAAGGTAGGTTTGGCCTCAATGTTTCTAGCATCCTTCTGCTCTATAAGTTGTGGAATTAAGGTCATCTAATGGAGGGGTGAAGGAGTGGTAGTAGCTGAGAATTTTCATTTAAATTTCATTGAATGTAAGTAACTTATGTAATATTCCTGAGAAGCATGAAATTTCAGAGAGACATTATTTTAAGCAATCATTTCAGAGGGGCTATCTTGGGAGATTCAGGGGGTGAGAGCAGCACACCCAAAACTTGTGACAGATTGTAGACACATTTTAGTATGTCTCGGTCACCTGAGTGTTACCTGTTACAAGGACAAGGAATTGCCCTGGTTTCTGTTTTGGAGAAAAGATGTCATGACACTGACAAGCAATTTTCTATCGGTTGTATCCTCATTTCTGTGGTTGAGGAAATTAGTAGAAATTGTACTGTTCTTAAAATAATGGAACGTAATTATCTTTAGGTTTGGAAAATTCGAAATGGCACTAAAAATCAATGATTTATGGAATATACTAGTAAGAAAGAAGGAACCTTAGAGGTACCAGGTCCTACCTCATAGGTTCACCTTTAGCCCTGTCTTACAAGTGGTTGTGTGGCTTTTTATTGTTAGAACAGGATAATCCAATGCTACTTTCCTCTCATAAGTTACTTTACATAAGTTATTAAAATGTAAAGGGGTTGGGTGAGGAACTCTGGACCACCCTTTGTCCCACTGGAATGCTGTACACCAATACCTGCTGTCACCGAGTCCAGAAAGTTTTATGTTTTTGGTCAAGGAATCATTTGGGTAGAACATAAACTGCTGCACAGTCTCTCTAGTCTGCCAAACAGCATTGGCATTGGAGCCATTTACAGTTGAGTGAGAATTTCCTGGGTGTTTGACTTTGAGTATGTCATTTGATCTGCCAAACCTTTCAATTCTCCCCTATAAAGTGTTACCACTATAACTTGAATGGATTGGAGAATAATACATATGGGAAATATCTGGAATACAATAGAGGCAATAAATTATGTACTTTTACCTGGGTAAATAACATTTTTATGATAGCATTAATATTACTCTCTTTAATATTTCACTCTTCCAAAGTAGGATAGACAATATAACAAGATTTAATAGGGCACACTGAGAAGGAAAAACAAATATAGGAGGTAGAGGTAAAAGTGAGCCTATTAAAAGTAAATAACCTGAGGCATCTCTCTTTATCGACAGTATCCTTTCCTTCTGGCCCCAATCTTCTCAACAACTTGACCAGTGCCTCCCCATTGCTCTCTCCTGCCCTATGTACATTTCATGGGAAGTGTATCCAGAGTTGGTAACTTTTCACCATAATAACAGTAACATATATAAACCGTTTTACTTTATAAACTTATTTCACAGGCATGGCTTGGTTTACTTCTCCTAATAACCTTGTGTGGTAGATTATCTCAGTTCTGAGAATGAAAACATTGAGGTCAGAGAGGTGGAAAGCCAATAATATCAGGTCATGACATGGTTCATCTTATCTTTTATTAAACTTCTGCTTTATCTGTCATACATGGTTTCCTTTGCAGAGAAAAATCTTGTGTTGACCAGTGAGTCCTGTAATTTGCATTTTAAAAGTCTTGATTTTAGACATTGTTTTAATTAAGACAGTACTGTATGGGGTCTCTTTAATTGTCTGTATGTCTATGTTAGGAGGTTCAGAAAAAGGAAATTGTATTGGTGGTTAAGAAACTGCTTAGTATCAAAAAAAAAAGAAGGAAATATATTATTTAATACAAAAAAAGAGAACATTGGTATTACTAAAACAAAATGTGATTTGAATAATTATAAGTTTACAATATGTATAAGTCTACAATTTTGCTAGTGAGATTCCCTGAAGGCTATTCTAAAACTTTGCTGAGCAACTAGTGGAAAAAATTTGTTGAAGAAAAAAAAAAAGGCTATTCTGGCAGTTTCCTGTTACAGTTGTGAGACAAATTTTATGTAATAAAGTGCCTTTTAAAGTATGAATTTCAGTTTTATGCAGCTGATTTTAATTCTAAAGAAAAAACATGGAACACTTTGGCTGAATCATATGGAGCTGTAGCTTTCGCTACACAAATTATTTAAATTTCACGATGTTACTGGAAGATTGCTAAATAGTTTTCTCTTTTAGTTTTAGAAGAACCCCAGATAATAATAACAACAACCATAACAACAACAACAATAAATATGGTCCTCTATAAGATTTTTACTTTTCCCCCATAGTATTTGTTACAATTGAAATTTATTCTTTGTATTAATAGAATAAGGCTGTGAAAGTAATGAGGGAAAAAGCAGGTCCTGCCATGCTTCATACTTGTTTTGGACGTTAAATTATTACTTTGGTTTTGGTTGGTGATCGAATGACAGGCACTCTCTGAGGAGTAAGAGGCAGTGGTGGCCAGTGGAGAGCTATGACATCTCTAGTATTCAATGCATTGTTTTATTCACTCTTATTCTCTTAATTCTGTCTGACATATATTCTTTTCCACACAGATTTGCAAACCCTTTATATATATCTGTTATTGACTCTAAAGGAATATGATATTCTTTTTTAACAAACATCTGAGTTTATATATTCAAATGTGGCCTGTCTTCTTCAAAATGAAAGCTTATTTCTACATTATTGCCATTTTTAAGCTTTGGGGATTTCACCATTTCAGAACCTTTAGTTTTTTAATACCTTCAAGGGTGTTAAGTTTTGCTCCTCAGAATGAAGTTGAATTTTGGAAAGAGCCAAAAGTCATTGGAAACTAAGTGAGGTAGATGATCAAGCTGAGTAATAGAAACTGGTGAAACATGAGCTGAGGCCACGAGCAGCCCTCCCTGAGGAGTTCCCATTTATTATTGCTCTGATCTCTTTTACAAGAGATGGTTTTTAAAAAAACACTTAAAAAAGTGACTTTTTTTAGACCAATTTTTCCCTTTTGCAGTCAAAATGTCAAGCTCTGATTGACTTCAACCTAACTTTCCAGACCAAATTCCCTGATACTGCCATTAAGTCTGGTTAGTGAGCTGCTGGGCCTTGCCTCCATACTCACCTGTCCTGTGCCTTTGCTTCTGTTGTTTCTATGGAATAGCCTTTTTCCCTTATTCTCAGGGTTTCACATTTATTCCTCCTTTATTCTGAAAACGTTTTAGTGTGGTCCTCTTCATTCCTGCTGAATTCCTACTCATCCTTCAAGATCTTTATAATGGCAGTTCCCAGATCTTCCCAATTGCAAATTAATGTCATTGAGCTTTGATAGTACTCTGTGTTGCCTTCTATTTTGTAGTGTAGCTACTAGATTCTAAGCTTTCTACATGCCTTCAGTTTTGTAGACTAGCATCTAAGCCCAGTTTTTTCTCCTATTACATGGAAATAATAATAACAGACCTGCATTATTCTTTGTTCTCCACCACCCCCTATAATTCATTTATTCCCTTATTTAATAATGTTGTATAGATGAACAACACAATGCACTGTGCAAGCAGTAAGCATATACAGGTGGATATAATATAGTTTTCTTCTTGTGGAGTTCAAAGCTTACTAGGGGGAGCCAGTAACATAATAAAAATATTGCAAAAACAGTGCAGTAAATGCTATTGTAGAAATAAGTACAAGCTTAAGTTGTGATCCAGACCAGAGAATAATCAGTTCTGCTTTTGGGCAGTGGGGAACAACAGCTCTAAAGAGCAGAAGATACTAGAACTGTTTCTCAAAGGATGAATAGATGCCATCAGGTAGATAAAGATCTGGAATGCCCTTTTCATCTTTCTATAAAGGCACCAGTTTTTAAACAAGTATTATATCTTTAGTCAACTGCAAAAATTTGAGATCTGGAGGGTAAGAGATGAGGTTAGAGAGAGGCAAGGGGAAGATTTTGGACAGCCATGTATCTTATGTATGCAAAGGAGTTGGGCTTTGTGTGGTTGAAAGGAAAGCTCCAAAGTAATTAAATCATAGAGGTAACAGGATTGGGTTGTTATTTAGAAAGGTATGGAGTTTTGAGGGAGAAGGTGGGGAGAAAGAAAAAGCAAGACAGGATTCAGGCTGTCTGGCTGTCTGGTTAGAAAGCTAATATAAAAGTCTAGGTGAAGACTGATGAAAGCCTGCACTAAGGCAAAGGCAAAAAGTAAAAGCAAGGATGGGTCAGGTCTGAGAGATACTTAGGGGACAGAACAGACATGAATTTTAACTATGATTTTGGACTGATGCAGGGATCAAATGTAGTAAGATGTGCTTAAAAATAAAAGATGGCCTGACCTGTGTGGCTCAGTGGTTGAGCATCAACCTATTAACCAGGAGGTCGTGGTTTTATTCCCTGTCAGGGCACATGCCCAAGTTGTGGGTTCAATTTCCAGTGGGGGGTGTGCAGGAGGCAGCTGATCAATGATTCTCTTTCATCATGGATGTTTCTATTTCTCTCTCCATCTCCCATCTTCTCTGAAATCAATACAAATATATTTAAGAAAATAAGAGATGATGTACCCTAGAAAGATGACAAATTATCAAATAACTAGTGGTGGAATTTATAATATAAAACTCCTTCCATATTACCTAAAGGAAACTGTATCTGAAATGTCTGCCAGATAAAGACATGTATTTTCTCCAATGTATAAAAAACCCCTAAACAAAGCCACATGTGACTTTAATAGAAAGATTTGAAAAAAATCCAAACTAACTTGATTATTTATGTTAAATCTTTACTACATGTCCAGTGGCCATGAAACACTAAAGCTAATGGAAATGGTGGTTGTGAGATACAAAGAAGTGGGGAGAAAGACTGAGGGGAAGGAGCTGATCTTAGTGTAGGACTATTGCAGACACATGCCCTGTGCTCTACAAGAGGGTACTTACTTCAATAGTGTGGGCTTGTGCTACCCAGAACCTTCGGGGAAGAGGGTGGTCTCCTCCCGGGTCATTAAGGAAAGCTCCACTTAAGTCTTTCTCCATCATTTTCCTTCTAGGTAAAAGAGAGCCAACCACGTGGCTTAGAAAGAGGTGTTGCTTTGCTAAAGTGAGATCTGGAGGAGTCTAGGTGAGTTCTTTGCATATGGCAACAGCAAAATGAGCAAGAATCTACCAGTTCCTCATGGCTCCATTCACATACTGCCCCAGGGGAATTGGCCTCTCATTGCTCTAACTCAAGAAAAACCCAGGATTGACTACACCTGTATGGGTTTATCAACTGGTCAAACATTGGAAAGCGGGAAAAATATACACAAAGGCAGAGATATAAAACAGAATGTTGTGTTGGCTTATTTGCAAGTGTTTGAGACCTGGAATAGTGGGAAATGAGATTGGAGAAAGAGGCAAAGGCTGGATCTTGAAGGACCTTGAATTCTATGCAAAGGAGTTGGTATGTAGGAGAGAGCGACACCTAGAAATAACTCAGTCAGGGAAGAACTAAGATCATATAACCTAAAAAGACCTGAAGAAAGACCTGTGTGGAGGAGGGGTTGTGGTCCATGAAGGCCTGGTAAGGGTGAGATTTGTTGATTTTTTTAAGAGAAAGAGGAAAGAGACAGAGGGGGGAGAGGGGAGAGAGAGAGAGAGAGAGAGAGAGAGAGAGAGAGAGAGAGAGAGAGAGAGAGAGAGAGAGAGAGAGAGGGAGAGAGAGAAGAGAAGAGAAGAGAAGAGAAGAGAAGAGAAGAGAAGAGAAGAGAAGAGAAGAGAAAAGAGAGAGAGAGAAAGAGCAATGTGACAGAAAAACATTGATGGGAAGAAATTAAATCAGCAAACTTTTGTTGCACCAGGGTGGGAGGGTAGGGGAGATGCTCTACCAACTGAGTCAAACATGCCAGGGAAGGATGAGATATGAAGTCCTTGTTTGCCCAGCAAGGACATATGGGGTTTCATAAGGGTGTTTGCCTTATACAGCTTTCCAGGTTCAGGCGAATGTAGGGATGCCACTGTAAGCAAGGTGTCAAGTCTTTATTGCCCCGTTGTCTTTCTTCACAGATAAGCCTTCTTCAGACAGGCCTTTCAGCTTCAGCCTGAGAATCATTGGCTCTTGGGAGGAACAGAAAGCAGGAGGTTTCAGTGGAGCTCCAAGGAGAGGCAGCTGGCTGTAACACCCACACAGAGCATAAGCCAGGAGAATTTAAATGTGTGGCTGAAACCCAATAAATACCTCACTCTGATTTTGCCCTCCCTATCCTTGGATGAGAATGAGTCAAGCGAGAAAGTACCCAGGCAAAACATTGGGGCAGTCTGGCTTTTTACAAAGAAGACCCCATGGTCATAATCAGGAAGAAAGATTTCCAGGGGTTCTGGAATTTTCTGATTTTGATCGCCCCCCCTCCCCCGCCAATATATTATCCCCACCTTTTTCCTAGTTAGATTACTCTATTCATTCTCTGTAATCCAGTTCTCTAGAATAATAATTTTCCTATCTAGAAATCCTCTCAGTGTATGGAGTACTAAATAGACCCTTAAAATATTTTATTTTAAAATATTAAACGGGAATTAAGAATCCAGATTTAGATGTAGTAGATTTGTTGATTACTGGCAGTAGAAAGATAATTTCAGTAATTTATGTTGTTTCCATCTTTGACTCTCTAGTCCAAAAAGTAATTTAAAGATCTGGTGGGTCTAACTTGATCCTGTGCTAAACTCTAAGAGCAGCTAGCTTACCTGTGAACCTGTAGTGTGGGGATCTCCTCGCTTTTGCAGGCAACCCTTCGGACAGAAACGAAACCTGCTTCCCACAAAGGTCACCCAGTACTCATCTTCGCACTCTCCCACCTTTATGGCAGAGAAGGGGGACAGACAAGGCTAAAATCACAAGCACAGCATCCTTTGCCCCTGGCAAATGCCAGGACCAGTGCCCAATGTTTTGTAATAACCACTTTTTAAAAAGAAATTATTTTTCAATTAAAGTTTATATTCAATATTTTCTATTAGTTTCAGGGGTATAGCATAGTGGCTTGACAACCATGTACAAAGTGGTCCCCCCGATATTTCAAGTACCCACCTGGCGATGTATGTGATTATTACTATATTATTGACTGTATTTCCTATGATGTACTTTGTAACCCCATGACTGTTTTGTAACTGCCAATTTGTACTTCTTAGTTCCTTCCCCTTTTTACCCATCCTCCCCTCTGGCAACCATCAGTCTGCTCTCTGTATCTATGAGTCTGTTTTTATTTTTGTTTGTTCATGGCAATAACCACTCTTTGATTGAATTTACTGCCCTTTGCAAATAGTTGTTTTGTCCTCTCTTTGCCTCTCTTTTCCTCCTCTTTAGCCCACTCTTCTAATGTGTAAATATGTAGAATCTGATCTTTACCAACAGTAGGATAAATTCTTGGTTCTTAAGCCATTCCCTATATGGAACACCATACACAATCTTATTGTGGGTTTAGGTTAAGGCCTGTTTCTATGAATTAAACTTTGATGGATTTGTGTGTGTGTGTGTGTGTGTGTGTGTGTGTGTGTGTGTGTGTGACTCTGTAGCTTTGCTGAGAGGGAATATCTAAACCTCCTGAATATTTTGGCGACGTGAGATCTTCCACAATCTCTGTTCAGACCTTTAGCACTTAGTCCCCTTGCTACTAAGATGACTGTCCAAATTATCTTAAAATAGCAGGTGGGTCTCAAGTCAAGAGGCAGTTTTGAAATATTACCTCCCTTGTGACTTCTCTTCCCCTCTCTCTAGAATAGGTGGTAGGTGGCGGGTGGATGTGTATGTAGCGAAATATGGGAGGAAAGGGTGGGCTGGCTGGATGAATTTCTTAGTGTGGGCAGGCCTCACAGCTTTTTTAGTTCTTTTGCTTCTGCTCTCCTGGCCTTCTTTGGACCAACTCTTTCCCTTCCTCTTCACCCTAAACCCCCCAAACCACAACCACAGTCAAATAATTAAACACACAAAACAAACAAAACTGCCTCTGTGTGAATATGCCTTTATGGTCATGCCATCCCTATGAGACTCCTCCCTCACAAACAGTAACCTGCAGGATTTCTGCATTGGGCAAGGCACATGGCAGACTCTGTCTCAGAATCGAAAGCTCCACCTAAAGTCTAATTAAAGGATTAAGTTCTAAAATGACAGTTATGCATTTTGCAGATTTCCTTTCATTGTAGTCCTAGCACAGGGTGACAAGTTTACTAATACTCAACTGGAAAGCTTTCGAAAATACTGTTGCCTGGGGCTCCCCCAAGACCAATTAAGTCAGAAATACTACCAGTTGAGATATTGGTGCTTTGTACAACTTCCCTATGAATTTAATGAGCAGCCATAGTTAAGAACGACTGCTTTGTTTGAAGCAATCTATCAACAAGAATTTCTAGAGGCTTACTCAATATTAGCATTGTGCTAACATTCTGGGACTAGTCCCAGAGAGAGGCACTGACAATAGCCAGTGGGGTCGGAGGAGGGCTCAGTCTGAGGAGGGAGGACATTCAGGAGGGTGTTCAGGAGGGTGAAGAAAGGTGATGCTTCCAGGACCTGGGCCTGGTCAATGGTCTGTGTGCAGACCAGTCCTGTGATTTGATAATTTAAAATGTCTCTTACATGGGACAGCAGGGAAGTTATTGGTGACTTTGGTGATTAGTTGCGGTGAGATTTCCATTGGCTGAGGAGATAAGGAAATGAAGACAAATGCGCACTGAAGTTTTAAGAATTCTGGCTGTGACAGGGAATAAAGGGTCTAGAAGGTCTTTTCCCCCCGTTTATTAAAATATAATTGACATAAAACATTGTATTACTTTAAGGTTTACAACATTAATAATTTGATGTATGTATGTATTGCAAAATGATTACCACAGAAAGTTTATCATCCATCACCTCACATAATTTCAACCACATTTTCTTCTCAAGGGAATACTTAAGATCTGCTCTCTTAGCAACTTTCAAATATACAACACAGTATTGTTAACTATAGTCACCATGCTGTCCATTACATCCCAGAGCTTATTTATCTTATAACAGGAAGTTTGTACCTTTTTAATTACCTTTATTCATTTCCCCAGCCCCCACCCTTCAACTTTGGAAACCACAATGTGTTCTCTGTTTCTATGAGTTTGTTTATTTTAGATTCTACATATGTGTAAGTGCATAAAGCATTTGTTTTTCTCTCTCTGACTTAGTTCACTTAGCATAATGCCCTCAAGGTCCCATCCACGTTGTAGCAAATGGCAGGATTTCATTCTTTTCTAGGATATATATATATATACATATATATATATATATATATAGTGAAATATATATATATTTCACTTTTTATACATTTGAATTATAAAAAGTTAAAGAATGGATGAGATGTGAGCACATGCTAAAAGGAGGGGAATGGATGAAGATATAGGGTTGAGAGTGAATAATGGTTGAAACATCATTCCTGAGAATGCAGAAGAGATGGAATCCAGAGTGTGGGTCAAAGAGAGAAGAGACTCTGCTGCCCTATAATGGAGGAGAAGATGGAACTGTAGGTGTGGATGCAGATAAATGTTTAGGCATGGGCCTTTGTAGGAATGTGAGATGTTTGCCTGATGGTCTCTATTTCACTGTGTTGTGGAGGTGAGGTTCCTTGCAGGGTTACTTAGTAAGCCACTCCCCTCTGTAATCTCTGCAACTATTGAGATAGAATGACAGCCAGAGTTGAGCAAGACCTAATTTCTCACTCCCTCCTGACACTTGGAATAGTGGGGAGATTTGGGACAGTTTATCAACATTACTAGTTAATCAGAGGGTTCTTTTCCTCCCACGAGGTTAGCTGGTTCATACAGTGTAAGAGATGTTTCTAGCCTTTTCATACACAGAGACACAAATTATACGGAGAGTAAGAACAAAACCATTATGAGGGGTCAGGTTTCTGGGCCAGTGACTGTTCATTTTCATCTTACTGTTTTTGTCTTTACTTCTCAAAGCTTAAACCTGGTAAATATGTGGTTGAAGGTGCTGAAAGATCAGCTCAAAATACTATTAGAGTACCCAACAGCTTTCCAAGTGCAACTCGATATTCGCTTTCTTCTTAATGAAACCACAGGTCTGGTTCAGTAGGTTTGGTATCCTGCTTGAATCTGGCAGCTTTTGGACTCAGTTCTGCAACTGATTGTTGGCTCAAGACACAACTAATGGATTAAGAACATTAAAATAATTTTTACACTCTGGTAAAATATACCTAACAAAATTTACTATCTTAACCATTTCTAATTTAAGTAGTGTTAAGTATATTCACATTAGAGGCTCTGTGCATGAAATTTGTCCATGGGGGGTGTGTCCTCAGCCCAGCCTGCACCCTCTCCAATCTGGGATCCCTCTCACAATCCAGGACTTCCAACTGCTGGCTCCAAACTGCTCGCCTGCCTGCCTTTCTGATTGCCCTTAACCGCTTCTGCCTGCCAGCCTGATCACCCCCTAACCACTCCTCTGCCAGCCTGATTGATGCCTAACTGCTCCCCTGCCAGCCCAATTGACCCTAACTGTCCTCCCCTGCCAGCCTGGTCACCCCTAACTGCCCTCCCCTGCAGGCCTGGTCCCCCCCAACTGCCTTCCCCTGCTGACCAAGTCACCCCTAACTGCTCTCCCTTGCCAGCCTTATGGCCCTTAACTGCTCTTCCCTGCTGGTCTGGTCCCCCCCTCAACTTCTCTCCCTTGCAGGCCTTGTTCCCCCCCAACTACCCTCCCCTGCAGGCCTGGTCACCCCTAACTGCTCTCCCCTGCAGGCCTGGTCCCCCCCCAACTTCCCTCTCCTGCAGGCCTCGTCCCCCCCCCCCCCCAACGGTCCTCCCCTGCAGGCCCAGTTGCTCTCAACTTCCCTCCTCTGCTGGCCTGGTTCACCCCTAACTGCCCTCCCTTGCAGGCCTGGTCCCTCCCAACTGCCTTCTCCTGCTGGCCATCTTGTGGCAGCCATCTTGGTTCATTTGGGGGCAGCCGTCTTTGACCACATGGGGGCAGCCAGCTTGTGTGTTGGAATGACAGTCAATTTGCAAATTACTCTTTTATTAGATAGGATTGTTGCACAACCAAGCTCCAGAACTTTTCATCTTGCAGAAGTGAAACTATACTCATCAAACAATTCCTCATTCTCCCATCCCCCAGCCCCTGGCAACCATAATACTTTATCGTATGAGTGGACTCATACAATATTTAACTTTTTGTGATGGACCAAAGGGCTTATTTCACTTATCATAATGTCCTCAAGATTCATCCATTTAATAGCATGTGTTAGAATTCTCTCCTTTTCCAGGGTGAATAATATTTTGTTTTATCCCACATTTTGTTTCTCTAGTCATCTATTAATAGACACTTGGGTTGCTTTAATCTTTTGACTATTGTGAATAATGCTGCTATGAAAATGTGTATACAAATATCTTGGTCCCTACTTTCCATTTGTTTGGGTGTATACCCAGAAGTATAATTGATGGATCATATGGTAACTTTATTTTGAAGTTTTTGAAGACCTACTATACTGTTTTGCATAAAGACTGCACTATTTTACATTCCTACCAACAGTACACAAAGGTTTCAATTTCTCCACATTTGTATAAACATGTTACTTTCTGTTTTGTTTTTTTTTCTTTATAGTAGCCTACCTAATAGGTGTGAAGGGGTATCTCATTATAGTTTTGATTTGAATTTCCCTAATGATTAGTGATGTTGAACATTTTTTCATGTACTTATTGACCATTTGTATATCTTCTTTGGAGAAATACGAGGTAAGCCTGATGTCCATTATTTAATTGGATTGTTTTCTGTTGTTGAAATTAAGAACATTTTAACATTTTGTGGCATGTTTCTAGAGTGATGTGGTAGGGGCTAGTTATGACAAAGTCTTTTAATTTTTCTCCAGTGTCTCTATCCCAGGTTCTGCTTTTAAACACAGTGGGCTCTTTGAGATAAATTCTAATTTTAGTTATTTATTAAAAAAATATTTTAAATATATTTTATTGATTTTTTTACAGAGAGGAAGGGAGAGAGAGAGTTAGTAACACTGATGAGAGAGAAACATCAATCAGCTGCCTCCTGCACGCCCCCCACTGGGGATATGCCCACAACCCAGGTACATACCCTTGACCAGAATTGAACCTGGGACCTTTCAATCCTCAGGCTGACGCTCTATCCACTGAGCCAAACTGGTTTCGGCTTAAAATATATTTTTATTGATTTTTAAAGAGAGGAAGGGAGAGGGATAAAGAGAAACATCAATGAGAGAGAAACATTTGTCAGCTGCCTCTTGCAGGGTCCCTAATAGGGATCAAGCCCACAACCAAGGTACATGCCCTTGACCAGAATTGAAACTGGGACCCTTCAGTCTGTGGGCCGATGCTCTACCCATTGAGCAAAAAACATCAAAATAATAAAATTATAATTTTTAGGGCTAAATTATAATTTTATTATTTTGATGGTTTTTTAAAAAAATTAATCTTTATTGTTCAGATTATTACAGTCGTTCCTCTTTTTCCCCCCATAGCTCTCCTCCACCTGGTTCCCACTCTACCCTCTGCCCTTACCCCCCACCCCCACTGTCCTCATTCATAGGTGTACAATTTTTGTCCAGTCTTTTCCCGCACCCCCCACACCCCTTTATATACCCCTGATTCTATTATATTCACCAGTTTATTCTGTTCATCAGATTTTTTATTCACTTGATTTTTAGATTCACTTGTTGATAGATACATATTTGTTGTTCATAATTGTTATCTTTACCTTTTGCTTCTTCCTTTTCTTAAAGAATACCCTTCAGCATTTGATATAATACTGGTTTGGTGATGATGAACACCTTTAGCTTTTTCTTCTCTGTAAACCTCTTTATCTGCCCTTCAATTCTGAATGATAGCTTTGCTGGGTAGAGTAATTTTGGTTGTAGGTTCTTGCTATTCATCACTTTGAATATTTCTTGCCACTCCCATCTGGCCTGCATAGTTTCTGTTGAGAAATCAGCTGACAGTCATATGGGTGCTCCCTTGTAGGTAACTGTTTTTGTCTTGCTGCTTTTAATATTCTCTCTTTGTCTTTTGCTCTTGGCATTTAATTATGATGTGTCTTGGTGTGGTCCTCTTTGGGTTCCTCTTGTTTGGGGTTCTGTACTTCCTGGAGTTGTAAGTCTATTTCTTTCACCAGGTGGGGGAAGTTTTCTGTCATTATTTCTTCAAATAGATTTTCAATTTCTTGCTCTCTCTCTTCTTCTGGCACCCTTATAATTCGGGTGTTGGTACACTTGAAGTTGTCTCAGAGGTTCCTTACACTATCTTCAAATTTTTGGATTCTTTTTTCTTTTTGCTTTTCTGGTTGGACGTTTTTTGTGTCTTCGTATTTCAAATCTTTGACTTGATTCTTGTGATCCTCTAGTCTGCTGTTGGACCTCTGTATATTATTCTTTATTTCAATCAGTGTATCCTTAATTTCTAGTTGGTCCTTTTTCATATCCTTGAGGGTCTCACTAAATTTATCGGCAGTTTCTAGAAGATTTTTGAGTAACCTCATAACCGTGGTTTTGAACTCTATATCCAGCAGTTTGCTTTCCTCCATATCTGTCATTTGTGACCTGTTTCTTTGTCTCTGCATTTTGGCTGCTTCTCTGTGTTGACAGAGTGGCTTTGTGTGCTAGGTGTCCTATAGGACCCAGTGGCTCAGTCCCCCTAATTACCTGAGGTGGACACTCTTGGTGCACTCCTTTGTGGGCTGTGGGCACAGTCTTGTTGTAGTTAAGCCTTGATTGTTGTTGGTATCATTGGGAAGAATTGACCTCCAGGCCAATTGGCTGTGAGGATCAGTTGTGTCTATGATGGGAGAACTTCTGTGCTGGAGCCACCTTATGGGGCAAGACTTGCTTCAGTGGGGCTTTGGTGCTCACTGAGTCTGCCCTCCCCTAAAGGCCTGCCCCCCCCCCCCCCACAACTGCCCTTCCCTGCAGGCCTGGTCACCCCCAACTGCCTTCCTCTGCTGGCCTGGTCCCTCCCTTGCTGGCCATCTTGTGGCGGCCATCTGGTGTCCATATGTTTGCAGCCATCTTGTGTGTTGGAGTGACAGTCAATTTGCATATTACTCTTTTATTAGATAGGATTTGCTGACTTTGTTTTTTGTATTCTTTTTAAACACCTTATTGAGGTATATAAACAAACCATTTAAACTGTACCATTCAATTATTTTTAGTAAATTTACAGAATTTTGAAAATATCAAAACTCAATTTTAAAGTATTTTTATTAACTCCAATAGATCCCTTCTTCAGCCCCAGGCAGCCACTAATCTACTTGCTGTCTCTATAGATCTGTTCTGGACATTTCATATAAAGAGAATCATACAATATGTGGCTTTTTGTCAATGGCTTCTTTCATTGAGTATAATGTTTTCAAGGTTCATGTTGTAGCATATATCAGTACTTCAGTCCTTTTTACTGTCAAACAGTATTCCATTGTATAGATATACCATGTTGTGTTCATTCATCAGTTCATGGGCATTTGGATTGTTTTCAGGTTTTGGTTATTTTGAGTAATGCTGCTAGGAATATTTTTGTGCTAATCTTTGGGTGGATGTATGTTTTTATTTCTTTTGAGTTGATACCGAGGAGTAGAATCTCTGAGTGTGATGGTTAATTTATATTTACCTTTTTAAAAAACTGCCCAACTGTTTCCCAAAGTAATGTTACTATTTTACATTTCTATCAACCATGCATGAGGGTACTAGTTTCTCCATGTGCTCACTGAAACAGGAATTTTGGGGGAATATAGGCAGGCTTAGGGAATTTTTAGAATTGGGGTCCATGGAAAAACACAGGGCTACAGATTGGGAGAAGGCACATTTCCATAACACAAGAAAGCCAGGTGCAGTTACATCTCCATAAGACAAGGAAGCAGCAACAGGTACATCTCCATAACACAAGGAAGCCAGGTGCAGGGAGCAGCAACAGTAGCATTTGCATAAGACAAGGGAGCTTGAAGTAGCCAAAGGGTTTATAGTTCCAAAATAAAGAAGAAGGAAGAAAGCCCAGAAAGAAAAGAACAATAAGGGAGGAGGGCATCTCATGTCCCATGTGGTGTTTGATCTTTGAGTTCAGGAGTTGCTATAGTGGCCAATCAGAGGGGATATCCCGACACAGGGACTTGCAGCCTTTATAAACCATGGAAACAGGAAGTCTGTGGGACCCTTTCCCCCTCCCCACATGGGAGTCCATTCTGTGGGACTCTTTCTGTCTCCCCATGTGGGAGTCTGTACTTGTTCTTCAATAAATCTCCACCTTTGCTATACTACCCTCTTTCCATGGATTCATTCTTCGACTCCAGTGAACAAAGAATCCGGGTTCCAGTCCAAAAATTCTGTATCATCACCAACACTTGCTATTGTCTGCCTTTTGGATTTTAGCCATTTTAGTGGATGAGATGTGGTATCTCATTACAACTTTAATTTGGATTTACCTAGTGACAAATAATGTTAAGTATCTTTTCAATTACTTATTGGCCATTCATATATCTTCTTTAGTGTAATGTTTTTTCAAATCTTTGTCTATTTTTAATTGGGCTATTTGTCTTTTTATCATTGAATTGTTAAGAGATCTTTATATATTCTGGATATAAATTCTTTATCAGGTATATGATTTGAGGATATTTTCTGTTTCTGGCTTGTCTTTTGTTTTCTTAATGGTGTCTTTTGAGGTATAAACTTTTAAATTTTGATAAAGTCTAATTTATTAATTTTGTTTCACAGGTTATGCTTTCGACATCATATTTAAGAAATCTTTGTCTAATCCAAGGTCACAGAGATTT
This sequence comes from Corynorhinus townsendii, assembly GCA_026230045.1. Classification (NCBI taxonomy): domain Eukaryota; kingdom Metazoa; phylum Chordata; class Mammalia; order Chiroptera; family Vespertilionidae; genus Corynorhinus; species Corynorhinus townsendii. The sequence goes on along the minus strand of JAPDVU010000002.1, from coordinate 78,496,589 downwards.
TCTCTTACGTTTTCTTCTAAATGTTTATTTCTTACACTTAATAAGAATTGTTAGGTCTATGATTCATTTTGAGTTAATTTTTGCTTGTGTTATGAAGGGTCTAAATTCATTTTATCCTTGTGAATATCTAATTGTCCCAGCACCATTTATTAAAAAGATGGCTTGTGTAGTTGTTGACTCTGCTTTTACTAGTATTACATTTGTACCTTTAAAGAAAGGAGAAGTAGGTAGAACACAAATAATTGATGTATGAATGAAGAGGAAGAGACTATTCTGTGTTGAAGTTTTAAGGATTTACATGAGAGACTGAGCATCTGGCTGATGTTTTAAAGAACAACTTGAATCACAATTTAGTTTGTTTCCTTCATCTTCCCTATTCCCTCCCCAACACTGCACTGAACATCTGCTCCTTTCCTGCCAGAGGAAGTGAAAGATTTAGGTCATGCATAAACACAAACTGTATTTTCTGTACTGTTCCTTTTTAAGAAAAAAGTATCACCAAAACACCGCTGCTGGGTCAGTTTACCATCCAATTACCCTATATCAACAGTTCTATTGCTTTTTTTTGGAAGTTGGCTTTCCCCAGGAAGCAGAACTGCTTTTGCTGCTTCTTGTTATTATGTAATAAATCTAACTGGTAACTTTCAAGGATGCTGACAGAAGTTAAAAGAGACCATTCCTCAAATATCACATAACTTTTCTTTATATCCGAGTTACTGATGAATTTCTCCTAAGAAATATCTTAGGAGATGTCACCAGATTTGGGAACACACCACATCCAGGTGTTGCATTTGTCTGTGGTGCTTCGTAGAAGTAACCCCAAATAAGGATAGGTTCAGTTACCTTCAGGGTTGAGTGATACAAGGCAGTAAGACCAGAATCCTTGGAGAAGACTGTCCCTAGAAAAATACCACCCATTCTGCTACCTTGTGTCTTCACAATGAGCAGGATGATTACATCTTCCTTTTTGGAAATTTACTGAGTTTCTGTGTTTTATGTTGCTGACCCAGCAGCTATAACCAGGGCACTTTTGTCTTCTGCCTTTGCCAAAGATGGCTCACAATCAAGGCTGTGGTGCCATAATTATCATCATCATCATCTTCACCATCTTCATTACCATCACCATAACAATGAGGTAATAGCTACAATGTATATTGCACTTATGACATACCAAACATTCTTTCTTCTATTTAGATATATTAATTCATTTACAATGCTCTGGGGAATATACATTAAGACTGACATTGTTGAAGATAGTAGATATAGACACAATTGTTTTCATATTTGAAGTATGGCAAACTCCTCTCATAAAATAGCTTTGAGGCCAGAAGGAAAGGCTTGAGATGATGCTTGAGGAATAGAATTGGATAGCAGGGTCCTTTTTTTGGGCTCCTTATTTTTCATCTCTAGAGCTCATCTTAAGCATAAGTAAGAGGGAAGAAACAAACATTGGTTTCCATCACTCCACTTGGGTTAAACATACCCTTTTGATATCTTTCCTCAAGCACCTCAAGAATCTCCATCCTCTCCCATCTCCAGTCATTCACTGTAGTGCCTGCTTTCCTTGGCCTGGCACAGATCCCTGCAGGGCTGGTCCTTGTCAGGCTGGATCCCCACTGGTACTTTCCTGCCTTGTGGTTCACTGTGGAGGGGACACTTTCAGCATCAAGGAGAAGGTCTGCTAAGATGCCAACCCACTGTTGGTCAGACCATGTAGTTTAAGATTCAGTTAGTATAAACATTCCGGTTTCCTCTAAGCTTTTAGCCAGTTTTTTACATTTTGTATAAGATTCAAGAGCAAGATTTTTAGAAGAAAGGAAAGGAGAGGAGAGATTCTGGGGCACAAGGAACATTAAGAGGGGCCGGGGAAGGGAGGAGGAACTTTGTCTACTTCAACATTTTGCTGAGGGCCTCGCCCTGAGAGCACTGCTAATAGAGATGCAGGTATTTCATTGCTGCCCCAAAACACACCAGCATGGTAACAGTAGTCTTTACAAACTGTCACCCATCTTTGTCTGACATGGGGAATGACACAAATGGTGGGAATGTCCACACAAACAGGAAAGGAGACATGTTCTTATAGATGGGAGTGGGGAACTAATCTTAAAAAGGTGGTACCTGGTGGTAATTGAAATTGTAGATTCTTTCTTTGCCCCTTTGAGATGTAAATATTTTCCTAGTCTCTTGCCTGTTTTTAAAAATATTTTTTTTATTGACTTTTAGAGAGACAGGAAGGGAGAGAGAGAGAAATATTGATATGAGAGAGAAACATCACTCAGTTGCCTCCTGCATGCACCCCAACCAGGAGACTGAACCCACAACCTAGATATGTGCCCCAACCCGGAATCCAACTGGTGACCTGTCAGTGCATGGGATGATACTCAACCAATGAAAACATATTTACAAAAACAGGCAAATATCATTTTACCTAAGCTGACTCTCAGTGAATTTGGAAAACCATTAACTAGGAAGACAGGATAACTTTATCATGGTGCTTTGTTATTTGGACTCATTTTTGGGGGAGCTGACACATAAAATACTTCACATGCTTTTAATCACCTTCAATAAATCCAAAACCAAAACCAAAATGCTTCTCAAATCTTTCTTTTCCATAAGATATAAAGTAAATAAGTAAGTTATCCCAAAGGTACCTTATATATATGCATATATACAGGGTGGAGCAAAAGTAGGTTTACAGTTGTGAGCATGTGAAACACAGAGTTTATTCTGGTACTATCATTTATTAGTAATTGTATTATTTTCCATACAAACAACTGTAAACATTTTGCCCCACCCTGTATATACATTTATTTATATATATACATTTATTTACATGTATACACACAATTTTATACACATACAAACACACATAATTAATAATAGCTATCATTTTTAATATAGGCTTACTGTATGTCAGGCACTGTGTACTTTACATACACAGTACTTTCTAAATGTCTCCTCATTTAATCCTTATAGCATTTCTATGGGTTCAGTACCATTATTTATTTTACAGACAAGAAGCCATGGCTGAGAGAGTTAAATAACTACCTGAGATCACTGTCAGAAGTGGGATTTGAACCCGGTTAATCGGTCTACAAATCATGACATCAGGCCTTTAATGGTTGTCCTTCAAGCATTCACTGAGCTACCTCATTAGGATTCTGGTCCAGAGGAAAACCTGTAATTCCAGAAGGAACTAAGAAAAACCTGCTGTTGAATTGTACCTCCTTTCCACCTCCCAGAGGTGTTGTAGAAGATTTCATTCTTCAGAGAACTTCATCTCAAAATCTGCCCCAGCCCTTCACCCTCTCTCATTTCCCTTGTTTCTGTCACTTGTAATTTCTGCTTTGTGGCCTGGCCCCATCTTGGAGCAGCCATTCTCATCTTCCTGTCAGGGTTATGCTGACAAGGAGAGCTGGGGATCTCCCTGGGTGCTTCCAGCGCATGGCATGCATTCCCTCAGTGGGCCATGAGGACTAGCAACTTCCTCTCTGACTCATGCTTAGGAGAGATTCCAATATTTTCTCTGTCATTCTCTCAACCACCTGTCTTCTCAGCAGCACTTGGGTGATGGATACAACACAAAAAATGCACTGTGGTGTCACCGGCTCACAACTGATGACACCAGAAGGAGCAACAATAATGAGAGCATCAGGAAGCAGTCAGCAATGGTTTCTACTGACTTCAAAATATTAGCAATGCCAGACAAATAAATCCTCATTTAAAACAAAACAAGTCTTTTTAGCTTCTAAGTTTTTTTTGCCCGAGATAGAAGGAAAAAGGCTTTTCCAGAACGAATTAGCTTCATTACTTTTTATATCAGAATCTATGATTAAAACAATTGCAGATAAAATTTCAGAAGCATCACACCACCTAGAAAAAGTACATTCTGGGACTCTCAATGGCCCATGCACTGGGGCAGGTGATAGTCATGTTTTTACTATAGTGTTTGTCTCTCTCATATGAAATAGAGTGAGTTTTTTTAAAAAATTTATTTTTCAATTACAATTGACATTCAATATTATTTTTTTTTATTAGTTTCAGGGGTATAGCATAGTGGTTAGACAATCATATACTTTACAAAGTGGTCCCCCTGATATTTCCAGTACCCACCTGGCACCATGCATAGTTATTATAATACTAGTGCCCCAGTGCAAGAATTCATGCACATTGAAAGAAAATTAATTAGAAGGTGGCCAGTGGGTTGGGACTGGGCAATACGGGCCAGACATGCCCTGGAGCCACCCTCTTGTGGTCCCTCCCCAGCCAGCTGCATCTGGGGTAGTGCTGCAGCTTGAAAGGCATCTGCAGAGTGAGCGGGGTCCCTTTGGCAGGTGGGGTCCCTCAGCCTGGCCTGTGGGGATCAGGCTGAAACCAACTCTCTGGCATCCTCTAAGGGGCCCCAGATTGTGAGAGGGCAGTTCTTGGGTGACACACCCCAGAATCAGGTTCCCTCCTCTCTGGTTCCTGGGTTCGTCATCCGAGAACCACCACTACTAAGTCACTGTAGCTTGGCAGCTCCTGTATTGAGCATCTGCCCCCTGGTGGTCAGTGTGCATCATAGTTACTGGTTGAACAGTGAGACAGTCGCTTAGCCTTTTATATATATATAGATTATTGACTAAATTTCCTATGTTGTACTTTATCCAGTCAGGTTTTAAAATTTTTATTTTTAATATCTCTTTATTGATTTCAGAGAGGAAAGGAGCAGGAGAGAGATAGAAACATCAATGCTGAGAGAGAATCATTGACCGGCTGCTTCCTGCACACCATCCATGGGGGATTGAGCCCGCAACCCACGCATGTGCCCTGACCGGGAATCAAACTGTGACTTATTGGTTCATAGACTGACACCCAACCAGTTAGTCATGCCAGCTCAGCTACACAGTCAGGTTTTATTCTGTGAGCCTATGGAAAGTATTCTGCAGGTATAGAAACCTGGGCCACTTGGATTCAGGGGAGCAATGGTGAGGTCACTACAATGTTTTGCCTCCAACTTTGCTCCTTGCTCCCTGTGGGAGTGGCCATCCTCTCACTAGACCTTTAACACATACAGCTCTGGCCTTGGGTTTAATGTAGGAATTTTGTTTCTTACTCTGTCACTCCTAGATATTTTTCAGTGTTGATGTTTAATAGAAATCAACATATGCTCTCCTAGATAGGGAAAGTTAACATGATTTAAAACAATAATTTTGTCTAATTATAAGCACTTTGCAAAGTACAGAAAGGATAAATATTACTCATAAGCCCATTCATTAACCCAAAAGCAACAATTGTTAACAGTTTTTTTTTTTTTCCTTTCAGGCTTTTATTCTGAAGCTCTGTTGTTTTCAATGAAAAGACCTGGTCCCTGCCCAAAAGGAACTTACAACCCAAATGAGAAAAACTGAGCCAAAATAAGACCAAAAACCTGGTAATATGTAGAATGATGATGATACTGGCGATAAGAAATAGCAATTTCCATCCTTTTCTGATTTTTTATTTTAAAATGAAAAAAAAATAAAAAGCCACAGATAGAGTTAATTTAGGAAAATAGGAGAGTTTCTCTGAAGTTCCCAGTGAACAAGATACAGTTAACTGGTGGCTGTAAAACAATAAGTGGGTGAGCATAATGAAAATAGCTGATGAATAAATATGGGATTAAATCTGAGCCCAGGAAACCAGAAAATACATGTGAGATGATTCAGTACCAACCATATTTTTGATAGGCTCATTGATTTTTACAAAGTGCCACTGGGACAATAGTGCCTGGAATCAGTCACTTCCCGCCTTGTCTGCCACTTACTGTGTATTCGGAGTTAAGCTATGTAGCCTCCCTAATGTTGTTTCCCCATTATAGGGGGAATAGGTTGTGTGACTATTAAATGAGAGAATCCACCTAATGAATTTAATACAGTCCCTGGTACATAAGTGCTCAAGAATTGTTAAGCCTCATTAGAGGTAGTTAGTGTAAGGCAGTAGTTAAGAGGATAAACTCTACTCTAGTAGGACCAAAGCATCAACAATAATCTCTATTTAACTGCTTGTTGTTTTTTTTTGGTTTGTTTCAAGAGTTTGAAAATGAATCAGCTTGTGTCTTTGAATTGCTTTAAGATAATCATGAATTTGTCAAAGGCATTCATGAAATGCTTCTGGGAAGGCCAGAGTTCACCAATTAAGGCTTTTTGATTATGAAAGCTCTTAGAGAGTAGTGGCTATTTACTATTAATGAAGCCACATACATATTCACTATTAAGATGACAGAATTAAAAAGGCAAATCTTTACCTTAGGAAATGTAATGTTGAATATTTAGCGTCCATTGCAATGTGATTTTGCAATGCTCAGAGTTGTCCTTATAGTGGGAGATGGGGAGAAGAGACAGAGAATCTAAACATATGTGACATTCCCTGGTATTTATAGCAAAGTCAAGAACTTTTTACCCAGCATTCAGAGGCTTTAGCATGAAATTAGGATAATTAGTAAAAATGTACATTTTAAAAACTAGTATTTATTGTTTTCATATTATAAAATTAAATAGTGTTTATTTTAGAAAATTTAGAAACAACAAAAGCGAAGAAAGCACAAATCTTAACATTTTAGTATATTTCAGTTTTTATATAAATGGCTACATTTAAATATTAAAACACGTATAGTTTTAATATGTATCTTTTAATTTCTATGTTCCTAAAGAATCAGGAAGTCAATTACTTCGGTTTGCGTTGGTTTTTATCAGAAAATAACCAAAATTAGTGTGTGCTTTTGTTCCTTTGAGTTCCTGCAGGATAGGATCTTGCTACTCAAAGTGTGGTCCAGGAACCTATAGCATTGGCATCAACTGAGAATATACTAGAAATGAAGACTCTTCAGACCCAACACAGACCTAATGAATCCAAAATATATTTTAATATGATTTCTTGGTGATTGTATGCACATTAAATTTTAAGTAGCACTACTGTAGGAACAACTTGATGAAGTACATATATATATATATATATATATATATATATATAGTCTAATAAGAGAGTTGTTGAGGCCTGATTAGTTCCTATTCTCAGAACATCCTTCCCTACCAGACAGTCAGCAGCTTCTTCTGGGCTCTCACTTTCACAAAGCGTTGTTGGAACAAGTCTGATTAAAGACTCACCAAGCAGCCAGGAGATGAAAGACACAAAATGAATCTGGGACATTCCAAAATGTCAGTAAGACTCTGCAAATCTAAGGTCTGTGTTGTTCAGCATTTTATTACATTTTCAAAGTACTCTTCCTGGGCTCACTGTTGAATGACCAGGAAATGGTGTTGAATCAATCAAAAAACCCAGCAATAAAGTTCATCAATAGTTTCATCAGGGGGGCTTTTGATGCAGGGGTTTATTGATGTGGAGAACTGGGGCTGACATACAGCACAAACAGAAAGAAAACATTCCAAAACAACATGTCCTGGAGGTAGAGCAGCTTCTCAGATGGGAGTAAACATGTCCTTTCTTAACTTCACATCCCTTATTTCCAGGAATAGGAATGTAGCTACAAAGCAGAATTGTGGAAATTTCCTGATGAGAATGATTAATAATAGTAATAGCCTACAGTTGACAGCATTTTATGATTCATACAATGCTTCTCAAACTTTAATATGCAAACTTTAATATGGAGGTCTTGTTAAAATGAGGTACCAATTTTGTAGGTCTAGATGTGGGGCCTGAATTTGCCTTTCTAACAAATCCCCAAGTGGTGCTAATGTTGCTGGTCCACAAAACATATTTTGAGTAGCAGGTTCTTACTATGCCCTCTCTCAAGATTCTCAGAAATTCCTTGAAATAAGTAGAGTAGACATTTTTTCTCCCTTCCTCATCAGAATATTGGCTCTATGAGGATAAGAATTTGGTGTGTTTTGCTCATTGCTATATCCCAATTGCCTATAATAGTAGGCACTCAATATATTTATGTTGGATGAATGAATTATTGCATCTTGATTTTATAGAGGAATTTAAATAATGATTTAACCAAAGTCACATTCTAATAAGTGGCAAAGCTGATATTGTTATATTGTAAATCAGTGAGCTGACATGAGACACCTTAAAAAGCCAAATTTTGGAGTCCTTCATTACACTGGCGGGCTTAAAAGAATATTGTTTCCAAAGTCTAAGCAAAAACATGGAGGAAGCTCTCCCTATTTATACTTTTTTCAGTCCTTTGTCTTCCAAATTTGGAATGAGACTTCCCGGCTTTCTGAGAAAGAAGGCCTGTGTGCTGGGAAGGGGACATGAGACTATATCTCAAGGCCTGGCCTGGTGCCAGCACTGACAACTCTGTCTGGAGCTTAGTTTATGGCCTTTCTGGAATGGGAGTAGTCTCATTTTCCCTATTATTTAAGCAAACAAGCATTTACAGAAGCCAAAACAGCAGGATTAAAATTTCAAACAGCAATTTTTACACAAGATGGTGGTTACTATGCTTCAGTATTTGACCTAAGGAACTACTTAAATCCGACAGTTTGGCACCAAATGAATCTACTTTAGTGATGCTTTCTTCCTTCCCTCTCTCTCTTTTTTATTTTGCAAAGGTAAATATTTTTTGAAGGAACCTTTTATTAGTAAATTGAAGTATAACAGAAAAATGGCCAAATTATAAGTGTACAATTGATTAACTTGTACAGAGAAGTTATACAGAACCATTTTTCATATTAAGAAATTATCAGTTACTCATACACCTCCTTCATATCCCCTCCCAGTCATTCTCTTTCAGAGATAGATGCTGTTATGACTTCTATCACCTTAGAATAGTTTTGAACTTTATAGAAGCAGAATTTAATAGTATGTACTCTTTAGTTTACACCTCTTTAACTCATCATTATATTTGTGTTCTTAAATATAGAAGTAGTTTGATCATTTTCATTTAATAATATTTCATATTGTAGAGTATGCATATTCCATGAATATACCACAATTTATCATACATTTTACTGTTGATGGACATTAGGATTGATTCTAGTTTTTTGCTAATATTTATAGTGATATAGTGCTGCTATGGAATTTTTGTTTTGTACATGGTTTTTGGTGAGCATATGTACATATTTTCTATTGGGTATGTATTAGAAGTGAATGTTTCAGATTTTGGGTATATTCAGTTATTATAGATCTTGCCAGCCAAACAGTTTTTCAAAGTGCTTGTATTAATTCTTTTGTCTTTTCTTTGATTTTGTAAAAATCAAATTTTATTCTGATTCTATCACTGATGGCTCTTTAACTTTCTTAAGGTTATTTTATTCATATGTTAAAATGAGCATTTTAATTCATAGTTAAAATACATATTATTTGGCCAGGTGTTTTGGTCTCTATATGCCCAGTGAATCATTTGCAGGTATCCTGAGGAACTTACATGAAAGTGACCTTCTGTTGTTTTTTCTGTGGATGAAAATGTTCTGGGAAACACTGAAGAGGACAAAAGAGAGGGAACAGGAAGAAGAAGAACTTTTGGATATTCCCACAGATGGATGATTAGTCTATGAATTGAGGAGAGTCATGTCTCTGGATAATTCAGAATGAACTTATTTTCCCTTCACTCAGAGCTAGAGCAGCAATTTACTCTGGGTAGCTTCACAGTGAACAGTGAAGAGAAAGAATCTTGTATTATAATTAAAGAACCATTGCCCTATAATTAACACATGTTCAGGTGTGAGTCATTGAAAAATTATCATTATTCTTATTGTGAAATGAGAATGGTCCAGGTGCAGCTGGTTCCTCAGAGAAGGAAAACTCAGCATGGTGCAATATGTGTTACAGGCAAGGCAGTGGGTGTGGTTTGGGGTACCATGTTACTTCTGGCTCAAGTTCTTGGGTTTTATTCCACCTCTCACTTGTAAGCCCTCTATTACTTCTGGCTATCAGTAGAGCAGTTCTTCTCAAACTTGAGCCTCCAAATTACCTGGAGGGCTTCCTGAGTCCTACCTCCAGAGATTTCTAATTCAGTAGGTTGGCCTGGGGCCCAGATTTTCATTTTTAACCAGTTCCCATGTGCTGCTGCTGCTGCTTAGTGCATGGGGTACACTTCGTGGAGCACCCGGTAGAGGTTTTGAGGAACGGATGAGTTTAATGGGAAAGAGTGAGTGTGTCAGGTGCTCCTAGGGATTATTATTATTATTATGAAATATAGCCTAAAACAGAAGAGTGTACAAAATGCATTTAAAAATATGTATTTGTTCAATTTAAAGGATAATATCTTAAAAAACTCAATGTAGTCACCAGCCAGGTCAAGAAGTAGAACATCACAGTGCATTAAGGTATGCCTGGGGTAACTTGGTTAGCTCATATTTTGTTTGTTTGTTAGTTTCCATCTGTAGTCATGATCGAGATTGACTGTAATTTTTCTTTTTTGTATTACGTTGGCCAATTTTTGGAAACAAGATTGTGCAAAGTGCATAAAGAATCAAGGAGTATTTCTCTCTTTTCTATAGTCTTAAATAGTTGGTATTAAATTGGAATTAAATTATATTTAAAAATCAATTTATATGCATTCAATAGTCAAATATTCTTGCACCATGTGAAGGAAAATATCTCAGAGAACCCAACACAAGAGATTAAAGAGCTGACTCAGTATCTTTAATGTTACAACACTATTAATGTTTCCTACTTCTTGAACCAGTTTTTGTAAGTGGTGTATTTCTAAATTACTTTTTACTTCAATGAAATTTTCTTTTTTTTTTCTCTTATAAATCTTTATTGTTCAGATTATTACAGGTGTTCCACTTCCCCCCCCCATAGCTCCCCTCCACCTGATTCCCCACCCCACCCCATGCCCTTACCCCCCGCCACTGTCTTCATCCATAGGAGTAAGATTTTTGTCCAATCTCTTCCCGCACCCCTCACCCTTGCTTCCCCTGAGAATCGTCAGTCCACTCCCTTCCTATGTCCCTGATTCTATTATATTCACCAGTCCATTCTGTTCTTCAGATTTTTTATTCACTTGATTTTTAGATTCACTTGTTGGTAGGTATGTATTTGATGTCATTTTGTTGTTCATAATTTTTATCTTTACTTTTTTCTTCTTCTTCCTCTTCTTAAAGAATACCCTTCAGCATTTCATGTAATCCTGGTTTGGTGGCGATGAACTCCTTTAGCTTTTTCTTGTCTGTGAAGCTCTTTATCTGACCTTCAACTCTGAATGATAGCTTTGCTGGGTAGAGTAATCTTGGTTGTAGGTTCTTGCTGTTCATCACTTTGAATATTTCTTGCCACTCCCTTCTGGCCTGCATAGTTTCTGTTGAGAAATCAGCTGACAGTCGTATGGGTACTCCCTTGTAGGTAATTAACTGTTTTTGTCTTGCTGCTTTTAATATTCTCTCTTTGTCTTTTGCCCTTGGCATTTTAATTATGATGTGTCTTGGTGTGGTCCTCTTTGGGTTCCTCTTCTATGGGGTTCTGTGTGCTTCCTGAACTTGTAAGTCTATTTCTTTCATCAGGTAGGGAAAGTTTTCTGTCACTATTTCTTCTAATAGGTTTTCAATATTTTGCTCTCTCCCTTCTTCTGGCACCCCAAAAATTCGGATGTTGGTTCGCTTGAAGTTGTCCCAGAGGCTCCTTACACTATCTTCATATTTTTGGATTCTTTTTTCTTTTTGTTTTTCTGGTTGGATGTTTTTTGTTTCCACATATTTCAGATCTTTGGTTTGATTCTTGGGGTACGTTGATCTACAGTTGAGTTTCTGTATATTTTTTATTTCAGACAGTGTATGCTTCATTTCTGACTGATCCTTTTCCATTTTTTTGGCATTCTCATTAAGGTCCTTGAAGGTCTTACTAAGCTCCTCAGAAGTGTCATCAAGTTTCTCAGCGGTTTTTAGAAGATTCTTGAGTAACCTTATACATGTGGTTCTGAACTCTATGTCATCCAGTAGTTTGCTTTCCTCCGCTTCTTTCATTCGTGACATGTTTCTTTGTTTCTGCATTTTGGCTGCTTCCCTGTGTTGATGGAGTGGCTTTGTGTGGTAGGTGACCTATAGGGGGCAGTAGCTCAGCCTCCCCAATCACCTGATGTGGACGCTCTTGGTTACACCCCTTTGTGGGCTGAGTGCAAAGTCTTGGTGTAGTTAAGCCTGAATTGCTGTTGGTACACTGGGAGGAATTGACCTCCAGGCCAATTAGCTGTGAGCACTCCCTGTGTCTATAATGGGAGAAATGCTGTGCTGAAGACACGCAGGACTTGTTTCAGTGGGGCTTCGGTGCTCACTGAGTTTGCCTCTTGAATGTGTCACTTATGGATGTGAGGAGTTGAAATCTGGTGTCTCACACTGACCACTAGGTACACTGGCTTCTGGATCTCCAATGGGGTGCAGGTCAGCTACTGTCTGAGGCCATTCAGCAGGAGCTACAGTGAGATCTGCAGTTTTCTCCTCTTTGCTTGGGGTTTGGAGGTTTTGGAACTGTCTGACCCCAGCTGCAAGTTTGCTAGGTTAAGCTGCGATAGGGCAGGCTTTTCTTATGCTAACTCGGTTGCTTGGAGCTTGGGTGGGTTTGTAGGTTGTGCAGGGTGGGGCCTCAGGGTGTCACTAGGTTAGGGCGTGGCAAACAGCAATGGCTGCTAGTTAGCCGGCTCTGTGTCCCCAAAGGCATCCGCGAGTCCCGTGCCCCAGTTCAGTAAACAATTATTCCTGCGCGCAGCTCTGCAAGCAAGCCACCCTCGCTGGCAGACAGTCCCGCTTCTCCCCGTAGGAGTTTGGGTCCCCCGTGTCTCCCCAGAGACTGGATTTCAGAGTAATCGGGGGCTTGTCTCCGTTCGGGTTGAAAAAAGCAATGCACCTAGTCGCCCGCAGCCAGCCCGGATCACGCGCCTCCGTACCTCAGCTTTTCAGCGCTCGTGCACGTCTCAAAGCTCTTTTCTCTTTCCTTCTAGTTGTAGAACTTCCACTCAGCCAGCTTTCCCGTGGTTCTGGGTGATAGACGTTTTGTCTTTTAGTTGCAGTTTAAATTGTTGTGGGAGGCAGCAGTTTAGGTGTTTACCTACGCCGCCATCTTGGATTCTCTCCTCAAAATTTTCTAATGTATTTTTCCTTCATATCTGAGGATTCAGTCAGTATATCAAAAATACTGTTTTCATCTGTGGTTGGGAATTCCTGGTTGAGAATCTGCGGTAGGAAATGCTGAAATACTGTTTTCAATCAGGGGTTGGTTGATCTGAGGAGGCAAAACCCACCTATAAGTGGATCTGCAAGGTACAAACTTGTGTTGTTCAAGGGTTAACTGTTCTCATCTAGTGGCTGTGGAAGATAAGCCTTAAATGTAAGATCCCTTGCTTATTAAACCCAATCTGGAATGACCAGCTTCTTTCTCTGGTATCTCCTTGACCTCCATGTACAGATTGGAAGGGAGGGAGAGAGTTTGAAAAAAATGACTGAGGTGTGGGATAATCACTGATTGTGGTTTTGATTTGCATTTTCCTTATGGTTACTGATGCTGAATACATTTTCATGTACCTGATGGCCCTTTGGATGTTTCTGGGAAAATGCCGATTCATTTCCTCTGCTGATTCCCTTTTAAAATTTCTGATATTATTTGTGCTTTTATATTTATTTATTTATTTATATTTTGTTTTTATTTTTATTTATTTATTTTTAATTTAATAAACCTTTATTGTTCAGATTATTACAATTGTTCCTCCCTACCCCCGATAGCTCCCCTCCACCCAGTTCCCACCCCACCCTCTGCCCTTACCTCCCCCCACTGTCCTCATCCATAGATGTATGATTTTTGTCTAGTCTTTTCCTGCACCTCCCACACCCCTTTCCCCCTGAGAATTGTCAGTCCACTCCCTTTCTATGCCCCTGATTCTATTATATTCACCAGTTTATTCTGGTCATCAGATGTTTTTATTCACTTGATTTTTAGATTCACTTGTTGATAGACATGTATTTGTTGTCCATAATTTTTATCTTTACTGTTTTTCTTCTTCTTCCTCTTCTTAAAGAATGCCTTTCAGCATTTCATATAATACTGGTTTGGTGGTGATGTACTCCTTTAGCTTTTTTCTTGTCTGTGAAGCTCTTTATCTGCCCTTCAATTCTGAATGATAGCTTTGCTGAGTAGAGTAATCTTGGTTGTAGGTTCTTGCTATTCATCACTTTGAATATTTCTTGCCACTCCCATCTGGCCTGCATAGTTTCTATTGAGAAATCAGCTGACAATCATATGGGTGCTCCCTTGAGGTAATTAACTGTTTTTGTCTTGCTGCTTTTAATATTTTCTCTTTGTCTCTTGCTCTTGGCATTTAATTATGATGTGTCTTGGTGTGGTCCTCTTTGGATTCATTTTGTTTGGGGTTCTGTGCACTTCCTGGACTTGTAAGTCTATTTCATTCACCAGGTGGGGGAAGTTTTCTGTCATTATTTCTTTAAATAGGTTTTCAATATCTTGCTCTCTCTCTTCTTCTGGCATCCCCATTATTCGGATATTGGTATGCTTGAGGTTGTCCCAGAGGCTCCTTACATTATCTTCAAATTTTTGGATTCTTTTTTCTTTTTGCTTTTCTGGCTGAGTGTTTTTTGCTTCTTTGTATTTCAAATCTTTGACTTGATTCTAATGGTCCTCTAGTTTGCTGTTAGGTCTCTGTATACTATTTTTTATTTCAGTCAGTGTATGTTTAATTTCTAGTTGGTCCTTTTAATATCCTCGAGGGTCTTGCTAAATTTATCAGCCTTCTCTAGGAAATTCTTGAAAAACTTTATAACCATGGTTTTGAACTCTATATCCAGTCGTTTGTTTTCCTCCACTTCTTTCATTTGTGATCTGTTTCTTTGTCTCCGCATTTTCGCTGCTTCCTTGAGTTGGTATAGTAGCTTTGTGTGGTAAGTGTCCTCTAGGGCCCAGTGGCTCAGCCTCCCTAGTTAACCTGAGGTGGACACTCTTGGTGCACCCCTTTGTGGACTATGTGCTCAGCCTTGTTGTAGGTAAGTCTTGATTGTTGGTATCACTGGGAGGAATTGACCTCCAGGTCAATTGGTTGTGAGGATCAGCTGTGTCTACTCTGGGAACATTTCTGTGCTGGAGACACTCTTATGAGACAAGACTTGCAAAATTGCAAAAGCCTCTGTGCTCAGCTTGGATGGGGTGGAGTTACAGGGCCGAGCAGGCAGCCTTGGTTTCCTGTCAGCCCTGCCCTATGAGACCCCTGGGTCTCAGTGTCCCATGGTAATCGCTGCAAGCACCTCTGAGAGAAAGCCATCCTCGAGTTTCGCCCACTGCCAGACAGTCCAGTTTCTCCCCAAATGAGTCGGGATTCCCAGAAACTTGCCTGGAACTAGAGTTCAGTGCAGTCGGGAGCTTCCATCTCCCTCCCGCTTTAGAAAGCCAGCCACTCACTCAGCCGCCCATGCATTCAGCAGTCAGTCCTCTCTGTGCGCGTGCGCCTCCTAACCTCTGCCTTCCACAGCTCCCGAGTCTCAGTGTGCTTTCTCTTTTCCTGACAGTCCAGATTCCCCTCGAATGAGTCTGGTTTCCCAGCATCTCACCTGGGACTGGAGTTCAGTGCAGTCGGGAGCTTCCTTCTTCCTCCTGCTTTAGAAAGCCAGCTGCACACTCAGCTGCCCATGCACACAGCCACCTGTCCTCTCTGTGTGCGAGTCTCTGTACCTCAGCCTTCTGTAGCTCCTCTGAGTCTCAATGTCCTTTCCTCTTTTCTTCTATTTGTAGAATTTCCACTCAGCCAGCTTTCCTGTGGTTGTGGATGGTGTCCATTTTGTCTTTTTAGTTGTAGTTTTGATATTGTTGTTTGAGGCAGCAATTTAGGTGTTTACCTTGGTTTCTCCTGTCCTTTTATTTTTTAAATCTATCTTACCAGAGGTTGGTAAATTGCCTTAGTTTTTTTTTTTTTTCATTTGATTTTTTTAAATTTTATTTTTTCCATCACCATTTAACCCCTCTATGCCCTCATATGCCTTTTTTGTATATATTATTTAACTTACCCACTTATTTTTATTATTTATTTTAATTAAGCTGTTGTCCCCCCCCCCCTTTTATCTTTTAACCTATTTTTTTGTTAATCCTCACCTGAGGATATTTTTCCATTGATTTTTAGAGAGAGTGGTGGAAGGGAGTGGGGAGACAGAGAGAGAGAGAGAAGCATGGATATGAGAAAGACACATTGATTGGTTGCCTCCTGTATGTGCCCTTGACTGGAATTGAACTCAGGACCCTTCAGTCCACTGGCCGAAGCTCTATCCACTGAGCCATGTTTGTTATTTTATGCCACTCACTACATTTCGGGTGGTGCATTATGCAGATAGGTAACCAAGACAGTAATGCCTCCAGAGACATTTGAGAGCTCACTTTTCTCAGTCTACCACCATTTCTCTGTTCATTCACAGCCACTTATGTGCAAAGATTGAGAACTCAGAATTATTTGGTTGGATATAGAAATGCATACACAGTAACCACTGCCTGCACTTTGACTAAAGTTTGGCCTCAGACCTTTGTAAACTAGCTGTCAGACTGAGCAGGATCAACCATTTTATAGAACAAAATGTGTGTAGGTTTTTCACCTGGAAGATACACTTGGAAGATGTTTGCTCCCCATTAATGGGCTCATTCACCACAACTATGTTTCCTTTTTTCTGTGTGGCTAAATGTATCAGATGATACTCTGGCGAAACTTGGTGTCTCTAGTCTAATCCTGCTCTATTCATTTGCTTCGGAAAAGCTAACAAAATAGCACCTCAAGGTTTCTTCCTCTTGACATGAGGCAGACTGCATTTTCTTTAGAGGAGATCCTAGGAGAAAGGCAGGCTTGTCCGCTGGTTAAACATCATGACTGCCAGATTTCAGCTCATGCCAAAACTTTAGCCTTTTCTTTTTCAATTGAAGTGCTGGAAAGCATTGTAGTACTTCACTGAGAGTGATGTCTATTGTCTATTTAATTTGACTTTTGTACTTTTACTTTATCTTCCTGGCTTATAAAAGAGAACTTTCTAAATGTTTCCTCTTCTTTGTTACCATAACACCCAGGCACTCAAATCCTGATTGAACTCATTGGCAATATTTATTCAACTTATTTATAGGCAAATAAAGCAGGGTTCTATAGCACATTTCTCTGAACTTGGATCACTTACAGAGTTCTGAGGTGTTGTAAACACCCATTGAGAAAATCCTGGAGGGTATTAACTGAGAGTTGATAAGGGAAAAAAAACCTGATGGTGAAATGGTTGAGAGAGCCCAGTTAATTCTATTTTTGACATGTCCCTTGGATTTCCTTTCACTGTACCATCTTTCTTAGACTATTATAAAAGACTGCTGCTGCCTTTTTGCCCCAAGACTCGGGTTCCAACCAGCCACTTTTCTACCAGCTGTACATTGGTCTATAAGGGCACAGGCTATGTCTTATTTGTGATTGTGTCTCCACAACCTAGCACAATACCTGTTGCACAGTTAATGCACAACATGTGTTTGAATAAATGTATATTGAAAAAGTACATTATTTCTGTTATCTGAAATCTTCAATGGATTCACATTGCCTAAAAAATAAGTTTAGTTTCTTTGGCATGACCCAAGCAGGCAATGATAGACTCAGGCAGTTGAGCAGTACTCAGTGATTAGGACAGGGGTGTGATGGCATTTGGGGAAGCTATGTGATAGTTAGGATTGCCAGAGGTTTAAACAAAAATATCTCAGGCAAGCTGGATAAAAATTTTATATATATATATATTCACACACACACACACACATATATATGCATATAAATATATATATACATACATATATGCATATACATATATATACACACACATATATATGAGAAATGGGTGGTCTAGTGATGATAATTTGATAATTTATATTTTGCATTAATATATCAGGTGCCCTTTTTCTTCCTTCTAATTTTAAAAAGTTACTATTTACTTCTCAATAAGTCCAAGGGAATATTACAAAATTACTTCTTATGGATTCAGAACTTACTTTCACAGATTTCTCATGCCACTAAAAATTCTATCTAGACTGGTGTTTAACAAAGAAAGTAAAACAAAATGTTGAATTCGTTTTTATAATCTGAAGCGAAGGTCCTTTGTTTTAAAAGCACATCCACTTACCAATAGTCATTTTTCCTCAGGAGAAGGAGATTTGCTTTCTCATCTTCCTTACAATGAGAATGTGAAGAGAGGGTTTTTGTGTGTCTGTGTGCCATGGTAAAAATAAATCCAGATTTAAAAAATTTAGGAGATCATTCAGAATTTTTTTCTGAAGGCTCTAAAGAAGGTGAATTTTCAAAGGTAATTTTTTTCAGGTATTTTGCTTCAGAGGTAAATGTACTGTTTATAGTAAATATACATCATTTTATTAGTAGAAACATTTATCTTTTTTTTCAAGAAACTAACATTGAATTTTTGATTCCAAGCTATTGTATTTTTTGATAAAGCTGCCAGAATCTCTGTGTGTAAAAGAAAGTGAAAAGGTAGAATCCTAAATTGGTAAGAGGGCGATGTGCAGTGAATCCATGTGGCTTCCAGGCCCTGAAGGAGCTGTGCACCTGGGAACCTGGCTCTCATGGTTAGGTTCAAAGAAGATTTCATGGTAGGGAGCCAGACCTATAGAATGACTTAAGCAGTTTGTTTACAGAAGCTGTTTTATAGTGTTGTTTTCATTAAATATTCATATTCCCAAACTTGGATAGTCTCTTACAATTATTAGGCAATGATAGGGGATTGGAGAAATCTCCCTAGTCTTCCATCTTCCCCTCTCCAGATACCCCTCCCCTACTACTCTCCAAATGACACCTGGACCTTCTTCAGAGTGTGCTTCTTCCCCACTCAGGTCAATCTAGCGCTCAGGGGTTTGCATAACATTCTATAAAATAAAGAGGTAACATGCAAATTGACCCTCATGCCCTCATATCACAAGATGGCCATCACAAGATGGCTGCCCCCCACATCATCGCAAGATGGCCACCCACACATTGTCACAAGATGGCCACAGGGAAGGGCAGCTGGGGGAGACTAGGCCTGCAGGGGAGGGCAGTTGGGGGTGATCAGGCCAGCAGGAGAGTGGTTAAGTGTCAATCATGCCAGCAGTGGAGCGGTTAGGGGGCTATCAGGCTGGCAGGCAGAGTGGTTAGGGGCAATCAGGCAGCCTGGTAGGCAAGTGATTAGGAGCCAGGGGTCCCAGATTGGAGAGGGTGCAGACTGGGCTGAGGGACACCCTGCCAGTGCACAAATTTCATGCACTGGGCCTCTAGTCCATGAATAAAAGCCAAAAATATTTCTGGATCCTGTCCAACTCTCAAATTCATACCTCTCTCCCTTTTGAGATTTCAACTTCATCCATACTCTTACTACCTTGTTTCTATAAAACTCCAATCCCATACTCTTTTCAAGGCCTTTACACTTGCTGCTCCCTCTATCATTAACACTGCTTTCTCAGATAGCCATATGGCTTGTCTCCTTGCTTACTTAGGTCTTTTCTCAAATGGCACTTTTTCAGAGGCTTTGTCTAACTACCCTATTGCTCTCCTTTTTAGCACTCACTCCTGCCTGACAGTCTGTTAATGGTATGTCTATTTACTGTCTACTGTACTAAAAAGTGAGTTCCTTGAGAACAAGGACTTTGCCTATTGTGAACACTGAGTATCCTCAGTACAAGGAATGATGTCTGGTATGAAGTTGATGCATAATGATGATTTGTGGAATGGATGGATAGATGAATGAATGAATAAGAGCAATAAACAACAATAGTTATGGTGGAAGAAATTTAGGCAAATGCGTTTATAAATGTTTCTCAAGACTATTTCTTCAATACAGATTTTTAGGTTAGGTGCAGTTGATTTACCTGAATTGGGTGTTTCAGAAATAAGAGGAGAGAGGAAAGGAGAGAAAAGAGAGTAGGAACAGGATTGAGATGGGGAGACAAAAATATGGGGTAAATGTTGGAATGAGTAGTTAGTTGTATGGTTATTTGTCCATTCTTTTCAGGCAGAAGATTCAGTCATGCCTGAAGTAGTCAATGTCTTTTGTGGTAATCCATGAAAAGATTATATGAATAATTTTAAGTTGTTTTCCTGAACAACAATAAAGACGTGAAAGGGAATTCATTTTCAAGGGACTTAGTAAGTGGGTGGTGAAGGATTTATTGACATGCTCAGTAAAGGAAGTGAAAAATTATCAAAAGTCCCAGAGAAACATTAGAGGAGAACTGAACATTGAACTCTATGGATGAACTCAAGGAGTTTTCAAGGGTAATTTAAATTATATGATGTTTTCACTTTATGGGCTGACCTACCTAACCCTAGAGTAAGATGTGACTCCATTGTAAAAAGAGAAAAGACTAGGATTTGATCTGGGTGTGCACTAAAATTGGTAGGGTTGATAGAAGAAGACGTGTCATAATTTAGTGGTTCTGTGCCTCACTCATCTTTCTAACTGATGAATATTTAGGAAGAACCTTGATTTTGACCAAAACTGAACTGTTAGGAGTTATGAAATCCAAGCACCTCTTTCTAGTTTATTGTTACCTCTTCATTACACAGAATAAAGTGGTTGGATATAGGCCATCAATTTCCTTGCTTGTCATATAGTTGGTGATTCATTAGGATTTTCCAGTGAGCACTACATTGGTGAAACTTCTTGTCTTGATGTCAGTGCCTTCGGGAACCATCACATTGTTTGGGTGTGATCTGCAGCCTTGTGTTGGCCTCTGCAAAGATTTTAACATTTTTGACTCACTTGTCTGTGCATTCTTAACATAATCTTAGCTTGGCAGGCCTAAAGTGGCAATGCATGTGAACAACTGTGAGGCAGTAACAATAGGGATAAAGAAGATTATGGAGGTTGAGATGACACAATATCATTGTAAGGTTTGGTAGGCTCTGGTATACATAAGAATACTTTTTGAAAATTAGCTAAAAGTTAGGATAAAGGTGAATTTGTTTCTGCATTACTGAGATAGACCCTCAGTTTCCATCTGCTTTGGTGTTATATAGACTTATTTTGGTATATAAGGATGAAGTCAGTGAAGCCTAATGAACCTTCTTGGGTGGTTGGTTCACACTGACCTATGTTGTTTTTTTTCAAGAGGAGGATGGGAAACAGACAGAAAGCTATGATATCACTTATGGCATAGGAAGTTACATTGAGGGCATCCTCATGAATACAGAATGTGGTATTGATCTGGGTTCACTCTTCATTGTAAAATTTCCTACCACTAATTTTTTTGTTTTCATTGAATGACTTTCCAAAGTGAAAAATTACCACCTTTTGTTAACTTACAAAAATTCTGTAGGGTATACAATAAAGTAAAAATAATATATGTTTAGCCTGTGAAGATAGTCACTGTGAAAAAAATTGTGATCAAATTTCTAATGTCCTTCATTATCTAGATCAGTAAGAGATAGTTTCCTCACTTTGTTTTCTCCTTTTTCCAAACTCAGTTTATAGTGATGTGGAGAGTTGCAGGTTTTATCATTATAACACAAAGATGAGCTATTTTGACAAATGTTCAGCTCAAAATAGTCATTGCATCTTAATGATGTGAAAGGATCAGCCAGACTTTAAACCACTGGGATTGAAATTTCATGGCCTCTGAGGATGATTCACTGCTTCGCTGTGTCATGAGTTTCATTTTGAAATGAAATACCCTGTGGTTTCATTTGAAGCTTTATGCTGATGCAAAAAGGAAATGAGGCCATATTGGGAAGTTAGGTTGAAATACATATCATTAATAATGAAAAAAGTATCAAGCTGTTGTTTGGCCATCTTCTACACCTCAGTTCTGGCATAGCCAGGCTGTTCTATAATGGTAGAACACTTGTCTGTCTCCCTGACTAGTCTTGAGAATTTCTAAAGGGCAGCAACTGGGTCAAGCAAATAGAAGGTATTTACTGTTGAATAAACAAGTGAACATCAACTCTAATGGAGTAAAATCCTCACCTCAAACTTCTCTGGGTAATTACTGATGAGAAGATTCTATTTAGATTCAAGGCATTTACACATTTGACTCAAGCAGTCTTGTTTATAGAAGCTGTTTTACAGTGTTGTTTTCACAATAATATTCATATTCCTAAACTTGGATATTCTCTTAAAACCATGAAGGAGAAGGGGTGGTGAGTGTGGGAAATATAATGGAAACAAAGAAGATGAATAATTTTTAGGTGGGTGTCAATTTACCTCCATATTTTTAAAAGATCTGCAGTGTGTTCCAGAGTCTGTTCCAAGGACACTAGACATGGTGTCTGATTTCAAGGAATTTATACTCTCATGGTGAGAAGGGAGACAGAAAACAGAGTTCTTAAGATAACCAAATAAATTAGAGAAGAAGAAAAAAATAACTGTGTATAACAAAATATGCAAGTGAATTGTGAGGTGCTATAAGTTAGTCTTCAGATATACAAGCTTTTAAGTCAGTCCAGGACTAAGGCTGGTTCTACCATACTTGCTCTGAGACAATCATCAGAGAGAAGGTACTTGACTTAAAGCTCAGTTACTTCTTTACAAAATGGGAATGGCCCAGCCATCATGGCTCAGTGGTTGAGAGTGACCAATGAACCAGGAGGTCATGGTGAGATTCCTGGTCAGGGCACATGCCCGGGTTGCGGGCTCGATCCCCACTGGGGGGCATGCAGGAGGTAGGTGATCAATGATGTTTTTCTCTCAACATTGATGTTTCTATCTTTCTCTTCTTATCCCTTCCTCTCTGAAATCAATAAAAACATATTAAAAGAAAAACAAAAATAAAATGGGAATGATAATATACTATAAGGTTATTATGATTATTAAATATCATTCATGTACATCATGCAAACCACATGAAGTACTAAATCAATGAATGTGAGCTCTTAGTGATGAAATGTGAGAATGAAAAGAGGTAGGAAGCTCAGCTGGTGTGGCCCATTGGTTGAGCATCAACCCCTGCACCGAGAGTTTGCTGGTTCTCTGTCAGGGCATATACCCAGGTTGCAGGCTTGATCCCTGGTGGGGACCGAGCAGGAGGCAGCCAATCAATGTTTCTCTCTCATTGGTATTTGATCTCTCTCTTTCTAAAGATGAATAAAACATATTTTTTAAAAGAGGTCAGAAAATAGCTCTAATAACAGAGTTTATTTTAAAGTTCGGTTACTAATTCATGAAAATATTGTTTTGCTAAGAGATGGCATTTGTTACTTGTAGAGTAATCAAAATCACTACGTAATTGGTAGCATTTGAAAATAAACATTGAGCCCTGGCCAGGTGGCTCAGTTGGTTGGAGTGTTGTCCCAATGCACCAAGGTTGTGGTTCAATCCCTCGTCAGGGCACATACAAAAATCAACCAGTGAATGCATAGATAGATGAAACAGCAAATTCAATATTTTTCTTTCTCTTTCTCTTACCCCCTTTCTCTTTCTCTAAAAAATCAGTTAATAACTAAAAAATTTTTAAATGTTTTAAAAAGGAGAAAATAAACATTGAGATTAGGACTTCCTTTTGCAAACTTTACTGAAATAAGTATCTTGAAACTTCTCAAAAGAGCACAGATGAGAGTACAGAGAGTTGCTTCATTTCTGACAATTGGAAAGACACATTTTCATTGGCCAAATTATAACCACACAGTCTGAGGGGAGAGATATGTACTTTTTAGAGAATAACAATTTTAGATTCTGGAAAAAAATGCTATGGAAATTAGCCAAAGAAATTATTGAAGTTTGGTAACTTCAAAACTAAATTTCCATTTTCTGACGTACATAAACATTTCTCTTCCTTTTAGAATTTTCTCTTAGTTAGATATTTGTTATGTCTTACTGAGAATGAAGCCAGTCCGTGTGAACTCTCAATATCTCCTGCAGGTAACCCTATGGTCCCTTAGCCTACCTTAGAAGAAGGCACCTGTTCTTTTTCTTTCCAAGAACACTGCTCTTGATTTTGTTGCTGCTTACCTCCTCTTGGTTTTACTATATCCTTCAGGTCCTATTTTTCTTTCATCTTCAATCTTTCTTCCTTTGCCCACAAATATGGTCAGGGCTTTACCTAAAATGACCCTCTTCTGACCATACTACTCCAGCAGGCCACTACCTGTCTCTTTCCTACTCACCACCAAGCTTCTTTTCAAAGAGTACAAATCCTGCTTTCACTTCTTTTATTTTTAAATTTCTTTATTGATTAAGGTATTACACATGTGTCCTTACCCCCCTATTACCTCCCATCCCCCACTCATGCCCTCACCCCCCTGTTGTCTGTGTCCATTGGTTAGGCTTATATGCATGCATACAAGTCCGTTGGTTGATCTCTCTCCCTTACCCCCACCCTCCCCTACCTTCCCTCTAAGGTTTGAGGGGAGAGATATGTCTGATCGATTTTTCTTTCTTCATTTCTTGCTCATGCATTCGCTGCTTAACTCCTTTAATATGGCTTCCACCTCTACCCCTTTGTGAAACCACCTTCTGGAAGGTCATCAGATGTTTCACATCCAATAAATCTAATAAGGGCTTCTCAGCCCATTCACCTTGTACTCTCTGCAGGAATTTCACTTGTCCCATGGCCTTGCTGATGCCACATTCTGCTAGTTCTTTTATTTTTCTGAGACCTTCCCTTCCACTCCTTCACTAACTAGCTGCTTTTTCTTCCTCCTGCTTCACAATGCAGAAATTCTCTTCTCCACGTTCTTTGCTTCCAGTAACTCCTCATCCACTCACATTGTTTTACCTGCAGTCTCTTTTCCCTTCATCTCAAAATCTCTCTCTTGATGATTCCCAAATCTAGCAATTTCCAACTGTTGCTAGGATTTTCTTACTTATATAATAAGCCAGGATTTCAAACTCAAGATATTTAAAAAAGTAAGCTCATTAACATTTACTTACCAAGCACTAAACTCTTGTCTTTATTTTGTTTTTATTAATGACACCACTATTAATGAGTCATCTTTCAAAACTCATTTTTTTTATTCTTACTCACTCCTCATGCTCTGTGCCTAATAAATCATTGGATATTGAAGATTCTGTAGGCTTTGTGGAACCCAGGGTGGGTAGAGCATCTATTTTGGAGTCAGATATGTCTGGGTTCAGATCATGGTTCTATTACTTACCAACCTTTTGGCCTTGAGCAAATTACTTCAGTTTATGGAGTCTTGGTTTTCTTATCTATAAAATGGGGGAAAGAACATCCCCTACATGGCCAATTGAGAGGATTGGATAAAAGCTGTACATTTTATACTTACTCCTTAATAAATAGTAATCCCATTCTTTTTCATGACCCTGATTATGTCTCTCATATCCCCCCTCTTTTTTCTTTAAATGGAATAATATTTATCAAGGGACTTCATGGAGTTCCTGACATGTGGATGTTCATCCCATGCGTTTTCTCCTTCCTTCCTTTTATCATTGTCTCCTCAGTTCCGAACTGCATTGCCCCTTATCTGGACAATTGGTGTGACTCCTATATGGCCCTAGCTCCTGCCCTGGAGATATGGGTTGACCCTGCACACTTCTGGCTGGTTTGCCTTCTTGAGGCATTCTCAGACTAGGCCACTACCCTGCTCAGAGGCTTTCATGATTTTATTACTTCCCAGAAAATGAAGTAGGATAAATACAGTCCAAGTTATCTTCAGAGATTTATGTGTCAAAATTTTCCTACACTAGGCCAAATGGGACCACCATCTTCCTTTAACATGTTCTTACTTTTCTATTCTGTTGCCTTTCCACCTGGGTCTGGATGATACCTAAGTAGTGTGCCTGCCGAAGCCATTTCTACCATGATGCTGTCCCTGATCACCCAAACACTTGGAGCTTCTCTCTGCTTATCATCCTCACATTATCCCCCATTTTTGCGGTTATTTATTTGCTCTTCACACTTACCATCCTCCCTTCATGAGAAAATAGCTTTTTGAGACTGTGTCTAGTTAGTATATCTGTTTTGTTTTTCTTTGAAGTAGCTAGTGTGGTAGGCCCCCAATAACTCTTGGCTTAAATAAAGTAATAAAATTTTGATATGCTGACCCATTTGTAAGAGTGAATGACATATACAAGAGAACCACTGTTTGTGAGGGGTGAAAGAGAAAAGAGAATCATAATAAGGAGAAGAAAAAAGAAAAGCAGTCATTTGGGGAATGAGGTAATTATTTTCTCATTGGGTCAGAAAGGTAGGAAATGAAAAGAAGTATGAGTCCAGAGAAAAGTAGCAATAACTCGGATAATGCAGACAGGGTAAGGGGGTTTTGAAAGCAGTCTCCATCCTAATCCCATTCTTATTCTTGGCAGAGCATAATGATTAGTCTCCCAAGACAGAAGATATGCTGGCAAACTGCCCTGTATTTGAAAATAGAGGAAACGCCCTCGCAAGAATGAGATGCAGTAAAGACAGGAAATGACAATGTCCTGAAAAGGAGCTCTAAGTCATCCCAGGAGTAGCCCAAACCCTGGCATGGCCAGGCAGGCTGATGCGATCCTGGTGTTCCTCTTCTCACGGTGTAAAGTCACTTGCCACTTTGACATAAACAGAGATAAGGCAGGCTAAGGACATGGAGGGGTCTAAGGTTTGGGGACTGTAAATACTAAGTACCTAATGGTGCTTAATAAAAGCCTGCTATTTGTGGAGTGCAGTTTGTGAGAGAACTTTTCCCAGTCTTCTCTAGGGTGACAGAACTTCTTTAGGGTGAGATACAAGAGGAAGACAAGCATCTCAGAAAATGTCTAGGTTTGCCAGGTCACTCCGTCACATGGGGACAAATCCGCTTGCCTTGTCTGAGACATGATGACAGCCATATCCTACCCTCCCAGAAGCCTTTTGTTTCACAACCTCACATCATTAAATGGGAACCCGATGCATTCCCAGGAGGTCTTGGAGCAGCCGAATTACGTGTGCTTTTAAAAAGTTCTTGAAGATGATAAGTAGCAGTCTATCCCTGACCAGGCCTTACTTCTAGTTAAGACCGCTTACATCTATGTGGTTGAAAAAGTTCCATTTCACCATGAACTTGTAGAAAAAGAAGAGTAAAACACACTTTTAAGATAACATAGAATTTAAATAGTTCCATTAAACCCATTTTGAAAATCAGGAGAGAGCTCTCAGGAAGTGTGCTTTTGGTGAATTTTACAGAAATGGTTTGGGCCTTCAGGTTTTGCTATGGCTCAGGCCATGATTGTCATCCTTCAGATTTGAACATATGCCGATAACTCAGTGAAATTTGTTTTACTCATCACTTTACCATCAAATACACCATCATAAATATAGGAATCAAAGACTGATTAATAATCACCAAATTATTAATATTGGTGTTTTAATTCAAATGCAAGTACAAAAAAGTCTAATTAACTTCATTCTCCCAGTTATTGGTACATTTTCAGCCTTAAAAACGAGTTATTGGACATCATGCTCTTTCATTTGCTGTCCTCTGTTTTACTGTAGTTTCTTTATAAGGGTGTTCTAACATTGCTTTTGAGAAGAACTTGAAGCAATTTCTATTTAGAGCTTTTTATTGTGCTATTCATTGAATTCTGGTGCTCTTCCTTAAAATTTGCATGATTGGTTTTTAAAGAATTATGCTTGTCTTAACCGGTTTGGCTCAGTGGATAGAGTATCGGCCTGTGGACTGAAGGTTCCCAGGTTCAATTCCGGTCAAGGGCATGTACCTTGGTTGTGGGCACATCCCCAGTAGGGGGTGTACAGGAGGCAGCTGATCGATGTTTCACTCTGTTTCTAATTCTCTATCCCTCTCTCTTCCTCGCTGTAAAAAATCAATAAAACATATTTTTAAAAAAAGAATCAGCTAGCATCATAGTCTCAGGCAATAATTATCTTGGGATTCCTTCTTGTAAAATTAATTTTTGTTTTTAATTTTAAGAAAAATATTTTTATTGATTTTAGAGAGGAAGGGAGAGGGAGAGAGAGGTAGAAACATCAATGATGAGAGAAAATCATTGATTGGCTGCCTCCTGCATGCCCCACAGTGGGGATCTAGCCCACAACTTGGGCATGTGCCCTTGACTAGAAGCAAACTTGGGACCCTTCATTTTGCAGGTTGATGCTCTATCCACTGAGCCAAACCAGGTAGGACTTGAAATTTGTTTTTAAGAGAGAGAAAAAGGGAGAGAGAGAAATATTGATGTGAGAGTGAAACATTGGTCAACTGCCTCCTGCACACCCCCTACCAGGGATTGGGCCTGCAACGCAGGCATGTGCCCTGACCGGCAACCTTTTGGTGCACAGGACAGTGCCAAACCAAACGAGCCATACAGGCTGGGGCTACTCAAGGATTTCATGAACAAAGGGCACAAAACTGAAATCTCAAAAATACTAAGAAAAACACTTTAAATTAGTTTGTGAGAACAGCCTCTGATGGCCTTCTGTTGACTTATAGCTTGTTTGACAGGATATTGCAGTTATACTTTCCACCACCAGTTTCATATAGGAAAACTTAGGAACACTCCAAAACTGTCACATCTGTGGACAATTTCAGGTTTTTCTGAATTTCCCTCATTGTCTTCTGTATTTTCACTGGTTTCATGTTTACTCACCAAACTTCCTGTTTTTAACCACTGATCCATGCTCCCAGTTGAAAATATAATTTGAAACTACTCACTTGAAAAAGTTAAATGTAGTATAGTTTTACATCACAAAAACTCTCAAAATGTGGGGTTATTTTGTGTTGTGGGAGAATTCACTGTGTTTAGAGAAAGAACTAGACATAGATATGCATTTGTAAACAAAGTTTTTTTAATCTCATAATTGCAGTGGTAATTTAACTGATCTATAGGAATCTGTCCGTGTGCACA
Organism: Corynorhinus townsendii; assembly: GCA_026230045.1. Lineage (NCBI taxonomy): Eukaryota > Metazoa > Chordata > Mammalia > Chiroptera > Vespertilionidae > Corynorhinus > Corynorhinus townsendii. The sequence continues at coordinate 78,467,910 of JAPDVU010000002.1, read as the reverse complement.
AAAGTTAGAAAAAAAAACACCGATTCTTAATGGGACTCTTTAAAATATATATTCATATCAACTTTATAGACTGCGGAGTTGCCCAGAGATTACTAGTATGTAACCTGACAGACTATCACTGTTCTTCCCACCTGGTAGTGACCCTAGCATAACCTGTTCTCATCTTACATATGTTTTCAGCTTGCCATGCTGTAAAAGCCATGTTTGTACTCTATGATATGCAAACTTAGATTGGAGCAGAGGTGATGAGTTGACCAGCATAGACCAAATACTCTTTTATATAATTAGGGAATTGGGACTAAAACTTTCTAGTTTAGTCCAGTTCTGTTTTGTTGCAGTCAGAATGACCAGAAGTTTTATTTCAAGTTCTACCACTCACTTACCTTGGACAAATTATTTAACTTCTCTGGTTCTAAGCTTTGCTGTGCATAAGTTGAAGGCTCCTATTGGATGATCTCAAAGGTTCTTTCTAAGACTACTGTTCTATGACTCTACCATTTAGTATGTCCCTCCCTTAGCAGCTTTGTGATGCTTTTCCAGCCATGGTGAATGAGTTTCTATTGCATGATCTATATTTGCTTACTGATTTATTTCTTGACCCTAACACTCATTCTTGAAAAGACTGGTCAAGGGGAGCAGGCTTTAGCTGGGCAACAGTGCCTAAGTAGCTGAATAATGTGTGGTTAAATTTATTGACTTGGGCTCTAAACTAATTTAACTACTCACAGACTCCTTAGAATGTAATAATTTCATCAAATTGAACAACAAAATCCTAACACATCACAGTTAACCTTTTATGGTAAATACTGGGTCTGGCCTTTTTACAACAAAGAGTTTCTGCTATACCAGCACTTCGCAACCTGGCTGTGGAAAAAAACAAAACCCTTAATTTCTGCCTCAGCAGGAAGAGTGCCACCAGAAGAGATTCTTCTATTATTTCCCATTTCCTTTCTGCAAGACATATCATTTGTTTTAATTTATTTATAATCATAATACAATGATAATGGATTTTAAAAAATCACTTCTCATATTTTCACATATTCTTACCAGCTGAATGAAGTAATGAGTTATATATTTTCAAAATATGTCTAACTCAATAGTTCTGTGATCTTTTCTTCATTGATAATGCAAGGTGTAAATTTTAGCTCTTTCTGGGATTGGTTTAGGAGAACTAGTGGGTGTCAATGTTGCCTAACAGTTTTTAAGTATCTGCATAGTCCTTTTTTTGTAAGGAGTCCTGGGGGAAACAGAAGGAGGAGGTGCGGTACAGGTGTGCCCAGGAGGGAGAGTAACATCTGCACATTCTTTTGATAACAATCAATTAAGTTTCAGATTCTGTCAATATTTCCTCTACAACCCAAGAACCAGTGATCGTATGGAACAATTATAGCACTTATAAAATTTCTCCATTTTTCTCTTTCTCCTGTTGAAACAGCCTGTAAATACACTAATATTGCTTTCTGTTCATTGAACATATGGTAATTTATATCCCTCCCTCTTCTCAAGAATTAAATAAGTTCCTTGAAAGAAGTGGACTTTCAGTGGTGGGCTGAATTAAACCCAGAAAGTCAAAATGCATGGGAAAATCTTGAGAAGCAGGAGAGTCAACTTCAGGACAATGTAGTTTCAGCCATCTTCCTTTTGATGTCTCTAAAAGAGTTATCAATACTTGAGTAGTCATTTTCCAAAATTCCCCAAATAGCCAAAACAATCTTGAGAAAGGAGAACATAGTTGGAGGTATCATGCTACATGTTATCAAACTATACGACAAGACTACAGTAATCAAAACACCATGGTACTGATACCATTGTAATTAACTAGTTATTAATAATAGAAAAGAAGCAAAGGGAAGACCGGACATTATAGGCATGTTCCCTGCAAAACATTGGGGAAAGGGGACTAGACAAAGAGAAGATAGATGCATGCCCAGTAAAGTTGGGATGACATAGGAAAATACCTGCCAGTCACACCTGGGAACAGAGATCATTGACCAGAATGGGCGTGGTCATGACAAGGGCAAAAAGATTTGGGATGTTTAATTCCCCGAGCAAAGGAATTCACTCTCTTGTGTTCTTGGCTCTCTTGGGACTCATGTGACTCTGGGCTATGGGGCTCTTTTGCTCCTGCTTCCCCACACACAATAGACTGATGGACTGTAACTAACCTGATGCTGAACTGGATCCAGCTCCAACATGGAAAGGAAAGTCTGGACACTGTCTCTGATTTTAGTTTTACTGAAATTCCAGCTATACTTCTTCTGTGATTGGACAAAAGGAAATAGGACTTTGGAAACACAGGGATTTAATTTTATGCAAATAAAAATCACTCATTCTCCCATGTGAGTCTCAGAAAATTCCTTTTCTTGGGATATTGTTAAAAGTCCACACCCTGTAGTACCCAGTGGGGAAGAGGACCTTCCCTCACCACTTCAGCTGCTACTGGTACTAGCATAAAAACAGACAGATAGATTAATGGAACAGAATAGAGAACCCCAAACCCACACCTAAATGATCAATTAACCTATGACAAAAGAGGCAAGAATATACAATAAGACAAAGACAGTCTCTTCCTTAAATGATGTTGGAAAAACTGGACAGAGAAATGCAAAAAACAAAACAAACAAACAAAAAAAAACCACGAAAAAAGAAACGGGATCACTTTCTTACATCACATACAAGAATAAACTAAAAATGAATTAAAGACTTAAATGTGGAACCCAAAACCAAGAACTCCTAGAAGAAAACATAGGTGGAACTCTCTTATATCACTCCTAGTGATATTTTTTTTGATATGGCTCCTGGAGCAAGGGAAACAAAAGAAAAAATAAACAAGTGGGACTACATCAAACTAAAAAGCTTTTGTACAGCAAAGGAAACCATCAACAAAACAAAAAGACAACTTACTGAATGGGAGAAGATATTCTCCAATGATACATCTGATAAAGGGTTAATATTTACAACTAGAGGCCCAGTGCACAAAATTCATGTGTGTGTGGATGGTCCCTCAGCCTAGCCTGTACCCTCTTGAAATCTGGGACCCCTCCTGGGATCCTGCGGAGGATCGGGCCTAAACTGGCAGTCAGACATCCCTCTTGCAATCTGGGATGCTGGCCCCTAACTGCTCGCCTACTTGCCTGATCACTGCTAAGCACTCTGCCTGTCTGATCAACCCTAACAACCTCTGCCAGCTTGATAGCCCCCAACTGCCCTCCCCTGCCATGACCCGCCTCCTCCAACAGGATCCGCCTTCTCTGCGCCAGGCAGCAGAGTGCTGGGACCAGCCTCCTCCAAGCCTTGCGGAGCCATGGGACCCCAGGCCTCACCAGGTGGAGCGGCTGACGGGCCCTGCCTCCACTGTGTATGTGGCCATCTTGTGGTGGCCATCTTGTGATGATGTCGTGCATGAGGACCACATAGGCGAGTGGTCGGCAAACCGTGGCTCACGAGCCACATGCAGCTCAGGATCCGCAGTTCGACATTCTGTTGACTAATGAGTTTGCCGACCACTGACCTAGGCTTTTATTAGTATAGATTTTTTTCCTTTTTAAATTTCTTTATTTTATTATTTTTGTAATTTACTAAATCTTTATTGTTCAGATTATTACAATTGTTCCTCCTTTTTTCCCCCATAGCTCCCCTCCACTTGGTTCCCACCCCACCCCATGCCCTTACCCCCGCCCCCACTGCCCTCATCCATAGGTGTACGATTTTTGTCCAGTCTCTTCCCGCACCTCCCACAGCCCTTTCCCCCTGAGAATTGTCAGTCCATTCCCTTTCTATGCCCCTGATTCTATTATATTCACCAGTTTATTCTGTTCATCAGATTTTTTAGTCACTTGATTTTTAGATTCACTTGTGGATAGATTTGTATTTGTTGTTCATAATTTTTATCTTTACCTTTTTCTACTTCTTCCTCTTCTTAAATAATAGCCTTCAGCATTTCATATAATACTGGTTTGGTGGTGATGAATTCCTTTGGCTTTTCCTTATTTGTGAAGCTCTTTATCTGCCCTTCAATTCTGAATGATAGCTTTGCTGGGTAGAATAATCTTGGTTGTAGGTTCTTGCTATTCATCACTTTGAATATTTCTTGCAACTCCCATCTGGCCTGCATAGTTTCTGTTGAGAAATCAGCTGACAATTGTATGGGTGCTCCCTTGTAGGTAATTAACTGTTTTTCCCTTGCTGCTTTTAATATTCTCTCTTTGTCTTTTGCCCTTGGCACTTTAATTGTGATGTGTCTTGGTGTGGTCCTCTTTGGATTCCTTTTTATGGGGGTTCTGTGCACTTCCTGGACTTATAAGTCTATTTCATTCACCAGGTGGGGGAAGTTTTCGGTCATTATTTCTTCAAATAGGTTTTCAGTATCTTGCTCTCTCTCTTCTTCTGGCACCCCCATAATTCTGATGTTGGTACGCTTGAAGTTGTCCCAGAAGCTCCTTATACTATCTTCATATTTTTGGATTCTTTTTTCTTTTTGTTTTTCCGGTTGAGTGTTTTTTGCTTCTTTGTATTTCAAATCTTTGACTTGATTCTTGGGATCCTCTAGTCTGCTGTTAGATGTCTGTATAATATTTTTTATTTCAGTCATGCTTTATTTCTAGGTAGTCCTTTTTCATATCCTCAAGGGTCTCACTAAATTTATCGGCCTTTTCTAGAAAACTTTTGAAAAACCTTATAACCATGGTTTTGAACTCTATATCCAGTAGTTTGCTTTCCTCCATTTCTTTCATTTGTGACCGGTTTCTTTGTCTCCGCATTTTGGCTGCTTCCCTGAGTTCATAGAGTGGCTTTGTGTGCTAGGTTTCCTATAGGGCCCAGTGGCTCAGCCTCCCCAGTTACCTGAGGTGGACACTCTTGGCGCATCCCTTTGTGGTCTGTATGCACAGTCTTGTTGTAGTTAAGCCTTGATTGTTGTTGGTATCACTGGGAGGAATTGACCTCCAGGCCAATTGGCTGTGAGGATAAGCTGTATCTACGCTGGGAGAACTTCTGTGCTGGAGACACCCTTATGAGACAAGACTTGCAAAAGCCTCTGTACTCAGCTTGGATGGGGCGGAGTCTCAGGGCAGAGCAGACAGCATTGGCTTCCTGTCAGCCCTGCCCTAATAGGCCCCTGTGTCTCAGTGTCCTGTGTTAATTGCTGAAGTACCTTTGAGAGAAAGTCGCCCTTGAGTTCCGTCCACTGCCAGACAGTCCAGTTTCTCCCAAATGAGTCTGGGTCCCCAGAGTCTTGCCCAGAACTGGAATTCAGAGCAGTCAGGAGCTTGTGTCTCCCTGTGGATTCAGAAAGCCAGCCACACGTTCAGTTGCCAGTCTTCTCCGCGCGCGCATGCCTCTGTACCTCTGCCTTCCGCAGTTCTTCTGAGTCTCAGTGTGCTTTTCTCTTTCCTGACAGTCCAGTTTCACCGAATATGAGTCTGGGTCCCTAGAGTCTCACCCGGAACTGGAGTTCAGCGCAGTCAGGAGCTTTTGTCTCCCTCCTGCTTGAGAAAGCCAGCCACATACACAGCACGCGTCTCAGTACCTCTGCCTCCTGCAGCTCCTCTGAGTCTCAGTGTGCTTTTCTCTTTCCTTCTAGTTGTAGAATTTCCACTTAGCCAGCCTTCCTGTGGTTCTGGATGATGTCCATTTTGTCTTTTAATTGTAGTTTTGAAATTGTTGTGCGAGGCAGCAGTTTAGGTGTTTACCTATGCTGCCATCTTGGTTTCTCCTAAACTTCTTTATTGATTAAGGTATTACATATGTGTCCTTATCCCCTCATTGCCCCCCACTCCCCCTCATGCCCTCACCCCTCTGTTGTCTGTGTCCATTGGTTAGGCTTATATGAATACAAGTCCTTTAGTTGATCTCTTATAAATTAATACCAAAAAAACCAAACAATCCAATTAAAAAGTGAACAGAGGACCTGAATAGACATTTCTTCAGAGAGGAAATACAGATGGCCAATAGACATATGAAGAGATGTTCAACATTACTAACCATCAGGGAAATGCAAATCAAAACTACAATGAGATATCACCTCATAGCTGTCAGAATGGCTATCATAAATAAATAAACAACCAACAAGTGTTGGTGAGGATGTGGAGTAGGATTGTAAATCGGCGGAGCCACTATGGAAAACAGTATGGAGGTTCCTCAAAAAATTAAAAATAGAACACCATATGACCCAGAAATTTTACTCTGGGTATTTAACTGAAGAAAATTAAAACATTAATTTGAAAAAGTTTATGCATCCCTATGTTTATTGCAAAGTTATTTATAATAGCCAAGATATGGAAGCAACCTAAGTATCCATCAGTAAATGATTGGCTAGCCCTAATTGGTTTGGCTCAGTGGATAGAGCATTGGCCTGTGGACTGAAGGGTCCCAGGTTTGATTCCAGTCATGGGCATGTACCTTGGTTGTGGGCACATTCCCAGTAGGAAATTGTAGGCACATTCCCTTGGGGTGTGCAGGAGGCAGCTGATCGATGTTTCTCTCTCATCGATATTTCTAACTCTTTATCTCTCTCCCTTCCTCTCTGTAAAAAATCAATAAAATACATTTAAAAAATGATTGGATAAATAACTGCTATATATAAACAATGGACTATTACTCAGCCAATAGAAAATAATTAAATCTTGCCATTTGTGACAATATGGATGGACCTGGAGAATATTATACTAATAAGTGAAATAAGTGAGACAGAGAAAGACAAATATGGTGTCACTTATATGTGGAATCTAAAAAACAAATGAAGAAACAAAACAGAAACAAACTCATAAATATAGAGAATAAATTGATGGTTGCTAGATGGGAAGGGGTTTAGGGGAATGTATAAAAAAAAGGGGGAAGAAAAAATTAAAATGTATAATTTGCAGGTTTAAGAATAGTCATGGGATGTAAAGTACAGCATAGGTAATACAGTCAAAATATTATAACTATATATGGTGTCAGATGGGAACTAAAATTACCAGGTTGATCACTTTTTAAGTTATATAAATGCCTAATTACTATGCTGTACACCTAAAACTAATATTATGTTGTATGTCAACTGTAATGAAAAATAAAAAAGTTATTAAAAAAGAGTAGTGATTCTCTCACCAAATGATAGAGATAAAGCCCATCAAGAGAGATAAGAATATGAAGCTTTCTTTGAAAGATATGAAGAACTAGTCAAAGGTATCATGCTAAATTTCTAACACAGTTTTGTAGAGCCAGGAAACGAACTTTGATTCTTAACAAAGGCAAAGGCTGTTTCTGAGATGTGTTTACAGATCAGCTACACTTTATTCAATGAGAGAGTTAAAACCTATTTATCAAGTCATATTATAAAATATTTACTCCAATTAATCAGACTCCATTTATTTTATTTCATGATATGTATGTATTTCTTTTCTAATAATCCAATCTGCAGCTCTGGGCCAGAGTGAAGGCAGGTGGGAAGGTGGCTCTGGGTTGGAGCTAAGGCAGTGCTGGCAGCCAGGGGAAAGAAGGCTTATTCTTGGACAAATCTTCATGTATTGGGCCTCTAGTAAGAAATAAAATGTAAAAACCTATAATAAAAAAGTACTTAAAGATGTGAAGAGGTATATAATTTTTCAAAAATCTTCAGAGGCACTGTGAGCTAAAAAGTATAAATCCATGATATAAGAATATGCTACACTAGGACAATTAGGGCTGACCATTGTTTCACAATTATTGTGGGGCTTTGGGAGATATTTTGTAACTTAAATTTTTTGGGGGTAAAATTTTGTGAGTTTACTTGAGCCCAAACTGACAACAAGTGCTGAGAAGCAAGATCTTAAATTATTTTCTATTGACAGTTTTGCAGTTTCCTTTATGCATTTGGAATTATGGGAGGGACATGAGGAAGATTATATGGAGGTGGGAGAAAGCAAGGCTAGGATCTCGTTCCAAGATAGTTAACAAGATTGTGTGCTTTCTTGAGGTGATTGTTTCCAAAGGGTCTAAAGAAGAGGATTACTCTGGCATTTCAGAGGTAAGTTAACCTAGATGCACAAGAACAGTGCATTCGGCTTGCTTAAGGCAAAGATAAATTTTTTTACTAAAATATTATATGCCTGGGGTGTGACTACCCACTGGGTGATTTTCCCAGCTAGGAATTTATGAGCAGATCATCCTGTGAAGTTACCTTCCATCACTGGACTCTGTTTTATTTCAGAACCCTTGTTGTCCACAACACACACCTGTGTATTAGAACCGTGATGAAAGGGCAGTGAACCAGAATCTATGAGGGGCTTTCTTGAACTCCATTTCAGTGCAGTCCCCACCTCACTCTTACACCAGCTCTCTTCCTACAGCCAGAAAACATGTTACAAATCCAGCTGTGGAACCTCATTATCACACTGTCCACAGGTTTCCAAATAATTATGAAGGAGTTCAGGACATGCCACCCTAATATATGCTGCTTTGGAATATTGATTATTTTGAGATATAAGTACTTGAAAAACAGAAAATGAAGAAAGGCTTTCTCTGAACTCCCCCTATCTGCCTAAAAACAAATCTTCCAAAAGGACTTCAATTGTTAATAATTCCTTCCCTGAGAGTCTCAGCAACCAGGGAGGATTAACTCTTAGGGAGGGTAATAGAAGTGATAAACAGACAAACGTTGTCACACAGTATTATATATCCCATCTATTCTTCTAAGGGTCCATTCAACTTAAAAAAAAAATCATTACTGCCTAGCTGGTGTGCACAGTGGTTGAGCATTGACCTATGAACCAGGAGGTCACAGTTCGATTCTGGTCAGGGCACATGCCCCGGTTGTGGACTTGATCCCCAGTAGGGATGTCAGGAGGCAGCTGATTGATGATGTTTCTCTCTCTTTAATGTTTCTGTTTCTCTATCTCCCTTCCTCTCTCTCTAAAATAAATAAAAGCATACTTAAGAAACCTAAAAAGAAATAAAAATTTATTACTCTTTCTTAAATTATCTACATTCCCTTCCCCCTTATCTCACCTCTTTTTTGAGTATTTACCTTTGTTTCATTGATGCCTATGTGCACATAATATTAAAAATGAATACATTTGTAAATCTTTTCTCCTGTTAGTCTGCAATTTGTGTCAGTTTATTTCATATACCTAGCTATCAAACCTAGGAGAACAAAGGAAAAGTTTTTCCTACCCTACAATTACAAATGTGGTCACTTATGGAATCCTTTACATTCTTCAATACTGAATCCATGGACCTTGTTCAATTTATACTAGCCCTAAACATAACTATTCATTACTGTATAGTTAACCTAAAAATAGAAGGTCTTTCAAAGTAGTGTCCCCGTATAGCTATTTTTATTAATCTCAAGTAAATGCTTGTTGCCTCTCCCTTTGAAAGTCCCTTTGTTTATTATTATTATTAATTTTGAAAGTCCTTTTACTTTTAGAACCAGAGGCCCAATGCACAAAATTTGTGCACTGGAGGGCAATGTCCTTCAGCCCAGCCTGCACCCTCTCCAATCTGGGACAATCTGGGACTGCTGGCTCCCAACCACTCACCTACCTGCCAGCCTGATCACCCCCTTACCACTCCCCTACCAGCCTGATTGGCACCTAACTGCTCCCCTGCCGGCCCAATTGCCCCTAAATGCTCTCCCCTGTTGGCTCGATTGCCCCCAACTGCCCTCCCCTGCCAGCCTGATTGCCCCTAACTGCCCTCCCCTGCAGGCCCGATCACCCCAACTGCCCTCCCCTGAAGGCCTGGTCCCCCCTACTGCCCTCCCCTGCAGGCCTGGTTACCCCCAACTGTCCTACCCTGCAGGCCTGGTCACCCCCAACTGCCCTTCTCTGCAGGCTTGGTCCTCCCCAACTGCCCTCCCCTGCAGGCCTAGTCACCCTCAACTGCCTTACCCTGCAGGCCTGCCCCCCCAACTGCCCTCCCCTGCCGGCCATATTGTGGTGGCCATCTTTGACCACATGGGGCGGCCATCTTGTGCAAGGGCATGAGGGTCAATTTGCATATTACCTCTGTATTATATAGGATAACATACCTAGCATCTAAATTGGTCTCCCCTTCATGGTCCAGTGTACCTTGGAACCAAGTATGGTACCTACAGAGCCTCTTTTGTGTTCACTGCTTCCATGGTCTGCTATCTCTTTGACTGCGAAGCCCTCTTAAGTCAGATCTTCCTGAACCTGAGCTTTTAAAAATGTTTTCTTAGATCTTTTTCATAGAACATATTTCACTAAAGGCTGGAAATAGTTGTTCAAATTTATAATACCTCAAATATACTATTACTATTACTATATGGTATTTACTGATTATTTGGATATATGAAGTATTCTGCTAACACTTTCCTATGTAATAGCACCATGATCTTTTTTCCTCCATCTGTACTGAGGTATAATTGACAAATAAAAAAATAAAAACTAAGTATATTTAAGGCATACAACTTGATGTCTTTAATTTTATTTTTAAATCATTTTTATTTTTTAATTATAGTTGACATACATTATTATATTAATTCTAGGTATACATCTCATTGATTAGATATTACATAACTTACTAAGTGATTACCCTTGCACTCAGCAGCACCATACATAGTTATTAGGATATTATTGACTATATTCCCTATGCTGTACTTTACATCCCCATGACTATTTTGTAACCACCAATTTGTACTTCTTAATCCCTTCACCTTTTTTACCTATCCCCAAACCCCCTCCAATCTGGAAATCATTAAAATGTTCTCTGTATCTATGAATCTGTTTCTGTTCTTGTTCATTTATTTTGTTTTTTAGATTCAATTGTTGATAAGTATGTATTACATTTTATTGTTCATATTTTTGATCTTTTTTTTTTTTTCCTTCTCCTTAAAGAAGTCCCTTTAACATTTCATATAGTACTGGTTGGATGACAATGAACTCCTTTAAGTTTTTTTTTGTTTGGGAAGCTCTTTATATGTCCTTCAATTTTAAATAATAGCTTTGCTGGGTAGAGTAATATTGGTTGTAGGTTCTTGTTTTTCATCACTTTGAATATTTCAATCTCTTCTAGCCTGTAAACTTTCTGTTGAGAAATCAGCTAACAGTCTTATGGGAGCTCTCTTGTAGGTACTAACTGCTTTTTTACTTGCTGCTTTAAAGATTCTCTCTTTGTCTTTAAACTTTGGTATTTTAATTATGATTTGTCTTGGTGTGGGTCTCTTTGGTTTTATCTTATGGGAATTCTCTGCACTTCCAGGACTTGTATGTCTATTTCCTTCACCAGTTCAGGAAGTTTTCTGTCATTACTTTTTCAAATAGGTTTTTAATTTCTTGCTCTCTCTTTTATCCTTCTGGCATCACTATGATGTGAATGTTGGTACACTTGAGGTTTTCCCAGAGGCTCCTTACACTATCTTCATTTTTTTTTTTTTTTTGGATTCTTTTATTTTTTTGCTGATTTGATTGGGTATTTTTTCCCTATTCCAAATTGTTAACTTGATTCTCGGCTTCATCTACTTCACTGTTGCTTCCTTGTAAATTATTCTTCATTTCAGTTAGTGTATTCTTCATTTCTGACTGGTCCACTTTTATGCTGTTGAGGTTCTCACTAAGTTCATTGAGCATCCTTATAACCAGTGTTTGAATTCTGCATCAAATAGATTGTTGCCTCCATTTTGTTAAGTTCTTTTTCTGGAGTTTTGTTCTGTTCTTTCATTTGAGACATGTTTCCTTGTCTCCTCATTTTGGCAGCCTTCCTTGTTTGTTTCTGTGTTAGGTAGATCTGCTATGTCTCCCAGGCTTGGTTAAGGGTGAGCTAGGTTGATGGAATCTCAGATATGGTGCCTGCCTGCTGGCTCTAAGGGGAGAGGGCTCAGCGATAGACAAGTGGCCTCTGCCAGCCCTTTTGTCTGGGAGAAAGTGGTCTCCTCAGCTATTGCTTTAATGCCAGACAATTCAGTTCCTCTTGTATGTCTCTGATATCTTTTGAGCTGCTGCCCCAGTGCTGAAGCTCAGAGGAAGTGAGTTCATGTATGGCCATGCATGGGCCTTTTAAGAGGAACTGCCTAGGATTCCAAAAACCCTCTGTTTCCCTCAGCCTTAATCTCTGCTGGTTTTATAGCCAGAAGTTATGGGGACTTCTCTTCCTGACACTGGCACCCTGGGACTGGAGGTCTAGTGTGGGGCTGGGACATCTTACTATTCAGGGGTGACCTCCACAGCCGAACTATCCCTCCCAATCTTTATTTGCCACATGTGGGCGTGGGACCAACCCGTTTGGAGTCTCCACCCCTCCTACCAGTCTCATTGTGGCTTTTCATTTAATTCCTGTTGTAGGACTTCCATTCAGCCAGATTTCAGTTGGTTCTGACTGATGGTTATTCTCTAGTTTAGTTGTAATTTTGATGTGGTTGTGGCAAGAGGCAAGTACCATTGTGTTCCTCTGTTGTCATCTTGACTGGAAGTCGCCATGTGTCACCTGATATTTTGATTTGTGAAACAATTGCCACAAGCAAGCTAATTAACATATATATCACCTCATACAGTTATCATTTCCTCCCTCTCAGTCTATCTGTCTTTCTCTCCCTCCTCCCCCACTCTTTTGTAATGGAAATACTTAAGATCTACCCTCTTAGCAAATTTCAAGTATACAATGCAATGTTGTTAACGATGTCCATATTGCTGTACATTAGGGTTTCAGAATGTGTTCATCTTTCATCACTGAAACTTTGTACCCATTATCCTCTCTCCTAAGTCCTCAGCTACCACAATTATTTTCTCTACTAATGTGAAAGTGACTTTTACAATGTGCAATTATGCAGTATTTGTCTTTCTGTGTCTAGCTTATTACAGTGAGATTATTGTTCCTTAGGTTCATCCATGTTATCATAAATGTCAGGGTTTATTTATTTATTTTTAAATTTTTATTTTTTGTTAATCCTCATCTGAGGATATTTTTTCATTGATTTTTAGAGAGTGGAAGTGAGGGGGGAAGACAGAGAGAGAGAAACATTGATGTGTGAGAGACACATGGATTGGTTATCTCACGCACATGTCCTGACTTGAGTCATGGATGGAGCCTGCAACCAAGGTATATGTCTTTGACGGGAATCAAACCCATGGTCCTTCAGTATGCAGGTTGATGCTCTATCCACTGAGCCAAACTGGCTAGGACAGGAGTTCTTTATTTTTAAAGGCTTTTGCTTTATCCATTCATTTATCAATAGACATTTAGGTTGTCTCCATGTCTTGGCTATCTATACTAATAAAAGGGTAATATGCTAATTAGACCGAGTCGACCAGCCATCTTCCAGATGTCCAACTTCTTTCTGGACAAAGCCATGGTGGTGGGGGCCAAGGCAGAGGCAGTTAGGGCAATCAGGCCAGCATGAGAGGGCAGTTGGTGGCAAGATCAGGCTGGCAGAGGTTTAGGGAATATCAGTCCGGCAGGGGAGGTTAGTTGGGAGTCACCAGACTGGCAGCGGAGGGCAGTTGGGGGTGATCAGGCTGGATGGGGAGGGCAGTTGGGGGCAAGATCAAGCTGGCAGGTGAAGGCCATTGGGAGCGACCAGGCCAGCAGGGGAAGGTACTTGGGGATGACCAGGCCAGCAGGGGAGAGCAGTTAGGGGTGATCAGGCAGTCAGGCAAAGGTGGTTAGCCAGCAGTCCCAAATTGCAAGAGGGATGTCCTCTGGGATCAGGCCTAAACCAGAAGTTGAACATCCCTCAAGGGGTCCCCAATTGGAGAGGGTGCAGGATAGGCTGAGGGAACACGTACCCCTCCCACCCCCCGCCATGCACAGATTTCATGCACCAGTTCTCTAGTTGTTAATAATGCTGCAATAAACATGAGAGTGCAGATACATTTATTTTTTAAAATATTTTTTAAGATTGATGTTTAGAAAGAGAAGAAGGGAGAGAAAGAGAGAGAGAGTGAAACACAATTAGCTACCTACTATATGCCCCCTACTGAGGATCAAGCCAACAACCTTCTCAGTAGTTGACCAAAGTTTTTTTTACTGGTTCCTTGTAACTCTGTATGGAATAAATCATGAGAAAATTTAACAAGAACTTAAATGTATCCACTTATGTTGATGAATCATCTCCTAGTTCTGACTCCCAACTTCTTTCTGCTTTATTGGCTGTCATTGTTTCTACCCTGTTTATAAGTGATGTTTTGTATGAATTATGCTGGAAGTAAACCTGGTGAGAGTGGAACTCATAACAAGTAAATTAAATGTCAATAGAAGTGAGAACCTAAATTGGCAAATGTTAGGTCGCTGAAGGAGGAATGCACAAAGCCAGAATGGTGAGGAATTACGAATTTATTTGATCATCCGCATATCAGGTGGCTGAGCCTGGATGGTTTCAGCACCCAGTGATGGGAGTCAGTGGTTTTTAAAGGACTTTTGGCAGGCTTTTTCTGGGTGGAGAATTATTTGTGCAGGTCTGGAGGGGAGAGATAATGGAATGTGTTCTCAGCAAGTAAAGTGGGTCTCAGCAAAAGGGGATGTCCATAGTGAAATGGCCTGAAAAGTCAGTTCCTGGGGGGAGGGGTATCAATTCAATTGCTTGATCAAACCTAATAGCAAATATATTCCTTAAATTTAGACTTGGACTTTTATTTCAAGATAAGGATTCAATAATTTATGTTGGAACTAGTTCTGAATTAATGCTACATTGAGAAATGTCTCATTCTGAACAACAATTTGTCAACTAAATAATCTTTTAGATTTTTCTCCCAAGTATTGTTTCTGGGCTTATTACATATTTCTTAGGGTATATCTGTACCAAAAGCAACCTAATGAGTCTGACCAAATTGGTGGATTTGACATAGAAACCCCTGAATCTATTAATGGACCCAAATCAGGTATTGTGATTTGCCAACTAAAGGAACACATCAAGAATAATGAACAGCTGCCAAGAATACATCTGATGAGGGATTAATATCCAAAATTTATAAATATCTTATAGATCTCAACACCAAAAAGACACACTCAGAAAACTCCATTTTAAAAATGGGCAAAGGCCGGGGCCAGACGGCTTCACAGGGGAGTTTTACCAAACATTCAAAGAAGAACTAAAACCTATCCTCCTCAGACTATTCCAGAAAATTCAAGAAGAAGGAATACTTCCAAGCTCCTTCTATGAGGCCAGCATCACCCTAATACCAAAACCAGGTAAAGACAACACAGTGAAAGAGAATTACAGGCCAATATCCCTCATGAACATAGATGCCAAAATCCTCAATAAAATTCTAGCAAATCGGATCCAGCACTACATCAGAAAGATCATACACCATGACCAAGTAGGATTTATCCTGGGGTTGCAAGGATGGTACAATATCTGCAAATCAATAAACGTGATACATCATGTAAACAAATTGAGAGATAAAAATCACATAGTCATATCAATTGATGCAGAAAAAGCATTTGACAAAATACAACACCCTTTCTTGATAAAAACTCTCAGCAAGGTGGGAATAGAAGGATCATACATAAACATAATAAAAGCCATATATGACAAACCCACAGCCTACATCATACTCAATGGGCAAAAACTAAAACCATTTCCCCTAAGAAAAAGAACAAGACAGGGATGTCCACTCTCACCACTCCTGTTCAATATAGTGCTGGAAGTACTTGCCATTGCGATCAGACAAGAAGAAGAAATAAAAGGCATCCAAATTGGAAAAGAAGAAGTAAAACTGTCCTTATTCGCAGATGACATGATACTGTACATAGAAAACCCTAAAGACTCTATAAAAAAATTGTTAGACTTAATAAATGAATTCGGTAATGTAGCAGGATACAAAATTAATGCCAAGAAATCTATGGCATTTCTATACACCAATAATGAACTTACAGAAAGAGAGACTAAAGAAGCAATCCCATTTACCACTGCACCAAAAAAATTAAGATACCTAGGAATAAACTTAACTAAAGAGGTAAAAGACCTATACATAGAAAACTACACGACACTGAAAAAAGAGATAGAGGAAGACATAAACAGATGGAAGAACATACCATGTTAGTGGATTGGTAGAATCAACATCATAAAAATGTCCATACTACCCAAAGCAATCTATAAATTCAATGCACTTCCCATTAAAATACCAATGACATATTTCACAGACCTAGAATGAACTTTCCAAAAATTTATCTGGAATAAAAAAAGAACCCGAATAGCTAGAGCAATCCTGAGAAAGAAGAACAAAGTAGGTGGGATCTCAATACCAGATATCAAACTGTATTACAAAGCCACTGTTCTCAAAACAGCTTGGTACTGGCACAAGAACAGACATATAGATCAATGGAATAGAATAGAGAACCCAGAAATTGACCCAAATCAATATGCTCAATTAATATTTGACAAAGGAGGCACGAACATTCAATGGAGTCAAGACAGTCTCTTCAACAAATGGTGTCGGGAAAATTGGACAGATACATGCAAAAAAAATGAAGCTAGATCACCAACTTACACCGTACACAAAAATAAACTCAAAATGGATAAAGGACTTAAACATAAGATGGGAAACCATGAAAATACTAGAGGAATCCACAGGCAGCAAAATCTCGGACATATGCCGAAAGAACTTCTTCACTGATACTGCTCCTAGGGCAATGGAAGCTAACGAGAAAATAAACAAATGGGACTACATAAAAATAAAAAGCTTTTGCACAGCAAAGAAAACCATCAATAAAATAACAGGAAAGCCTACTGCATGGGAGAACATATTTGCCAATGATATCAATGATAAGGATTTAAGCTCCAACATATACAGAGAACTCATACAACTTAACAAAAAGAAGATAAACAACCCAATCAAAAAATGGGCAACTGATCTAAATAGACACTTTTTGAAAGAAGACAGAAGGCAGGCCAAGAGATGAAAACATGCTCACAGTCACTAATCATCAGAGAGATGCAAATCAAAATAACAATGAGGTACCATCTCACACCTGTCAGAATGGCTTTTATCAACAAATCAACAAACGACAAGTGTTGGCGAGGATGCGGAGCAAAAGGAACTCTTTTGCACTGCTGGTGGGAATTCAGCCTGGTGCAGCCACTGTGGAGGATAGTATAGAGCTTCCTCAAAAAACTAAAAATGGAACTCCCATTTGACCCATTGATCCGACTTCTAGGAATATATTCCAAGAATCTAGAAACACGAATCAGAAAGGAAATATGCACCCCTATGTTCATAGCAGCAAAATTCACCATAGCCAAGATTTGGAAACAGCCTAAATGCCCATCAACAGATGAGTGGATTAAAAAACAGTGGTACATCTACACAATGGAATACTATGCTGCAGTAAAAAAGAAGTTCCTACCATTTGCAACAATATGGATGGAGATGGAGAATATTATGTTAAGTGAAATAAGCCAGGCAGAGAAAAATAAATATCACATGATCTCACTCATTTGTGGAATATAATGAACGGCATAGACTGATGAACAAGAACAGATCCAGAGGCTGAGAAACGTCGACCAGAACATCATACCTCAGGTAAGGTAAGGGAGGGTGGGGGTAAGGTGGAGAGATCAACCAAGGGACTTTTATGCATGGATATGTACCTAATCAATGGACACAGACAACAGGGGAGTGAGGGAATGAGTGGGGGAGATAGGGGAGTTATGGGGGAATAAGGACACATATGTAAAAAATAAAAATTAAAAAAAATTAATTAAAAAACTATTAAAAAAAATAAAATACTAAATCTAAACCATACGGGTGGTCACCATAACCTTAAGAAAAATTGTTTCATGTGACAAAGATTTTTAAATGAAACTCTCTGTAGCCTGAAAAATGGGCAAAGGATCTGAGTAGACACTTCTCCAAAGAGGACATACAGATGGCCAAAGTATATATGAAAAAGATGTTCACTGTTACTAATCATCAGAGGAATGCAAGTTAAAATCACAATTAGATATCACCTTACAACTGTCAGAATGGTTGTCATCAATAAATAAACAAACAAGTGTTGTCAAGGATGTGGAGAAAAGGTAACCCTGGTGCACTCTTCCTGGGAATGCAGCCACTGTGGAGAACAGTATAGAGGTTCCTGATAAAATTAAAAATGTAGCTTTCTTATGACCCAATGTTTTCATTTCTGGGTATATATCCAAAGAAACCTGAAACACTAATTCAAAAGAATATATGCACCCCTATGTTCATAGCAGCATTATTTACAATGGCCAAGATTTGAAAGCAGCCCAGTTGTCCATCAATAGATGCGTAGATAAAGAGCTTTGGTACATTTACACAATAGTATACTACCTGGCCTTCACAAATAAGAAGGCCTTCTTACCTTTTGGAGTAGAATGGATAAACCTGGAGAGCATTATGCTAAGTGAAATAAGCCAGTCAAAGAAAGACAAGTGCCATATGATTTTACTCATATGTGGAATCTAATGAACAAAATAAGCTAACAAATAAATAGAAACAGACTTATAGATAGAGAACACTGACAGCTGTCAGAGGGGAAAGGATTTGTGGGACTGGGTGAAAAAGGTGAAGGGATTAAGAGGAAAAACAAAAGAGAAAGAAACCAAAACTCAGACACAGACAACACTACGGTGATTACCAGAGGTAGAAGAGGGTCAAGGGAGTACAAGTGGTGATGGAAGGAGACTTCCCTGGGGGTGCTGAACACACAATACAATATACGGATAATGTATAATAGAAGTGTACACCTGAAACCTACGTAATTTTATGGACAGATAAATTCCAATAAATTCAGTATAAAAGTAAAAAAGAAAAAAGAATGAACAACCAACTTTCCTAATTCACAAGCTATTTCAGTTCTTTCTTTTTTTTTCTTTTTCACCTAAGCTTTTATTGAGAATGTAGTTTTGGAAACCATGGCAAGAATAGGGGCAGGGGTAGAACAGAGAGAAAAGAAGAAAAACCTCTGATTGAAAATAGCACTTCCCTTCATTGCTCTATCCTTGACATCCTTGTGGCATTGGCTTCCATGCCTCATCATTTCATTCCAGACAGTAAAACCAGTCAGGCCTACAGTGACTTATCTCAGACATAGCATTCTACTCTGACAAGCCTGTCAACACTTAACAGCCCTGTGACTTTTCTATTCTTTCCTGAAGCAATATCTCTTTATTACTGGAGCAAATTAAGCAAAAGGAAGCTTTCCAAAGAATTAAGGCTTTTATTTACATGTTTTAAAAGCTTGTATTTTGCTCTATTTGGCAGCAGAAATGCTCTAAGGCTTTCAGGATCATCAGCTCCATTGAAAATCATTTAAATTTTAAGCTTCTTTAAAGTTTCTATTAATATAATTTGCATTAAATATTTAGTTTTTACTTTTAATGGGTCCAGCTGTCAAAGGCAAAACTGTGGCATGTTGCTTGTATTTAAAAGATTCAATTCCCTCTGGTAGCAAAATTTATGGAATAAAATATTGCTGAATTTTTTTTTAAATGTCTGGGGCTATTTTTTAAAAGAGAAAGTTGAACACCATAATAAGAAATGATAATTTTTATTTATCTTTTTTTATGTGCTGGATATAGTTCCAAGGGCTTTACAGGCATTAACTTATTTAATCCTCATTAACACATTAGTTTGAGATTATTATTATCCTTATCTTCCAGCTTTGAAAACTAAGGCACAGAGAAAGTAAGGAGGTTGCCTGGGGATCCACAGCTATTAAGTCCAGAAGGCAGTATTCATTTTTAGGCAGGCTGCTTTGAGAACTATGCTATATTTCCTCTAGCAAGCTGTCATTTTATAGATGATGAAATTGAGATTCAAAGAGATGAAATTAAACCTATTAAGTTGGGATTTGACTTCAAGTCCCCTGGGTCTCTTTCCAATGCTTTTGTTCTTATTTCAAGTTGACTCATAGGTAAACATTAAATAAATAGGAATTATTCAGTTTGAAGAACACTGAGAGACAGTTTGGTATCCTCCACCTCCCTCCCCCTCATTATGCTAGACAAACAGATGAAACCTACAAAATATAGTCATTTACTTCCATATTTCTAAATATAACCATACTAGAGGTCCGGTGCACGAAATTCATGCATGGCGGGGGGTGTGTGTCCCTCAGCCCAGCCTGCACCCTCTCCAATCTGGGATCCCTCTCAAAATCCAGGACTGCTAGCTCCCAACTACTCGCCTGCCTGCCCTCTTGATTGCCCCTCACTGCTTCTGCCTGCCAGCCTGATCATCCCCTAACCACTCCCTTGCCATCCTGATTGATGCCTAACTGCTCCCCTGCCAGCCTGATTGCCCCTAACTGCCCTCTCCTGCAGGCCTGGGTTCCCCCAACTGCTCTCCCTTGCAGGCATGGGTCCCCCTCAACTGCCCTCCCCTGCTGGCCTGATCACCCACAACTGTCCTCACTTGCAGACCTGGTCCCTCTCCTGCTGGCCATCTTGTGGCGGCCATCTTGTGGCGGTCATCTTGTGTCCACATGGGGGCAGCCATCTTGTGTGATGAGCAATTTGGAGTGATGGTCAATTTGCATATTACTCTTTTATTAGATAGGATAGAGGCCTGGTGCATGGGTGAGAGCCAGCTGGTTTGCCCTGAAGGGTGTCCCAGATCAGGGTGGGGGTTCCCCTGGGGCATGGGGTGGCCTGGGCAAGAGGCCTGTGGTTGTTTGCAGGCTGGCCATGCCTCCCCTGGCGACCCAAGCGGAGGCCCTGGTATCTGGGATTTATTTATCTTCTATAATTGGAACTTTGCAGCCTTGAGTGGAGGCTAAGGCAGGCCAGGGCAGGTGGAAAACTTGGCTTCCTCCATTGCCGGGGAAACCCAAGCCTCCTGCTCACTCAGTGGCTGCAGCCATTTTTGTTGGGATTTATTTATCTTCTATAATTGAAACTCTGTAGCCTTAAGCGGAGGCCAAGGCAGACCAGGGTGTGCATGGGAAGCTTAGCTTCCTTCATTGCCAGGGAAACCCAAGCCTCCTGCTCACTCCATGGCCGCAGCCATCTTGGTTGGGTTAATTTGCATACTTGCTCCTGATTGGCTGGTGGGCACGGCTTGTGGGTGTAGTGGAGCGGCCAATTTGCATATCACTCTTTTATTAGATAGGATGTTTGGCATCAGTTTTTCCCAGCCAATCTTTGTGTGTATGTGTGTGTGTGTGTCTTATAATTTATTGAGTATTTTATATTTTCCCCTCTTTCTGGGTTTGAAAGATATCCTAAGTCTTAGAATTTTTTAAATCAAATAATTTCTGAGAATTATTACTGTCATCAATATTCTCAGTACTACATGCACTGGCTGGTCTAATATTGCATGATTAGTTACAGCATCAAAAACCCACTTTAAAGGAATGATAGGAAACCAACAAAATAAATAAAATGAAAATACCACAATATCACAACCCAGGTACATTCAGTGTGAACCTTAGTGTATATTCATGTGTCCTTGCAGATCTTTAGGTGCATATGTACACGCAGACACACAGACTTTCCAGGCAGCTGGGCAGTGGTTGTGGTACCCAGATTTACAGGTGCAACATTGGAAACCTATAGGAGTCAGAGTCACAAAGCCAGAGATTCTGGTCTCCTGTGGAAGTTCTATCCTCTCCCCCCCACACTGTCCTTATATTCCTCCCTGCACCCTATACCCCCCAATTCAATCTCCAAGACAAGTCCTCAATTTATCACTGGGAGAATCTGTTCTTGAAGTCTTTAGTGGTCTTGGCCATCATTGGGGCCAATCAGTGTTCTTGATTTGGGTCTCTGACATGGAATAAATATACCCCTAATTAATATGTTGAAGTCTCAGCCTCCAATATGATAATATGATGATTTGTACGTGGGGCCTTTGGGAGGTAATTAGATTTAGATGAGGTCTTAAAGGTGTGGCTGCTATGATGTCATTAGTGTCCTTATAAGAAAAGGAAGAGAGACCAGAGGAGTTTCTTTCTCTCTCTGCACATTGAGAGGGTGGCCATCTGCAAATCAGGAGGCAGGCTTTCCCTAGAAACTGAATCTGCTGTTACCTTGATCTTGGACTTTCCAGCTTCCAGAACTGTGAGAAGTAAATGTCTATTGTTTAAGCCACCTAGTCTATGGTATCTACACTAATAAAATAGAAACATGCAAATTAACCATCACTCCGCTATGCCAAGCCACGCCCATCAGCCAATCAGAGTGAGTATGCAAATTAACCATCAAAGATGGTGGGTAAATTTGCATATGCAGGCAAAGCAGGCAGCTGCCAGAGGCTGCTGGCAAGGTACCAGTCCATGGGGCCCTGGGAGGCGGGGTGGGTAGCGCCAGACGCCACCGTGGGGTTCAGGTCCATAGCAGCCCAGGGGAAGCACAGCTGGGCCTGCTTAGCCACTCCAGTGGGGCCGTGAACATTGCTGCCCTGGGGAGGCGTGGCTGGGCCTGCCTAGCTATTCCCGAGGAGCCCTGGGAACATTGCAGGCATAGAGTTGCTGAGACCCAGACAGGGCCCCTGGCCACAGATTCACAGCTTCACAGAGACTTGACTCTACCAGGCTGCCCAGAGGCCATGTGACTGGGCCACAGGGTGCCCGTTCAAGATGTGACACAGAGAAAAGGTGCGGGAGGAAATCCAGAGAATGGAATGTGGGGGTTCAAGACTCACTTCCTCTGGGCTTTGTCCTTGATCTTGGTTCTTTTCTTTCGGGCCTGGAGCCCAAGCACTGCAGAGGGATGGATGAAGGCCGAATGTGGAAGAAGAGCAGCGAGGCCCGACTGTGGGGCTGCCTGAGGCGTGGCTCCAGGGCGAGTGCCACAGCTTGGCAAAGCGGCTGGCCAGGAGGTGGGTGTTCCAAGGGGTGCCGAGTAGCTCCTCACCATCCCTCTATGAGGACACCCCACACAGGTGCTGCCTTCACCAGCAGGCTCTGGGCGACATCTGCAAATGCTGCTGCAACCTCTAACATTCTGGGCAAAGAACATCCTGGGCAAAGTAACCTCTTTCTGCTGCAACCTCTAACATTATGGGCAAAGTAACCTCTGGGTACCAGGCTTGCTAGGAGTGTGTTGTCACCAATGCCATAGATCAAAGACAAAAACCTGGCGAGGCAGGGTGCACCAGAGGGGGCTCGGGCTGGGGCAGGGGATCTGCCTCTCCTGCAGAGAGAGAGGTTCTGTAGTGGCCCAAGACCGGGTGGGCCCGGCCAGGGATCAAGGGACATGGAAGGACGCCTAGGCCGAGGACCCGCAGCCCTGAGGCAGGGGTTGAGGGGCCGTGCCACCTCAGTGGAGGGGTGCCGCACTGCAGGGTACAGGACTGACTGATGGGATTCAGAGAAGCTCCCAGTGCTAACCGGCCTCGCCCAGGCGGCCTTCACACTTCAGAGGCGGGGACTCCTGCTCCCGCCTTGACCCAAAAGCAAGCCCACGCCGCCCTGCCCCACCACAGAGCATGTCTAGGCGGTGAGTGCAAAGCCTTCCACCTGCTCAGGAGAAGGGGGGGGGGGGAGAGTAAAGAATAGGGTCAGGGGACCAGGGAGAAGAAAGAATGTGGAGCATCCGCAATGAAGAGGTGCTTGAGAAAGGCTCGGAAGCCTGACAGGAAGGTTTGTGGATGCCCCTTAGGAAGGGCGGAGAGCGCGGCTGTGAGGCCTCCCTGCGCGCTGAGTCAGGTTCCACAGCCAAACAGGAATTGGCCTCAGTTTCCTGGTCTGTAAAATCGGTTAAGCGGGTCCCAGTGCCTTCACTGAGCTTTGATGGCCAATTGAGATACTATATAAGGAAAATGAGGGAAGAAGTGAGCAAGAAAAGGAAAGGCAAACAACACAAAAAAAAGACTGGAAGGAACCTGTAAACCCATTGTCACTGAAATAGGGAATATAGTCAGTAGTGTTGTAATGACGGTATAATGCCAGGTGGGTATTGGAAACACTTTGTAAAGTATATGATTGTCTACCCACTATTCTGTAACTAATATAAAACCTGAAACCAATACAAAATAATATTGAATGTAAAGAATTAAAAATTGGAGTGAAATTTTTATAAATTTCAAAGTTTAAATAAAGGCTGTAAAGGAAGGAAAGGGGAGAATAAAAATAGTGTTTTTCATTTTACCACTTTATTGTCTTTTCAGTACATGAGAAAGACAGTTGTCTTTATATGGTGCTTTTATACTTTTCTAAGTCATTATCTCATTCTAATTTCAGAGTAACTTAAAGACAAGATAATTATTCCCTCCACTATTCAAAGAAAGGAAATCTTGGTGTCTGGTCCCAATGATTCAATCATCAAGCCCTTATTGTAAAGCAGGGTTAGTAAAATTTTCTGTGAAGGGTCATATCTATACTAATAAAAGCCTTGGGGGTGATCAGGTCAGCAGGGGAGGGTAGTTGGGGGTGATCAGGCCAGCAGGGGAGGGTAGTTGGGGGCAATCAGACTGGCAGAGGAGCAGTTAGGTGTCAATCAGGCTGGCAAGGGAGCAGTTAGGGGGCAATCAGGCAAGCAGGCAAGCAGTTAGGACCCAGCGGTCCTGGATTGTGAGAGGGATGTCCGACTGCAGGTTTAGGCCCAATCTGAGGGGTCCCAGATTGGAGAGGGTGCAGGCTGGGCTGAGGGACACCCTCCCCAGTGCATGAATTTTGTGCACCGGGCCTCTAGTTTTGTTATGACTGCCCAAGCTAAGATAGTCTCTGATCGATATATCTTTGATAAGTCGTCTTTGTCATCCTCCTCCCACCCCCTACAACTGAAGATAGCCAGGCCTGAGACCTTATCTATAAAAGGGGTTCTACTGATGAATCACTTAACTGCTTACCTGTCTAATGCTAGTGGGGCAGCTCTGAAGATAGTCTGAAGTTTAGTGTTGTGGAGCTATCTCATGGGGCTTCAAGTTGAATCTGTGGTGGTGGTTGCCAGTGGGGCTAGGCTTGCACAACAAAAATCAACAGGAAGGAAACTGACTGACATTTACTTCAAATCACTTTACATGTTGGCTTCATGAGAATTATGAAGATGATACAGTATGTAAAAATATGGACAGTGCCAGGTTGGTGTACTCAGTGAACCACACCAACCTGGCACTGTCCATATTTGACCTATGAACTAGGAGGTCACAGTTTGATTCCTGGTCAGGGCATATGCCTGGGTTGCAGGCTTACTCCCTCATAGTGGGCGGGCAGGAGGCAGCCAATCAATGATTCTTTCTCATCATTGATGTTTCTATCTCTCTCTCCCTCTCCACTCCTTTCTTAAGAAAAAAAATATGGATAGTAAGTGAACAAAGCAGAACACCTAATTGAACTCCAAATTATAATGGGAAGTGCTTTTTGAATTTTATGAGTCTTTAAGAATTAAGTGAATTAAGGGCATATCAAACCTCTAGCAATGTTTGGGGCATAGTGGGTGTTAAGTACATTTCCCCTTTTTTTTGGCCTTACTTTCCATTTTCTGTGCATGCAAAAACAAGGTCATGTAAACTGATAAACATACCAGCTGACTCATTATGAAGCAAATATTTTGTTTAGGTATCTACTGTCCGGCATTATTGGGGCTTTATGTAGGACACTAGAGATGTTGCACAATGGTCAAGTCTTTAAGAAATAGAACTGAAAGTTATTATTTTTATTGTGATAAAATGCACATATTATAAAAATGGCCACTTTAAAAATCACCATAATATAAAAACGTTGACCATTTAAAACATGCAATTTTGTAGCATTAAAAACATCTATAATGTTGTGCAACCATCACAACTGTTCATCTGCAGAGCTTTTTAATCTTTTTAAAATATATATATTTTATTGATTTTTTGCAGAGAGGAAGGGATAGGGAGAGAAAGTTAGAAACATTGATGAGAAAGAAACACTAATCAGCTGCCTCCTGCACACCTCCTACTGGGGATGTGCCCGCAACCAAGGTACATGCCCTCGACCGGAATCGAACCTGGGACCTTGAGTCCGCAGGCTGATGCTCTATCCACTGAGCCAAACCAATTAGGGCTTTTTAATCTTCTTAAATAGAAATGGTATCCATTAAACAATAACTCTTTATTCTACCTTCCCGTCATCCCTGGTAACAACATTTCTATTTTTTTTGTCTCTATGAATTAGACTATTGTAGGTACCTCATGTAAGTGTTATCATGTAGTAATCATCCTTTTATGAATGATTTATTTCACTTAGCATAATGTCCTCAAGCTTCATCCATATTTTATTCCCTTTTAAAGGCTGAATAAAATTTCATTTTATGTATATTCTCCTTTTTATCTATTCATCTATTGGTGGACATTCAGGTTTTCACCTTTTGGCTATTGTGACCAATGTAGTTGAGAGCATAGGTGTAAAGTATCTGAATCTCTTCTTTCAGTTCTTTTGGGTATATACGTAGAATGAAATCGCTGGATTGTATGGTAATTTTATTTTTAACTCTTTGAGGACATGCCAAAGGGCTTCCCACAAAGGGTGCTCCATTTTACACTCTGACAACAGTGCACAAGAATCCCAGTCTCTTCAGATCTTCACCAACACTTGTTATTTTCCATGTTTTAAAATAATAACCATCCCAATTGGTGTGAAGTGGTGCCTCATCATGGCTTTATTTACATTTCCCTAATGACTGACTAGTGATGATGACATATTTTCAGATGCTTATTGATCATTTGTATATCTTCTTTAGATAAAAACCTATTCTAGTTTTTTGCCCATTTTTGAATTGGGTTGTTTATATTTTCATTGTTAAAATTGTAGGAGTTCTTTAAATATTCTGGATATTAAAATCTTATCAAATAAATGACTTGCAAGTATTTTCTCCATTCTGTGGGTTCTCTTTTCACTCTTTTGATAGTGTTTGTTGATGCACAAAAGCTTTTTAAAAAATATATTTTTATTGATTTCAGAGAAGAATAGAGAAGGAGAAAGATAGAAGCATCAACGATGAGGAAGAATCATTGATCAGCTGCCTCCAGCATGGTCCCCACTGGGGATCAAGCCTGCAACCTGGGCATGTGACCTGACCGGGAATAGAACCTTGGCCTCCTGGTTCATAGGTCGATGCTCAAGCACAGAGCCGCACCAGCCAGACCACAAAAGAGTATAATTTTGATAAAGTCCAATGTATCTACATTTTCTTTTGTTGTCTGTGCTTTTTGTATTATATCCAAAAAATCATTGCAAATTCAATGTCATTAAGATTTTCCCTATGATGAAACTTATTTTTTTTGGTAAAGAAAAGTCTTAAGAGAAATAGAGAATAATTGAGATCAATGTATAATCATTTCTAATTGAAAAGAGTAGATAAGAAGTATACAGTTGTTCAGAGAAGAGAGAGAACAGTCCAAGTCCATGAAAAAAATCTTAGCTTCACACCAATTTACTTCCAGCAAGAAGAGACAAACTGGAAACACAGAAGACACAGTGGTTGCCCAGCCATAAAGGTGCTCCAGAAGTAAGCCAAATACTTAGAATAAGTGACTTGTTGCATAATCATTTCAATTAAATAATTAGTATTTGTGAAGTACTTTGCACATATTTATATATTACATAAGTATTTATCTTCCAAATCCAACTAAGCCTTCACGAACATGAGAAAGCTTGTTGGGAGGTGGTGGATTGATGGTGAATAGGGTTGATTGGTTACATGAATGGGGTGTTGGGGGGGGTAATGGGGAAATAGGACACATGTAATACCTTAATTAATAAAGAAATTAAAAAAAGAAATGTTTGCAAGCAAGGAGATCTAATTTTGCAATCTGGGAGACCCTTTACCATTAAAAATATGTTTGTATAGTTTTATTTATTGATGTAAAGAAAATATTTGCTATGGTATCCATGCATGTGTTCTGAAGTTCCAGAACACTTGCAACTTCAAATCATTTTGTCCTATTGTAAGACAAGAGTTTTGATTTTTGGTTTAGAAAGGAATTATTTCCAATGTATCTAGATGATATTGTTTTAATGTTGTGCCAATCACTTTATCGATTGCCTTTGAAGTAACAGTATAAATTTACAATTAAGTGCTGAGTAGTTCCTTGGAATGAATGGTCTGGGTTTATTAGTTAAGATCTCCAGACTGAATTTTATTGATGCCCAAATATCTGAAGCCTAACTGTAAATTTCTGTTTGATAGACTTGTATTCAAACACACATCTATTCTTTATTTTGGGTGAGATTAATTTTCTTCTTAGACTTCATTGATTCATAGCTTTGGGAGAGGCCAGCTCATGACCTTATGTATCTTATCAAGATGTGGACTTTGTCTGGCATAGACTGGGAAGCCACTGAGGAGACAGGATCATATTGGTTTGTTAAAAGGCTCACCCTAGGTGAGCAGGAGGAAAAAGGGACTGGAAGCAGGTGGCATGGGCTGATGGTCTATTCGTATCTTTTTTCCCTTCAGATTCATTGGGGAAAGGAGCATTCTATTGGGTATAATAATCTCGTGAAGATATAGGGAGAAAGATGTTTGTAAAACAGAAACATAACCAACACCCAAGCACAAACATGTTCCTATGGGGTTCTATTGTCAAAACCATGGGATTTTTTGGTAATGTTTATCAAGCAGGCAGCCCATCAGACACTAAACACAAAACCATCACTGTTGCTTCTCTCACCTTTATTCCTAGAAGGCAGGTTTCTTCACTTCCAGTTTGCATATCTTCCTTGCATGGCAACTGGTCAGATACTGAGCTTTGGGGATTGGGACAGGCCATTTATATTCTGAAATGGAGTCTATATATTTGTAATTTTCCCTTGAAAAAATTTCACACACACACAACAATAGAGATAATTGTGCCCCCACCCCAAACACATACATTCCCATTACCCATAGAATTAGGAATATTTGGCCATATTTGCTTTATTACTAAACCCACTTTTTTTGCTGAAGAATCTTAAAGCTAATTCCAGATCTCATGTCATTTCACCCTTACATACTTCACTAGGCACTTCTTAAAAATATAAACATTTTCTTACATAACTACAGTTTCATTATCACATATAACAACAATATTAACAAAAATAATTCCTTGGTATCCTCTAATATCCAGTATACATTCAAATGTCCCAGATTGTCTAAAAAATGTCTTTTACAGTTAGCTGGTTTATTGAACTAAGATCCAAATAAAATCAAATTTATTTTATAAACATTTCATTGTACTCCAGGTATTAGGTTTTTCTAACAATTTGCAACCTCACCTTTTTCAGTTTGCATTTAGTGTTTTCACATAGGCCACAATTTGGAAACCATATATATCATTTCATTGGTATATTAGTTACCACGTGTGGTTGGCTGAATTATGACCCACAGTGATAACCAGCCCTTAATTCCAGGGACTTGTGAATGTTATGGTCTATGGCCGTGGTCGGCAAACTGCGGCTCACGAGTCGCATGCGGCTCTTTGGCCCCTTGAGTGTGGCTCTTCCACAAAATACCACGGTCTGGGTGAGTTGATTTTGAAGAAGTGGCATTAGAAGAAGTTTAATTTTAAAAAATTTGGCTCTCAAAAGAAATTTCAATCATTGTACTGTTGATTTTTGGCTCTGTTGACTAATGGGTTTGCCGACCACTGGTCTATGGCAAAAGATAATTTGCAGGTGTGATTAAGTTAAGGCTCTCTTGATGAAGAGAGTATCCTGGATTATCAAGTGGGCACAAAATGCAATCACAAGTGTCCTTATAAGAAGAAGGCAACCCCTTGATACAGATGAGTAGACCATGTGATGAAGGTGGAAGGAAACAGAATCCAGAGAGGAGATGCTATACTGTTGGCTTTGAAGATGGAAGAAGAGACCACAAATCAAGGAAATAGAGGTGGCTCCTAGAAACTGGAAAAGCAAGGAAAATAATTTTCCCCTAGAGCCTTGAGGATGGCTCTACGGACACCTTGATTTTGTCCTAGCACCATCATTCTCTGTAGAATATGAAACAATTCAGAGGCCAGAGTTACTGCAGAGGCAGCATGCAGAAGAGGGGGGATAATGATCTGGGCACTGGATTCTAGACCCCGTTCTGCCAAATACTGTAGGTCAAGTCACTTGGCCTTCCTGAGGTTCAGTTCCCAGATATATAAAAATCAAGAAAATACCCTAACTGGTTTGGCTCAGTGGATAGAGCACTGGCCTGCGGACTGAAGGGTCCCTGGTTCGATTACCGTCAAGGGCACATGCTCAGGTTGTAGGCTTGATCCCCAGTAGTGGGCATGCAGGAGGCAGCCAATCAATGATTCTCTTTCATCATTGATGTTTATATCCCTCTCTCCCTCTCCCTTCCTCTCTGAAATCAATAAAAAATATATTTAAAAAATAAAAAAATAAAAATCAAGGGAATGGATGGGATAAATTATACTTGGGGGCCCGTTAGTCTCTTTACTCTCTTTCCCTGGATAAAATCAAGTAAGATAGACAAGGAAATAGAACAATAAGGACAGTGAAGAACAACAGAGGAAACTGAATCTTAAAGAAGGCTTCACAACTGAAGGGATACACTACAAGGCAACCAAAGCCACCTTATTACTTTATGTTGTGCTGGTGTGGGTATGCTTAAGTTCTGTGGATGGGACTGGCTTGGTTCTCACTGAGAGCAGGACCCTGGTCATTCTGTCTTTTCTTCCCTGAGTCACATCACAGACACAGCAGCCTGATCTCCAAATCAAGGCTCCAAATCTAGAGGTTGGTGGCTCTATGTTTTAGTTTCCTCATCACAAAGAAATCTTTGGATGCAGAACTTGGGAGCCTCTGACTTCTTACGCAACAGCTTTCTTAGTAAACCCGGGAGGGGCTGCTGAAAGGGAATAACATTTAAGTATTTAATGGGCTCTGGGTTAAAGGTTCTACATCTAGAGTCATTTAATTTTCACAAAAATCTCTATGAAGTAGTTAGCAGTGCCTCTGTTGTGCTGGCAAAGAAATTGAGGTTTAGAGAAGATATAATCTTGCCCAATGTGACGCAGCTGGTGAAAGTCCAAGTCTGAAATTGGACCCAGGCCATCTGCATACAATTGAGCAAGGCCCAACTGTAGTTGACACGCTCTTCTCCTTGAAAGGTGATTTGAGGTGATGTGGATGAGCACTTGACTAAGACAAGGTGTCCAAGTCTACCTTTTCTCTGCACCATTGCATTTCCCTGTTGCTTTCTTAGAGTAAAGAACCGGTACCCTTTATGCCTGGGCTTAGGAAACTACATGAAAAGGGTGCAGCCATTTCTCACTTTCCACCTGGAGTCGCTTTATATAAATCTGAACTTGTATCACTAGTAGTCTATAAGGTATACTCTTGTATTTACCTAAATACTCGATTCTTTTCTCTTGGGTATTTTTCTCAATTCTTCCTTGGGTTATATGTTCTTTCAGCCAAAGAATAATTTCGTTGCTTTTTTTCGTGTAGACTCCCAATGTCCTAGACTCTCGATTCCAATAATTACAGGCTGTTGTTGTTCCTTGTGATTAAGCCCCTATCCCAGTGGTCGACAAACTCATTATTCAACAGAGCGGCAAACCGCAGATCGCTTGCCGTGTGTGACTCGTGAGCTGCAGTTTGCTGACCACTGACCATTGATGAGCACATGAAAGAAGTAAATACACCTTATGTTTAAAACTTCAATGGATCATAGAAAAGAGCATGGAAGAAAGCA
Organism: Corynorhinus townsendii; assembly: GCA_026230045.1. NCBI lineage: Eukaryota > Metazoa > Chordata > Mammalia > Chiroptera > Vespertilionidae > Corynorhinus > Corynorhinus townsendii. Next base: position 78,436,433 of record JAPDVU010000002.1, on the reverse strand, counting down.
ATTTCTTTTATCTTAAAATAGGGATAATGACACCTTACATGGTGATTCTGAGTTAGTATACAGGAGTGGGCAAAAGTAGGTTAACAGTTGTGATATGTGAAATAGTTTATTCTTGTATTATTATTTATTAACTATTGTATTATTTATTTGTATTACAACTATAAACCTACCTTTGCCCCCCCCGTGTATAAAGTGCCAAGCCCAGGCATTTTTATTGTTATTGAAATAGAGGTATTTCAAGATCTTACCTACTTTAGTTTTTCTTAAAGTTCATGGGTTTATTTTGATAAAAAGAAATTTTATTTTGATAAAAAATAATTCCCCTAATTATTAAAATTTACATTTCTTAAGTCAGTGTCTCTGAAACGAATCTCTGAACATATCTTTTGGGGTCCATGAGAATTATTTTTTATTTTTTATTTCTTTTTCTTTATTGATTAAGATACATATGTGACCTTATCCCCCTATTGCGTCCCCAACCCCCCCACTCGTGCCCTCACCCCCCCTTGGTGTCTTTGTCCATTGGTTAGGCTTATATGCATGCATACAAGTCCTTTAATTGATTTCTGCCCTTTCCCCCCACTCTCCCCTATATTCCCTTTGAGGTTTGATGGTCTGATCGATGCTTCTCTGTCTCTGGATCTGTTTTTGTTCATCAGTTTATGTTATTCATTATGTTCCACAAATCAGTGAGATCATGTGATATTTATCTTTCTCTGACTGGCTTATTTCGCTTAGCATATTGCTCTTCAGTTCTATCCATGCTGTTGCAAATGGTATGAATTTGTTCAACTTTGTATTTTCATGATTTGATTCAGATTATGTATATTTGGCAGAAATAACACAGAGGTGTTCTTCTGTCTTTCTTAGCACATCACATAAAAAACCCCAGATGATATTTATTTATTCTATTACTGGTGATGGTAACTTTGATCATGTAAGTCTTTAGATAATATTCTGAATATGATTTCATTGTTGTTTATGGGTTGAAAATATTATTATATTCTGCTCTGTGACTTGCATTTCATTCTCTTTTTGAAAAATATTTTTAAAAGTTTTTTATTGAACTTACTGAGGTGACATTGGTTAATAACATTATATAGGTTTCAGGTGTACAATTCTATAATACATCATTTGTATATTATATTATGTGTTCACTACCTCAAGTCAACCATCCTCTTAACATCTATCATGGAACAGTTCTTGATTTGATGGTTGTCAATTTAATTATTTTCTTTTAATCACTGCTTTTTTTGTGTTCATTTTAAGGAATCATTTCCAATTTCCAAGGTCTAAGATATTCTCTTCTTGAAACCTTATTTTGCCTTTGACATTTAAGTCTGTTATCTACTAGGAGTTGATTTTTCTATATGGTGGGAGGTAGGGGTTATGTTTTTTTTCTACATGGATATCCTTTGTTGCAGCATTATTTAAAAAATAATATTTTTTACTACCCTTGCCCCCATTCCCTCTTGTAACCATTGTACTATTGTCTGTGTCTGAGATTTTGTTTGTTTTTCTTGTTTCCACATTTCTTGTTTTTAGTTTTATATCACACATATGAGTAAATAATATAAAAAGGGTTAAATCGATGGTGACAGAAGATGATATGAATTTGGATGGTGGGTACACAATGCAATATACAGATCATTTGTCATAGAAATGTACACCTGAAACCTATATAATCTTATAATCAATATCACCTCAATACATTTAATGAAAAAAGAAAAGATAAAAAGTATTCTTTCATAACTGTTTTGCAAGGCATTTTTGTTGCAATTCAAATATCTATAAATGTCTGGATCTGTTTCTAGACTTGGTATTCTGTTGCATTTTTCTATTTGTTTATCTTTGTGCCAATATCACAGTGTCTCACTAATTACATATTAAATTATTTTAATACTTATGAGACTATTTAGATTTTTCTATTTCTTGATTTTAAAGTTTCGGTAAATGCAATTTCCCAGGAATTTGCCTATTTCATATAAATTAACAATGTGTAAAGTAGTTTATAACATTTTCTAATAGTATTCTTAGTAGCAATATGATCTGTAATGATAAACTCTTTTCCTTCCCTAATTTTGATTCTGTAATTTATTTCTTTATCAGTCCTTCAGGGATTTCACAAACTTATTAATCATTTTACAATACCAATATCTGACTCTGTTGATCCATTCCATTAAAAGTTTGTTTTTAACTGTATCATTTTCTGCTTTTGTCCTTGTTGTTTCAATTATTTTCTTTCTCTCACTTTCCTTGGCTTTAATTTGCTCTTCTTTTTACTTTCTTGAGATTACCATAATTTTCCACACTTTACTTTTTTTTAATATACATCTGAAGCTATAAATTTCCTCTACAGATAGCTTTAAGTATATTTGATAAATTTTAATGTGACATATATTCATTAGCATTAATTAAAATATTTTCTAATTCTTATCATATTTTTTATTGATCTATAGATTATTTAGGAGCATATTTTACATTTTCAAGGAAGTGGAATTTTCAATTACCTGTTAGGTATTAACTCTGGCTTACTTGAACTATGGTCAGAGAAGATTTTCCTCTAGTAGTGCTTTTTGTCTTAAAGTTTACTTTGATGTTGTATGAGATCCTGTTAATATCCTCATATTTCCTTGTACCTTGCCATTTTTGTGCACACTGATGGTTTTCTATTGCAATCACATGTAATTCTGCACCTGTGGGCTTTTTATGGTAAGCTTGACCCATGTTCGGGGCAAGCAGGTCAGCAGTTCTGAGAAGTTGATGCCCCAGTAGCAGTTCTCACCCAGTGACAGATGGGAATCGGAGGATAAGTACCTCAGCTTCATCATCTGTTTGGAAGGACAACTCTGAGGGGATAGTCCACATAATCTCTCAGAAGTTCTTACTGGGGTTGAGTCCCAAGTTCCCACAGTAGTAACCTGATTATTAATGGCCCACTGTTAGTTTCCTTCTCTTTCATCACCCTTTATCCTTTTTAGTTTTCCCACTGGAGCTTCATGGGATCATTTCCCAAATAAACTATGAGTTCTCAAATATTTGTCTTAGGCCTGTTTCAGAGGAAATCCAACCAAAGACAGTTTTATGTTTTAGTATTTGCATAACATATGTCTTTTCTTCCTTTTACTTTCAGCCTTTCTGTACCCTTTTATTTTAGATATGTCTTAGCAGTATATAGTGCTTAATTTTCTTTATTAATAATACATTTGTTTTTATTTTTTAAATTTATTATTATTTTTTATGTGAATTCTAATCTGAAGATTTTTTTCCATTGATTTTTAAAGAGAGTGGGAACGAGGCGGAGGGAAGAAGAGGGAGAGAAGGAGAGAGAGAGAGAGAGAGAGAGAGAGAGAGATAGATAGATAGAGAAAGAGGGAGAGAGAGAGAGAGAGAATATCTATGTGAGAGAGACACATTGATTCGTTGCCTCCAGTACACACTCCTACCAGGGACAGGGATGAACCTACAACCTAGATATGCGTCCTTGACTGGGATATAACCCTTGACTCTTCAGTGCGGGCCAACCCTCTAACCACTGATCAACAATGGCCAAGGCCATCATTTTTTTACTTGGATTATTTAGTTAACTTCCATTTATTATAATTATTGACATGTTTGGGCTTAAACTTTAATCTTTGCTTTCTATTTCCCCTCTTGTTCTATGCCGTGTTTTCCTCTTCTTTTATTGCCTTTTGTTTTCGATTGATTTAATGTTTGATATTTGAATACTCATTTTCTATTTTGGTGATTAGAGGTTACCGTGTCCATCCTCAGCTCATCAAAATTAATGTTACCAGTTGAAGCTGTGACTCATGGTTCATAGCTGACATTCACAGTGGTGTGGGTTTCATTCCTATCAACCACTCATCTCAATTCTTCCTTAACTTTCGTTGCTCTTTCTTTTTTGCTTGGGCAGAGAAAGCCAGCTCTCTCAGAGGGACCATGAAAGCAGGACGGAGTAATGGTGAGAATGGTGAGGTTGGAGATCAGGGGATCTATCATCATGGAACTAAAGAAACTATTTTTGGGTTTTGGGGTTTTGTGATATCACCTTTTCCTTTGCTCCATTTATGCTACCTTTAGCTTTTTGTAGGCTCTGTTCTTTGCCACTGACCTTCCTATAACCTTCCTCCCATCTTCTCTCTCTCCACTCTGTCTCTTGCTGTTTCTTTCTCTAGCTCTGTGTTAGTTTACTAAGTCTGCTGTAATAAAGAGTACCACAAACTTGATGGCTTAACACATATTTATTATCTCTCCATTCTGAGGGCCAGAGATCTGAAATCAAGGTGTCTGGAGGGCCCTGCTTCTTCCGAAGGCTCCAGGGAAGATTCCTTCCTTGCTTCTTCCAGCGTCTGGTGGTTGCCAGCAGTCCTTGGAATTGTTTGTCTTGTAGCCACATCGCTCCAATCTCTGCCTTTGTGTTTATGTGATTTTTCTCTCAGTGTGTGTTTGTGTCTTCATATGGCATTCTCCTCTTTGTTTGTCTATGCTCAGATTTCCCTCTTCTTTTAAGAATGCCAGTCATTGGTTTAGGGCCCACTCTTAGCTGGCATGATATCTTTTTAACTTCATTACATTTACAAAGACCCTATTACTAAGTAAGATCACATTCTGAGGTTTCTAATGGACATGAATTTTGGGTGAGCACTACAAAACCCAGCAAAAATTCACTTAATGTCCTATAGTTCAGTTAAAGTAGAACTGGCTTAGAAGTGAGAAGACTTAGATGCTAATTCTGCCTGTACTAATAACTTTATGAGTAAAGACTTTGGAGTTCACAAGCCGGGCTTCAAATCTCAGCTTCATCACTTAACTTCCCCGAGCCTCAGCGTCTTCATCTATAAACTGAAGTAAACTATACTTATAATTTAGATAGGACTAAATAAAATCACGCTTTTTAAATGCTTGGAATAGTACAGTGTGTGTGTTTAACAAATGATACTTTTCTCTTAAGCACTCCACAGTAAAATTGTCTCTTAATTTCTCCACAGTAAAATTAAGTGGGTTTATTTTCAAGATCCTTCAAGATTCAAAGTTTGATAGTTTCTTTGAGCGATTTCCTTTTCTTACTCTTCCTTACCCATGTGTCTCATTCCTTTCCTCTTTAACAACTTAGACTCTTCAAGGTTAATTGAATACAAGGTAGCCTGTTCTCCCTCCCTGTCCCCCTTAATCCTTTTCTTCCCACTTTTATTCCTGTGGTTAGGCTGACATTCATCTAGTTGGCCTAGGAACAATCCCAGTTTGTGCCTGCTATGGCAGTATAATTATTGATATTGCTCCCTTTTACTCTCAAAGCATTCTGGTTTGGATACTGAATTATATGGTCATCCTACTTAGAATGTTCTTACAGAACTTACATCTGCCTCTAATATTGCATGGCCCATAACAGGTCATGTTGTCCCTTAATTGTTTTGTGAACCTGTCTCTTTTGCAGGATTGAGGGCAAGACTAATTTTCTGTATTTCCCCAAAGTCCAGCCCTTACCTGGCACAGGGGAAGTGCACAGCAATGTTTGTGAAGCAGGTGGATGTTCTTGAAACCTTGCTTTATGTGCTTTTCAGGTGCTCAGTAAATATATTTATTATTTTTTAATTTTTATTAAAAAAACACCTTTATTGTTGAAAGCATTACATATGTCCCCTTTTTCTGCCCTCACCCACCTACTCCAGGCCTTAACCACCCTATTGTCTATGTCCATGGGTTATGCATATATATTCATATAATTTCTTTGGTTGATTTCTTTCAACTCCTCCATCTTCCCCTGTCTTCCCACTGAGATTCCACAGTCTGTCCCATGCTTCTGTGTCTCTGGATCTATTTTGTTCAATAGCTTATTTTGTTCAATAGTTTATTTTGTCCACATATGAGTGAGATCATGTGATACTTCTTTAAATTGAAGTAGATGGCTGCCCCTTATGAAAGTGAGAAATGAACCTAGTAAGAACATTACTCCTCTTTCTGCTTTCCTTATCTGTGGTCATTAACTCAGAGTTCTATTTCACCTCCAGATTTGTGACTCATTTCTTCCTCTTGCCTCACCATTATCTACTTAAATTCTTTGAAAACTGAAGCTATTCTTTTCAGGACTCAGTGGGTGCTGTGGTGGCCTGCTTTCCAATTGCAGGGTGCTTTAGGCAAGTGCACCTCCATGATGAAAATCTTTCCACCGCCCTGGGCTTTGGAGGCTCTGCTGCCTGTTTCAAAAGGGCTTTATCTGCCATCTTGTTTCTATCTTTGAGGCCATACCCTCGGCGATTGCTTCATCCTGTGTCTGTGTCTGTACAAGTGAAATTAAGTGATAATAAAATCAAAGATGAGTTTAATTCAGGCTTCAGTCACTTTTGCATGACAGCTTTTTCTGGTTGCTGTCAGCTCGCTGTCTCAGCACACCACCCCAATTTGAGTTTGGAGGTTGGGATCTTCTATGACACAAGGAGTATTTTCTGGCTTTATCATTTAGTTCCAACAGTGGAAAACATTTCCCTTCTTCAGGAATTTTGAAAATGATTCCACTTGAATTGAGTAAATGTGTTGCTTTTCTTGCTGGTGGCTGAAAACCATCACTTATTCATCTTTGAACAAGCTCTTATTGAGAACTTACTACATGTAAGTAATGATACCAACAGTTATATCTTCAGGAGTTCTGTAGAGGTTATGGCGATGTGCTTGCTGCTCAAATCAACTTACAGGAGCATCTGTTGCAAGAGATCTAGTTAGCTGAAGCACCTCTGAATCGGCCTCCGCTTCCATATTGCCAAGGACCACTCTTCCTGGTCCTCTCTCAGCTCTTAACTGCCTGTGGTAGAGGTAGAGCCGGGCCATTTCTGCCCAACATGGGACTCCTCTATCTTTCCTTGGGGACTCGCAGCCAACCTGGCTTAGACTTTCTCAGAGTTGCACTGTAGTCTGATGCTCTAATTTCACAGTCTTCTTTCTTATTTCCTTCTCTTTCCTAGGTGTCAGACCTGCATCATGATCTGAAGACTCTCCCCACTTATGCTGGCTGCTTCCTCTTTATTTCTTCACAGGCATTTCTTCCAAGAAATCTCCTGCATGACTGACTTCACCTTGGCATGTGTTTCTTGGAAGAGCTGAGGTAACTCAGGTTCCCAGTCCAATAGTGTAGATGAAAAGTGCACACATAACACAGAATACTCTTTATTCCATTCCTATTCAACACTAATTGGTAGGATTAACGTACAATAGGGACATATAGTCTTAGATTTTAAAAAATGAAGTCTATTTCCCATAGTATGTTATTTCCTTGAGGGCAAGGACCATGACCAATATAATTCTTTGTTTAGTTTTCAAATCACCTGTCATAGGTGATAAAGAAAAGCACTTAGAAGGAGAAAAATAATGGTAGAAGTACTACTACGAATAATTTGAGGGTCCTTCCATGTCAGGCATTAGGTACTTCATATATTTTTTTTCTAAACCTCATGCCAATATCACAAAGAAGATATTGTTGTCATGCTCATTTTTCAAAATGAAAAAAATGAAAACAAAAAGGTTAAATAGATTATTCAAAGTCTCTCTCGATTTAGTGCATGACTGTGCTCAGGGTTTGGATTTTTGGACCTCTAATGCCCTTGAGTTTCTCATAATATCAGGCTCAGTCTTAGGGGAGATCATTAAACCTAGGCCAGACCTTAATCAACCTGAGAAATTTGAGCAGGGTCCCTCCCTATGGTCTTATAGACAAAGACCTCCCTGGGTCTTTGTCTATAAGTTATATATTTAGAGCATTTTATATGGTACCTTTAAGAATTTTTGGGAAAGGAAAGTGATATCTTTAAGATTGGGTTCTCCTTTCTTACTGATTCTGTGGTCTAAGATTGCAGAGCAAGACAGTAGCACAGAAAGAAGCTAGACACAGAAGGCGACATAATGTGTGGCTCCATTTATATGAAATTTCAGAATAAGAAAATTCATAGACAGAAAATATATGAGTGGTTGCCAGGGACTGAGGGGATGGGAGAATAGGAACTGACTGCTAATGCATGTGAGGTTTCTTTTTTTGGGTGATGAAAATGTTCTGAAATTAGATACTAATGATAATTGCACAGCCCTTTGAGTACATTAAAAATTATATGTACACATTAAAAGGGAAAATGTTTATGATATGTGAGTTATATATCAATAGAAATTATATGTTTATGCAGCACAGAGGTTCCCAGACACTCTTCAAAAAATCAAACTATTGCATTAGCTGAAACTTCTTATATTATAAATATTTAATGTTAAAACCAAGTATGATTCATTATTTTAACCTTGTTTTTTGAGAGGCTGGATGAATTGTTTTGTCTAAAAATATGTGCATAAAATCCACCCTTTATGACTGTTCTTTTCCAAGGTTTCAATGCAGTCAATTTGGATGTGGGTGTCTGAACCAAATGGCCAACTCTGGAGTTGGTCCTGGATCTGGTTGTTAGACTCAGATGATGCCCCAATAACTATAGCAAACAGGATGACCTAGACAAGCCTCCTGTTTTTAAAGATAGAGCTTGAGCAATTTCTGTCCTCAGGTGCCTGGCAAGAACATTGATTAAGACATTCCTGCACATCTCCTTGAAATCCAGAAGCTGTGGTTGTGCTGTTTGCCAACACTGCACACTCAGTTGGCTCCCATGGGTGTGGGAACTTCCTGTTCTTGGCAGAAGACAGAGAAGCATTGACCCACCCTGTAATTCCCCAGTACTACTAGGTGTGGGTGTCTTTGCAGGGCTGGGCTCTAGACAGGGAGTATTTCTGTCCATGTTCCACCCTTGACTATGGCAGCCAGTTACTGTAAGGTTCTGGGATGAGTTGGTTGTAGTATTTGTCTCAAGTTTCTAGCTGTAGAATAAGGTTAATGATAATGGATCCAGATGTGCCCACATGAGAAGAGAGGTTGAAGGACCTTATGAATCATTATTTCCAACACAGATACAGAAGGTGAGATAGGCAGTTCATGGCAGAGGTTGGACTAAATCCAAGTATCAAAATTCTAATTTAGGATTCTTTTCATCTTGCTTTCACCTCTTGTAAATAACTGTGTGGTCAGAGATGTGGAAATAAAAATAATTAGAGCATGGATTGATTTATGAACTCAGAAACTTCTGCTTTGCTATGCTATATTTGTAGCAACTCTCCAATCTTGCCCCTATATTTCCTTCCTTTAGCTTTCTCTCTAGGTTATATTTTCTAGCCACTTTGAGTATAAGTTTCTAAATTTTTGTAGCCACTTTGAACATAATTTTCTAAACTTTATTCATAATTCATTTTATTTCTAGTGTATTTTGAGTATGCCCTAGACATTGTGGTATTTTTGGGGATAAAAGATGAACAAGATCTAGAGCCTAACCTTCAGGCACTTACAGTATAGAAGAGGACACAGACATAAATATAACATAGAATGATAGTAGCTACAATCCTATCCAATAAAAAAGTAATATGCAAATTAACCATCATTCTGCCACACCCACAAGCCATGGCAAATTAACCCAACCAAGATGGATGTGGCCACCACAGAGAGAGCAGTAGGCTTGGGTTTCCCTGACAATGGAGGAAGCCAACCTTTTTGCACACCCTGGCAGGCCCAGGCCTCCACTCAAGGGTACAAAGTTTCAATTATAGAAGATAAATAAATCTCAACAAAAATGGCTGCAGCCACAGAGCAAGCAGGAGGCTTGGCTTTGCTCAAGGCTACAAAGTTTCAATTATAGAAGATAAATAAATCCCAGGTACCAGGTCCTCTACTTGGGTCGCCAGGGGTCATGGCTGGCCTGCAAACCACCACAGGCCCCTTGCCCAGGCCACCCCATGCCCCAAGGGAACCCCCACCCTGATCCTACCGGGATCGGGCCTAAACAGGCAGTTGGACATCCCTCTCACAATCCAGGACTGCTGCGAGGGGTCCCAAATTGGAGAGGGTGCAGGCTGGGCTGAGGGACACACACCACCCATGCACAAATTTCATGCACTGGGCCTCTAGTAGAAATATAACTTGAAACCTAGGTACCGAAAAGAGGAAATGGAGTGAGTAATTTCAGGGCATAGAGCATGAGAGGCAAGAAGATGGGTGTGTTTGTGTGGGGGAGGTTTCACAGAGGAAATGGCATCTAAGTTGGGATTTGAAGAAAAATAGCAGAATAAAAAACTTGCTGACCTGCTTTCATTTAATGCTTCTACTCAGGTACTATATATTTTATTTTTATTTTTATACTCACCTGAGGATATGATTATTGATTTTAGAGAGAGAGGAAGGGAGAGAGAGAGATTCCATGTGAGACAGAAACATCAATCGATTGCCTCCAATATGTGCCCTGACTCAGGAAGAACCCACAACCTAGGTATGTGCCTGTCCAGGAATCAAACCCACGATGTTTTGGTGTATAGGACAACCCCCCAACCAACCGAGCCACCCAGCCAGGGCTCAGGTGCTATTTAATAAGTTTAGCATAACAAGAATTGTATTGCAAATGCTTCCAGAAGATGTTGGATAGATACGTACAAGTTGGAGCTAAGGTTTCATATGCAAAGCTCACCTGGAAAGTTTACAACTGGTTGGTATACTGTATAAGTGACATACCATTATTGAGGAGGCTCATGGCAAGCACAGATGACTCCAGAGCCAGAAAAAGATGGGCATGGCTGTAAAAGTTAGTCCAAGGGCAGTAAATATATTGTTAATATTCTCTTGAGTATTTACAATGCATTGTATCTCCTGTATATTACCAGCATTATGATATTTAATTCTCATAATAACCATATAAACTAGGTACCAGTATTTTTATAGGTGTAGAAACAGAAGCTCAGAGAGATTGAGTAATAACTTGCCTAAGGTCTGAGAACCAGAAAGTGATGAGCCAGAATTGGAAGCCAGGAGTGTTTAAATCCAGAGACTGAACTTTTGAGTCCTACCCAGTGCCATGGTGGGAACATATTTGGAATGTAAACCAGGAATCACCTGAATCCTTTAAATCTCCCCCATAGAAACCATTAAAATCCTAGAAGAAACCATAGGCAGCAAAATCTCAGACACCTCTCATAGCAATATGTTTACCGATACATCTCCTAGGGCAAAGGAAACTAAGAAGAAAATAAACAAATGGGACTACATCAAAATAAAAAGCTTCTGCAGTGCAAAAGAAACCATCAACAAAATGAAAAGAGTGCCCACTGTATGGGAGAACATATTTGCCAATGATACTTCTTATAAAGGGTTAATTTCTAAAATATATAAGGAACTCATGCAACTTAGCAAAATGAAGACAAACAATCCAATTAAAAAATGGGCAAAGGACCTAAATATACATTTTTCCAAAGTGAACATACAGAAGGCCAAGAGACATATGGAAAAATGCTCAAAGTCACTAATCATCCGAGAGATGCAAATTAAAATGACAATGAGGTATCACCTCATACCTATCAGAATGGCTATCATCAACAAATCAACAAATGACAAATTTTGGTGAGGATGTGGAGAAAAGGGAACCCTAGCACACTGTTTGTGGGAATGCAGACTGGTGCAGCCACTATGGTGAACAGTATGGGGTTTCCTCAAACAATTAATTATGAAAAACCCATTTGACCCAGTGAGCCCACTTCTAGGAATATATCCTAAAACCTGAAACACCAATCAGAAAAAATATATGCATCCCTATGTTGATAGCACCACAATTTACAATAGCTAAAATTTGGAAACAGCCCAAGTATCCATCAGCAGATGAATGGATAAATAAGCTGTGGTGTATTTATACAATGGAATACTTATGTGGCTGTAAGAAAGAAGGAACTCTTACTATTTGCAACAGCAAAGAGGCACTTGGAGAGCATTATGCTAAGTGAAATAAACCAGCCAGAGAAAGATAAAGCATCACATGATCTCATTCATATGTGGAATCTAATGAACAAAATAAACTGATGAACAAAATAGATCCAATGACATAAAAGCATGGAACAGACTGATGAGTTTCAGAGGGAAAGCCGGGGTGGGTGGGTGGGGGGAGATTAACCAGGGAATTTATATGCATATATGCATAGCCCATGGACACAGACAGTGTGGTGAAGGCTTGGGAAGGGGTGGGTGTGGGATGGAGGGGTTCAGTGGGGGGGGGGGGAAACAAAACAAAGGGAACATCTATAATACTTTAGACAATAAAGATAAATTTTTTAAAAAGAAAAGAGCCTAGGTAATTAACAGAATAAGTGCCTTATCCGAGGCCATATGGGTAGTGAGTAAAGACCCAAAACTTGAACACAGGACTTTCAACACTGTGATTAGTGCTGTTTCTTCTAAAATATTGCCAGATAGATCTTGGCATTCATACATAGGAGAGTTAGATCCTGTAGGACCAGATGCTAAAACAACATCTTACACAACTGTTAGGGTCACGGTTTTATTACATTTTTTTTCTGACTTGAGATATGCTTTTCCTAATGTCAACCACGCTGGTGGAGTCAGACCAAAGATGTTTTGAGGCTGTGAGCCAGAAAAATTTTGAAGTCCTGCTTGATGTGCTCTCTTACCCTCTTTTCTACTATTCATCAAGTCTAACTAAATATTAGAAAGAGAGAGAGAGAGATCTGCTCAACTCCCTTTTCTAATCATGCTGATCTCAATTCTTTCCAACCTATCTAATAAAGGAGTAATATGCAAATTGACCATCACTCCAACACACAAGATGGCTGCCCCCATGTGGACACAAGATGGCCACCACAAGATGGCCAGCAGAGGAAGGCAGTTGGGAGGGACCAGGCCTGCAAGGGAGGGCAGTTGGGAGTGATCAAGACTGCAGGAAAGGGCACTTAGGGGTGACCAGGCCAGCAGAGGAGGAAAGTTGGGAGTGACCAGGCCTGCAGGGCAGGGCAGTTGGGGGTGACCAGACCTGCAGGGGAAGGCAGTTAGGGGCAATCAGGCTGGCAGGGGAGCAGTTAGGCATCAATCAAGCTGGCAGGGGAGTGGTTAGGGGGTGATCAGGCTGGCAGGCAGAAGCAGTTAGGGGCAATCAGGAAGGCAGGCAGGTGAGCAGTTGGGAGCCAGCAGCCCTGGATTGTGAGAGGGATGTCCGACTGCCCAATAGGATCTGGCTTAAATGGGCAGTTGGAAAACCCTTTAGGGATCCCAGATTGGAGAGGGTGCAGGCAGGCTGAGGGACACACACCTCCGTGCATGAATTTCGAGCACCAGGCCTCTAGTATTTGTATAATAATACACCTACAAAATGAGCTGAACTACTTACCTTTCATATAGGGAAGAATTTAAAATCCATGGTTGAAAGATCTGAAATTGTATCTATTTCCTGACTTCAGTGAGAAAGTTAATAGCAGCCTGTAAACAAAGAAAAGTAAAAATCACATTGAAAGCTAGAGGAAGTTAGAAAAAGAGACTATAATGCAATATTCTGTAACAGCTGGGGGGACCATTTATTAGATTCACGTGTTCAGAACTGTGAAGGTTTTGTGCCTCATTTTATGTGGTCACAAAACAGTGTCTTGGAGTATAGCCAAGAACAGTGTTATGAGCAACCAATAATTGGAAGGACTTCACAAGGATTTCTGAAGAAAATCTTTCTCTATACCTGAAATCTTACCATTAGAATTTCATTCTTTTGAGTCTAAGAGATTTTGAAAGGGTTTTCTCTTTAAACATAGTTACCCTTTGAAATAGTAGCATTCATGCTTTTTCTTAATATCTCAATGATAGACTAATAATTGTTTTCTATTTTATTGGGCTATGAATTAATAGATTCAGTTCTTGTACTGGCAAGTAAGAATGACCTTAGGCTTCACCAAGCCAAACCCTCTCACTTTATTTGAGGCAGTGAGAGGTTAAGTGATTTACCCACATTTATAAGGAAAACAGAAAAGAGATATCGGGATTTCTTATTCTCATTCACTCTTTTGAAAGATAACTTTTTTTTTTTTTACTTGTACAAGGATACATGAATATATACAGGGTATTCTAAAAAAGTGTATATACAGTTTAACAGTTGAAAGCTCAATTTTAAAAATGAAATGTACTTTAATAAATACTGCCTTTATAATTATTAAAAGCATGTATATATATATATATGTGTATATATATATATATTTTGGGGGGGACATATATATATTTTTTTTTCCATAAAAATTTATGTAAGCCCTGGCTGGTGTGGCTCAGTTGGTTAAACATCATTCCTATTTAGGCCTTTTGTCCATTTTGTTGCTTGTCTTGTTTTTGCTTATGGTGTTTTAAGATTAATGCAGAATGTTTAAATTTTTATATAGCTGTATGATCAGTTAATCTAGTCTTTGATGGATTTTGGGTTTTCTGAAGGTCTTAACTACTCTAATATTAAAACTCTATCCTCCCATGATTCATTCTAATACTTTTAATTTCTTTTAAGTGTTTAACTCCATGGATTAGTACACCATAATTTGTTTTTTTCCATTTCATTTAATTTCGCTGTAGAAAATTTACATCTCTGTACTATGTGTCCTCCTGTCCAATTATATGGTGATTTATCTCATCTTTTCAGTTTCTTTTTTTATTATTAAATCTTTATTGGTCAGATTATTACAGTTTTTTTTTCTTTTTTTCCACCCCCATAGCTCCCCTCTACTTGGTTCCCACCCCACCCCATGCCCTTACCCCCGCCCCCACTGCCCTCATCCATAGGTGTACGATTTTTGTCCAGTCTCTTCCCGCACCTCCCACAGCCCTTTCCCCCTGAGAATTGTCAGTCCATTCCCTTTCTATGCCCCTGATTCTATTATATTCACCAGTTTATTCTGTTCATCAGATTTTTTATTCACTTGATTTTTAGATTCACTTGTTGATAGATTTGTATTTGTTGTTCATAATTTTTATCTTTACCTTTTTCTTCTTCTTCCTCTTCTTAAATAATAGCCTTCAGCATTTCATATAACACTGGTTTGGTGGTGATGAATTCCTTTAGCTTTTCCTTATTTGTGAAGCTCTTTATCTGCCCTTCAATTCTGAATGATAGCTTTGCTGGGTAGAATAATCTTGGTTGTAGGTTCTTGCTATTCATCACTTTGAATATTTCTTGCAACTCCCATCTGGCCTGCATAGTTTCTGTTGAGAAATCAGCTGACAATTGTATGGGCGCTCCCTTGTAGGTAACTAACTGTTTTTGTCTTGCTGCTTTTAAGATTTTCTCTTTGTCTTTTGCCCTTGGCATTTTAATTGTGATGTGTCTTGGTGTGGTCCTCTTTGGATTCCTTTTTATGGGGGTTCTGTGTGCTTCTTGGACTTGTAAGTCTATTTCATTCAGCAGGTGGGGGAAGTTTTTGGTCATTACTTCTTCAAATAGGTTTTCAGTATCTTGCTCTCTCTCTTCTTCTGGCACCCCCATAATTCTGATGTTGGTCCACTTGAAGTTGTCCCAGAGGCTCCTTACACTATCTTCATATTTTTGGATTCTTTTTTCTTTTTCGGTTAGGTGTTTTTTGCTTCTTTGTATTTAAAATCTTTGACTTGATTCTTGGGATCCTCTAGTCTGCTGTTGGATCGCTGTATAATATTCTTTATTTCAGTCAGTGTATGCTTAATTTCTCGTTGGTCCTTTTTCATAAACTCGATGGTCTCACTAAATTTATCAGCCTTTTCTAGAAAATTCTTGAAAAACCTTATAATCGTGGTTTTGAACTCTATATCTAGTCATTTGCTTTCCTCCATTTCTTTTATTTGTGACCTGTTTCTTTGTCTCTGCATTTTGGCTGCTTCCCTGAGTAGATAGAGTGGCTTTGTGTGCTAGGTGTCCTATAGGGCTCAGTGGCTCAGCTTCCCCAGTTACCTGAGGTGGACACTCTTGCTGCACCCCTGTGTGGGCTGTGTGCACAGTCTTGTTGTAGTTAAGCCTTGATTGTTGTTGGTATCACTGGGAGGAATTGACCTCCAGGCCAATTGGCTGTGAGGATCAGCTGTGTCTATGATGGGAAAACTTCTGTGCTGGGGACACTTCTGTGCTGAGTGTGTCCCTTATGGATCTGAGGAGTTGTAATCTGGATAATCTCACTCTGACCACTGGGTACACTGGCTCTTGGATCTCCAAGGAGGTGCTAATTTAGCTTCTGCCTGAGGCTACCCAGCAGGAGCTATGGAGAGATCTGCAGATTGCTCTTCTTTGTTTGGGGTTTGGAGGTGCCCAGATGAGGCCCAGCTGTGAAGCAATGCAAGCTGCTGTGGGGCCTTGGGCCTTCTTTTGGATGTTCTGGGTCTCCCTGACTCAGCTGCAGTTTGTTAGGTAAGTTTATATTTCAAAGGACTAGACCATTCATATGCAAAAGCCTCTGTGCACAGCTTGGATAGGGAGGAGTCTCAGGGCAGAGCAAACAGCAATGGCTGACTGTCAGCCCTGCCTTAAGAGGCCCCCAGGTCTCAGTGTCCCTTGGTATTCGCTGCAAGCACCTCTGAGAGAAAGGCACCCTTGAGTTCCGCCCACTGCCAGACAGTCCAGTTTTTCCCTGTATGAGTCTGGGTCCCCAGAGTCTCGCCTGGAACTGGATTTCAGAGCAGTCAAGAGCTTGTGTCTCCCTATGGATTGAAAAAGCCAGCCATGTACTCAGTTGCCAGCCCTCTCTGCACATGTACCTCGGTACCTCTGCCTTTACTTCCACAGCTCTTCTGAGTCTCAGTGTACTTTTCTCTTCCCTTCTAGTTGTAGAATTTCCACTTCATTACTCCTGTGAAGAGAATCATTATTTCTTTGGATGTTTCCAACTGGCTATAGCCAGAAAGGAATGTATCTTTTTTTTTTTTTGTATTGTTATCTTATCTGGTGATCACTGAATTTTCTAATTTCTAATTGGTCATTAATTGATTCTGTTGAATTACCTAGGCAGATAACATTTCATACTGAACGTTTAGTTTAATAGTGAATAGAAATGGTGATGATGGCTGTTTTCTTTCCGTCTCTGTTTCTCTATCTCTCTCTGCTTTTCTCTTTTTCTCCTTCTTTCTTTCTTCCTCTGATTCTTCAGAGGTGGTGAGGAATGAAGAAACTTCTTCCTTATTGCTTATGAGAGGGATGAAGTTCTGGAGGAAGCTTATATTTTGTGGCCCAAGGCTTTCCCTACACAGGGTCTATGCTGGCCTGCCACCTTACTGTCATCCTTTAAAAGATCCTGTCACTAGAACCTTCTAGAACAGTGGTTCTCAACCTTTTTAATGCTGTGACCCTTTAATATAGTTCCTTATGTTGTGGTGACCCCCCAACCATAAAATTATTTTTGTTGCTACTTCATAACTGTAATTTTGCTACTGTTATGAGTTGTAATGTAAATATCTGTGTTTTCCTATGGTCTTAGGAGACCCTGCTAGCAGTTCTCAACCTGTGGGTTGCAACCCACAGGTTGAGAACCACTGTTGTAGAGCCTAAGACTGTTGGAAAACACAGATATTTACATTATGATTCATAACAGTAGCAAAATTACAGTTATGAAGTAGCAACGAAAATAATTTTATGGTTGGGGGTCACCACAACATGAGGAACTGTATTAAAGGGTCATGGCATTAAAAAGGTTGAGAACCACTGTTCTAGAAGATGCTTATAAGAATTTATGGTAACTCCAGGTTGCAGAACAATACGGTTGCTATGTGGCCTTACGGCAGTAGTTCTCAAACCTAACTCATGACTAGAACCACTGAATGAAGGATTATAAAGACAAGAACTCCTGGGCATCATCCTGGCCCTATTGAATCAGAATCTCTGATGGTGGGGCTTGAGAATTTTATAAATTATCTCGGTTAAGGTTGAAAAATATTATCTATACTTCTAGTAGATACACTTAATATTTAAACAAATGCATATAAACACATATTAATCTATATTTGTCCTAGAATTCATGAACATCTATAACCTCCTCTAGAAGAAGACATATTATCAGTTTTGCTTCTCCCCTCTATAACCGTGTTGTAGTTATCTAAATTCGTTAGGTTCGAGGAACATGGATGCGCAGACAGGAGGTCACATTTGTGAAAATGCAGAAGATACACACACATTCATATTTTTCCAAGTTATGATGCTCATTATATTATTCATATGCTGAAAAGCATTACATTTTTTTTAAAGTAAACAGAGGTCAAGAAGAGAAGCATGCTATGTTTCTGGACATCTGGGTAGCTTAAACATAAGTTCTTAAAATATTTCTTATTGCTCCATCTCACTTCACTGACAAGGTGGATACATTTGTGGGGCTTTTATAAACCAACTTCCCATCAGCCTAAGAGTAGTTTCAGTTTCCAAGTTAATAAACAGAATCAATAGGATGATGAGGGAATTGTTAATCTTGTAGAGCTGTGTCATTTCAATATGGTATTTTGGGAATTTCTTACACAGCATAATTTAGAATGATATACATTTCACTTACCTGAAAGTTGTGATCCTACAGCTCATATTGGTCACAAATCTTTCTTGGGACTCTAAGGACAAACATATATACTTCACCAATACCTTGCATATATTTTATTGGCTCTTGTTGATTGCATGTGCTTCTACCCTTTTAAGTCTTTAAGAGTAAAATCTACAAAGGACACTGGGGACACCTGCCTTTGCAGGTATATGCTCTTACCGGTTGAAAGACATTTGAACCCCCTATTCGTAGTGGTAAAATTGTATGATTAACTAGAAAAAATAGGGATGCTTTCCCATTTCCTTCCTGTTTTATCAGCCAGGGGAGCTCTTATTTTCACCAGTCTATTCCTGTTTGAGTCTGATTCACAACTCTTTTAGTCCTTGTACATTCACATCATGGTTTCCAAATGTCTGCAATAGCTCCAAATGTCATCTCAGGAAGTAAGGAAAACCATGTGTCACCAACAAGCTTTCCTTGAATGTGCCTCTTTTATCAGAAGGCAAAACCTTTTCCAAAAGCCCCAGGAAGAATTTCTCTTATATGCTATTGGCCAGAATAGAATCATATGACCACTTCATGGAAAGTAGCAAACTTGAAGAAAAACTGCCATTACTACAATTGGCTAAGTATATTATTAAGCAAACAAACAAGAATTAGAGTTCTATGGGAAAGGACTTAGCTTGCTAGTTTGCATTTACATAATTGTTCATATCTATCTCTATCTCTATCTCTATCTCTATCTCTATCTCTATCTCTATCTCTACACACACACACACACACACACACACACACACACACACACACTAATAAAAGAGAAACAGGCAAATTGACCATACCTCTGCTACGCACACAAGCCACGCCCACCAGCCAATCAGGAGCAAGTATGCAAATTAACCCAACCAAGATGGCTGCGGCTATGGAGGGATGGCCGGCCTGCAAACCACCACAGGCCCCTTGCGCAGGCCACCCCACATCCTAAGGGAACCCCCACCCTGATCCGGAACACCCTTCAGGGCAAACCAGCTGGCTCCCACCCATGCGCCAGGCCTCTGTCTTATCTAATAAAAGAGTAATATGCAAATTGACTGTCACTTCAACACACAAGATGGCTGCCCCCATGTGGATGCAAGATGGCCACC
The DNA here is from genome assembly GCA_026230045.1 of Corynorhinus townsendii. Taxonomy (NCBI): domain Eukaryota; kingdom Metazoa; phylum Chordata; class Mammalia; order Chiroptera; family Vespertilionidae; genus Corynorhinus; species Corynorhinus townsendii. The sequence continues at coordinate 78,416,946 of JAPDVU010000002.1, read as the reverse complement.
ACAAGATGGCCAGCAGGGGAGGGCAGTTGGGAGGGACCAGGCCTGCAGGGGAGGGCAATTAGGGGTGACCAGGTTGGCAGGGGAGGGCAGTTAAGGGTGACCAGGCCTGCAGGGGAGGGCAATTAGGGGCACTCAGGCTGGCAGGGGAGCAGTTAGGCATCAATCAGGCTGGCAGGGGAGTGGTTAGGGGGTGATCAGGCTGGCAGACAGAAGCAGTTAGGGGCAATCAGGAAGGCAGGCAGGCAAGCAGTTGGGAGCCAGCAGTCCTGGCTGGTGAGAGGGATGTCCGACTGCCTGTTTAGGCCCGATCCCAGTAGGATCGGGCCTAAACAGGCAGTCGGACATCCCTCAAGGGGTCCCAGGTTGGAGAGGGTGCAGGCTAGGCTGAGGGACATACCTCCCCGTGCACGAATTTCATGCATTGGGCCTCTAGTATATTATATATATGTCATTCATAGGTTTAATGTACATGAAAATCACCTTGGAGCTGTTGTAGAAATATAGATATTAGGCTCTGAATCTGCTGGGTGAGGTTTGTATGTCTATGTTTTTTCTAAAAATTCCTTTCTTTTACTAAACATTTTATTTTAAGCTTTCCCAGTACTATTATAATTTTATGTATACATTTATTGCATAGTAATATTTTTAATACTTGTGCAATATTTTATTCAATTATTGTGGAGATTTAACTGGTTTCCAGCTTTTATATTATTATAAATCTGACATAAACCTTTAAATGAGTTTAAGCTTTTTACATAATTAGTAATATTTACTTTAGGAAATCTCAAAAGTGAGACTTGGGCCTGAATATTTTAAAGACTCTTTATATGATTTCTAGAAGCTGCTATAAGAGCTATAAGTTTTATGTGCTAATAAAAAGGAACATTTAAAAAAAGCAAAGGCAAGTGCAATAAAAATGGGGTATAACTGTAAAAAAAAAAATAAAGCTCAACCTACACTGTTTTTCTCTTAATTACTCACATGGCTCTACCTCAGAGTAATGCTGTGATTAATGAACCATAGTCTAGCAAACATACAATAATTCCAAAATAACTCATGTTCTTTATCTTTCATGAGTCCTGGAAGAGAATACACCACCCACAGCAATATGTCTTACTGTTCACTTTCCTTTCCCCATTCTCTTTATTTTGTACACTGTGGTACTTCTTTTATCCAACTCTGGAGAAACCTTTTCTTCATCCTTGTGTTGCCTCTCCTTTGCCATTTACTTTTGATTGTACATCACAAAAGAAAGGACAAGTCCGGGTATGGTACAGCATCCTCAGAGGGCAGGGTAGGGAGAAGCCAGAATCTTATATTAATGAGAGGAGGCAGGGGAAACACCCAGTATTCTTAACTCAGACACACCTGGGACTGTCTGATTGCCAAAAGAGCTGAACACACTAGAGTTAACAGGAAAATATTTTATTTATTTATTTATTTTAAAAATTTCCTTTATTGATTAAGGTGTTACATATGTGTACTTATTATCCCATTACCCTCCTATCTCCCCCACTCATTCCCTCACTCCCCTGTTGTCTGTGTCCATTGGTTAGGGTTATATGCATGCATAAAAGTCCTTTGGTTGATCTCTCCCCCTTACCTCCACCCTCCCCTACCTTCCCTCTAAGGTTTGATGGTCTGATCGATGTTTCTCTGTCTTTGGATCTATTTTTGTTCATCAGTTTATGTTATTCCTTATATTCCATAAATGAGTGAGATCATGTGATATTTATCTTTCTCTGATTGGTTTATTTCACTTAGCATAATGCTCTCCAGTTCTATCCATGCTGTTGCAAATGGTAAGAACTCCTTCTTTTTTACCGCAGTGTAGTATTCCATTGTGTAGATGTACCACAGTTTTTTAATCCACTCATCTGCTGATGGGCACTTACGCTGTTTCCAAATCTGAGCTATTGTAAATTGTGCTGCTATGAACATGGGGGTGCATATATCCTTTCTAATTGGTGTTTCCAGTTTCTTGGGATATATTCCTAGAAGTGGGATCACTGGGTCAAATGGGAGTTTCATTTTTAGTTTTTTGAGGAAACTCCATACTGTTCTCCATAATGGCTGCACCAGTCTGCATTCCCACCAGTAGTGCATGAGGGTTCCTTTTTCTCTACATTCTAGCCAGGACTTGTCATTTGTTGATTTGTTGATGATAGCCATTCTGACAGGTGTGAGATGGTACCTCATTGTCATTTTGATTTGCATCTCTCAGATGATTAGTGACTTTGAAGGTGTTTTCATATGCCTCTTGGCCTTCCTTCTAACAGGGAAATCCTATATAATAAAGACCTAATATGCTAATTAGACCAAACAGCAGAACGACTGTCTGGACATCCTTCTGGCCAACTGTCCGGATGACTTTCCAGACGAAGCTGGGGCTGTGAGGGCCGAGCCCTGTGCATGAATTTTGTGCACTGGGCCTCTAGTATTTTAAATAAAATAATAAACATTCCTGCTATTTAGTACTGAGTTGTATTAATAGTTTATATAATGTTAGGATTTTTCATATTACTCTTATTCTATGCATTATAGCACTAAAGCTCCAGTATCAGTGTAATTAGGAGTTCTGGACTCAAATCCTAGTTCTGATTTTAATGAGTTTGATAACTATGTGATTTTACCTGTCTGGGCCAAGTCTCCTTACTATAAATAAAGGAATTAGACTATGCTATTGTAAAGTCTCTTTCTACTCTGAAATTTTATTATTTTTCATAATCTCAAAAGACCTAATGGTCAAGAAGACTGACATGGGGGTTGAGGCCCAGTTATCACAAGTTCTTTAGAATGAAATCCTAGAAGGAACATAGGATGCAGTGAACAAGAAATTAAAAAGTCATCTTCCCTGTTCCCCTCCAAAATGTGCACTTTTTTGGGGGAAAGTTTATTCCTCATTTTCCTCTACAAATTCATGACTAGTTCAAAGCTCTCATCTGGAAGTTATCATCTTATTACCCTCCTCTGAGGTGGCAAATGCCACATTGGGGGAGGGAAGACTTCCTTCCTCCCACAATCTACTGAACAGTTTTCACACAATATTGAAATTTAACACTGTGGAAAAGATACAGAATCTGGTAGAGTGTATGTACCAGGAAAAAACTTGAAGTGGCTTGAATAAATGATGTCTTTTTATGAATGTGAAACATTGAACATCCTCATATTACATTTATAATTTTATGTGTGGATCTGTAAATGGTGCTGAATAGGGGCTGTGCTAGAGAAGCATATGAAGGAAGTAGTGTGGAGATTAGTGTTGCTATAAGAATGTGACCCCAATATATATCTCCCTCCCCGCTTTGGAAGAGAAACCTCTGGGTCTTGGGGTAGAAGTAGGAAAAAGTTAGTTGTTATGAAAGCTGTTGTATGTTTGTTTTTTTGTGCTTGCCCTGGGCAGTGGTATCCTTTCCCTAGAGTAGTCTTGAAGCTAGGAAGTAGCACAGAGGCTAAGGACCCAATTAGATGTTCAAGGAATAGAGAGAATAAAGAGCAGAGGTAACAGCACAAATAGAACAGGCAAGATTTCAACCATAAGCCACAGAAGAATGGGGAAATAAACAGTATATGGGGTGGGACCCACATATTTTTCAATCAACTGTGTAAATGCTTTTCTTTGAGTGTAGGCAAGATGTCATCTAGCCAGTTACCTTTTAACTTCAATCTGAACTTTCTCACTTTTCTACTCAAACCTTTTCTTCTCACTTATTTATTTACTCAAAAAAATCTACATTTTTACTTTATCAGCAAATGTGCTGTTTATGATTATAGGCTCTTAAGGTATTTACAATCACAATTCAACCAACTAAAACAAGGTGATTTATGTACAGATCATGTGCTGTGGTACTGTAGGGAAAGGGATTAGTAATAATGTTTAACATTAGAGCTATTAAGGAAGGTATGAAAAGAGAAAATTGAAATAGTTCATCTCCAAAACCCCTTCTGTGTCTCAGTAGTATATAATTTGTTTGTTCCCATCTTTTCTTCCCAGGACCCATAACCTTATTTATTTATTTATTAAACAAACACTTATAAATGGCATGCTATAGGTATAGCATTACAGATAACTTCTCATTTACAGTTTATAAAAACCCATTGGGTAGGTGCTATTATCCTCATTGTATCTATGAGGAAACTGTGGCAGAGAGAAGTTAAGTAATTCTCCCAAGGTCACATAGCTAGCAAGAGGTAGAACTGAGATCTGAACCAGAGAATTTGACTCCAGAGTCCCTGGTCTTAACAATTTCACCATGTGGCGTTATTTTGAATTTGAATTGACATTTGTTTATAAAATATATACACATATTTGAACACAAAATCAAATTTTTAGCTAATTTCCTTCTGGAGAGGACATGAGTTCATTTTCTTTGCCCCCCCCCCTTTAATCTGATTTTTACTTTTGTCAAAGTAAGTAATGTATATGATTTTTAAAGTCAAATATTACTACAAGACTTATAACAATAAAACCAACAGCAACACAACTATATGCCAACAAACTGGGCAACCTAGAAGAAATAGAAAAATTCTTAGAAACTTATAACCTATGAAGACTGAATTTGAAAGAAATAGAAAATATGAATGGACCAACTACTCATAAGCATATTGAATCAGAAATAAAAAATTCTTCAATTAAGAAAAGCCCAGGACCAGATGGCTTCACTGTTAAATTTTATAAAATATTTAAAGAAGAATTAACAGCAATACTCTTAAACACTTCCAAAAAACTGAAGAAGAGGGAAGACCACAAAGACCCTAAATATCCAAAGAAATCCTGAGAAAGAAGAACAAAGCAGGAGACATTACACTTCCTGATTTCAAACTATACAATACAGTTACAGTAATTAAAACAGTGTGGCATTGGCATAAAACAGACAAATATACCAGTGGAACCAAATCAAGACCCCAGAAATAAACCCATGAATACATAGTCAACTAACATTTGACAAGGGAACCAAGAATACTCAATGGAGAAAAGATAGTCTCTTTAAAAAATGGTACTTGGAAAACTGTATATGCACATGGATAAGAATGAAACATGACCCCTATCTTATACCACTCATAGAAATTAACTTGAAATATAAGACCTGAAAGTATGAAAACCCTAGAAGAAAATATAGGAATAAAGCCTCTTGACATGAATCTTGGTACTCATTCTTTGGAAATTACGTATCATACACATTTTTAAGTTGGTATAAATGCAGTGCACTTCTGTCTTTTTTGCTTCAACTCAGTTGTCTTGATGAGCTCTCTAATGGAGCTTGATCTCATTTCTTTAAACTGGCCTGACTTCTTAGTCCTTTCAAAGAAATTGTATTATGAAGTAGCAATACATTTATATGGTTAACTTGAAGTTTCACAGGCTCCAGTGGGATCTGCCACATGGTAGGCATAATGAATTGAATGATTATTCCTCTATCTGCTCTTCATTTAGTATTAGATCAAGTGCAAAACATAGTATCTGCCCCATGACATGTTTATTGGACCTCCATGCTAGTCCAAACACCACTGAGCTCACCCAAGAATGTTGGATGATAGTTATCTAGTCATCAGTATGTATGCTTTTGAAAACCTTGATTTAGACCACTTGACTACTGAAAGAAGTTGTTTTTTTGCCTTGTTGAATAAGTCTTGTCAGTAAAGAACTGGAAATCTCAGATTTGGTATTATTATGTCCTGCATAGATCATGTCTGGTTGAATGCTCATTAGTAGATTGATCAGTTGGGGGATCAACTGTATGTCTTGCTTTGGTAAAAAAGTGATTCTCTGGCTTAGGGCTTGGCTTTCTTTTGGAATGATTACCATTCCAAAAGGGGATGAGAGAGTGACAGCATCTAGTGATCTCATAACTCTGACTTTATTGAACTTTTTAAACCTTCAACCCTGGACTCTGGCAAAGGGGTGGTGGCTCAAAGGGGACCAGAGTCATACAGGGTGCTATTTGGTTGTGCGGCTTTGGGGAGAGGGCTGGAGGGGCAGCTGCTAATGCCTCTGTGCTGAGTTCCTCTCCTTCTCTTTTTTAATATTTTATTTTATTTTTTAACAACAGCCAATTGTTTCTAAAGTAGATTTTTAACCTGTATCATTTTCACTGTGTAGAAAATGACTTAATTATTCATGGTGCAGAATATGAAGGAGTGAATGATTTAGGTGTCCATTAAGGTTTTTTCCAAATCTCAGACTATTTCTGTGAAGTCAAAAGAAAATAGTTTTTTCTTGTGGTCACTTAGGCTAAAGGTATTCCCAGGTCTATTCTCTGGGCGGTTCTGTTCTTTCACTTATTAAGCAACTACTGATGGGATACCATTTATGCACCCATACTTTGGCAGTTGAGATGGGGATACAAGGAATTACTACTGGCTTGGTACCTGACATTCATGAGCTTAAAATTTAATGGAGACTAAACACACACACGCACACACACACACACACACACACACACACACCCCACTTTTAAATACATTTTTATTGATTTTAGAGAGGAAGGGAGAGGGGAGAGAGCAACATCAATGATGAGAGAGAATCATTAATTGGTTGCCTCCTGCATGTCCCCTGGTGGGGATCAAGCCCACAACCTGGGCATGTGCCCTTGACTGGAATCAAATCCGGGACCTTTCAGTCCACAGGCTGATGCTCTATCCACTGAGCCAAACTGGCTAAGCCACATGCCACCTTTAAATAGCCTTCACAACCTAGCAGTAGGTAAGCATGCATCCACAAGGAATTCAGGGAATTGAATGGTCAGTGGGTAAATTTTATGGAAGCACTGGCTTTGTCTGGATGGGGAGATGGCTTACTGAACTTATACACCTCTAGATTTTCTTGGTCTCATCTGGTTTTAGGACCTTTACCTCTTTCATCCATCTGTTTTGCCTGAGCTGCTGAGCCTGACAGAATTTGTGAATTACGAAGTTCTATCACCCAACACTGGCCAGCTCCATGCCTGGGAGACTGCCACATTGATACTTGTATGAATTATCACTATTAAGCATGAGCTCGAGCTTTCTAAGTAGCTTGCAAAAGATCCAGAAGATGCAACCTAGAGGTGTGGGAGAGTTTACTTTGGCTAAAGAAAACCAGGAGCTGGAAATAATTTGAACAGATAAGTATCCTTTTCCTTTCTTCCTCTAACAGGCTAACCTGAGACAGTTTCTCTGACCAGCCTATTTGGAGACATCCTAGGTAGCTGAGTGAGTGACCTATCAAGTGACTGTCTGAGGTACTTCAAGCTCATGGTGAAGTAGAATCCATTGTTGTTATGCTTATCTCACATTGCTTGCCATCTTTCCCTGCCTCACTTTCCTTTTCCTTCATTCTTGTCCTGGGAATGCACCTCCCTGAATAAAGTAATACCCTGTAATCTTTGCCTCAGTTTTTGTTTTCTAGAAGTCTTGGATAAAGACAGAAGAGAAGACAATCTTTGTAGAATTAGAATATAAAAGGGAATGATCTGCATTGAGAACATTTATGTTGGAAATAGCCACAATCAATTTTAGAGGGCCATGTTGATAGACATGTAGATTCTTTGAAGGTTTTTTAGCAGAGTGCCATAATGGAAATTGGGATTTAGGAAGGTGATTAGGTTGAATTAGAAAACAGGAGTGGTGGAGGTGGGGAGAATTGGAGGCAGGAAGACTAGTTTTGATTCAAATGTGAGGATGAGTGTAGAACCAAGCTGTAGAAATTAAACAGTAGATAAGGACTTTTAGGATGGCTTTAGCCATTTTGATAAAATAGGAAGCAATGTCATTCACTAGAAGTGAATAGGAAGAAGATACAATTGGAGGGTTGAGGAGGCAGATAATGTGAGTGTACCCTCTTGAGTCATGCTCCTGAGTATCCATCATCCAGATTTGGTCATGTTGCTTCTTGTCGGTCTGGCTGGTGGCTATAGGTCTTTCCGCTCTCCATCAATATGCTCCTAGGACACATACAGAATTTCTCATTTCATAATGAATTTGTGTCCTATAAAAAACTGCCAAAAGACTCATCAGATATTTATACAATCTAGTCAATTTGGATTTTGTTAGTTAAACTTTGTTAGTTTTGTAAATTTATTTGATAACAGATTAAAATTAATTTGTTAGAAGTTGTTCATTAAAACTAATATAGAAAATGCTACTTATAATACTTTTTAATGCACTAACATATAAGCTCTGTGGTTGTACAGCAATTGGCTTTTCTTGTATAGCCAGAGTAACCACAGAATACTTATACAGTAATAACTTTTGTCTAGACTTCGTTGTTCATGAGAAGGCAGAAGTGGGCTTAGCAAGCCACATGTTAATCTGGATCCGAAATGCAGAAGTGTGTGCTCAGTTTATTTATGTTTTTAAACACTCAGCTACATTTAAAAATATTTTTGAGTAATTTAAATTTTGGCTTGTTTTTGAACACTTGGGTTTGTGTTGAAGGAATATTAGGATGGCACTAGCCATCTTGGTAAAAATAGGAAGCAAGGTTTGTGTTGAAGTTCCCTGTGTCTAAGATTGTTTTGCTAATGTTCCAAAATATTATGTGAGTGTAGTTTCTGTGCTAAGGCAGATAGGCAGAGGATATAGTACATCTACACAGGCTCTGAGTTGAGAAAATGTAAGAACCCTTAAGTTAAAACAAATAAACACACCATAAATGTGAAAACAGTCCCCTAAGGAAACAGTGGATTTGTTGTGCTTGATGTCGTGGTTTCCAGGGACTGAGAGTGTTGTTTGGCTAGTGACACAGGCAGGAATCTGCTTTTAACTCAGCTAGTTAGTCTTTCTGTGGTAACATAGGTGCCAAGGTGGGCCCTTTTCAAGGGTGGTGTCCTAATAGCAAAGCCCCATTTGTCTTTAGCATTGAAGTGGCGATCCTGATGCTTATAGTAGGATGTCATTTTCTTTGTGCTATCACATTTGCTCATGCGTGTCTTTGCTGGTTTGGGGGTGTGTTTATTGGTAAAGAGTCAGCTGCTTGTCATCGGTAACTAACTGGTTTCAATTTCATCACAGAAAGATGAGAGCCAGGAACAGCATTTAGAAATCAACCAAAGGCTTATGGGAGTCTGACCAGTGTCACTGGTGGAGGGTGAACCGGGTTGGGGGAGTTTTGGAAATAGGGCCAGTTTCAAAAGTGGGGGGAGCATCATATTTTGAAACAATGAACGATGAGACAAAACCATATCAGCAAGGAGGTGTGAAGTACAAGGAACATATGGAGGAAAACTGAATGAGACAGACTTTTAAAAAACAATTCTTGTACACAAGAGAAAGTGTATGCTATGTGTTGGCTCCTTTAACTTACCAAGGTGGCTATGCCAGCAGCTGTAAGCCTTGCTTAAAAAACTCCCACAAGGTTATGAAGCCTCTTAGGCTCACCTTCCTTCAGGTCACTTCCAATCTTCCCACACATAGATTTACCTCAGCCCTTGGACCTGCTTGGCGGTCTCAACTTGCCCAGGCCCCTTGGGATTTGGCTTTGGTTGATAGTGGTTCTGACCTGGAAATCCCATGTGATGCTGCTTGCGATAACTGTCTCTCAGCATCGTGGATCTCATTCATAAGCTGGATGTTCTGATCTGCCCATGGCCCAACACGCAGATGTCCAGTATTTATTACTCCATCAGACCTGTTGAGAAAGATTTCTTCCTCTGAAAAAGCAACAACAACCCTTTAAAGACAAAATAAAACAAAATCTAACCAACCAACCAATAAATCAGCCCACCCACTCAAGTCCCCAAAGACCCTTACTTAAAGAGAGTGACTGAAGGCCTTCCCAGGCAGGCTGCCTGTATTACCAAGGCAGATACCCAGGGAAGGCGTTTCCCAGGCTATGGCCACTGATTCCGACTTCAGCTACAGGTAAAAGGTGCAGCCGAGCCAGCAGGCTGCTTCACAAATGCTCAGCTGGCCTCTGAGCCCTGCTAGTGCCTACTTGTTAAATGACCTGATTATGTCTCTAAGTTTACAGAACTGACATATGGAAAGTGTCTGAGAGTTGCCCTGCTAAGTAGTAGTATTTGCTTTGGGTTCAGGATTTACCATGGTGTGTGTGTGTTTTAATATAGAAGAATGAGGTTTCCACTGATAGATAATCAGTGGTCTTCTTGCCAAATCCAGTGGTGTTTGTTTAATTGTCTCTAACTCCTCCACAGGAATTGGTGCCACCATCTTATACATCACTCCTACCTTTCATCTCTTGCCTAGTAGTGGTGGCATTTCTTAAAACCTGGCCTTAAAGACTGTTATTATCTTTCTTCACTGGATAATAGGTTTATTTTATGATTCCAATTCTCATTTCTCTGTAGGTAATGCTTGCCTCCACTTATCCAGCTCTAGATTGTCACCTGAGTTTGATATTTATAGCTGCCAACTTAGATGCCTTCATCATTATGAAGTCATTCAGAAATCATGATGTCCCAGGTCTAACCTATCTTCCTTCAAAATTTCTCCAATTTACTCCCAATTTTATATTTCTAGTATCGGAGTAGTGTCTTCATTTTTTAGTCCTATTCATTACCTTGTCCTATTGCATTTTACTTTATTTCATTTTATTTTTTATTGTTTGAAGTATTACAAATAGTAGTACATATGTCTCCTTTTTCCCCCCCTCCCATTGACCTCCCACCAGCCTCCCCTACCCCCCAGCACATGCCTTCACCTGCGCCGCCCCCTCCCCCCCTTGTATCCTTTGGTTATGCTTATATGCATGCCTACAAGTCCTTCGGTTGATCTCTTACAGCGCCCCCCTCCCCGCCACCTCCCCTGCCTTCCCGATGTAGTTTGACAGTCTGTTCAATGCTTCTTTGCTTCTGTATCTATTTTTTCCCCATTTCTTTCCTTTAAAAAATCTTGCCTCTGCAGACTAGAAATAAACACATAATAACAAAAAATGTTTGAGTCCCAATTTCAATGTCCAACAGTTCTGAGTCCCCGTTTCAATGTCAAACAGTTCCTTATGTGTACATGTCAGCAACGATATCTGGATGGTGGGCACATGGTGGCAATGCAGGTCTGACCCTCTCTGGTTTGGTCCTAGGCAACCTGCAGTGACGCACAGCTGCTGACTGCTATCGTGGCAAGGCGTCGTCAGCTTCTTCCATCTCTGGACTGTTTCTCCTCTTGTCTTCGTGGTTGGAGCAGACCTGTCAATTCCTCTTTGTTGCAGGAATCCACATGGTCTTGGAGTTGTTTTCTGAAAATATACAAACATGTTCTCGACCACAAGTTAATAAAGGAATCTTTTCTATATAATTGATTTGGGATCCTTTTTATTTTTGACCAAACGATTTTCCTTTGTCTTATTTAGACACCATGTGTGTTTTTCATGGGTGTCTTTGCTGTTAGCATTATGAATGAAAATTAATTTTGTAAAGTAAAAATTTTCTAGATGTAATTTACTTATAGGATATTTTTGCTTACATGATATTACACTACTATCCCCCTCCCCCCTTTTTTTTTGATTAATGGAGGCTTTTGTAAATTTTATAATGCAGTCTTGATAACTTTCAATTTTATTTTTTTTGCCCAAAAATATGACTGCTTTAGGTTCATTGAATGTTCAGGAATTTTACCATGAGATGAACTACCAACAGAAATTTTAGTTACTACTTTAGGAACAGCTTTTTGTCCAGTACAATTAAATTTACTTGAATATTCGCTTATTTCAATTAACCTATTTAAATTAATCTGAAAACTTGATTACTATTTTACTGTCAAATTTAATACTCTACCAACAATCTTAGTTTACCCTGTAAATATTAGTGGAAAGGATTATTTGCATTCTTGAGTAGGCCCTTAGCATTCCTGGTGCTAGGCTGGATTTAGATATAGGGCAGCTGCTGTCGGCCAAGTCTCTGTCTGTTACCTGGGTCCAGATCTGAACTGGGCCAAGTCTCTGTCTGTCACCTGTGTCCCAATCTGAGCTGAGCATGGGAAGAAAATCAGCCATGGGGGCAGGATACCTCCCTCAGAAGGGGTGAAGGCTCAGGCCCCTTCAGGGTTGTGGGGGTGAGGGTCTTTTATTTTAAATGTTTTTTTTGTACTTTGTTTTCTTTTCCTTTCATTTTCATTGCCTCCCTCTAAGTCTAATGTTCTTAAATCATTAGTCTCTTGTCTTTACACTGCTGGATATATCCTCTCCAAAAGTCATTATTACTGTGAAATTCTTGTTTTCTATACCCTACAAGGCAAAGCAAAATCTCCTAACTTGGTCTGCTCCTGACCCAATCTCCTGCCGCATCCACTTTGCTTCTATTTAGTTAAGAGACAGCCTCAGGGAATCCAGTTGCCTGCTGCCTCTTGAGTCACCCTGAGATTACCACAGTATCAACAACAAGAATCTTGGTAATTTTGATTTTCACATTTGGGTGCCTCTTCTGAATCTAGAACCTTCATTCTAGGCAGCACTAAACCTTTACTCACTCCGTATTTCATTTAAATTCCAGGTGGCATGCCTGTCAGTATGAGAAGGGGAAGGATTTGGCGATAGAGACGGCATTTTTCCTAAGTAGAGTTTAAGAGAAAGGTTTAGAAGCACATTTCCTCATTGTAAAAAACGAACTAATCTTGAGATTTAGGCAAGGTTTGGGCATCTTTGGATGCATTTCATTTTAGTAGAACTTTTCTGGTGAGGATCTTGTGTGTAATAAAATAATAGAAGGCCAAATATATTTACAAATATAAATTCATGCACAAAATAGTACTGGGAGCTGTATGTTTTCCACTAAAGAGCGGGATTACAAATTATTAGCTGACCACAGAGATCTGGGAGTAGCATGTGAAAGAGAATTCTGTGGAGTCACTTGCAAACGAGAAAAATGTTGTATCAATTTTTACTTCTTTCCCATGGTCATCGCATAATGTGTGATGAGTAAGGGTTGACTTCTACAGAGAGATGGAGCATTTCCCAAAGCCCATTATGGAGATTAATCTTGCATTAATGTAGGGTATGCTAGTGTTCTTTCTTCCTTTGTTCTGTTATTAGAAAAGGGCTTATGATTTTTGTCTTCAGAAATATATGGTTGCTTTCAATGAACAACTCACTAGGCCAGATTTGGCCTGGTGTTCTGAAAGGCTCTAGCTGTGGCAGTGGTAGAAAAATCCACCACCCAAGGGCGCATAAGGCCACACCAGATTTGACATCTAGAAGTCAGGAACAATCAAGGGCGTGTAGATACTAGGGCAATGAGCTTATTTGGAAACATAATTTATATGTGAGTGTTCCTAGCTTGGCACTGGGGCAAACTTCACTCTTTTATCTTTGAAATACATTACGTGCCAGGCTCTGTACCTGGTTTCCTTTCCAGATGAATAAAAACTGGAAGAACTTGGGCTGGTGACTTACTCATGGCCAAAGAGGTCAATGGGGTACTTTAGTGACAGTGGTGAATGACAAGAGGCAAGTGCCTCATACATTAGGCACCTTGCCTCCCAGCATGGGATCAGCAGCAATCATTGATGGAAACTTAGTCCCTTTCTAATCAAATACTGGCAATTTTACCTTGCTCACAGGGCCAATTGCTTTTCTCTACTGTATTCTTTAGAGTGTTCAAGCAGATGTAAAACTACAGTTAGAAATCTGTGCATCATGTCTCTCTTGACCCAACTGATCTTTGCTGGTGTTCAAAGGCTGTAGAAGCATTTTAGCTTTTAGTTCTCTGATGAACTAGAAGCGATGGTGACTCTACAGCTAAACTGAAACAAACTGGCTTCATCCCAATTGTCATTTTATAGAAAATGTCTATTTATCTTTCCCATATTATTATAGTATGTAACTGAATTATAGGCAGGATGGGGGCTATAGTAATGCATACTTATTGACTGAGGAAGTAGTAAGCAGGTGATTTCCTGTGATATTTTTATCCTTATGGTGAAGCTTGTTGGGAAGCTATGTTATCAAAATTGTTGCTTTGGAACTTATCTCAAGTATCTGATATGAATCTGGTGTTGACACAGACACAATATGAAGCAAAGAGGAGAGTCATTTCATGTTATATTGTCATTCGACGAAGGGATTTTTGAATCCAATAATAGGGAATCATGGATTCTTGGTCTAACTGTACCCACTATACACTGAGTGGCCAGATTATTATGATCTCTGAACACATAATAATCTGGTCACTCAGTATATATATATTAGAGGCCCAGTGCATGAATTTGTGCATGGGTAGGGTCCGGCCAGCCTGGCCAGGGGGAGGGACATGGGTAGTTGGCCAGCCTGCCTGCTGGTCAAACTCCTGGTGGAGGGGACAATTTGCATATTAGCCTTTTATTATATAGGATATACACTGAGTGGCCAGATTATTATGCATTCAGAGATCATAATAATCTGGCCACTCAGTGTATTTTCCATAGTGCAGTTTCACATCCCTGGACAGCTGTGCCAAATGAATTTCTTTGTATTATCAAGAATGGGAATGACTGACAAATCTCAGGGGGAAGGCAGGAGCGAGGAGGTGGGGAGAGATTAACAAGGGAATTTATATACATATATGCATAGCCCATGGACATAGAAAATGGTGGGGTGAAAACGTGGGAGGGGTGGGTGTGTGGTGGAGAGGGTCAATGGGAAAAAAAGGGGGACATCTGTAATACTTTCAACAAAAAAGATAAATTAAAAAGGGAAAATAATGGGAATGAGCCAGAAAAGACCAAAGCTTGGACATGCATCTCTAGAACTGGGCCAATCCCTGAGGTAAGACAGAATCTCAAGTCTGTAAGTCCCAGCTTTGGCTCTGCTGCTTCGCTGAGGTTGAGATAATATATCAAGATGAAAAAAGGATTGTTACCTCAGAAAGAATTGAAATGTACTTAGTTTGCCTCCTGCTATTCCATTCCTCATTGGGCTATCTATTTCCTCAAGGCGGATGAGAGAGATGCTGGTTGGTGAAGAGTTTGTAGAGGTGAAAGGAGAAGGACTGACCTGGGAGCTGTCCTCAAGAGCAATGAATGCAGTGTATTAGCTTTCCCTGTTTATGGTTTTCCTGGTAGATACCTCAACTATGAACAATAGTTTCAGTGAGGAAGACAGAATGAGTTCTGACAGGAAGGTTGGGAGCTGTGACAGGCAGAAGAAAAATGAAGCCAAACAGCATGGTGATGTGTCATCACTACTGGGTTTACCTTGATCCACATTCAGTAGTCTATTTCTTTTCAAAATGTTAGGCACTTATTCATTTATGAAACAGCATGTATGTTCTGAGGTGCAGTATATGGAAATAACTCTCATTACTTTATTTTCACACCATAATTCATTAATGCATCCATTCCATTCAAGAGTCATTTATTGAGAGCTTACTAAGTGCTAGGCACAGTGGTGGGTACTATAAGTTATAAACCAATTATTTCCCAGGAATTTTATAGTAGTGAACAATTTGTTTTGGTTTTTCACTAATGTTAGTCTTCAAACTAGGAATCTCTGAATAAATGAAAAGAGGTGGAGATCTTTGTGATAAATTTTATAGATTTTTAGGTCTGCATTCCTATAGACCTATAAAGGCATTGTCTTATTCACTAAAATATTGTCTGCTTATTGCAAGCCAATTATAAATAAGATTGGATACTGATTGACTCTGCAGGTGCCCTAATTGTTGCTCGGAAGTAAATGCAATAGATTTCTGAGGCATTATCCTTGTTTATAACCAGTGACATTGACATAAATTGGAACCTTATACTTCTCAGGTCATATTTTTATCCTTATGGTGAAGCTCTGGAAGCTGTTATCAAAATTGTTGCCTATTACTTTTTACTGGGTAATGTTATAATAATAGCTGTATAAACTCTAGAGAAATGAATGTAGGAGATGTGACAGAATAAGAAGCTCTGGATCAAAGAAGACTTGCGATAAGACAGAAATAAAATAACTGACAAATACATAGAAGTACACATTACTGGGTGGGATGGTGAAGAAGGAGAAATAAGATTGTGATAATCAGTGACAGGAATCATGAATAAGTAACCCTTGTGCTAATTACAATGAAAGCAATGTAGATCATGAGAACCTCCAGTGGAAAGGAAGAATGGCAAGCAAGGGTTTGTAGATGACCTGTGTCCTTCCAGTACCTGGGGAGAAAGAAGATAAAAACTTGAGCAATGGAAGCCAAGGTCATTGCTAGTAAAGGGGAAAGTGGTATAGCTGTGGGGTTCAGAAGGTAGTTTTTGATCACTTCCAAGGCTTAGTTATGATGTACAAGAGGATGTCCTATGAAAAGAGTGGTTAACACAAATGTGAGAGGGGATTGAAGATATAATTTGTAGTGATGTCCCAGGAAAGCTGGGACGTTAGGAACAGTAGCACCCAGATCTTGTGTGTCTGACAGGGAAAGAAAGAATGGATCTCTAGTTGTAGATAAGGAGAGAAAGTTTATGCACTAAAGTTAGACAGGAAGTTTTAGCATCAATGTACAGCTTATCACTTAATGTCTGATTTTTTTTGTGATTATTTGGAATTTTAATTAAATACCTTAATAAAATTTTCTTAATAATACTTTCTGGTATGAGGATTTGTCCATATTTCAAATGTTTCCCAGTTCCCAGAAATGAAAATTTCCATTAGCAGCATTTCATAATTTTGATTACCTGTAGAAAGCAGTATAACAAGGAAAGAGAGTTAGGTTTATTTCTGAATCACATATCTCTGGTCCCCAGGAAATGTTAGTTTAACTATTTATGGTTACTGAAGGAATTTGTAGAAGGTTGAGGTGCAATGTAGTCTGTATATGGATAACGTATTTTGGAAAAAATTGAATGTAAGATCTCTTATGGTTCCTACATTCAAATATCAAAGAAACAGAAGAATAACCTTTTAATCATATCTAATAAAAGAGTAATATGCAAATTGACCGTCACTCCAACACACAAGATGGCTGCCCCCATGTGGTCAAAGATGGCTGCCCCCATGTGGACACAAGATGGCCGTCACATGATGGCCTGCAGGGGAGGGCAGTTGTGTACAATCAGGCCAGCAGGGGAGAGCAGTTGGGGGATGCCAGGCCTGCAAGGGAGGGCAGTTAGGGGTGACCAGGCCTGCAGGGGAGGGCAGTTGAGGGTGACCAGGCTGGCAAGGGAGGGCAGTTAGGCATCGATCAGGCTGGCAGAGGAGTGGTTAGGGGGTCATCAGGCTGGTAGACAGAAGCGGTTAAGGGCAGGCAGCCAGCAGGCGAGAGGTTGGGAGCCAGCAGTCCTGGATTGTGAGAGGACTGTCCGACTATCCGAGCAGTCAAACATCCCTTGAGGGGTCCCAGTTTGGAGAGGGTGGGCTGAGGGATACACACCTCTCACCCCCATGCACGAATTTCATGCACCGGGCCTCTAGTTTATAATAAACAGTTAAATCTCAAGAGAAGCATATAGTCATTTGAAAAACATTCAGTTATTCTTTCTTCAGGGGTTCATGCTAATAAACATTTTGGCACCATGGCTAATAAACTGCTGGCATCATGGTGTTGGAATGGTAATGGTAACTTGGCCAACTAGTGCTTGTCTGAACACACTCCCATGAAAGGAGGTGTTGTGAAATACAGAAGCCAAAAAAGACACAGGAAGGCCAGGCTGTGAAGGAAGAGGAATTCACTCCCAGAAATGTTTGGATTGAAAGAAATGCTATCTAATAACTATGGAGGACAGAAAAGAAAAGCCATTAGCCTCGTTTGAATGAAGGGGAAAATGAAAAGTGCAGAAGTGAGAAAAATCATCATCACTAAATTGAGAAGAAAACCGTTGTAATAAAAACTAGATTGATGAATGACCTTTAGCTGTGGAATGATACCATCCTGATGAAACATGAACTGAAAGGATTTCTTCTGAGGGCTAATTTACATTTTTTCTTTCTCAGCCTTTACCACATTTTATTAGAAGCATGGTTCTGCATGGTTAGTGTCTTTGTCTCTCTAAAAAAGAGAAAAAGTTTGACACACCTGGATGTGAGCAGTTAGTCAGGTGACCCCTGTGAAAGAAATTAGCAAAGTCAGAAAAAAGCCTGGTGAGGGAGAGGGGGCTTTTGGGGGCTTGCCCTGGGTAGTATCTTATGATTGAGTTTACAGAGGAATTTCCCTCCCAAGCTCAGAATGGCTGGCACTGAACTTGCTTCAGGGGACCAGGGTCCTTCTTAGAGGGGATGAGGACATTTGCCTGCTTCAGCACAATGATACTTGACTGAAAGACATTTGTGGTGGGCAAGATAATCGCTCCCCAAAGATGTCCACGTCCTAATCTGGGAACTGTGGTTGTATTACTTTACATATGAAGAGGAGCCTTGCAGCTGTGTTAAAGTAAGGATCTTGACATGAGATCTTTCCCAGATAGGTAGGTGGGTCCAATTTAATCACATATTTATTTCAGAGTCACTGTATAGCTAGGTCAGAGAGAAATATGATGATAGAACAGGGTCAGATAGATGCAACAGAGGATAGCTCATTTCCTGTTGCTGGCTTTAAACATGGAGAAAGGGAATGTGGGCAGCCTCTGGAAGCTGAAAAAGGCAAGGAGAAAGGTTCTCTCCTAAACCTGCAGAAAGGAATGCAGCACTATTGACACCTGAATTTTAACTCATGAGAGCTAGTTTGAACTTCTGACCACCAGAACTGTAAGATAATAAATTTGTATTGGTTTAAGCCATTAAGTTTAGGATATGTGCTAAAGGAGCAAAAGAAAACTAGCAAAATATTGTACTATGCTAACACTTTCTTTTTATTGTCTATTGCTAGTTTGTATTAGGAATTCTGTCTAAATAAGAAAGCTGTGCTGTTAGGCTAACTCTCCAAGGAAAATCTTGAACATGGAAGATGATTTTAGAGGCTGCATTAAGTAAATAGGTCTATAAGTAGATACATTAGCAAATTAATGCATTCACTCTGTTTACGCACAAATAACTTTTTGAGTTCCTGTTATCAACCAACCCTGTGAGTTTCTGGGATTGAAAACTCCATCCTGCCTCCAGGAGGAGTGTATAGACTTGTGGGGGAAGACTGTTAAACAGGGAATTCCAATGAGTGGAGTGGATAGGCTTGCTTCTCTTTGTTGTCCTCGCTATAGGTGTTTAGAATTCACCTTCTCTACTAAATTAAGCCAGTCACCACTCCTTCACCCAGTTTCCATTCTCCATGAATTTATTTAAATCTGTGCTCTATTGCTTCTTCTCTTGTTCTTTATATTTGTTCTTGAGGAGGTATATGGCTTATCTTTTGTGTATTATTGGCCTTAGTTTCTCTTAGAAACCTGGTACAGCATGACCCTGCATTACCCCCCGGGAAAAAGAAACCGTTAAATAATCCTTCCTTGTACTAAGTGCTGAAGTAGGAGGAAAGAAATAACAAGTCAACTTCCTGAGCTACATCCTTGTTTCTAGGAGGTGAGCTATATCTATGCAGAACTTGCAAGTGATTTAGCATTTCTTTCTGCTTGGTGGTTCAGAATAAGTTGGAAGAAAAGATGAATAGGAATGATGTAAGAGTAAAATAAAAATTTAGATCACTTTTTTTATTTATTTATTGCTAGCCATTATTTTCTAGAATTATAAATCCTAAGGGCTTTGGCAGATTCTCTTGCTGAAGACTTATCTTTCCTCACCAGTGATCAGCTTTCTAATTATGAGATACATCTGTCCAGGCAAGTACTCAAAAAAAAAAATAACTTGATTAAGTTCTGAGAGTATTTTTCTCCCCCCATTCATTTGTCGACTTTACTAGTAAAGAGATGGTACCAGGTAAAGGGAAAAATACATGGATTACTAAGAAAAACATGTCTGAAAGACTTACAGCTATAGAATCCTCTGCCTGTAAACATCGAGTCAAATATTTTTATCTAGAGTAATGGTCTTTAGTACTCTTCCTGTGATTTGTAAGGTGGTTCCCTTTTCAAAGCATGGCCCTGATTTATACAGATTAAATAGTATTTGAATTGGCCGGAAAGAGAATATGAGAAATGGAAGTACATAACTTATTTGTTTCTGTTGGTCCTTCTTTTAGATCTCTGACATGGTGTGGCTCTGGGCAAGTCTTTATTTCTGGTTAACCTCTGTACAGTGACTACTGGAGTGGAGCATGCAGAAGTGGCAGATGAATGACAGAGAAAGTACTTTGAATTAAATCCATTCAGGGAGGTTATTTGTGATCATGTGATAAAATGTACAGATGTTAATTTCTCTTCTTCATCTCATGCACAATTGCCTTGCTGTCCTATGCTGCCTGTGTGTGCCTGCAGTGAGCACATGATAGATGTTACAAATAGGAAGTACAGAGAGGTTGTGAGAACAAAGGCATTGGAAGTGGGTGAGTGACAGATCAAAGGTAATAAGCCTGGGCAGAAAAGAGAAGCAATGCTCAAGCGAGGAGGGCAGATAACCAGAGCCTGAGACTACCACCAATCCTCAAAAGCAAGGTCATGAATTGCTAAGGAATTTATTTTCCTATTTTTTTATCTTGCATATAAAGAAAATCATTTTACCTATTCTGAAGATTTGTGTCTAATCAGGAATTTCTTTTGTGGTGGAAAAAGCTAGAATTCTTCCTCAACTTCTGATTTATTCATGGCAATATCTATACTGAAGCAGCATGTCAATTTGGTACAGATTGCATGGGTCACTTAGGGAGAGATAACTCCTGGGACTCAGCCCTGGAGGACTCAAAACAGATATCCATGGAGGATGAGGAATCTATAGAGAATATCCAATGGAAGAAAATAAAGTGGGACTGGAAAAAACCAGGAGAGAGGGTTTCATAAAAACCAAAGGAGGAGAGTTTCAGAGCATGAATTGTGGGCTAATAGGGAAACAGAATAACATGTGTGGAGAGAGGTGATTACTTGATTTGGATCATGGAGCAGCTTCACTGGCATGATATGGAAGGAAGCCAGATTAGAATGGGCTTTTCATTAACTAATTCTTGATGTTTGAGTACTTAGTATGTATCAGATGTTATTCAGGGTGTTGGGGGATTCATTGGTGAAAAACAGACATGAACTCTACTTTCATGGTAGCTTATGGGGGTAGATAAATAAAAAAAGAAAACAACAATTACAGAGGCAGGAATAACCTGGAAATGTTGGTGGGGGGAAAAAAGGTCATTCTATCTTATGGTATAGTGATTAAACAGAGAGGAAAAATTTAGAGAAAATTTGAGATGAGCAGGGGTCAGATTACATAGGGCCTTGAAGACTATATTGTAAAGGGTTAATAATTGTCCCACATGCAATGGGAAGATTTTAGAGAGGTTTTTACATGGGTGCAATGTTATTTGATTTTTGTTTTGAAGAGTGAATGAGAGTTGAGGAAGTGGAGACCACAAATATAATCAACTTCCTCAAGATATTGGGGCTAGGTTGACAAGTAACTAATATTTATTTAGTGGTTGCCATGAGCCAAGAGCTATTTTAAGTATTTCACACATTATTAATTTAATACTCATAACATCCCAAATGATGCAGAATCTATTACTAGCCTAACTTTCCTTAAAGGTGAAGAAACTGAGGTATAGAAAGAGGACTTCAAATAAAAGTGGAGTGTTTTTATTTAATTTTGCTTATTTGTCTATTTATCCTTTGATAGGACAGAGGTAGAGCTTCTATTTTAATATAAAGGAAAATTGAGAATGTATGAGTTCAGATAGGTTTATTGTTTGACAGAAGATAGGAGTTTTCCCTTCTGAGACTATGAATTTTTTCAATGTTCATCAGCTGAGCAAGAAGGAGCAGGGAGCGGCAAGGGTGAAAAGTGACTGGATGGGAGAGTGATATACATGTGCTATTAAATGTTTAACAACTTGTTTTCCTCTAAAACCTTATCCTTTACAGTTAGATCTATAATCTATCTGCGGGTAATTTTTTGGTATGATGTGAGGTAGGGAATCCAAATGCATTATTTTTCATTTGGAAATACAACTTATGCAGCACTATGTATTGAAATGACTATCCTTTCTCTACAAAAGCACAGTGTCATTTTTTTCAATCACTGGTTGATTTTATATGTCTGGGCTTGTTTCTGGACCTTTTATTCCATTCCATTGGTCAGTTAAAAACCTTGTTTTTCAAGATGATTTTCAATCTTTACAACAAAAGCTCAAACAAAACTTATTGGGTTTACTTTGACAACTACTAGGAATTTTACTGAGGTAAAGTACAGATATGAAATAGAGGTTTCCTCTTATTACTTTCTTCAAATACAGTGTGAATTGGATAGAAACTAGTGGGATCTACTGTCCAGACTCTCCCACAGGCTAGAAAGTATTATTTCTTTAGCTGCTGTCAGCATTCAGCCTTTAGCGCCAGCCCTCTTCAGGATTCCTGAAGAGCTCCACCTCAGTCAAAGAAACATTGCCTTCCTGGGGCAGCCCACAATAACTGGCTCCTCTTATTGTCTGCTGATATCTTGGAATGAGAAGCTAAAGGGCTCAGGAAGCAGAGGTAATGTGTAGATCACTGGGACTTTTCCTGTGTCCATTGGTAGATATGTTTCCCCTTTGGGAACTGAAACCTCTAAACCTGCAGAGTCCTGAGTTGCAACAGTAGGAAGCTTCTCTAACAACTTGGGGAAACTCCTCAAGTAGGTCACCAGGAATGATGGTAAGTGTGGCCACTTCTGCTTCCACTTCTTGGTTCCTTGACCCATGTATTCTACCTATTAGGGACTTATTAGGGACCATACACAGGTCAACTGCTTAAAGTACTACATTCTAACATGTGGCACTCCTATCCCTGCAAGGTTATTACCTCTAGTCTGGCATTTTAGCTGATTCTGCTTGATACAGAATGGGGTTTGACTAGTAGAATCTATGATCATGTGCTAACTCCTGTACCTCCTTTGCTGTTGTTCCCTTTATATGAAGTGAAGTTATGTGAGATGCTGGGACCGCGGGTCAAATACTCTCTAAGCTTTCAGGTCTGTCATTAGGAGAGGCTAAACCTTACCTGGAATATTTGCATATTACTGTGAAAATAAATTATTGCCTTTTCCAAGATGAAAGTAGTCCAGTACTGACTGGTTGGTCTTAATAAACCACCCCATGCCTTAGCAGCTTACCATAACAATTTTATTTGATTTATGAGTTCTTAATTTAGGGATTCAGGAATGACTCAACTGGCTAGTATATCTCTGGTACTCATGGCATCAACTGGGGTGTCTGAGGCTAGAGGATTCATTTCTAACATGGCTTCTTTTTCAGATGTCTGGTGTCTCATTGTATCTTGGCCTGTCTCTCTTTCTTTGTACATGGTATCTTATCCTTCAAGGGCTCTCTAGATGACTTGGTCTTCTTACATTACAGTGATCTTAAAGTAGAAGTCTGACTTCTTATTTGATAGCCAGTTTCTCTCAAGCAAGAGTTTCAAGAAAGAGCATTCAAAGAGGTTCAGGTGATGGCTGGAAGGCTTTTTACAAACTAACTTTGTAACTTTAAGAATATCAATATTTGTATTGGTAAGTGAGTCACTCAGGTTCAGCCTGGTTCAAGAGAAAAGAGAAACAGACTCTATCTCTTGATGGGGACAATGGCATGCACAAAAGGAAAGAGGGTATTGATGATAGCCATTTTGTAGACAATCTACAACAGACAGTCTCATGAGCATGATTTAACAGGGACTTAGGGTTGATCTCTATTATTGGCAGATAAATTTGGCAGCAGCCATAGCTTTTCAGCCAATGTACAACCTCCATTTCTGCCACCATGGCTATCCAGGTGCCCATTGTGAAAGATGGCCAATGCAGAAGCTTACTGATAACAACTGTTAATTTTGTCTACCTGTGTGTTTAGTGCCTTTACTTTCCTAGATTTTCTTTGGGGATCATATGCAAAACAGAACCTCCAGATTTTGAATATTCTTTTATATTTCCATCCACATGCTCCTACTATAAATTTCCTTGACTCTAATCTTTCAGTCTCACTTTTCAGGCCCTTGGTCAGCTGTGCTATGCCATTCCCCACTGGCCACTCCTTTTTCACCTCAAGCAGATAATCATATGTACCACCTAAAGCATGGCACAATGGGAGGATTTCCTCTCACCACTCTCTTTTAGGACCAACCTTGAATAAGGATATATTTCAGTCACTGTCTACTTTGGCTTACAGCTACATACTGAGCTGACCCATCCATGGAACCAGTTTAGGCATTTCCCCCTTCATGAATATATTATTCAGTGTTCTCCAGAGAAAAAAGACCAATAGGATGTATGTAAAGACATCCTTACAGACATCCTATACAATAAAGAGGTAATATGCAAATTGACCCTCACACCCTCGCACAAGATGGCTGCCCCCATGAGGTCAAAGATGGCCACCACAAGATGGCTGGCAAGTGAGGGTAGTTGTGGGTGATCAGGCCAGCAGGGGAGGACAGTTAGGGGTGACCAGGTGGCAGGGGAGGGCAGTTGGGGGTGACTAGGCCAGCAGGAGAGGGCAGTTGGAGGGGGGCCAGGCCTGCAGGGAGGGCAGTTGGGGGCAAGCAGGCTGGCGGGAGGCAGTTGCGAATGAGCAGGCTGGTGGGGGGGCAGTTGGGGGCGACTAGGCCAGCAGGAGAGGGCAGTTGGAGGGGGGCAAGGCCTGCAGGGAGGGCAGTTGGGGGCAAGCAGGCTGGCGGGAGGCAGTTGCGAATGAGCAGGCTGGTGGGGGGGCAGTTGGGGGCAGGCTGGCAGAGGTGGGCAGTTGGGGGTGAGCAGGCTGACTGGGGGGGGGCAGTTGGGGGTGATCAGGCTGGAAGAGAAGGCAGTTGGGGGTGATCAGGCCAGCAGGCAGAGTGGTTAGGGGTGATCAGGCAGACAGGCAGGTGAATGGTTGGGAGCCAGCAGTCCTGGATTGCAAGAAAGATGTCCGACTGCCGGTTTAGGCCCGATCCTTACAGGATAGTTGGACATCCCCTGAGGGGCCCAGACTTGAGAGGGTGCAGGCTGGGCTAAAGGACATCCCCCCCCTGCACAAATTTTGTGCACTAGGCCACTAGTCTATAATAATAAAAGCATAATATGCTAATTAGACCAGATGCCCTTCCAGACAATCTTCTGGACAAAGCTGGGGCTGCAAGGGAAGCCTGGGTCCTGGGTTCCAGAGGGAAGCCTGTGCCAGTAGCCGGGGGAAGGAAAGCCTACTCTTGCACAAATTTCATGCATGGGGCCTCTAGTTTATTCTAAGGAAACAGCTCATAATATTATGGAGGCTGGCAAGTCTAAAATCTATAGAACCCATTTTCAATTTAAGTCTGAAGGCCAGAAGTTGCTGTAAAATTGAGATGAGAGATATCACAGTTGGAAGGCCACCAGGCAGGAGAATTCTCCTTTTCAGGGAGCATTACCTTTAGTTGTATTCAAGCCTTTAACTGATAGAATGAGGCCCACCCACATTATGAAGGGCAATCTGTTTTACTCAGTTTAGCAATTTAAATGTTAATCTCATGTAAAAACACCCTCATAGAAATATCCAGAATAATATTGACCAAATATTTGGGCACCCTGTGACCCAGTCAAGTTGACATACAAAAATAATCATAGTGAGCTAGTCATAAAGTAACTGTTATGGCCCTAGTCAGTTTGGTTTAGTGCAGTGGTTGGCAAACTCATTAGTCAACAGAGCCAAATATCAACAGTACAATGATTGAAATTTCTTTTGAGAGCCAAATTTTTGAAACTTAAACTTCTTCTAATGCCACTTCTTCAAAATAGACTCGCCCAGGCTGTGGTATTTTGTGGAAGAGCCACACTCAAGGGGCCAAAGAGCCTCATGTGGCTTGTGGGCCACAGTTTGCCGACCACGGGCTTAGTGGATAGAGTATTGGCCTGAAGACTAAAGGGTCCCAGGTTCAATTCCAGTCAAGGGCACATACCTCAGTTGCAGGGTCCCAGTCCTGGTTGGGGCATGCGGGAGGCAACCAATCAACAATGTCTCTCACATGGGTGTTTCTCTCTGTCTCTCCCTCTCCCTTCCACTCTCCAAAAAAATCAATGGAAAAAATATACTCAGGTGAGGATTAAAAAAAACTAACTGCTATGTAGCTATATTTATGAGCTGGTGCAGTAGTCATGGATGACGATGACATGCAGATCTATGTTACCTGTTCAAGGTCAATCTCAGATGTTTCACTTGCATTTTATGATGGCCTGCTGCTGGGCCCTCTGACCTTATGATTTGGTGGGTCTGACAGCGTATCATCAGCAGTTCTGGCCAGTTGTTCATTTGATGTCCCAGGAACAAGCTCTTTATCTCTACTACTAGAGGTCTGGTGCACAAAATTCATGCATGGGGGTGGGGGGTGTCCCTCAGCCCAGTCTGCACCCTCTGCAATCTGGGACCCCTTGAGAGATGTCCGACTGCTCATTTAGGGATTTTCTACCGGGATAGGGACTAAATGGGCAGTCGGACATCCCTCTCACAATCCAGGACTACTGGCTCCCAACTGCTTGCCTGCCTACCTTCCTGATTGGCTTCTGCCTGCCAGCCTGATCACCCGCTAACCACTCCCTGCCAACCTGATTGATGCCTAACTGCTCCCCTGCCAGCCTGGTCACCCCTAACTGCCCTCCCCTGCCAGCCTGGTCACCCCTAACTGCCCTCCCCTGCAGGCCTGGTCACCCCCAACTGCTCTCCCCTGCAGGCCTGGTCACCCCTAACTGCCCTCCCCTGCAGGCCTGGTCCCCCCAACTGCCCTCCCTTGCTGGCCATCTTGTGGCAGCCATCTTGTGTCCACATGGGGGCAACCATCTTGTCCGTTGGAGTGATGGTCAATTTGCATATTACTCTTTTATTAAATAGGATGGTTAGTAGAATAGCACAATTTATTGTTTGTAAGATGCATAATTCTTTATCACAGGGCTATGGCCTTCTTCTCTCACTAGTACTATTATAAAGTTCACACCACATCTTTGTAAAAACCTCACAATTTCTACCCATGCCCTTTTCCTTTTGTTGTTATATATTTTATTTCTACATAGACATAGACTCTACAATAGCATTATTTTTATTTTCATAAAAATAGTCATTTAAAGAGACTTAATAGTATATGTATAAGTAATATTTTTAAAAGTTCTATATATTTTCCAACATATTTATCCTTTTTGGTGTTTCTCATTCCTTCTTACAGAACTGGATTTCTATCTGGTATCATTGCCTTTCAGCCTAAGAGATTTCTTTTAGCATTTCTTGTAATTCAAGTGTGCTGGGGATTTATTCTTTCAACTTTTGTGTCAGAAAACATCTTTATTTTACCTTCATTTTTGGTGAATAATTTTCCTGGTTTTAGAATGCTATATTAACTATTTTTTATTTCAGCATTTAAAAAGTGTTCCATTGTCTTCTGTATTTCATTATCTTAGATAAGTCAGCCATTATTCTTATCATTGTTCCCTTGTATGTAATATGTCTTTTTTCCTTTTGCTGCTTTCAAGATTTTCTGCTTATCTTTTTGTTTGTTTGTTTGTTTGGCTATGATGTAATTACATTTAGTTTTATTTTATTTATTGTGCTTGAGGCCACTGAGCTCCTTAGCTCTGAAGGTTGAGATTATTAATAAATTTTGAAAATTTCTCAGCCATTTTCTCTTTAAATATTTTTCTGACCTCTTCTGAGACTCCAATTATTTCCATGTTACAACATTTACCATTGTCATAGAATTCTTGGATGCTCTGTTCCATTTGTTTCACTAATTTTTTCTCTTCATGCTTCAGTTTGATAATTACTTTCAGTTCAGTGGTTTTTTTTTTTTTTCTCTTCTGGTGTGTCTAGTCTGTTGATATACCCATTGAAAGGTATCTTTATTTTGATATTTTTATTTTTTAATTTTTACCATTTTCATTAGCTTTTGATATAGTTTTCTGTGCTGGAATTTCCCACCTGTACATGACTGCTATTCTCCTTTTTCATTAGATCTTTTAATGTATTATAGTTATTTAAAAATTCTTGTCTAATAATTCCAATCTCTGATTTATATCTGGATGTGATTTTATTGAATATTTCCTCACTGTTTTCATCAGCTCAGTGCTATAACAAGCCACACACTGGGTGGCTTAAACAATAGACATTTATTTTCTCAGTGCTGGAGGCTGGAAGTCCAGGATCAAAGTGCCCGCTGGGTTGGTTTCTGGTCAGTCTTCTCTCACCTGGTCTTTCCTCTGTGTATGCCTGGATCTTCCCTTGCCCTTAGGATTCAGCAGGCCCCAGATACCCACATGTCAGAGAGTCTCTCTCAGTTATATTGCTTTCTTCAACCATAGGTGGCTGCTGCCTTGTACTCAATGTGAGGCTCAGATGACCAGAGTGTTTTTCTCTGTTCTTCAGCCCTGGCATCAGATTTAATCAAAACCCTCATTAAGAGGAGATTTTTCTCAGCTACTCTTCCTTTCTTCAGCTATAGACTGCTGCTGCCTTGTATTCGGTGTAAGGACTAGAGTTCCTAAAAGGTTTTTTTCAGTTCTCCTCTTCTGCTCTCAGATGTCAGCAGGCCCCACATGCTTGCAACTCATGGGTGTTTCTCCTGGCTCTTTTGCCCCATCCCAGCTACAGATGACCATTTTTTCATACTTAATGAAGACCTAGAATGCCGGGAGGATTTCTTTTAGGTTTTCTGCTCTTTCCTCAGATACCAAAGGGTCCTTATGCCTGGGCCTCAGGACATTTTCTCTCAGCTCCTCTGCTCTGACTCCAATCTTTCTTGTGAGCATGTGGTGAAGTCTTTTGGACAAGAGTGGGCAGATGGGTGCAGATTCTCTTTGTATCTGGGGATTTTAGGGATTTAAAACCATAAGCATTAGAGGTTTATGAAAAATTCAGCTGTTTTTTTTCCCCATCAATGTCTATGAAAACTTCTTTCTTCTCCCACCTTACCGAGGATGACAGCAAGCATACGACTCTTCTTTCCTAAGAGTGTGAGCTAAAACAAAAGTTGAGATCATCAAATAGGCTCACAAGAATCAGAGATATTAGTCAGTATCAGGTTTACCAATAATTCCATATATAGAGGTAATGAAGAGGCTCAGACAAAGCACTAAGGGATCTAAAATGTTGAGATGCCTCTCAGGTTTTTCCTTTCTACATCAGATTCATGCTCTCTACTTCAGAGTAGACAAGATCACCTAGTGAGGTATTGGGACATTATCTCATATAGTGGGAGTGTTTAATCTATGATACATCTCTATTTTATATCCCGGTTTATGTAACATTTGCTAGGAAACAATGTGTCATAAATCTATAGATTTTAGATTTATTTTTAATTGTTATTTTATTGAGATATAATTAACACATGATATTACATTAGTTTTTCTGTATTGTACCCCGAATCTCACAAAGGATGCCTCAAAAAGTCGAATTATGGAGTCATTTATTAAAGGCCGGCGGCATACGAGGGGCAAAAGCTGCAGATCTTGCAGCCCTGAAAAGCTTGCCACATCTGGCTTATATTGGCAGAAATCACAAAGGTATAGATTATATCTTTGGGTTTGGAATGAGGAACCTGGTTTGCACTAAGCAGTTACAGAAGCGATATTGAGCAAGTTAGTTATCTATAGTTTTGGGTCTACGGATCACTGAATCAACAGAAACACATTATCTGGGGCCACTGAGGCAATTTAGAATAATTGTGCTATCCAGATTCTGGGATCGCTGAGTCAACCAGAATGCATTATCTGTAGCTACTGAGGCAATTTAGGGTAATTGTGCTGTTCTGATTCTGAGACCACTGAGTCAACCAAAACTCATTATCTGTAGCTACTGAAGTATTTTTTTAAAATATATTTTATTGATTTTTTTTACAGAGAGGAAGGGAGAGAGATTGAGAATTAGAAACATCGATGAGAGAGAAACATTGATCAGCTGCCTCCTGCACGCCCCCTACTGGGGATGTGCCCGCAACCCAGGTACATGCCCTTGACCAGAATCGAACCTGGGACTTTTCAGTTGGCAGGCTGACGCTCTATCCACTGAGCCAAACCGGTTTCAGCAACTACTGAAGTA
This sequence comes from Corynorhinus townsendii, assembly GCA_026230045.1. Classification (NCBI taxonomy): domain Eukaryota; kingdom Metazoa; phylum Chordata; class Mammalia; order Chiroptera; family Vespertilionidae; genus Corynorhinus; species Corynorhinus townsendii. Next base: position 78,387,049 of record JAPDVU010000002.1, on the reverse strand, counting down.
TTGTATACAATGGCCATGACATGGAAACATCCTAAGTGTCCACGAATGGATGAATTTTAATTTAGGATAATTGAGCTGTCCTGGTTCCCAGAGAATGTACTTTGATAACCAGTGAGATCAAAATCAATGGGATATTCAAACCACCATCAATGGAGTATTCAATCGATTGGGATAGCATACGTAAGTTCAGAAAATCAAAATAACTTTTCTATTGTTTTAGCAAGCAAATAAGTACAGAAGCCAAACAGCAAGGTTAAAATATTAAACAGCAATTTTTACCCAAGCATGGTTGCTACCATGCTTCATTTCAGGTGTATAATATATAATGATTTGACATATGTATATATTATGGCATAATCATCATAATAAGTCTAGTTAATATCCATCACCATATTTACTTACAAATGTTTTCTTGTGATGAGAATTTTTAATATCTACTCTCTTAGCAACTTTTAAATAGACAATAGAGTATAATTAAGTATAGCCATCATGCTGTATATTACATCTCTAGGACTTATACCTTTTGACTACCTTCACCCATTTTGCCCACCCATATCCCCTGCCTCTGGCAACCACCAATCTGTTTTGTGTCTATGATGTTTTTTTTTTTTTAAATATTCCACATATAAGAGATATCATACAGTATTTACCTTTCTCTGTCTGATCTATTTCACTTAGCAATAATACCATCAAGGTCATGTTGTCACAAATGGTAGGATTTTCCTTCTTTTTTTATGGCTGATAATATTTCATCACACACACACACACACACACACACACACACACTACATTTTCTTTTCTTATTCATCCATTTGTGGACACTTAGGATGTTTCCACGTCATGGCCATTGTATACAATACTTCAATGAACAATGAGTCTGCAGATATCTTTTCAAGTTAGTGTTTTTGTTTTATTTAGCTTAAGACCCAGAAGTGGATTGTTGGATCATATAGTAATTCTGTTTTAATTTTTTGAAGAACCTCCAAACTGTTTTCCATAGTGACTGCACCAATTTACATTTCCACCAATATTGCACAAGGGCTCATTTTTTGCCCACATCCTTGCCAACACTTGCTATTTTTTGTCATTTTGATAATAGCCATCTTAATAGGTATAAGGTGATAACTTACTAGTGTTGTAGTTTTGGTTTGCATTTTAATGATAATTAGTATTCCAGACTTCCTGCTGACCCGACTTCCCCCCAAATTACCTTGTGCTATCTGAATAATCCAGTAGGATCCAGATGGGCATCTTCTGGACCTTTTATAATACCCCTGTTAAATTTCTCTCTCTCAGCAGTTATTAAAACCATGATGAAGTTGCTGTTCAAAAAATATTTATTTTTTTTTTTTTAGGAGGGAGGAGGATATTGCACATGACACTTGCCACTGCTACGTTGCTGCTACATTTGATTTTTCATTTGATAGCTATGTCAGCTTGTTGGACAGACTTAACTGCCACCTTTTAAAAATATAACTAGTACATGAAAAAAAAATATTTACACTGATAGAAAACAACTTCCAAAAGAGGATATGATGAAGAGAAAGAGGAAGTTGATGAGCACCAAAAGAATGTTGTCAACAGTTTCACGTGAGAGGAGTTTAATTAATTTTTTAAGCCTCTGAGGTCACAAAGAATCCAAGAGAGAAAAATCCCTAATCTATTCTTCTTCCTCTTCCCTATCAGGACAAAAAATAATTTGGGAACATTACTTCATAGTTTGTGGGTTAGGTTAGAGTTTGGTGGTGGGGGCGCAAATCTCAGTTATCATTTTTTGCAACTTTGTTCAGAAAAAAATTCTAAATGATGTTGCTGCCTCGAAACTGCTAGGATTTCTAGATTAAACAGTTTGAATATTTTAGGACACTATAGTAGCCACAAATTGAGTATACTTATGGGTAAAACATTTCTGGTACTTTCCTTCATGGAGAAGATGGTAAGTAAATTTCTTAATCACACAGACCTATTTCTTTCTATGGGGTTGTGGGAACCACACCATGGTCCCTGGATAGTCAAGGCCAATGGGAGCACAGAGGCCTTTTTGTCAATACACCAGAATGGCCAAGGCCACTCTGAGCATGAGCCTAATCGGGATGCCCAAGGCCAAGATACCATGAGCGGGTCTGTAACCCAAATGATTAATGTCGCTATTGGCAACCAGCCTTCTTTGTCTAAGTGGTAATATATAGGTTACTGGCCATAGAGGCTAGAGAGAGAGCAGTTGAGCAGAGGCTAGAGAGCTCAGAGAAATAGAAGCAGTAGACACAGAGAATGTTGCTCCTATGTGTGCACTACGAAGAAGACTAAGCTGGAGAGAGCAGCTAGTAAGGGAAAAGACTAGAGAGCTCAGGTACTGCTAAGAAGTGAAGCAGTGAGTCTAGGGAACAGCGTGCGGCTGCTCAGATAGTAGCTGTGGGTACAGAGACTAATGCTGCTTTTGTGGGAAAGACGTATTTGTTCACCAGCTGGTGTACGACTGCCTGTCTATATGGACTTTGTTATAAAGGACTGTCTTGTCTGATGACTATGTGGCCACTGGCTTCTGCAATAAAGACTCATTCTTATACACCCACAACCTCTCATGGCTTCTCCGTCTAAGACCTGGCATCCAAGGAGGTCCAGCTCTAGGTAGGAGTGCTTGGTCGCAACACCTGTAACTAGTGAGCAGAGGATAAAGGAGGAACTTGGACTAAGTTCCCAAAAGTTAGTGCAGTGGGCAGGGTTCAAGAAGGAACCAGCCGCCCTAACCGGTTTGGCTCAGTGGATAGAGCGTTGGCCTGTAGACTAAAGGGTCCCAGGTTCGATTCCGGTGAAGGGCATGTACCTTGGTTGCGGGCATCTAACCCAGCAGGGAGTGTGCAGGAGGCAGCTGATGGATGTTTCTCTCTCATTGATGTTTCTACCTCTCTATCCTTCTCCCTTCCTCTCTGAAAAAAGTCAATAAAATATATTTTTTAAAAAAGAAGGAACCAGCCTAGGAATAGTCAGGAAGAATTCAGAAGAATATATGGACTCAGAACCACTCAGAGCAGCAGTGCTGAGCAGTGTTCCTGTTGTCTCTGACAGGATTTTTTGATGTACTTTCGTTAAATTGAAAATAAAAATCACTAGCCTCTTTCTCTTTTATAAAATAATACACATTAACTGGTAAGCCCAATATGCAAGCAAAGCAAAACGAAGAGATGAATCATAAAACAGACTTAGGTTGTGCCAAAAATAAGACCTCAAGTCATTTGCATGACGGTTTTAAGAAGGAAAAGATTAGTTTGTCATTTTACTGAAATGTGAAGCTCCTGGGTTAGAAGCATGGCTATTCGCCCTGAAACTCAGACGGTCTTGCAAAGTGTTTGGGATATAGCAGATTTTTAAATGAAATTTAAATAAATAAATGAATATACAAACTGGAAACAAAGAAAATCTTTAACTGACTATTAAAAGGTGGCAGGTTGCCATAGGAACTGTGGAGAAGTGGGAAAACTCTCATAATCATCATGGCCAAATGAGTGCCTGATAATTTTGATGTTGGGGAAGTTGGTGAGGCCCCATGTTCATTGTGGTTGCCACTAGTCTCACCCAGCAATGGGACAAAAATTACATAATCTAACCCTATCCTGCATCTTACAGCTTTCTCTCTCAGTAGTCCCCACATGAACTCTCTTTTGGTTAAACTGTTCTACTCATTATTCTCTGGACACCTCATCCTTTCCTGTCCTCAATGCCATTGTACAGGAGAAGAGAAGGCAGTTTTAAATTTAACTTGGGGATTGGAGAATCCAAGATGGCGGCGTAGGTAAACACCTAAACTGCTGCCTTGCTCAACAATTTCAAAAATTCAACTAAAAGACAAAACGTCTATCACCCAGAACCACGGGAAAGCTGGCTGAGTGGAAGTTCTACAACTAGAAGGAAAGAGAAAAGAGCATCGAGACGTGCACGAGCGCTGAAAAGCTGAGGTACGGAGGCGCGGGATCTGGGCTGGCGGCAGGCGTTGCTTTTTTCAACCCAAAGGGAGACAAGCCCCTGACTACTCTGAAATACAGTTTCTGGGGAGACACGGGGGACCCAAACTCCTACGGGGAAAAGCTAGACTGTCTGCCAGTGAGGGTGGCTTACTTGCAGAGCTGCGCGCAGGAATAATTGTTTACGGCACTGGGGCACAGGACTCCGGGACACCCTTGGGGACACAGAGCCGGCTAACTAGCAGCCATTGCTGTTTGCCACGCCCTAGCCTAGTGACACCCTGAGACCCCACCCTGCACAACCTACAAACCCACCCAAGCTCCAAGCAGCAGCGTTAGCAGAAGAAAGCCCCGCCCTATCGCAGCTTAACCTAGCAAACTTGCAGCCTGGGTCAGACAGCTCCAAAACCTCCAAACCCCAAGCAAAGAGGAGAAAACTGTAGCTCTCACTGTAGCTCCTGCTGGATGGCCTCAGACAGTAGCTGACCTGCACCCCATTGGAGATCCAGAAGCCAGTGTACCTAGTGGTCAGAGTGAGACACCAGATTTCAACTCCTCACATCCATAAGTGACACATTCAAAGGCAGACTCAGTGAGCACCAAAGCCCCACTGAAACAAGCCCTGCCCCATAAGTGTGTCTTCAGCGCAGCAGTTCTTCCATTATAGACACAGTGAGTGCTCACAGCTAATTGGCCTGGAGGTCAATTCCTCCCAGCGTACCAACAGCAATTAAGGCTTTAACTGCACCAAGTCTTTGCACTCAGCCCACAAAGGGGTGTACCAAGAGTGTCCACATCAGGTGATTGGGGAGGCTGAGCTACTGCCCCCTATAGGTCACCTACCACACAAAGCTACTCCATCAACACAGGGAAGTAGCCAAAATGAGGAGACAAAGAAACATGTCACGAATGAAAGAAACGGAGGAAAGCAAACTACTGGATGACATAGAGTTCAGAACCACATTTATAAGGTTACTCAAGAATCTTCTTAAAACCGCTGAGAAACTTGATGAGACCTTCAAGGAGCTTAATGAGAATGCCAAAAAAATGGAAAAGGATCAGTTAGAAATGAAGCATACACTGTCTGAAATAAAGAATATACAGAAACTCAACTGTAGATCAACGTACCCCAAGAATCAAACCAAAGATCTGAAATATGTGGAAACAAAAAACATCCAACCAGAAAAACAAAAAGAAAAAAGAATCCAAAAATATGAAGATAGTGTAAGGAGCCTCTGGGACAACTTTAAGCGAACCAACATCCGAATTTTTGGGGTGCCAGAAGAAGGGAGAGAGCAAAATATTGAAAACCTATTAGAAGAAATAATGACAGAAAACTTTCCCTGCCTGATGAAAGAAATAGATGTACAAGTCCAGGAAGTGCACAGAACCCCATACAAGAGGAATCCAAAGAGGACCACACCAAGACACATCATAATTAAAATGCCAAGGGCAAAAGACAAAGAGAGAATATTAAAAGCAGCAAGAGAAAAACAGTTAATTACCTACAAGGGAGTACCCATACGACTGTCAGCTGATTTCTCAACAGAAACTATGCAGGCCAGAAGGGAGTGGCAAGAAATATTCAAAGTGATGAACAGCAAGAACTTACAGCCAAGATTACTCTACCCAGCAAAGCTATCATTCAGAGTTGAAGGTCAGATAAAGAGCTTCACAGACAAGAAAAAGCTAAAGGAGTTCATCACCACCAAACCAGGATTACATGAAATGCTGAAGGGTATTCTTTAAGGAGAGGAAGAAGAAGAAAAAGGTAAAGATAAAAATTATGAACAACAAAATGACATCAAATACATACCTACCAACAAATGAATCTAAAAATCAAGTGAATAAAAAATCTGAAGAACAGAATGGACTGGTGAATATAATAGAATCAGGGACATAGAAAGGGAGTGAACTGACGATTCTCAGGGGAAGCAGTTGTGAGGGGTGCGGGAAGAGATTGGACAAAAATCTTACTCCTATGGATGAAGACAGTGGCGGGGGTAAGGGCATGGGGTGGGGTGGGGAATCAGGTGGAGGGGAGCTATGGGGGAAAAAATAGAGGAACACCTGTAATAATCTGAACAATAAAGATTTATTAAAAAAAAATTTAACTTGGGATATATTCCTTTGTTTTTTTTTTGCTTATAAAATCTTACCTATTTGCCTGACCAGCATAGCTCAGTGGTTGAGCATCGACCTATGAACCAGGAGGTCACAGTTCGATCCCCGGTTGAGGCCTCGATTTCTTGTCGCAGGCGTGCAGGAGGCAACCAACCAAAGATTCTCTCTCATCATTGATGTTCCTATCTCTCTTTCCCTCTCTTATCATCTCTGAAATCAACAAAAATATATTTTAAAAAATCCTACGTATTCTTTCAAGTCTATCTCAAGCACCAAATACTTCAAGAAGACTCCTGCAGTCATCCTCATTCTAAGTATGACTGTCCTAATGCACTGATTATTTCTTCAACCATAGCATTTATTACATATCCTCTTGCATTGTAGTTATTTTAGAGAACAAGGAATCTATCTCACACATCATTTCCCTCCTTCTAAGAGCATGGAATTTGGTGATTGATTGTTTAATTCAGCATTATGTACTTACTGATTATTTTTACCATTTACCTTGTATGCATCATGAAGAATGCAAAGGCAATTTGAATATCAAGAAGTTTACAGTCTACTAAGAAATACAGAATATGTAAAAATAGCTGCAATACAATGTAAAAAGTTAAAAAAAATAATGACACATAAAGCATTTTGGGATTAAGTGTATTGATACCATACTTCCAGATTTGGAGATAATAGGAAAGCTTGATGAAGAAGGTGAATTTTATCTGGTTTTGAAGAAAGGATAGAATTAAGACATGGAGAATGGCATTTCAGAAAAAGAAACAGTGTGAACCAACTGGAGGCCATGGATAAGGAAGCACTGAGTGTTTTAGTTGGGTTTAGGTCTTGGGTGTCTGATGGAATGTTTTAGGAAATAAAGGTACAAAGTTAGCTTGTGATATTTTATACTCTAGGAAGTTGAGAATTTATTGGCAGTCAAAGGCATTGGACCAAGGGGTTATATTTGATCAGGGCTGTACTCCCAGGTTAGACTAGCATAAGTGAGACTATGTTTTGGAGAAAAGAAAGACTGAAGGACAAGTGGATGTCATAGTTTATGTAGAAGTAACAAGAGCAGGGTAGTGGTAATGGGAATGAAGAAGAGAAGACAGTTTTAAATATAAGATCCAGATCTGATCAGCTGAACTGGGTCACTGATTGTGAGGTGGCAAGGGTAACATCAGAGTCAAAGAGAATAGGAAGCTTTGATCTTGAGTGAGAGGGTGGATGATTATATCATAAAAATAAACTGCTGAATACAGAGGGAATACAGTTGGAAAGAAAAGTTTTAAATTCAGTCATAGTGAAGTATTATAGGGAAATCTATGTGGAGATGTCTAGATTGGAAAATTACCTAAACTTAGCAGGGACTGGAGGGTTTGAGATGAAGAGTCGTGAGCAATATTTCTAGAAGTCACCATTGAAGCCATAGTTTTTAAAGAGAATGTTGAGGGTGAGAGTATAAATAAGAACAGGAAAGAGCTCCAGGAGGCGGGGCTCAAATCCTTGGGGAGGTCTTTTTTAAAAATTTCTTTATTGATTAAGGTGTTACAAATGTGTCCTTATTCCCCTCTACTCCCCCATCCCTCCTCCACTCATGCCCTCACCCCCCCGTTTGTCTGTGTCCATTGGTTAGGCTTATATGCATACATACAAGTTCTTCCTTCTGAGGTTTGATGGTTTGATTGATATTTCTCTGTCTCTGGATCTGTTTTTGTTCAGCATTTTATGTTGTTCCTTATATTCCATAAATGAATGAGGTCATGTGATATTTATCTTTCTCTGACTGGCTTATTTCACTTAGCATATGCTCTCCAGTTCCATCCATGCTGTTGCAAATAATAAGAATGCCTTCTTTTTTACCGCAATGTAGTATTCCATTGTGTAGATGTACCGCAGTTTTTTAATCCACTCATCTGCTGATGGGCACTTAGGGTGTTTCCAAATCTTAGCTATGGTGAATTGTGCTGCTGTGAACATAGGGGTGCATATATCCTTTCTAACTGGTGTTTCTAGGTTCTTGGCATATATTCCTAGAAGTGGGATCACTGGATCACCCAGGCTTTTGTTTGCTGGAAGCTTTTTAATGACTGGTTCAATTTTTTCCATAGTTATTTCAAATGGAAATGCAACTAGATCACCAACTTACACCATACACAAAAATAAACTCAAAGTGGATAAAGGACTTAGACATAATACGGGAAACCATAAAAATACTAGAGGAATCCACAGGCAGCAAAATCTCAGACATATGCCGAAGCAATTTCTTCACTGACACTGCTCCTAGGGCAATGGAAACTAAAGAGAAAATAAACAAATAGGACTACATCAAAATAAAAAGCTTTTTCACAGCAAAAGAATTTCACAGCAAAAAAATTGTTTACAAGAAAGCCCATTGCTTGGGTAACATATTTGGCAATGTTATCTCTAATAAGGGCTTAATCTCCAACATTTAGTGGGAACTCATACAACTTAACCAAAGGAAGATAAACAACCCAATAAAAAAAATGGGCAACGGACCTAAATAGATACTTTTTGAAAGAAGACAGAAGGAAGGCCAAGAGGTATGAAAACATGCTCAAAGTTACTAATCATCTGAGAGATGCAAATCAAAACGACAACGCGGTACCATCTCACACCTGTCAGAATGGCAATCATCAACAAATCAACAAGCGACAAGTGCTTGTGAGGATGCGGAGAAAAAGGAACTCTCATGCACTGCTGGTGGGAATGCAGACTGGTGCAGCCACTGTGGAGAAGAGTATGGAGTTTCCTCAAAAACTAAAAATGGAACTCCCATTTGACCCAGTGATCCCACTTCTAGGAATATATCCCAAGAAAGTAGAAACACGAATCAGAAAGGAAATATGCACCCCTATGTTCATAGCAGCACAATTCACCATAGCTAAGATTTGGAATCAGCCTAAGTGCCCATCAGCAGATGAGTGGATTAAAAAACTGTGGTATATCTACACAATGGAATACTATGCTACGGTAAAAAAAGAAGGAGTTCTTACCATTTGCAACAACATGGATGGAGATGGAGAGCATTATGCTAAGTGAAATAAGCCAGGCAGAGAAAGATAAACATCACATGATCTCACTCACTTGTGAAATATAATGAACAACATAAACTGATAAACAAAAATAGATCCAGAGACAGAGAAACATCAATCAGAACATCAAACCTCAGGGAAGGTAGGGGAGGGTGGGGGTAAGAGGGAGAGATCAACCAAAGGACTTACATGCATGCATATAAGCCTAATCAATGGACACAGACAACAGGGGGGTGGGGTCATGAATGGGAGGTGGGAGTAATGGGGGAATAAGGATACATATGTAATACCTTAATCAATAAAGAAATTAAAAAATATATATTTTCTGATTATAAAGGCACTACAATAACAGGATAATTCTATCTAATAAAAGAGTAACGTGCAAATTGACTGTACCTCTGCTACACCCACAACCCACACCCACCAGCCAATCAGGAGCAATTATGCAAATTAACCCAACCAAGATGGCTATGGCCACAGAGAGAGCAGGAGGCTTGGGTTTCCCTGGCAATAGAGGAAGCCAAGATTTCTGCACACCCTGGCTGGCCTAGGCCTCCACTCAAGGCTACCTACCAAGTTTCAATTATAGAAGATAAATAAATCCCAGATACCAAGGCCTTTGCTTGGGTTACTGGAGGCGTGGCTGGCCTGCAAACCACCACAAGACCCTCGCCCAGGCCACCCCACACCCCAAGAGAACCCCCACCCTGATCCAGGACTCCCTTCAGGGCAAACCACCTGGCCCTCACCTATGTACCAGTCTTCTATCCTACCTAATAAAAGAGTAATATGCAAATTGACGATCACTCCAACACATGAGATGGCTGCCCCCATGTGGACACAAGATGGCCACCACAAGATGGCCAGCAGGGAAGGGACCAAGTCTGCAGGGAAGGGCAGTTGGGGGGGTCAGGCCTGCAGGGAAGGGCAGTTAGGGGTGACCAGGCCTGCAGGGGAGGGCAGATAGGGTCAAACAGGCTAGCAGGGGAGCAGTTAAACATCAATCAGGCCGGCAGGGGAGTGGTTAGGGGATGATCAGGCTGGCAGGCAGAAGTGGTTAGGGGCAATCGGGAAGGCGAGCAGTTGGAAGCCAGAAGTCCTGGATTGTGAGAGGGATGTCCGACTGCCCGTTTAGGCCCGATCAGTCGAACATCTGGAGGGGTTCCAGATTGGAGAGGGTGCAGGCTGGGCTGATGGACACACCCCCCTGTGCATGAATTTTGTGTACCGGGCCTCTAGTTTTTATATATAATTAACATAATTCTCATTCATAATCAGGAAAATAAAATCATATTTAGGTAATATGACATTGCCAAATTTTAATCTGATAATATCATGTTTGAGTAAGAATATGGAGCAACTAGAACTTTCACATACTGTTGGTGGTGTATGTAAACTGATGCAACAACTTTGAAAACAGTTTGGTATTGCTAACTAAAATTGGGTTTGTGGGTACTCTATAACTTTGCAATTTTACTTCTAGTTTCATAAACTAGGGAAACTCTTCTTGCTTGTGTGCACATGGACATAACAACAAATAAAACTTCCCAAACAACCCAAATATTCATCTCAAAGTATATGGGGAAATAAATTGAAGTATGCTCATATAATGGAATACTGTAGAGGAGTGAAAGTAAATGAACTACAGCTATATGCAGCAACATGAGTAAAGCTCCAAAATGTGAAGTTGAGCACATGATAGAGAAATACATAAGCAGAGGCTGACATGTTGAGAGTGAAGTGCTTACTGGATATTCTTGTGGAAATATCTGGATTATGGGTGGAAACACAGATTTGAAGCTTCAGATAATATATTTGTGTGGTACTTGATAAAGCAAAAGCTGAAGCCACTGTGAAACTAGCAAAAGAGAGAGGTGAGGTGGGTGAACCATTATAATAAAGTGAATTTAACGAGTGGATGGTAGAATAGAAAAGAGGGGATAGAGATGCAGGGAAAAGAGAATGTACTGACAGAACCTAAAGGAAGAGTCAGGATCAGCTACATAATTTTCATGGCTCAGTACAAAATGAAAAAATGGGTTCCTGTTATAAAATTACTAAGAGTTTCAAAATGGAGACAGAGAGCCCTTAACTGAGTACAGTCTTTTTAAGTGTGGGAACCTATGTAACTACAGATTGCACACCTGTGAGGCCAGTCCTGGAATTAGCAATTAAGAATGTCAGACAGTCAAGAGGATTGAAAGGAGGAATGAGGAAAAAAATGTTTAAATCCTTTTGTGGCTCCTCTGAATCTGAAAATAATACTCATTAAAGGATATTTGTGAAAGCACAAAAATATATAAAAATATCCATAATTAGATTTTCTTACCAGTAACTCTTTTTTTTTATTGTTTGAAGTATTACAAATAGTAGTACATATGTCTCCTTCCCCCCCCCCCCCACTGACCTCCCCCCGGCTTCCCCTACCCCCCAGTACATGCCTTCACCTGCCTGCCTGCCCCCCCAGTGTCTTGTGTCCATTGGTTATGCTTATATGCATGCATATAAGTCCTTTGTTTGATCTCTTACAGCCCCCCTCACCCAACCTCTCCTGCCTTCCCACTGTAGTTTGACAGTCTGTTCAATGCTTCTTTTCCTCTGTATCTATTTCCCCCCCATTTCTTTCCTTTAAAAAATTTTGCCTCTGCAGACTAGAAATAAACATATAATAACAAACAAAAAATGTCTGAGTCCCAATTTCAATGTCCAACAGTTCTGAGTCCCCGTTTCAATGTCAAACAGTTCCTTATGTGTACATGTCAGCAATGATATCTGGATGGTGGGCACATGGTGGCAATGCAGGTCTGACCCTCTCTGGTTTGGTCCTAGGCAACCTGCAGTGGTGCACAGCGGCTGACTGCTAGCGTGGCAAGGCGTTGTCAGCGTCTTCCATCTCTGGACTGTTTTTCCTCTTGTCTTCATGGTTGGAACAGACCTGTCAATTCCTCTCTGTTGCAGGAATCCACATGGTCTTGGAGTTGTTTTCTGAAAATATACAAACATATTCTCGACCACAAGTTAATAAAGGAATCTTTTCTATATAATTGATTTGGGATCCTTTTTATTTTTGCCCAAACGATTTTCCTTTGTCTTATTTAGAACCCATGTGTAACTCTTAATCTAACAACAGTTAACATTTTGATGTTTTTTCCTCCACTCACTTTTTGTACAGACACACAAAGGATGTATATAGACACTTTAAATAATATAAGTTGGGGCCATGTTATATAATTTTGTTACTCTAAAAATTTAATATTATATCATGGGAATTTTCCCATGTCCTTAAAAGTTCTTTGAGAAAAGCGACTATTAATAAAAAGGATTATATGATTAGTTGGTTATTGGTTATCTTGGGGAGCCTGACCTTATTTATCAGATGCACAAAACTGAGGATTAAATGAAAGTTGGCATGGAGGCATCAAGCATAGACACTGTACAAGAAGTTTGATGGCTGCAAAGGTACAGGAAGGGTGGTATCTCATGGAGGTAGGATGACTGAGGGAACCTTGTGTGAGTACGGAAGACCTGGATGTTATTGAGAAGAATGCTGGAGAGGAACAAAAGGATGTGATGACAAACAGAATACACTTTGGAAGAGTTGGAAAGTGAATGGACATGTAAAGTCAAGAGGATAGAAATGCCATCCTTTGAAAAAGGAGTAATGAAGGAGGAGATGGATTATATAGGCTGAAATTTTGAAGTCCAGATAAGGGAAATTGATTAAATTTATACCATATAGAACACTATTAAGGAAACAGAGATGAGGAGGGTAGACTTTAAGGTGAGTGATAACAATTTGGTATGACAAGAGTGACAGAGGCTTACTCAGGGATAAATTCCAAAAATATGAGAAGCAGTGAGGGCTCAGCTGAAGCCAGAAAATATCATTTTGGAATGAAAAACAAGTGAGCCAAGTTCAAGATTTCCTTAAATAATATTCGGCGGCCTCTTACATGAGCAGAGAAAGTGAATGACAAACTTGTTCCAAGCTGGGGCTTGTGGTGGCAAACATCATGGGAACAGGAAGGCACAGGAGTACTAATGGGGAAAATATTAAAATTATTCATTATCAGAACCTAGAGTAGATAAGAAGGCAAGTAAAGGAGGAAATGAGGTAATGGAAAAATAGAGGAGTGAGCATGCTGAAAGCTGTGATTGAGGGTGATTGAGCAGCAATTTCAATTGATGTGAAAGGGAGGTGGGTTAGGTTGTGGTCAAAGAAGAGAAATTTAGATTTAAAAACCTTGTAAGGGAGCAATTCTGCATAAAACAGATCCCAGGGTAAATGTGCATGCTTTAGAGGAGTTGCAGAGGTGGTATTAGAATGTTGAGGTTGGAGTGTGGAAAGGGCCATTGAGATTAAGAAGACCTTGCTTTAAATAAATTGGATGATGACTGTAAACCAAAGGCTAAACTGCAAGAGATACTGAAGGCTTCAGAGGCCTGTGGAAAATAGCAATAAGGTAGGAGCTGGAAGCCAGGTAAGGATGATTCAAAAGGCTAGACACTCCTGAGAGCCATGGTAGAATGATGGTATGGGAGTGGCTGGGAAGAGGTAAGAGTATGTTGTCTCTAAGATTTGATAATTCTTTGGAGTGGCAGGAATAGACATTGTTGGGAGAATTTTGACCTGCTGTCAGGTCAAGGTCAGGGAATGAAAAATTCAAGAGAAAGTTGAGGATGTAGGTGAGCTAGTTCACAATTAATTGGATTCCACAGGGCACAATGTTGAGTGTTGATTTACATATCTGGGTGTCTTCCAGGAGCCCAGGGACTCATATCTATCTCAAAGCTCTCTTTACTCACCTCCACTATATCACCATAAATACCTCTTCTTTTAGTATTCTTTAAGTCTGCAAAGTCTCCCAAATTTTCACTGCATGCCTGTGAAAGTGATGAGTGATGAGTATGACACTACCAGAATCTGCCATTAAATGAATTGTTAAGAATAACAAAGTAAATTGGTTTTGAATCTGGGAAAGGAAAAGGCAACAGCAAGAAATAATGGAGCTGAGTTCCAATGAGGAACTCAGCTCCCAAGTTGGTGATAAGCACAGATGAATCTAGAACTTTGCACTTTGTCTTTGTTTATTTCTGTAAAGCAGACATTTGGGTATTGCAACATCCAAACTGAAAGCAAGGTTTTTCTCAAACATTTTACAGCTTCTGTCTGCTGTCTTTGATGTTCATGGGAAATCAGTACCTTTAATTATAGTAATGAAAGCCAGAAATAACATAGTAAGGAATATGGATTTTTAAACAACTGTTAATTTTTTACTTTGGCTTTACCTTTTAGTACATATATTATCCTTTAATGTTTAAATTGCAGGTTGTATCCCTCTTTACTTTGACCTTTATTATGTTACTCCAGAAGGCTTTTGAGTATGGGTCTATAAAAATTTTTCCAGCAGCACTATACAACCTAAAATGAGAATGGAGAAATTAGATGCAGGAGTTTAACAAGAATTGGGAATTAGTAACCTTTTCTATTTAAAAAAAAACTTAGGTTGCTGGTTTGAATGAATTTTAAAATATGAGCATTTTAAACTCTATAGCTTTTCATTAGGTTATAAAGTCTACTTTATGTCACCAAATACAATGTGTTTAAACATAGAGCCAATAAAAAATATGTGGGATGTAAAGCACAAATTGTGGAATTCACCAGGTCATATCAGTTGGCATAGATTCTGGAACAAGATAAAGTTATCCAATAGCTTTTCCAATAAAAAAGTAAACCATGGAGACTCCACCTCCATTTACCAAATGAAAGTTAAACTGTTTAAAAATAAATGAACAAACCTTTGAAACAGGCTCACAGATTTGGAGTGTAGACTGGTGGTTGCTAGAAAGGAAGGGGCTTAAGGACTGGGTGAAAGAGGTAAAGGTATTAAGAAGTACAAATTAGTAGTTACAAAATGGTCACAGGGAAGTAAAATGCAGCATAGGAAATATAGTCAATAATCTTACCTAATAAAAAGTAATATGCAAATTGACCATCACTCCAACACACAAGATGGCCACCTCTATGTGGTCAAAGATGGCCGCCCCATGTGGACACAAGATGGCCACCACAAGATGGCAGGCAGGGGAGGGAAGTTGTGGGCAATCAGGCCAGCAGGGGAGGACAGTTAGGGGTGACTGGGCCAGCAGAGGAGGGCAGTTGAGGGGGGCAGGACCAGGCATGCAGGGAAGGGCAGTTGGGGGTGACCAGGCCAGCAGGGGAGGGCAGTTAGTGGTGACTGGGCCAGCAGGGGAGGGCAGTTAGGGGCAACCAGGCTGGCAGGGGAGGGCAGTTAGAAGTAATCAGGGAGGCAGGCAGGTGAGCAGTTGGGAGCCAGCAATCCTGGATTGTCCCAGATTGGAGGGGATGCGGGCTGGGCTGAGGGACACACACAACCTCTCATGCATGAATTTTGTGCACTGGGCCTTTAGTATTATAATAACTATGTATGGTGCCCAGTGGGTACTGGAAATATTGGGGGGGAGCACTTTGTAAATTATATGACTATCTAACCAATATGCTGCACACCTGAAACTAATACAAAATAATATTGAAAATAAACTGTAATTGAAAATAAAAATGATAAAAAAGAAAGTTAAGCTATTCAATGCATTTCATATGTACTTTTATCTAATGCTGTCAAATAGGATCTGCATAGCTTTGTCAATAAAAGGCAGATTTTATTAATCAGTAAGTGATCAACCATAAATTGTTTTTTGATGGATTATTATATGATAGACATTGAGCTAGAAAAAGATCTATTCTCATTCCTAGAGAGATGTACAATCTCAGAGGGACAAAGCACATAGACACAGACAAATTTAAAAAAATGAGGAATAGGAAAAAGGAAATGAGGAAAAGCAACCTCAACCATACTAATTTTTCATTATTGGGTTCCAAGAAATTGAGTCTTTCAGAGATTTCTGTTACATTTTGATTGTCTATAGAGGAGGTTTAGTTTTATTGAGTTTACTTTCCTATTTATTACTACTTTTTGTTAACTTTAAAGTTTGCCATTTATACCTTCATTTATATGTAACACTTGGCATGGCAAGAAATCATGAAGTCATAGATTCTCAGAACTTCAATAGAGTCTAGTGGCCATGTATTTCTAGAGATATGGGCATTGAATCTCATAGACGGACATCACTGCTCCAGGCTTCACAGATCTATCAATTAGTTGCAGAGGCAGGACTTCTATGGGGATCCTTAGTAGTTCCTAAGATGTTGGTCACTAGACTGTACCTACACAGGGATGTGGGGCTTTGTGCTCCTGTGACTATAGAAGAGAGAGGGGGAAAAAGGGAAATTAAAGCCTATTCTTCAGTTCATTATAGGAGGGAAACTTGGAGATTTTTTTAAAGCACCATCAAAAGACACTAAGAGAAACAGAAGCCCTAGATCCTTGATTTGATTAAAATTTCAAGGAAGGGACTCAAACTAATAATTTAAATATTTGAAAGAGTTATCAAGATTTGGTATTAAAATAAACACTATTGTTGTCTATGGAAAAATTAGGCTCTTCCACCGGATCTGGAGAAAAGCATTTCAGGGATCCATGCAGGGGAGATTGTGGTGTGGTGGCAAGGTGATATATTTGTGATGGCTGCCCCTGGGCTACCAATGTCCCATCTCCCACCATGGAAAATGTCCAACTGTATCTTCAGCAGGGCCAAAATAAAAGCTAGTGTCCAGAGTTTCTGCTTCATCTTAGTCCTTTGGAGCTGCACGGTGAGGAGAGAGAGAGAGAGAGAGAGAGAGAGAGAGAGAGAGAGAGAGAGAGAGAGAGAGAGAGAGAGAGAGAGAGAGAACATCTTTGTTCACCTGGGATCATGTATATTTGGGCTTGGTAGGAACCAGATGCTTTCCAAAATCACCAATCAACTTCCCAAGCTTCAACCTCCCAAACTTCCCTGGGTTTTCATTGGTTCTACCCCATAGCCAGTGAACTTTTCCCCAGGTTAGACTGACAGTCCTCTATGCTCAAGTACCTCCCCTGTGTCATTTGACTTCTATTGCCCATGTACTTACCTCCCCCTTCATTGTTCTATTCCTTCCCTAGTGATCTGTGGTTGGAGGGCAAGTATGTGAAGCTGTAGCTTCCTGGGAAGCAAACAGGCTCATGTTCTCCAGTTTTATTAAGCTCAACAATGTTTGATTTTCTTTGCTTCCTTTCTTTAATAACTAGTTAACTATGGTAACACTATTAGTTAAGTATTAATGAAAAAGTTAACAAAATGTTACCCTTTGGTATTTATCATCTTTTTAGATTGTTAGCTTGCATTCTATATACAGGATGGGGGAAAAGTAGGTTTATTGTTATGAGTACACAAAACAAAATTTATTCCTGTATTATTATTTATTCATTAATATATTATTTTCCATATGAACAACTGTAAACTTACTTTTGGCCCATTTTGTATTAATTACTTATATATTTAAAAACAGAGCTTGAATCTACTGTACCTAATAAGAAAAGCAGACTTATTTCCATTTCAGTCAAACTATTCCTAAAACCTGATTAGTGGATTGAAAACCAAGGAGACTTTGGGCATAAACCTTCTCAAATTTGGTAAAATAAAAAAAGAAGACAAGATTATTTCTACTGCTCAGGCCATAAACGTTATCTTGTGGTTTCTGACCTTAATTGTAGGCACTGTATTTTAGGACATAAATAATCTCTTGGGAAATTATAGAAATAATAAAAATAGTAGCTATAATTTATTGTTCACCTACTATATACAGGTTTTTTTGGGGGCATCATTTGCTTTATATACATTATCTTTTATCTTCACATCAACCGTCTTCAATGATTTTTTCAAAGTCAAGCACTAGTGGCTGAGCTCAGTGGGCTCCAGAGCTGACTCACTGCTATGTCATTGCTGAAACCTAAAATATAAGCAACAGCAGCAGAAACCACTTCATGCTCATGAATAGTTCCCAATTCTTAATGTCTGGTTCCCTTTTTGGTAGTGAAAAGAATGTATCCTCAAATAGATCAGAGTCACCCTTTGAGTTTATGCAGGCAGGAAAATAGGTCTTTTTCTCAAAGCCTTTCTTTTTTAAAATTTTAATTCATTTATTTTTGAGTGGATATTTATTCTTTTAATTTTTCTTTATTGTTGACATTATTGCAGATGTCCCCATGTCCCTCCATGCCTTTTAATCACCTCCACCCAGCCTCCGCCATTCAAAGCTCTCCTTTCTACTCCAAAGGTTTGCAGACTAAGAAATGCCACCTTCACCCCCAAAAGATTAGAGTTGATAATATATATTTGTGAGGTATAGAAATATGGGATCTTAGGTATTTAAAAGTGTATAAGAAAACAAAACAGCTCTTCTGAGGGCTGATTCTCTTTAAAATATAAACATGACCTTCAAGTTTTTGAGGTGGCTCTGGGTTTACTATGGCCAGGAGATGGGGACCTTGCAACAGAAGGATGGTTACTGATACTAGAAGAGAAGTTGTGGAAAGAAAGGCTTAATTTCCAGTGAGATTTGTTAATTAGTCCAACAAATATTTACTGACAACTTACTAGATGCCAGGCATTATTCCAGACACTCAAGATACAGCAGTGAGCAAGACAGACCCCACACCCTGCCTTCATGGACCTTATATTTAAATCAGTTGGTGAATTAAATTGCAGAGGCAGGGGCAGGTGGGTGTGAAGCAATGCAAGAAAATTACTCTATTAGAGCTAGGGGAACAGCTGGCCAGAAAAGCCCTAATAGTGGAGACAATTAAGAAATGGAGTGTGTGAGCTGGGGGCTTGGGAGGCAGGAAATGCTGATGGGGATGGATGGCCCTGCTTGGGGGGGAGTTAAATCAGGAAGTAGAGACTGGATCCCAGGAGAAAGGCCCAGGGGAAGTTTCTGAAACAGAATCTAAGGTAGTAATGGCAGGTACTCGGGAAGGCGAAACCTTGAAATGGTGCACCTGGGCCCAGGCCGGAAGAGGTGGCATTTCCAAATTTCTGAGGATGGGGAAGAGAGCAGCTGACTCTGTCTGAGGTAGATGGCAACTCCCTAGGGAATAAGCCTTCACCAATATATTGGAGCAAATCTCGGCTTGATCCAGGCCTGCCCCTTCACTATGTGACAGGAATTTTCTTAGTGTGTCTTCAGCCAGGTCATCAGCTGCAGTTGGATTTTTCCTCACTGTCTAGCCGTCCTCAGTGAGAGGCTAGTGATGCCCTCATACAATCATGAGTTAGTGACTCACTTTCCCTCAACTGAAACCATAATGAGCCCCAGTGCAGGCTCACATGAGTTTTTACTGGAAAGTTTAGGTAATTTCCTTAAAGTTCTACAAGTTTAGGGGGAGAGGGGAGGGAGAGAAATCAGGCACCTGGCCCCCAGCATATCTGTATAGCTCTTGTTCCTACAAGGACAAAGGCTCAGTTGTTTGGCCCTGGGAACAGGGAGGACTATCCCATAGGGACAATTCCTTTATTAATATTGTTCCCTTCTTTTATTTCCAGCATTTTTTTTTTTCCTTTAAGCCCTTCCTTGTTGGTATTTTTGACCCCTGCCACACTTTTTCCTAGGATCCTTACTGTAACAATCAATTATCTATCACTTAGTCCTTTCTTAGGAATTGCAAATTTTGGGGCCTCAGGCAATACTGATTGTCAATGCCTAACAATCATCTGATTTTATAGTCTTTTGAACAAATAACTCTGGTTAATATTGCTAACACAGTACTCACTGATTCTGTGGCCTGAAGTACATTACATCGAGTTCTCACACTGCTTGATGATAAACGATGTCTGGCTCAGATAGCCTCCAAGTGATCTTTAGATTCACTCTGACCCTCAGGAATAGGGAGGAGATGAGAGGTGGTTCAGATGACTACTACATTAGCTTCATAATTTGAATATACTCTGAACATCCACTGCCCCTGTTCTGGGGATGTTTCATTATGCACTTGAATCAATGTCTGCTAGACTTCAGGAGAAAGGATGGATGGAAAGGGATCAATGGACAAAATTATGTAGGAGGGAGGTATCAGGCCAATAATCATTCTCTTGAACCTTGTGGGTAGTTTCCACAGAAGCTGACTTTGAGCAAGGATCAGTGGGGAAGTGACTAGGAAACCTGTGTGAATACCCTCCTCAGTAAAAGTCCTGTTTTGGTTCTGTTGAACAATAAAGGACATGGAATGTTACTACTCTGTTCAAACACCAATGGGCTCTTGCTGGAAAGAGGCAGTTAGGAGAGGGGCAGGGAGCTATCTTTTTTGAATACCACTATGCTCTCAGCATTGTCCGTTGCCATCCATATATTGTTTTATCCAATTCTCCCAAGAATTCAGTGATATAGCTATTATATTATCTCATGCCATGATGAGCAAATAGATGCCTAAAACCACACCCAGTTCACACATCCAGGATGTGTCAGACTGGGAATTTACACAGTTCTGAGCAACTCTGATGACAATGGTCCCGCCACTCTTACTCCGGGGTTATATTATTCTTAAGGTAGGATAATGCCAGGCAGGACTGGCAGTTCCTTCTGGCTCTTGGACATCGCACCAATCATGTGGTGATAGCTGCTACTCCAACAGGATCCCACTTGCTTTAAAGTAAGGTTTTTAAGCTCAAGGACAGTTAGGGGAAAGGTAGAACAAGGACTATAGTTTCCTTTGCTGATATTAACACAGAGGTTCAAATTCGATAGAATTACAAGGTAAATTTCTAGCACACTTTCTCTCCTACCAATCTCAGGTAAGCCCTCTTTTTCCTGTTTTGAAATTAAACATTTAAAATACTTTTAGTAAGCCCTAGCCAATTTTGCTCAGTGGATAGAGCATTGGCCTATGGACCAAAGGGTCCCAGGTTCGATTCCCATCAAGGGCATGTACCTTGGCTGCAGGCTCTTCCCTGGCCTGGGCCCTGGTTAGGGCTTGTACAGGAGGCAACCAATCGATGTTTTCCTCTCACATCTATGTTTCTCTCTGTCTTTCCCTCTCTCTTCTACTCTTCCTAAAAATCAATGTTAAAATAACATCAGGTGAGGATTAACAACAACAACAAAAATACTTTTAGCAAGATAATCAATAAGCAGGTCCTAGGCAAAACAAAACATCATAGAGGATAAGAAAGCATTGCAAATTAAAGGGGAGATGATAGATTAGCCCCAATGATTGGGAACCTGGGTTATTTAAAACATTTAAGTGTATTTTAAACAAAAATACATTTGAACCTTAACCTCACATTATACACAAAGATAAATTGGAGATATCTTGAAAAAGTAGAAGTAGCAGTAATTTTTTACCTATATAGCTGAGAAAAGTCAGTCTAAATATAAAAGTACTAAAACAATTGTAAAGGAGAAGTATTTAGATTTCACTGTTTAAGATATAAACAATAAAAAGGCAATTAAATGGTAAATAACACATTGGTAAAATATAAAAGACCAATATAATAGATAAAAAGTTAAAATGTTAAAGTTGCCTCAGCTTCTATGAGAGAAATACTAAAACAAGGCTTTATTTACTTTTGACATAAATACATTTTAACATATAGCTCATTATTTCATCTTGCTGAGGTCTTTTTGGAGCTAACTCAGTCAATAGCACTTGTAATTAAGTTATGCAAATTTGATATCCATGATATCTAGGTCCCCATGGCATCCATCTCACACTTCTTTATCAGTATTCATGGAGATTATGAAAAATAGCATGTCTTTGAAATGAAATCTAGATACATACCAGTTAGGAAGTTTTCATGGTCTTTCACTAGTTGAATTTCAAAATGGAAATGAACTCAGTCTCATATGACTTGTTCTTAGTGCATACGTGATGTTTCTAGTGAGCCATCACTTGACCTTTATGAGTTCACAAACCGTCTGCTTATTATTGCCTTAAATAATATTTTTATTATTTATCTAGAACTGTGGCCTCTACCTTCATTGCTCTTTTGGAAAGGAGGACTGTAACTTTATTTCATTCAGGTGTCTGGCACAGATTCCCAGTCTCTGCATTTCCTTAAACATTTTTTTTTTTTTAGTGTCTTTCCCTTTCCATTCTCTCTCTCTCAAAAAACCAACCAAGCAACCAAGCAACCAACCACAGATGAATTACTAGTAAGTCCAGAAAACATTTTTTTTTAAACTTGTATGTTTCTTATGAGAATTACCATTTTCAAAGAAATGAGTTTGTGTGCTGGATGAAGGAAAGGCAGAAGGGACCAGTGGCTTGCTTTTATGTTCCTACTAGTGGCTCAGTGGCATTGAGGGTGGGGTGGTGTCTTTCAGTCTGGCCTGCACTCTCTCCTATCTGGGACCCCTCAGGGGATGTCCCACTGCCAGTTTAGGCCCGATCCCTGTGACCGCTGTCTTGGACAGCTGGCTCCTAAATGTTCACCTGCCTGCCTGCCTGCCGGATCACCCCTAACCATGCTGCCTGCTGGCCTGCTCAACCCTAACTGCCCCCGGCACCAGCCTTCTTACCCCCAACAATCCCCCTCCCCCATTGCTGGCCTGATCACCCCCAACTACCTCCCTCCATCAGCCTGATCACTCCCAACTGCCTTCCCCTCCTGACCTGATCGCCCCTAATCACCTCTGCCTTGGCCCACCACCATGGCTTTGTCCAGAAAGATGTTCGGAGGGTCTCCTGGAAGGTCTCCCAGTCTAATTAGCATATTACCCTTTTATTAGTATAGATGGATGTTAGGGGCCTAGAAAAGTGTTAAAAGAACAAATGGTGATAGAATTTTAATATGTTGAGTTAACTCTTCTTTCTTTTTCTACCTTCAATTATTTGGGTGGAGTATAGGTTTTTAATGGGGGAGTCTTACAGAAGAGAAAAACCAAGAATCGTCTTCCTTCATAAAACTTCTTTCTACTTTACAAATCCTTGAGCATGTTGACTTCGAAACCAATATAAACAGCACCAAGTTAAACTAAATAAACAGACAAACTCCTCAAATAACCAATGTCTATTTCAGACCATAAGGAGGATAAATAAAGGCTTAGATGTTTCAAATCTTTGTTTTTGACAAAAATCATTACATTTGAAGATGCCTCTGCCAAATATTCAGTGTCATAAGGCTTTGTGACTAATAATATGGCTTTTCCCAAGTCAACATTTTCATCTTTAAGTGATCTATGAATTAAAAGACCACATAATTTATATTTTCTGAAAATGCCACCACCTGTCTTCCTTCCTTCCTTCCTTCCTTCCTTCCTTCCTTCCTTCCTTCCTTCCTTCCTTCCTTCCTTCCTTCCATTTCTTTCTTTCTTTCCTTTCATTCTTCTTTCCCCTCCCTCCCTCTTCTCTTTCTTTCTTTCTTTCTTTCTTTCTTTCTTTCTTTCTTTCTTTCTTTCTTTCTTTCTTTCTTTCTTTCTCTTTCTTTCTTTCTTTCTTTCTTCCTTTCTTTCTCCTTTCTTTCTTTCTTTCTTTCTTTCTTTCTTTCTTTCTTTCTTTCTTTCTTTCTTTCTTTCTTTCTTTCTTTCTTTCTTTCTTTCTTTTTCTTCTTTCTTCTTTCTCTTTCTTTCTTACGGCAACTAAGGGCTATTTCACAAGCTTGACATTGTAAGGGTTCTAAATTAAGCTCTGGAGTTTACTATTTCAGGCTTCCTGCTCAGCAAGCCCCATGCCTTGTGACATTACTTCTGCTCTGTTTACCAATAGTGTGAGTCAGGGCTGTGGTTGTGGCAAAGTCAGCCCCACAGCAGCTTTATCTCCTCTAACTTAAGGGAAGGCACCCATGCACTGGAAGGGAAACATCATCTTTACATGGTAACCTCTGTCCTAATAAAGTTCAGAAATTATAGGCTGGATTGGGTCTGGCAATTATAGGCCTGAAAGAAGGTTCCTCCTGTTTGTGAAGCATTTCTTTTGTGAAATGCCGCACAATCATTACTTCACAGGTGAACTTTGGTATTAGCTACTTAGCTGCTTCCTTTGCCTATAATTTTCAACCCACTAAGCATATTGTCATCAGATTAATCTTTCCAAATGATGACTCTGATTGTTAAGATGGTGACCACTCCCAACCCCTGCCTGGGTTGAATTTGCTTTCTATCTGGAAAAGTAAAGAAAAAATAATCACATGCCTGATTTATAATCATTGAACATTTTCTTGATTGGAATAAGGTTTATAGATAAATACTAGGGGCCCGGTGCACAAATTCAGGCACTGGTGGGGTCCCTCGCCTTGGCCTGTGGACATCCCCTGAGGAGTCCCAGATTGTGAGAGGGCACAGGCCAGGTCAAGGGACCCCACCGCTGCAAGATTGGGGCCAGGGAGGGACTGTGGGAGAGCTCCAGGGTGTGTCCAGCCCATTTCACCCAATTCCGATGGGCTGGACCCAAGAGCAAGCTAACCTACTGGTCAGAGTGTCTGCCCCCTTGGTGGTTAGTACACATCATAGCAACCAGTCAAATGGTGGAGTAAATGGTCAGACACTTAGCATATTAGGCTTTTATTATATAGGATTGTTTCTTGGTAAATAAAATAACTGCCTTTATAATAAATTTTGGGGTGAGTGATACCTAAAGAAATACATAACTCATGTTGAAATTATTTCAGTATTGTCTAATTTATGTCTTGAATTTTGATATGGAAAGAATTTCAATATAAGTCACAATGTGTGGACTTATAAACAAAGCAAGAATATGTGTACAACTACTGCTAAGTAAACTTCTCTTTTCTTCAATATCCCATAAAGTTATCCTGAAAGAACTACTTAAAAAAAATAAAATTATTTTAAAAGCTAATTGTGACTTAGAGAACTAGTACCCAAATATTCTTGTGTGTTTCTTTATTTTCTAGCCCCCTTTGCCATAGTTTGTAGCCAAGTGGCTTATTCTGGCTAATTGGTAGTAAGTAGAAGAGACATATGTCTTCTTGGGATGAGGCAAATTGGTAGTCCACAGATTCAACCTGGTACAGGCACAGGGTGGTAGAATGTCTTTCAGCCTGAGTTTCTAGGGCATCGTGTGTAAGAGAGCAGTCCACAGACCAGGCTGGACATAGAATAAGAAATAAACTTTTTTGAGATTTGAGAGTTACCCCACATAACCTATCTAGCGTCTCCTAACTAATACATCAGTTAAACAACCAGTACCAAATGTCAGGGACTCCTAAAACTGTATTGAACTGCACTCATTGCCTTCATTTTTTTGTACTTTTTACCTCACATAGTGTATATATTCATGTTCTGTTTGATTATAATGTGTTATTGTAGACCTTTCTGGGGTTGATCCTATATAATAAAAGGCTAATAATGCAAATTGACTGAACAGCGGAATGAATGGTTGCTAAGATGTGCACTGACCACCAAGAAGCAGATGCTCAACACAGGAGCTGCCCCCTAGTGGTCAGTGCAGTCCCACAGGGGGAGCACTGCTCAGCCAGAGGCTGGACTCATGGCTGGCGAGTGTAGCAGTGGTGGCGAAAGCCTCTCCCACTTCTGCGGCAGCACTAAGGTTGTCCAACTGCTCGCTTAGACCTGTGGGGAGCGGACCTAAGCCATCAGTCAGACATCCCCTGAGGGGTCCTGGACTGTGAGAGGGTGCAGGCCAGGCTAAGGGGACACCCCCCTTCCTGGAGTGCACAAATTTTGTGCATAAGGCCTCTAGTATATACTATAATATACAGTATTACCTGTCTAAAATCTGAAATTTTCTGAATTCAGAAACTCATCTGCCCTAGGGATTTTGTACATGAGATTGTGGCTCAGTAATTTTCCTTATGGAGAAACCACTGTATATTTCTCTTTTTAGATTTTATTATCTATCTGAATGTGCTTTAATAAAATAAACTTCTAGCATAGATTGAGATTTGTTAACAATAAAATATTCTTTATTAGTGGTTTGAGTACTAATTTCCACAAGTCATGAATATATTTGCACAAAAATGTGTTTTATTACCTTTTTATCTTAAGCCCCCATCTCCACCTTTAGAAAACATCAGGTAAATGTAGTTATATTAGTGATTACTTAGTCTTTTAAGGGTTTGACTTGCATTGTGTGATTCACAACTCAGAGAAATAAAACTGAAATTCTTGTTCCAGTCACAGGGCCCTCATTCGGCCATTTCCCACGCCCCTTTTGGAGGCACAGAAAGCTTTTGGATACTTCTCTAGGGCCCTTTGGAACCCAGAGTCCTGCAGTTCCACTCTGTCTACTTTGTTTTAACTTTATTGTTGCCAGACCATACTGATGTGGGGTGATTGTGTGGAAATCTGCTTTCAGATTGTTTTCTCCTTGATCTATGCATGGAAAGTGAGGCCCAGCTCTCAGAAGTCCCCAGATGGAACGGAAGTTTGATCATTCTCCCCTCCCTACTCCCAAGGGTTAGGAAGGGGGCTAAGCAGTCAGAATGTCTGTGTCTTCTCTGAATCCAGAAACATTTGATCTCTTCAAGTGACTAAGCAAGCATTCTTCTAAATTTATTTTTTATGCTGATAACTCAGTTTTTTGATCTTTAAAAAGGCACACCTTACAAAGCTATTTTAAATGGCATGGATTTACAAAAGTCTGCTCTGAGCCTTGAAATATCTGTAACTAGAATCTATGTGACTTTGTTCTCTGGCTTTGATTGTTTTGTGTCTGACTCTAGGAGTTAATGTTATCTGACTCAT
This sequence comes from Corynorhinus townsendii, assembly GCA_026230045.1. NCBI lineage: Eukaryota > Metazoa > Chordata > Mammalia > Chiroptera > Vespertilionidae > Corynorhinus > Corynorhinus townsendii. The sequence continues at coordinate 78,360,323 of JAPDVU010000002.1, read as the reverse complement.
GGGTAAAGGCTAGAAAGCAAAAAATAGGTTGGAGGTGGGGTGATGAGGATATACAATTAGTATATTAGAAGTATATTCTACTACCTATATACTCCCACTTGGCATCATTCAAACTCCAACCTGAAAAAGCTGCCTCCTATGCAAAGGTAGAAGTTTTTTGTTTTTGTTTTTTAATCCTCAAAGATATGTTTATTGATTTTTAGAGAGAGGAAGGGTGGGGGGAAATTGATATGAGAGAGAAACATCAGTTGGTTGTCTCCCATAAGCATCTTGGCTGGGAATCAAACCTGCAACCTTTTTGGTGTCTGGAACAATACTCAAATCAAGTGAGCCACCTGACAGGAGCAAGAGTAGAAGTTTTATTTATTCTTGCACAAGTGGTTTTCAAACTGGTTTCTAGAAGGTGCATGGAGGAGGCTGTTAAAAGAAAATTTCTTTCCTTCCTAACCTCCATATCAACCTCAAATACATCACACCCAATTAGTCAAAACAGTTTGGCCTTTTATGTCTTTTATACACTGAGTGGCCAGATTATTATGATCTCTGAATGCATAATAATCTGGCCACTCAGTGTATATGCTATATAATAAAAGGCTAATATGCAAATTGTCCCCTCGACCAGGAGTTCGACCAGCAGGCAGGCCGGCCAACCACCCATGTCCCCTCCCCCTGGCTAGACTGGCCGGACCCCACCCATTCACAAATTCATGCACTGGGCCTCTAATATATGTATGTATATGTGTGTACACACACACACACACACACACACACACACACACAAACTGAGTGGCCAGATTATTATGCGTTCAGAGATCATAATAATCTGGCCACTCAGTGTATATACATGTTGTTTTCCTCCTTTTTGTTTTTTGAGCCTTCACTAGGAAAATTATAAGGACACAGGATAATTAATCAATGAGTCTACCAAAATATATGTACTTGCTTTCCCCCTAGCTGCCAATCAAGTCCCAAGTGGAGGTTAAATATAATTTATACTTTTCAGATAGATATTCAAATAAAAATGTTTCTATTCTTACAATATATGATTTTAACACAAATAATATCATATTATTTTTCTGAATGAAGATCATATCAACTTCTCTGTTAATGCTTAAAGGCAAATATAAACACCCCACCCATGCATGAATTCATGCACTGGGCATCTAATATATAGATGTCCAGTGAAGGAATGGCCAGATTATTATGCGTTCAGAGATCATAATAATCTGGCCACTCAGTGTATATTGTGAGTCTGTGCATGATTTAATTTAAATAAAGAATACTGCCAATAAAAACATTCTGAAAGTCCTAGTTTCTATTTAATAGGATTATACAAAGGATTTTTCAAATACCCAGGTCCATTTGGGAATCTGTTTCACCTGTGATCACCGCTTAACCAGAATCAGCCTCTACTTTCAGCTGTAGGTGAATAATTCAAGGAGGCTCTTTAAGTCAGTGATGGCATCTTCCCAGTGCTCATGTTCAGTGCCTTAGGTTTCAGGCTCTGGGAAGTTTAACAGCAAAAGGCCTGCAGTCAGCTTCTTTCAGCACTCCACATACCATGTAGAAACTCGCAGCTCATTTATGGAGCTTAGGGCAGAAAAGCTTTGTTTACCATTTTCACTGCTACTCATTTCCTCTTGGGAGGCACAGAGATAATTAAAAGAAGCTGTTCCTTTGCTCACTTGATATTTCCATTCTGGCCGGCTGAGAATAAACATGATCAGTTGGGATTTGGGGCCAATTATGGTGTAACTACTCATACCTTGGTTCACACACCCCTCATTTGTCACCTGGAACCTTGAACTCCCTGTACTTGCCTCCAAACTGGTGTGCCTTCCTTTATTGCTCTCTGACCTTGTCCACTTCCAAAGTGTCACCTGAGTGTTTTCTGTCCACCTAAAACACACATCTAATCATATCACTCTTAAAAGTTTGTAAAGATAAAAAAAAACAAAAACCAAAACCCACCTTTTATTGGGTTTCCATTTTTATAGGATATAATTCAAATTCTGTGCCTTGGATCATAAGATCTTTCATGATTTCCAGCATCATACTGATAACTAACAATTATTATGTGTCTCATGTGTTAGTCAACATGACAGGACATTTTAATGAACCTCATTTAACCTTCCCAGCAATTCTGTGAGGTTAGTAGCTTTATCTCCATTTTTCAAATGAGAAAGATGAGAGAGAGATTAAATACATTCCTCAGCGATAATGAATAGCATACTTTCTTGTACCACTGATCTTTCTTATGCACCCTATGTAGCCAAAGGACCAGTCTTCACCGAGACCAATGCTGAAAGATACACTACCATGCTTCTCTAGTTTTCTCATTCTTGCTCTTCTGTTTGCAGTGAGAAGATATCTTGATCCCTGGTCAATCTTTAAGTAAGCCTCAAGCTCCAGATCACTGGTTCCTTTCTCTGTTTAACCATGTTGTCCCTGGGAGGCATGGTGAGATACACTCTCTCTTGTAAACCAATAACCCTTTGTGGATATGTCATATCACTAGATGGTGAATCCTAGGGATGGAAAGTGTCTCTCACTTCACTCCTTGATCAGGGACTGTAGATTCCATCGGAAGACAGTCATTTCAGGAGAATGAGAAAAAGTAGAATATGGGGGAACTTTAGATTGCTGTGGCATTTTCACTGTAGACCACCTAAAACCTGCTGATTTTTCCTTCTTTGAAAAAATTGTTTTTGATATATTGAGACCAATGTATTTGCACAAGAATGAGCTGGTGCCCATGTATTCAGATTCAGATGTCCAACAGAAAAATTTCTCTTATTTCATAAATGTGTTTTTTTATTTAAAAAATTTAATTGTAGTAAAAAACAGATAACATAAGATTTACCATTTAATTATTTGTGAGTGTGCAGTTAAGCAATGCTTAGTATAGTTACATTGTTGTGCAACCAATCTCTAGAACTTTTACATTTTGCAAAACTGAAACTATAGCCATTAAACAACTCCTCATTTCCTCCCAGCCCCTGACTACCACCATTCTGGTTTCGGTTTCTATGAGTTTGACTACTCTAGGTAAATGGAATCATATAATATTTGTCTTTCTGTGACTGGCTTATCACACTTGGCATAATGTCCTCAGAAGGTTCGTTCTTGTTGTAGTATATGTCAGACTTTCCTTTTAAGGCTGAATGATATTCCATGTATGTGTGGATCTCACTTAGCTTATTCATTCATCCGTCATTGGACACTTGGTTTGCTTCCATCTTTGGGCTATTGTGAACAATGCTGCTATGAACATGGGAATGTAAATATCTCTTTGATATTCGGTTTTCAATTCCTGTGGGTATATATCCAGACATGAAATAACTGATTCATAAGTGTGTCTTATGAAATCACTGATTACATTTTTAATATTTTGAGGTAGCTCCAAATTGCTTTCCACAGTAGCTGCATCAATCTGGATTCCCACCAACAGTGCACAAGGATTCAAATTTTTCTAATCCTCGCTAACTCTTGTTGTTTTCTGTCTGATTTTTTTTTTAATAGTAGTCATCCTAATATATATGCTAGGTCTGGTTTTGAATCAAGAGAAACTCTCTCTAAAAGATTAGTTAGGTACTTTGTACTATGGACCTCTCTGATTTATTGTCCATATAATACAAGATGGATAATTATTATCCTTTACTATTTTAATAAAACATCAATACTCATAGAAAAAGCACAATTGAGTTAAAAAGAAAAGAAGCTAAGATATTTGTTCAACACTTATGTGAAACCAGGTGGTTCAGCCACAAAACCACAGCCCATATACTACCCTCCTCCTGGAAGCACCTTCCCTTAATTTCAGTAACAGTGTCTAAGAGAATCTAAGCAGTTGCTATTAGTCTTAGAAATTTGACTTTATAATGTATTAGCAATTGTCAAACTCCCCAACTAAATCAAGAATTACTGGGGGAGGAGGGCAGAGGTTATTCTTGTAAAGTTTTGTATTCCCCTAGTACCTAAAATTGTGCAAGATAATTCATCAGTAGAGTTCACATTTGGTGCCCACCTTGTGCCAATTAGTCATCCTGGGAGTCCCTGAGGATGTGACAGTGGACAAAATAGACAAAAATATCTACTGTCATGGAACTTAGAAGAGTATAGTGGTAGGGACCTATTATAAATGCAAAGGGGTATATGTAATAGGTATACATGTATATATAAGCTATGAAAAAATAACACAGGAAGAATAGTAAGTGACAGGAGAGGGTGGTTGCGATTTTGAACAGGGTTCATGGAAGGCTCACTGAAATGTGGCATTTGGTCAAATACCTAAAGTAAGGAAGGGGTCGAGGTATGCTGATTGCTTTCTAAGGTAAGTATGTCCTAGTGGAGGGAACAGCCAGGACAGAAAGCCTGAGGTGGGAGTGTGTTTGATGTGTTGGGGAATAGCAGGGAGATCAATGTGTTTAGAGCACAGTGGGCGGGAGGTAAGAGAAGGAATCAGGATCATAACTGGGAGCCGGATGGCACATGACCTTGTAGCCACTGAAAGACCTTTGGTTTGAGAAAACTTTGGGGAGAGAAGTAGGTGGGTTTTGAATAGAAGAGAGACAAGAGCTGATTTACATTTACATGGATTCCTCTGGCTACTGTGTTGGGAATAGAGTAGGGGCCAAAGGCAGCAGCAAACCCTCAAAAGATATTTATTGGTTGGTGGGAGTGGTATCCTTTGTCTTTGGACTCAGATGTTATATAAAGGGTGGGCAGGGTTGGCAGTCTTCAAAAAATGAACTACATATATTCCAAAGATGCCAGGAACCGGGGCAAACTGTTCTTGGGCAACCTGGGTAAGGAGGGCGTGCTCCAGAAAATGCCACCTGGTGCCTGTGAGGATGGGCCTGGAACCTGCAGGCTGTCCCTGTTGTGTGCTTTGGAGGCCCTTTCATCTGAGCAACATGTTGAGATTAGCAAAAGGGACAGCTGCCCCCAGAGAAGAACTTTCTTTATGAGTGAAGGGGTCAGATTCACCTTTGAGAAATTTCTGTAGGGCCTAGGTCTCTGGGAATTTGAGTAAAACGTCAGTGGATTTTCAGCAGTTGCTGTGAGTGGTGGACCATAGCTGGGTGGTTACCACCAGAGAAATTCTTCCTTATTCCTTCATCTGTGCTAATGAAACTCACTCTGGGGAAAGGAAATCACATGGTGAAACCACAGCTGTTTCACCGAAAGTGGATTTCACTTGAGCTGTAAAGCTGTTTATAACCTTTAACATTGGGCCTATGCCTGAAGGAAATAAAACAGAGAAATAACCAAAAAAGTAATTTGTATATACATGTTTTGAGTTCAAAAGGCAATATAATTGAGAATGATTCAAGTGTTCAAGAAGAAAATAACAGCTAAACAAATAATCAAAAAAGTGATTAAAGGAAGGTAGAATGTTACAAAGCCACTAGACATAAAAGCTCTGGAGATTCTTTTGATGCACTGAAAAGTTCATAAGAAATGAATTATATGGCTAATTAACAACACAAAATAGAATTTTTTTCATAGTTGTACCTATATCAATTCGGTGTGCTCACCAACAAATGGATTTAGAGAAGTGGAAATAGAGTTTGTAAATGAATTTGGAGAAATGAAAATTGAGTTTAAATGCATTGGGTTGTTTAAGTAAGGTGGTTAGATTATAAACATAAATATAAAAATTAACACCTCCAAAGGAGATGGGGGATAGGCATTGAAAGTGCAGAATGAGGCTGCTGCCCTTTTGTCCTCAAACACTCTTTAGACTTTTATGCTTCATCTTCCCTAATATGGCCCATTCACCATGTGCTCAGAAGACCAAGGAAAAAGCAGATAAGGTGAAAGCACTTGATGGTTAGCCTTGAAAGCCCACCAGAATAAAGGGGGAAATTCCTAGATTCTCTGTGGATTCAGTCATTGCTGAGGGCCTCATACAGCTTGGCCAGTTCTAAGAAGAATCCTGTTAAAAAAAAGAAAAAAAGAAAGAGAATGCAAAAAAAAAAATCCTGTCACTTGATTTCAGAATGAAAGGTCTGAAAGCTGCCTCTGTGTAGCTGCTTTTTCAGTAAGCAAAGGAAATTGAAGTGGTTAAAAGTAGTACCAAATTTTGCCAGCAATGTTCCTCTGTTCAGCAAACATAGTGATATATATACTCTATTCAACAAAAGGTAAATTTGTTCTATTTGAAAGAAAAAGTAACTAGTCAATATTTTTCTTTTTCTTAAATTAGCCCTTATAAAGATGAGTAGATCAGACTACATAAAATTTAAAGTCTCCATGTGACAACCCTCCTGCACTATAATAAACTCCCACCATGCATAATGTTTAAAGATAAGTGACAAACTGATAGAACTATCAGTTAATATCTATAATACACTACAGTATTTTTTAATCACCAAGAAAATGGTGAAAAATGTCCAGAGATATCAATAGGCAATTACTGCAGAAATAGCCATAAACATGAAAAAGGGGCTAACTTTATTTGTGGGTTAAATAAATAAACACTAGTACAATAAATTGGCTATAGCTTTCATTTATTAGAGTGGGAATGGTTAATTGCTCATACTCATTGTTGGATACAGTCAGAGACTGTAGGCATTCTCATATATGCCAGAAAGATTTAACTGGTACAAATTAAGGGCAATATCTATTAAAGTTTTAAGTGTAAATATTCTTTGACTCATACATTATACTTCTAAGTAATTTACTTTGAGAGTAATTGTAAAGTTTTACATAGGTTTTATGATTAGACTAGAAGCCCTGTGCACGAAGATTTGTGCTAGAATGGGCTTTCCATTCCCTGGCTGCTGGCACCGCCTTTCCACTCTGGCTCAGCCCCTTCCCGGAGCTGCCTCTTTCTGCTCTGAGAGCCTCCTCTTTCCTCTCCAGTCCCGCCTTCCCACCTGCCCAGAGGCCCCAAGAGACCAGGGGTGGGGCAGAAAGCCGTCACTCAGCTCCTGTGTATGCAAATTAACTTCCATCTTTGGTGGGTTAATTTGCATAACACTCCTGATTGGCTGGTGGTGTAGCAGAAGTATGGTCAATTTACATGTTTATCTATTATTAGGTAAAATTGTGTATTATAGAATTGTTGTATTATATAGCCATAAAAATAGATTGAGATTTACAAAACTGAATGCGTATAGGACTGAGATTTGAGGGAGGGTAAGGCAGTGGTGGGAGTGTGGGGACCATGAGCAAACACTCAAGCTGCTCCAGCTCAGAGGGTCACTCTTCAGAACTGGGTTCAATCTTGCCAGATCTTCCAATTTTTCAAGCTAAGGTCACATTTACATGGAATACTAGCAGTGGTGTATATTTTAAATATGTGTTTTTATTGATTTTTTAGAGAGAGAGGAAGAGAGGAAGAGATATAAACATCAATCGCCTGCCTCCCATTAGGGATTGAGCCTGCAATCCAAGCATGTGTCCTGACCTGGAATCAAATCAGCAACCTTTTGGTGCATGGGATGATGCTCGATCCACTGACCCACACTGACCAGCCGGGAGTGATATTTGACTACATAAACCCATGCCTCACCCTGACCTGATGCTCAAGCTGTCTTTTGTGCCCTATGATCACAGGGTGAGGCCACAGTGCCTGGAGACTCTCATCTCTGACTGTTCCACAGCCACCTATCCATATTTTTAAGTGTTATGTGTAGTGGTTTAGTAATTCATTGTATGAAGATACCACAAGTTATTTATTTATAAAGATACTTATACTTTCTGGTAAAAACTTACAAGTGAAGAAGGCAGATAGTAAAACAACATACGTAGGATTATTCCACACACCTGTCTTGGAAGTATATTACATCAAAGACTGTGATAGTATGACTAAACCTAATCTGAAATCTAATATACTATTGCTAGTTCTTGGTGGTTATTTTCTTATGCTTTCACATTTCTACCTTTTAATGGGCTATCTCATTCATGTTCAATGAAAATTCAAAATTTTCATTAGTTTGTAAAAAATTTCCTTATACTCAAGCATTAATGAGTTTAGCAATTTTAAAAGAATGAACTAAGGGATTTGTGAGGAAAAGGTCACATTGTAGAACACACACTCTCTTCATGTCACTGGCTTTACTCTCATCCTGTTCTTAAATTCCCTCTTGTTGCTCTGGGCAACAGAAAATTTCTCCCCCTTGTCTCACAGAGAAAGGGTGTACTCCACTCAGTACCTTTCAGGATTTTACCTAATATCTTAAGACCCATCAAATATTTTTTTCTCCCATACAGTTCTTTAAAAGAAATTCTAGTGAATACCAGTGGCTATCCTTTTTATAAAAACAGTGAGTGATTGGGATTATAAGTGATTTAAAAAACCTTTAGTATAAGATTTTGGAGTAATTAAAATGTATTTTACACATATAATTAGAAAAATTATAACAAATAAATAACAAATTTACACATTAGAAAAAAATGCTATGAAGAAAATATAAAATAGCTCTAGAAATTGGTAATGGTGGCTTTCAAATTATTTTGAACATCATCCACAATAAGAAATACATATATCACTCCCAAGTAAACTCAACAGAAACAAAAATTTTATAGAACAATATTCGTCCTTAATATGTAAGAGAGTGACTCACTAAATTGATTTCACAACCCAGTATGAATCTTTGCCTGGATTTTGAAAACAGAAATCTACTGGTTTCTCTAAATTTGCAACCTAATCTTGAAAATTATAAATAAATTAATATAATTATTTTTCATTATTTATTAAAAAATAAGGTCAAATATATTTCTTTCTTTCTTTTTTTTTTTTACTGTTTATTGTAATCTCACACAAACCCAATCTCCTGAAGAAATGTGGTTTGTGCTCTGTGTAAATATTCCCCTCTGCTTTATTTTTGCCAACAGAGAGTATTTGTAAGATTGTCTATTGATGCTGCCTGTGTGAAATCATAATCACAGTGTCATTTAAGTTTTTAATTTCTGGGAGAAGCTTTTGTGTTTGGAAAGAACTATATGTAGTCCTAAATTAGTATTCAGTTGATTAAAGTTATAGTTTAAAAATATTATTTATCTTAAGCTTTTAAGTGCAATCTTCAAATTTGTATTCTATCAAGGGAAATTTTTTGTTGTTGTTAATCCTGATATTTTTTCCATTGACTTTTTAGAAAGAGTGGAAGGGAGAGGAAGAGACACAGAGAGAGAAACATAGATGTGAGAGAGACTCTCTATTGGTTGCCTCCTGCCCCACCAGGGATTGAGCTTGCAACTGAGGTATGTGCCCTTGACCAGAATTGAACCCAGGACCCTTCAGTCCACAAGCCAACATTCTAGCTACTGAGCCAAACTAGCTAGGATATATATATATATATATATATATATATATATATATATATATATTGTTTCCACTTGTTCTTTGATAAAACAAACACTTCAAATGCCTTCTATGGTACCATCTTTCCAAGCCCTTAAGCAACTCTTGTATATTTAATAGAACAATTTATAACTCTAGTATATCAGGTCCTTGTATATCAACTCTAGTATATCAGGTCAAATGCTATTCATAAATAAAAGTATATCAGGTCCTTGTATACCAACTCTAGTATATCAGGTCAAATGCTATTCACAAATAAAAGGGTTTTATAATTTTTGGATTAAAATCTCAAATCAGGAATCAATTACACACTTCAAATTGAAATAATAAGAATTATATGTCAAATTGTTTCAAATGAAATAACAAGTGCTCCTAGATTATCCTCATTATTAAAAAATGTATTCCCAAATCCAGGGCACATGATTACCTAAGGTATTTCAATAACATCATAGAGTTGAAAATTGACTTACCCAACTAAGTAAAGGATCTACCTTCTCATGTGGGCTGACATAATTAATTGCATTTAAAATTCCAGAATGCAATATAGATTGAAGATTAATTACAGAGTGATTCTTCCAAAATTGCAGGTGAACAGGTTGAGCTGAGTCAGGAATTCTCTGTTGTATCAATAGGGACCCTGCCCTAAACCTTTCAAATGGTCTTTGGTTTCCCAACAGGTGCATCATGTGTGAACTATGTCTATTTCAAGTTTTCTTTTTCTTCTCCAAATTTTCATTGTAAACTCTTTCAATGTCTTAACCTCTTTTTATTGTAAAAGTTTAAGCATACAAAAAGAGTAAGAATGACATAATTACTCCATTTACCCATTAATTAGATTTGACAATTATTGATTTACTAGTGAGCCAGTACATGAAATTCATGCACATTAAAAGGGAATTAATTACAGAAAATATTTTAATATTGCTATTTGCCCTTTGTCTATAATAGAAATGTCAGAGATGAAAGAAAAATAGTAAAATGTATATGAAAATCTTCATCCTGTCAGAGTCTGGGGCACACTGCGGGACCCAGAGTCAAGTCCCCACCCACCCGCGCATGCCTTGAAATTGCACAAGACCCAAACCCGGTCGGATCCATCCCCATTGGGCGAGATCCAGTCCCAGCCAGTCCCACTCCTGTCAAGCCCCGCCAGGTAGAGGGTGCAGCCTCAGGACACTCAGCACATACTGGGTGGGGGTGCAGCCTCAGGTTTCCCGGTGCACCCTAAAGTCCCCCAGCCTGGTGCCATGGTGGGAGTCGCAGTCTCAGTTCCCCAGCCTGGGGCAGGGGCGCGGCTTCAGTCTGGCACCGGGGTGGAGAGTGTGGCCTGAGGTCCCCTGTCAAGCCCCACTGGGTGGGGGGCACGGCCTGGGGTCCCATAGCCTGGGCCAGGGCAGGGGGTGCGGCCTGCGGTCTCCTGTCAAGCCCCGTTCAGTGGGGGGGCATGGCCTGAGGTCACCTGGCCTGGGCTGGGGTGGGGGGCACACTTTAAGGTCCCCCATCAAGCCCCAGCAGGTGGGGGTGTGTGGCCTCAGGTCCCCTGTCCCAGCGCCGCACCATGCAGCTTCAGGTTCCTGCTGATTACTCGTTATGGCAACCCCACCTCTGCTATGGGCACAGCCATCTTGTGACGGCATGAGGTTTAATTTGCATATTATCTTTATTATATAGGAGGATGACCAATCTTTCAACTATACTCCCATCCACTTCCCTCTACCTTGATTATTATTTAGAAGAAAATCTCAGATGCTGTGTCATTTAACAACCCAATTAGGTCATTCATATTTCTCTAGAAGATAAGACCTTAAGAATAAAGAGAACCACAATGCCATTATATCGTCTAAAAATTAAAAATAAATTTTAATATTACCAACTATTTAGGCCATGTTCAAATTTTAAATTGTCTTATGTGTAATTTTATTTTATTTTTTTGTTTGTTTGACTCTGTATTCAAATAAGTTTTCTGTGGTTGATATATTGCTGAAGTTTCTTTTTTTTTAAACTTTTAAATTGAATTTATTGGGGTGATATTAGTTAATAAAATTATTTAGGTATCAAATGTACAATTCTATGATACATCACCTGCATATTGTATTGTGTATTCACCAGCCAGAGTTAAGTCTCCTTCTGTCACCATTTATCCCAATTACCCTCTTCACCCTTCCTCCAACCTCCCCTTTGGTAATCACCATATTGTTGTCTGTGTCTATGAGTTGTGGTTTTGTTTTTTTAATCCCTTCACCTTTTTCACCTAGCCCCCCAACCCACCTTCCCTCTGACAGTTGTCAGTCTGTCCATCTGTTTTCTGTGTCTATATATCTGTTTCTATTTTGTTTGTTAGTTTATTTTGTTCATACAAGTAAAATCTTATGGTATTCATCTTTCTCTGATGGGCTCATTTCATTTAGAATAATACTCTCCAGGACCATCCATGCTGTCACAAAAGGTAAGATTTCTTTCTTTTTTATGGCCAAGGGTATTCCACTGATAAATGTACAACAGTTTTTTATCCACTCACCTACTGCACTTTGGCTGCTGTTATAGCTTGGCTATTGTAAATAACACTACAGTAAACATATGGGTGCATATATGCTTTTGAATTAGTATTTCAGGTTTCTTTAAGACATATTCCCAGTAATGGAATCGCTGGAGTATAAGGGGGTTCCATTTTTAATTTTTTTTAGAAAACTCCATATTGTTTTCCATAGTGACTGCACCAATCTACATTCCCACCAACAATGTGTGAGGGTTCCCTTCCTCATTCTCACCAACACTGGTTGTTTGTTGATTTATTGATGGTAGCCATTCTGACAGGCGTGAGGTGATAATCTTTGATGATTTGTGATGTTGAGCATCTTTTCATATGTCTAACTCTTTGTATATACTCTTTGGAGAAGTGTGTGTTCAGGGCTTTTGACCATTTTAAAATTGGATTTTTTTTGTATATGTTCTTTATAAATTTTGGATATTAATCTCTTATTTTTCTTTTTGACATTTGTGGTTGAAGAATTTGGATCATTTGTTTTATTAAGTTTTCTGGTTTGGATTTTGCTGAATTGATTGCCATAATATCATTGAATATGTTCCTTAAGCCTCTGTTTCTTCTATAAATTGGCTGTTTTATCTAGAGACAGATACAAGTGTGATATTGTGTGTGTGTGTGTGTGTGTGTGTGTGCATGTGTGTATGTGCAGCCATTGCAAGACTAATTATTTTTAAAAATTGCTATTTTATATATGTACATGTATATGTATATGTATATACTTAATGATTTATTTCAGGAAGAGAGGGAGAGAGAGAGAAAGATAAATACCGATATAAGAGAGAAACATAGTTTGGTTGCCTCAAACTGGCAACCTTTCAGTGCACAGGATGACACTCCACCCAACTGAGCCACACTGGTTGGAAGAGACTAATTCTTAAGTAACAGTATATCCCAATCATGAATAATGTCTAGTTGCCTCTTCAACATTTTTTCCTTTTTATTGCCCTTATTTGGGTTAGCAGAATTATACAGGTTTTAAGTGCATAATTCCAAAACACATAATCTGTACATTGTATTGTGTTCACCACTCCAATCAAGTCTTCATTTATCCCCCCTATACTTTCCTGCAATTCCCTGACCCCCCTCTCCCCAGCAATCCCACACTGTTGACTGTGCCCATGAGTTTTTCTTTTTTTTCTCAAAACCCTCCCACACCCCCCAACACACACACACAAAAGAGTAAAATCATATAGTATTTGTCTTTCTCTGGCTGGCTTATTTCACTTAGCATACTGCTCTCCAGGTCCATCTATGCCAGTGGTTCTCAACCTTCCTAATGCCGTGACCCTTTAATACAGTTCCTCATGTTGTGGTGACCCCCCAACCATAAAATTATTTTCTTTACTACTTCATAACTGTAATTTTGCTACTGTTATGAATCGTAATGTAAGTATATGTGTTTTCTGATGGTCTTAGGCTCTACAGCAGCGGTTCTCAACCTGTTGGTCATGACCCACAGGTTGAGAACCACTAGCAGGGTCACCTAAGACCATCAGAAAACACAGGTATTTACATTATGATTCATAACAGTAGCAAAGAAAGTAATTTTGTGATTGGGGGGCACCACAACATGAGGAACTGTATTAAAGGGTCGTGGCATTAGAAAGGTTGAGAACCACTGATCTATGCTATTACAAAGGGTTGGCATTTTTAAAATCAATTGACTTTGGTAAATGAACTTGGGCATCGCCTATCCAGGTTGCAGCTAATGTGTGGCTGAGTGATGGGTTGAGTTCCAGTTTCCTCCTTCCTGTTTATAATACTTTCCTCTTTGTGGGGGTAGCATGGGAGAATTTTTCATCTTTTATTTTTCACTTCATTACATGTCTTGTAAACTACATTTTATAGTTATACTAGAGGCCCAGTGCATGAATTTGTGCACAGGTGGGGTCCATTGGCTTGGCTGGTGATCGGGGCTGATTGGGGGCCCAGCTGGGGGACAGACCACAGGGGGTTGGTCAACTGCAGGAGCTTGGCTAGCCATGGGAGGTTGACTGTGGGAGCACACTAACCACCAGAGATCAGTTCCAGCATTGAGTGTCTTCCCCCTGGTGGTCAATATGCATCATAGGAACCAGTTGATTGGTCCTTTGGTCATTCAGTCATTCAGTTGCTTAAGCTTATATATATATATATATAGATTAGCAATAAGCTGCCAAGTAAGCTAAGCTTCATTCACTGTCAGGATGAGCCAAATGCTCCTTTTTTTTTTTTTTTTTTCTCTTGAGCCCAAATAATCCTATTACAGGTAATAAATGTTGAAGGAGTTCAAGCAAATCTTGAAAAACAGGTGAGTTTTAACCTTACATGTAGGAAAAGTGGGTCACTTTTAGGACTCTAGGGAAATCCAGGCCTACAAAGTACTTTCTCCTCTTTCTTATTGAATTTATAGGGGTGACACTTGTTATCAACATTCAAAGTTTTAAATACTCACCCAAGGATATGTTTTTATTTATTTTTAGAGATAGAGGAAGGGAGAGAGAGAGAAACATAGATATGAGAAAGAAATATTGATCTATTGCCTCCCATATTCATCCCAACCAAGGAGTGAACCTGCAACCTAGGTAGATGCCCCGATGGGGAGTCAAATCTGCAACTGTTTGGTGTATAGAACAGTGCTCCAACCAACTGAGCCACCTGGCCAGGGCCTGGTTAATAAAATTATACTGGTTTCAGGTGCACGATTCTACATCATCTGTATACTGTATTGTATGTTCACCACACAAGTCAAGCCTCATCCATCACCATTTATTCCTACTACTAGAGGCCTGGTGCACAAAATTCATGCACTGGGGTGGGGGTGTCCCTCAGCCCAGCCTGCACCCTCTCCAATCTGGGACCCCTTGGGGAATGTCTGCTTGTTTAGGCCCAATCCCACAGGGGTCAGCAGTTGGACATCCTTTTCACAATCCGGGACTGCTGGCTCCTAACCACTCACCTGCCTGCCTGCCTGATTGCCCCTAACCACTTCTTCCTCCCAGCCTGATTGACACTTAACTGCTCCCCTGGCAGCCATCTGTGGTGGCCATCTTGTGATGATGTGGAGGTGGTCATCTTGTGGCAACCAGCTTGTGACGACCTAGGGGTGGCCATCTTATGATGATGTGAGGGCATCGCGCGAGGGCCACCTAGGCTTTATTAGTATAGATACCCTCCTCCTTGCCTCCCCTCCCCCATCCTTCCACTGCTGACAATCATCACACTGCTGTCCCTGACCATAAGTTTTTCCTCTTTTTTTTACATTTTTGCTCAATCCCTCCACTCCTCCCCGCCATCCCTCTCCCCACTACAGCTCAAAGTACTTCCTCCTTCACTTAAAATTCCAAAAAATATTTCTTTAATTCTTTGACCTAGGCTTGACTCTCTATTAAAATATGTTAAAGTTATCAGTACTTTATTATATCTCAATGTGAACAATTTTTTTGATGATTTCTTGAGATCTGACTTTTAAAGAAGAAGTTAGATGTCTTGCTAGAAGCTGGTGCTTACAGTGGAAGTCTGGTAGAGTCTGATACAGACTTATGAATATACTCAGGAGTCACATGTTGGGTGGATTAAGCCAACTTTAGGGCAGGCCAAGAAGAAAAGAAAGGTTGATGTAATACATTGAATTCACCTGGATCCTGATTTAGAATCTTAGATTATTTTGATATGCAACCCTTCTCTCCCAGGTTTATTACCTTTGAATCTTGAATGGTAATTCTTTTTTTGGTCTGTCAGCATAAGTACTCTGCTCTATTAGCCATTACATAAAAATCTACCTGCCTAAGGGAAATTTATGACTCTTATTGTTGAAAAATTACTAATAGTGAAGTGAAATGTTCGTTTTGGTTGGCAACGCTATAGAATAGCATAGCTGAAAATATAGTGTGGCACTGGGATCAGTAACAGAGTATATTACTGACTTCAAAATAGAGGACACTGCAAATGAATTCTAAAAGGCAACAGTTAAAATAATTTTTTCTGCTTATTTGACAAAACCTATTTCTAGAGAACAAATAGCTACTGACACAAATGCTTAAATATCTGTTATTTAAGAAGCTAACCATTCTTAAAATAAATTATTTCTTTAGCATCTAGATTAGCAATACCCATTTTATCAAGGTTTCCTCCTTGGATTGGTAATAGAGTATATTATCAGGGTTTTATGTCCCCATAATTGTCCTTGTAGCAACAAGGAAGCAAGTATGTTGAAGTCACTTTTTTATGTGCCATCAAAGTTATTTCTATTGAAGGTAATTTTAATAACAAAAGTGTTTGGACTTTTTCATCTTAGATACTTGTAGCATGAGACATTAAAATGTTTTGGTAGAGGTTAATCTAAAGCCAATGCCATAGTAGCACTAGCTACAAAATCTTGGTAAGTTTTAAGGTTGAATTGTGGCCCCTTTAGATTCCTATGTTGAAATCCTAGTCTTGAGTCCCTTAGAATATGACCTTATTGGAAATAAAGTCATGGCAGATATAATTAGTTAAGGTGAGTTCATACTAGAATAGAGTGGGCCTCCAATATGATTAGAATCCTTAGAAAATGAATGCCATGTGAAGAGACAGATATTTACACAGAGAAAAGAATATGTGAAGGTACAGGGAGAATGGCACCTACCAGTCAAAGAACATCTAATACCACCAGAAACTAAGAGAGAGTCATGGGACAGATTCTTCCTCATATATCTCCAAAGTAACCAACCCTGCTGACACCTTCAGCTTGGATTTCTAGCCTGCAGAACTATGTGACAATATTTTTCTATTATTCAACTCATACTGTTTGTGGTATTTTGTTATGGCAGGCCCAGCAAACTAATACAGTTGATAAACCTAGTAAAAAAGAAATTCTGAGAACTGGGAGTAGGCAAGAGAGAGAGAAGCCGACGTAAAATGATAGCAGATGGATCTCAAACTCTGTAAATAGAAAAAGATAAAATTCCATTAATACAGGATATAGTCTGAGATTTTCTTGAATCTCTAGGTCTTTATTCCTTTCATTTCTTCCTGATGTTTTCCCTAACTCCCTCACCTCTTCCCTTTCTTGGCACACATGCTGTGTTCAGAAAAACACACTGAGTTCCTACTGTGTGCCAGGCTCTGTGCCAGGCAGTGAGGCACACATATCTCAGCCCTCACAGAGCACTGTTCAGAAGCAGGTAACATTCATACAGTCCCACTCTCAAATACAGAGTGCTAAGTTCTGTAGCTACTCTCAGGGGGGACATCTGGTCTGATTCTGTTGGTCACACAGAACATCCTGCCTAGGTTTGTTGAGACCTAAAGTATGAAGGCAGAATGGGCAGGGTAATGTGTCCCAATAGAGGGAACTGCTTGTGAAAAAGCCTGAGGGTGAATGAAGTTCATAACTGTGTCTGAGAATGTAAGTTAGGAAACAGTGGGCAGTGAGTTTGAGGAGGTTGGCTGAAGTCAGATCACAAAATCTTTGAAGTCATAATAAGCCTTTTGATTTATCCAGACAGCATATGAGAGCTGTGAAGGCACTGATGTTGAAAAGAGCAGTCATATTTGTGCTTTGACTGGCTGCTTTATCTACTTGAAGATAGCATATTGAACATCAACAAATTGAATAGGCAGAGAATTCCCCTTATATTCTGGATATAAAGAAATGATATCAATATATTAAAATTGTATTATTAAATTAATTTTCATGCTTGAAAACAAGAATGGGAAATCTCCATAAATCAGAAATCTAGAAATTAGTTCAAGAAGAAGGGGAGGGAAAATAAGCAGAGAGCCACAGTAGTAGAAGGGCCCAAAGCATTGAGCTTCCAGGGGACTGGGGTCATAGGACCTGCGTCTACCAGCAGTCAAAAGCAGGGCTGACACTATCCCATCTGCCCATGGCTGGAGTCTGAGAGGGACCACCTGCCTCTGGGTAGTCCTGGAGTTCCTTTGACACACAGAAATAGGAATAGGGTCTGGAAACAATATGATTCTTTATGCACCTGGTCTGGCCCTACTCAGAGTTGTCCCTGATGCAGGTTCAGAGATGAGATCACTGCAGGATCACCTATTAGGGAACTTTCACAACTCAGGATGCACTTAGGAAAAACCTGTAAAAGAGGAGCTCACAGAAAATAATTACAAAGTGTCTGAAGAAGAACAAAACTATGAAAGACAGACAACAAGCAGAATAACTGGAGAAACTGATATTTGAAGAGTTAGGGATAATTAAGCACAAAGAAAGGACTTATAATAAATATTTACTAGTATATTATTATCCAAGAGCAAAGTAAGAAATGGCAACTGTAAGTAAGCTGAAGAGCAAATTACTGAACTCAAAGATTAACAGGCAGAAGTTTCTCAGAGTGTATCCTGAAGAATATAAAGCAGAGAAATAGCAAAGAAAAGTTAAGAGATGGAATAGATTCAGTTACACTTAATGAAATATATATAAAATAATTTTCAGTAGATAATATAGACATGAAAATTTTCCAGAAGGAAAGATAAATATAAATCCTTGTGTTGAAAGCAATCTCATGAAATACTAAACAAGACAAAATAAAATCTATCCAGACTTTATGTTTAAAACTTTGGAATACTACATATAATGGGAACACCCTAAAATATGCCAGATCTGTAATATCCATTAAAAGTATAAGCATGAAAATAATATTAGATTTATGCTAAGTGAAATAAGTCAGATAGAGAAAGACAAATACCATATGATTTTAATTATATCTGGAATCTAAAGAACAAAACCAACAAACAAACTAAATAGAAACAGGCTCATAGATACAGAGAATAGACTGATGGGAAGGCAGGGAGGGCTGGGATGGTGGGTAAAGGGATTAAGAAGTACAAATTGGTAGTTACAGAATAGTCACAGCAATGGAAATAACAGGATAGGGAATAGTCAATAATGCCATAATAACTATATGTGGTGCCAGGTGAATAAATCAGGGTGGCCACTTTATAAAGTATGTAATTGTCTAACCACTATGATATACACCTGAAACTAATACAGAATAATATTGAATGTTAATTGTAGTGGAAAAAAAATAACATAAGATTTATCATAGGAATAAGTGGAAACTGCACTGACATGCTCCCGGGATCAAACTAAAATTACAACTAAAATACAGAAAAACCATCCTGAATAATCAACTGAAGACTAGCTAAATAGAAGCCAGCTAGTGGAGATGGAAAGTGGAGACTGCATAGAGACTGATAGGAAGTACGGAGGTGCAAGAGGGCTTGTCAGGCTCCCACAGACAGTAGCTGAAATTCTGGAGGAATATATTAGTTGTGGGGGGTACCCACTGAAAATTCTGGGGTCTAAACTCCAGGTTGCGCTCCCTCCAAACCCCCCCCCCCAACCTCCCCCCCATCCTTCCCAACCCCCCCAACCCCAGGGGGCCAGAGAACCAGGACTGAGAAAGGTGCCCACATAACATCTGGCTGTGAAAAGCAGCAGGATTGCTATCTGCCAGGGAGAGAGGGTTGGAAATGCAGGTACCCTCTTAAAGGGCCAATGCACAAAATTTTGTGTGCAGCCACTCACCTTGAGCTCCAGCAGAAGGAGGGCAGAATGAACTGCAGATGTTTGAGCAGAAGCAAGGGTTGGTTGCTCTGGGGTTAGATCTTGGAAGGCAGCCACCCAGTTTCCTGTGCTGAATCATTACCTCATACTGCAGAGGATCTTTTTCTAGCAGATCTTTACCATCCAGACAGCTTCTGTGTTTGAGGGGAGGGGTAGCAATTGCTTCAACCAATTGGAAAACCCCTTGCCCACCCTTTTAAGAGACTGAGACTAACAGTCAGCCTGCAGGCAGAAGCAATTGTCCCACCCTGTTGGAAAATCTCTGGCCCCACCCTGTGTTTGATAGCCAGAGGCTAATCAAGACTGAATAATAATCAGACAGAGGCAGGTCTCTGGATTCTTTGAGTCTTTACCTATCTAATTTGGGGCCTGAGCCTAGGAAAAGCAGACCTTGGTATATATCTTGGTCCCCCTTTCCAAAGGGACCCAGCCCCAGCAGAGGGAGCCACAAGCTATGGATTGCTGATAGCTCCAAACAGGGTTTTCAGGGCCAGTCACAAAAAGTGTCTGATACTGTCCAGCACTAGAGATTGGGAGGTGTATCAGATCTACCTAACAGAGACATAAACACAAATAGGCAGCCAAAATGGGAAGACAAAAAAAGCCCCAAATAAAGAATAAGAGAATTCTCCAGAAGAGGTAAATGAAATGGAGATAAGAAATGTATCAGATGTAGAGTTCAGAATAATGAAGGCAAAGATCATCAATAGCATGAGAAAAGATACAGTAACTATGAAAAAAGACCGTCAGAACTGAAGAATGACATAGCACTAATAAAGAACACCTTGGAAGGAATATACAACAAATCAGATCAGTGAATTAAAAGACAGGGTAGAGAAAATAACTCAATTAGAGACCCCCCCCCCCAATCAATTAGAAAACAGGACAGCTTAAAGCAGTGGTCAGCAAACTCATTAGTCAACAGAGCCAAATATCAACAGTACAACGATTAAAATTTCTTTTGAGAGTCAAATTTTTTAAACTTAAACTATATAGGTAGGTACATTGTTATTAACATAATTAGGGTACTCCGAAGCTGGCCTTTGCTAAAAACATCCTCAATCTGATTGAGGTACACTCAAGGGGACAAAGAGCTGCAATGTGGCTCACAAGCCACGGTTTGCCAACCACTGGCTTAAGGGAACTGTGGGACAACATGAAATGTAATAATATTCACATAATAGGAGTGCCAGAAGGAGAATAAAATGAGCAAGGAACAGAGAAAGTGTTTGAAAATAATGGCAGAAAACTTCTTTAACCTGGTGAAGAAAAAAGTCACAGATTTTCAGGAGGCACAGAGAGTACTAAGGAAAAAGAACCCAAACAGGCACATGCCCAGATACATCATAATTAAAATGCCAAAAATTAAAGACAAGGAGAGAATCTTAAAGGCAGCAAGAGAAAAGCTATTTGTTATTTATAAAGGAGCTCGCATAAGGCTGTCAGCTGATTTCTCATCAAAAACTCTACAGGCCGGAAGGGAATGGCATGAAGTATTCAATGTAATGAAAAGCAGCAATCTGAAACCAAGATTACTTTATCCAACAAGGCAATCATTCAAAACTAGAAGCCCGGTGCATGAAAATTCATGCACTAGGGAAGTCCCTTAGCCTGGCCTAAGCCCTCTCACAGTCTGAACACCTTGGGGGGTGTCCACCTGCTGGCTTAAGCTTGCTCCCCGGGGGATTGGGCTTAAGCTGGCAGTCAGACATCCCTCTGGTATCCCAGGAGCCCTTGAGGGATGTTCAACTAATGGCTTAGGCCCACTCTCCAGGGAAAGTGAGCCTAAGCCATTAGTCAGACATCGTTAGCACTGCATCGTTAGCGCTACGCTGGCCAGCCATGAGCTGGCTTCTGGTTGAGTGTGCTCCACCTGTGGAAGTGCACTGACCACCAGGAGGCGGCTCCTGCATTGAGTGTTTGCCCCCTTGTAGTCAGTGTGTGTCATAGTGGCCGGTCATTCCCAGTCGTTCTGCCGTTAAGGTTAATTTGTATGTTACCCTTTTATTATATAGGATAGGTGATGAAATAAGGAACTTCCCAGACAAAAAAAGGCTAAATAAGTTTATCACCACCAAAACAGCACTGCAAGAAATGCTAAAGGGACCACTATAATGGAAAGAAGAAATAGAGAGAGAAACATAGGCATAAAGAATTAAAATGGCAATAATTAAGTACCTATAAATAATAACCTTAAATGTAAATGGATTAAATGCTCCAATCAAAAGACAGGGTAGTTGAATGGATTAAAAAACATGTCCTTTATCCATTTCCATCTGCAGATGAGTGGATTAAAAAACTGTGGTACATCTACACAATGGAATGCTACACTGCTGTAAAAAGGAAGGAACTTATACCTTTTGCAACAACATGGATGGGCCTGGAGAGCATTATGCTAAGTGAAATAAGCCAGTCAGAGAAAGGTAAATACTACATGATCTCACTCATTTGTGAAATATAATGAACAACATAAACTGATGAACAAAAAAGATCCAGAAACAGAGAAGCATTGATCAGACCATCAAACCTCAGAGGGAAGGAAGGCAGGGGAGGGTTGGGGGATGGCGGAGAGATCAACCAAAGGACTTATATGCATGCATATGTCTAACCAATGGACCCAGACACTAGGGGTATGAGGGCACAATAGAGGGAGTGAGGGGGCAATGAGGGGAATAAGGACACATATGTAATAACTTATTCAATAAAGAATAAAATAAAAATAATAATATTAGATACCATAAAACTAAAAATATTCTGGTAAAAATCCTATAATAGGGAAATACTTATATTCTAAACTGTGCATCAGAAATAAGGTTAAAATATTTCCAGACTACAAAGTTGTTGGAATTTATCACATACTAGAGGCCCAGTGCATGAAATTCATGCATGGGGGGGGGTATGTCCCTCAGCCCAGCCTGCACCCTCTCCAATCTGGGACCCCTCAAGGGATGTCCAACTGCCTGGTAGGATTGAGCCTAAATGAGCAGTTGGACATCCCTCTCACAGTCCAGGACTGCTGGCTCACAACTGCTTACCTGCCAGCCTTCCTGATTGCCCCTAACTGCTTCTGCCTGACAGCCTGATCACCCCTTAACCACTCCCCTGCCAGCCTGATTAATGCCTAACTGCTCCCCTGCCAGCCTGTTTGCCCCTAACTGCCCTCCCCTACAGGCCTGGTCACCCCTAACTGCCCTCCACTGCAGACCTGGGACCCCCCCAACTGTTCTCCCCTGCAGGCCTGGGTTCCCCCCCAAATGCCCTTCCCTGCAGGCCTGGTCACCCCCAACTTCCTTCCTCTGCCAGCTTGGTCACCCCTAACTGCCCTCCCTAGTAGGCTTGATCACCCCCAACTGCCCTCCCTTGCAGGCCTGATCACCCACAACTGCTCTCCCTTGCAGGCCTGGTCCCTCTCAACTGCCTTCCCCTGCTGGTCATCTTGTGGTGGCCATCTTGTGTCCACATGTGGGCAGGATCTTTGACCACATGGGGGCAGCCATCTTGTGTGTTGGAGTGATGGTCAATCTGCATATTACTCTTTTATTAGATAGGATAGACCCTTGCTAAAAGGACCTCTAAAGTGTATATACTCCAGCAAGTAGTACTGGTTTCAATGGCAAGTGAGGAAAATTTTAAAACACATAAACACATTGGTGAATTAAGATATTAATTGATATTAAAAGCAGAAATATGAAAAACATGGGATTAGTGACAGCCAGACTAAAATTACACTGAATTATCATATGGTCAATGTGAGGGGGAAATATTGAGGGAATGAAAATAATGCTAAGATTTTTTTTCTTGTTCATGGTGAATATATTTCACTACATTAGAAAAAAAATTGAAGAACATGTGGTAAAAATTTAAGGCAATTATTAAAATAATAGGAATATATAACTGTCCTTTCTAAGACATTCAGTAAAAAAAGGTAACAAAGCAAAATAGGTTAATATAACAGAATACAGGAACTAAGAAAGAATAGAAACAAAGTGAAGAGATAGCAAAAATACAAAATCATTAGTTAGAAACAAGAACACATAAAACAGTAATTACGGTAATGTGGAAAGGTGAGTCAGCCCCCATGAGGAAGACGGCTTTTTTTTTTTTCCTGTTCCTTCCTAATTCCTTGCCATCAAGTCTTGCATGTACAGGCATTTGTCTTGTGAATAAAAGAGCCTTTCAGATTAGATTTTTTAAAAATCCAGCTATATTCTGGTAAAAAGAGACTCACTTTAATAAAGTCAATAATATTGTAATAACTATATACAGTGCCAGGTAGGTGGATGAAATATTGGGGAGAGCACTTTGTGAATCGTATGATTGGCTGAGCACTATATGCACACCTGAAACGAATACAAAATAATGTTGAATGTAAACTGTAATTGAAAAATAAAAGTAAAAAAAAAATTCCTGAAAGATTGAAAATCCAGGGATGAAAAAAGATATGCCTCCAGCCCAACTTTGCTGTGAACCTAAAACTTCTCTAAAAAGAGTCTATTGAGTTTATATTTTAAAACATAGATCTCCAATTAAGCATTATTATCCCCCCTCCAAAAAATAAAAAAATAAAAAAAACCTCACAAAAGGTCACAAGACAATTTCTGGAGGTGATGGATATGGTGATGATTTCATGAGTGTTTGCTTATGTCCAAACTCCTCAAATTGTATACATAAAAAATGTACAGTTTTCATATGTCAATTATACCTCAATGAAGCTGTTAAAAAAGATGTGCAATTATCATCATCAGCAACAAATATCTAGTATAGTAATATTAGAATCACAGATAAAATTCAGGGCAAAACAAATTAAGAGGAAAAAGTTGGTTCTGTATAAATTCTTGGATGATTTGTTTTATATCTGTGAAATATGCCTTTGATATAGTGGCAGCAATCTTGAGAAAGAAGAACAAAGTTGGAGATATCACAATACTGAATATCAAATTATACTACAAAGCTATTGTAATCAAAACAGCCTGGGACTGATACAAGAACAGGCATATAGATCAATGGAACAGAACAGAGGACCCAAGCCATTACGCTCAATTAATATTTGACAAAGGAGGCAATAGCATACAATGGAGTAAAGACAGTCTCATCAATAAATGGTGTTGGGAAAATTGGACAGGTCATGCAAAAAAAAGAAACTAGACCAATAATTTACAACATGCACAAGAATAAACTCAAAATGAATAAAACATTTAATTGTAAGTTGTGAAACCATAAAAATCTTAGAAGGAAACATAGGCAGCATAATCTTAGACATCTCACATCTTAGAATTTTCACAGATTCATCTCCTAGGGCAAGGGAAACAAAAGAAAAAAAACACACAAATAAGACTACATCAAAATAAAAAGCTTCTGCAAAGCAAAAGAAACCATCTTCAAAATGCAAAGTGAACCCACTGTATGGGAGAACATATTTGCCTGTGATACATTGGATAAGGGGTTAATTTCCAAAATATATAAAGAACTCATACAACTCAACACTAGAAAGAAAAACAATCCAATTAAAAAATGTGCAAAGAACATGAATAGTCACTTCTCCAAAGAGGACATACAGATGGCCAATAGACACATGGAAACATGCTAGTCAATAGAGGAATGCAAATTAAAATGACAACGAGGTACACCTCACATCTGCCAGATTGTCTACTATTAATAAATCAACAAATTACATGTGCTGGTGAAGGTGTGGAAAAAATGGAACCCTGGTACACTGCTGGTAGGAATGCAGACTGGTGCAACCACTATGGAAAACAGTATGGAATTTCCTCAAACAATTAAAAATCAAACTGCCATTTGACCCAGTGACCCCACTTTTAGGAATATATCCTAAGAATTCTGAAACACCAATAAAAAAGAAAGGATATATGCACCCCTATGTTCATAGCAGCACTATTTACAATAGCTAAAATCTGGAAACAGCCCAAGCGCCCATCAGGAGATGAATGGATAAAAAAGTATGGCTGTTCCTCAGAAATTTAAAAATAGAATTCTCATATGACCCAGCAATTCTTCTAGGTCCATACCCCAAAAGTATAAAGTACATTTACATAAAGTACATTTACACCATGGAATACTGTGCAGCTGTAAAAAAGAAGTGTCTCTTACCCTTTGAGACAGCATGGAAGGACCTGGAGAGTATTATGCTGATTGAAATAAGCCAGTCAGAGAAAGACAAGTATCATATGATCTCCCTTATATGTGGAATCTAATGAACGAAATAAAAGGACAAACAGAATAGACCCAGGGACATGGAAGCATGTAACAGATTGAGAATTCTCAGAGGGAAGAAGATGTGGGAGCAGGGAGAGATTAACTAATGAACTTATATGCATACTAGAGGCCTGGTACACAAATTCATGCACCAGTGGGGTCCCTCGACCTGGCCTGCAGGATCAGACCAAAACTGGCTTTCCGACATCCCCAGAGGGGTCCCGGATTGTGAGAGGGCACAGGCCAGGCTGAGGGACCCCACTGGTACACAATTGGGGCTGGGGAAGGATGCAGGAGGTTGGCCAAGCAGGGAGGGATTGTGGGAGGGCTCCAGGGTGTGTCTGGCCCATCTAGCTCAGTCCTAATTGGCCAGACCCCAGCAGTAAGATAACCTACCGGTTGGAGCATCTACCTCCTGGTGGTGAGTGCACATCATAGCGACTGGTCAACTGGTTTACTGTCTGCCCCCTTGTGGTCAGTGCATATCATAGCAAGTGGTTGAGTGGCCTTAGCATATCATTAGCATATTACACTTTGATTGGTTGAACAGCTGACTCATCGACCAGATAGTTAACATACTAGGCTTTTATTATATAGGATATGCATAATCGATGGGCACAGACAATAGTGTTGTGAAGGCCTGGGATGTGGCAGGAACTGGGTGGAGGGGGGGACAATCTGTAATACTTTCAACAATAAAGATAAAAAAGGGAGAAGTTGACATTTCATATTAATAAAAGAAACAATCTATTATAAAAACATAGTAGTTTTGAAATATTATGTGCCTTAAACATGGCCTTAAGTTACAAATAAGTAAAACTGATAGAACCATAGTTGAAAATTAAAAATTATAGTGGGAGATAAAAATGAGACTACACTTTAACAACAAAAAGACAAAACAGTCAAATTAAAAAATGAGCACAAAGCATCAATAGATATTTCTCTAGAGAAGATGTACAAATATCCAATAAATTAGTGAAAAATGCTGAACATCACTCATCTTTAGGGAAATGCAAATCAAACTCAGAAAAAGATTCCACACATTTGGATGGCTACTATAAAAAAAAAAATAACAAAGTGTTGGTGAGAATATGGAGAAATTGAAATTCTGTGGCCTGTCAGTGGGAATGTGAAATGGTGTAGTCACTATGGAAAACAGTATGGCTATTACTCAAAAATTAAAAATAGAATTATCATATGATCCAGCAATTTTTCTGGGTATATACACCCCAAAAGTTTAAAGCAGTGACTCCAAGAGATGTTTTGTACACCAGTGTTCATAGCTGCATTTTTCACAATAACCAAAGGGTGGAAGCAACCCAATTGACTACTGACAGATGAATGTATGAATAAAATGGTGTGTGTATAATGAAATATTATTCAGCCTTAAAAAAGAAGGGAAATTCTGACACATGTTACACCATGATAAATTTTGAGGGTATTATGCTAAGTGAAATATGCCAGTCACAAAGATAAACACTATATGAAGCCATTTATTTGAAGTACCTAGTCCAGTGGTTGGCAAACCGCGGCTTGTGAGCCACATGTGGCTCTTTGGCCCCTTGATTGTGGCTCTCCCACAAAACACCACGGCCTGGGCTAGTCTATTTTGAAGAAGTGGCGTTAGAAAAAGTTTAAGTTTAAAAAATTTGGCTCTCAAAAGAAATTTCAATCATTGTACTGTTGATATTTGGCTCTGTTGACTAATGACTTTGCCGACCACTGACCTAGCCAAACATATAAAGATAAAATGATGGTTTCAAGGGGAGTTACTGTTTAATAGGTATAGAATTTCAGTTTTGCAAGATGAAACAAGTTCTGTGGATGGATGGTGGTAATGGTAGGAGAACAATGTGAACATAATACCATTGATTACATACTTAAAAATGATTAAGATGGTAAATTTCATATGTATTTTACCAGAAGTGAAATTTAAAAAATGAGACTTGTAATACTTTAAAAAATAAAAAAATAAAAAATAAATAAATAAAACAAGAAAAAAAAAAAGAGAGACTACCTAGATGGTTTAATGAAGCAAACAAGATGGAGAGAGAACAATTAATTTTTTTTCTGCAAATCAAGGAAGAGATAATGCTGACTTTAATTCAGATAATATAAGTGAGGTAGAAGTTAAAGGTAGGTTTTGAAATATAATTATACTAGAGGCCCGGTGCATGAAATTCATGCATGCGGAGGGTGTTGCCTCAGCCCAGCCTGCACCTTCCCCAATCCAGGACCCCTCAGGGGATGTCTGACTGCTGGTCTAGACTGGCACAATCCTGGACCATTGGCTCCTAATTGGTCACCTGCCTGCTGACCTGATTGCCCCTCACTGACTCTGTGTGCTGGCCTGATCGCCCCCAACTGTCCCCCTCCCTGCTGGCCTGATTGCTCCTAACTTCCCCCACACCACTGACCTGGTCACCCCTAACTGACCCCTCTGCCGGTCTGGTTGCCCCCACTTGTTCCCCCCCCCCTCGTCAGCCTGGTTGCCCCAAACTACACCCCCCTTCCCCGCCAGCCTGGTCACCCCCACCTGTCTCCCCACTTCCGGCCTGGTCTCCCTCAACTGCAACCCCTGCTAGTCTGGACACCCCTCACAGCCTCCCTGCTGGCCTGGTTGCCCCACACAGCCTGTTTGTTCATTTGTTTGGTCATCCCTCACTAACCCCCCTGCCACCTTGGTCGCCCCACACAACCTGCTTGTTTAGTCATTTGGTTGTCCCTTGTGCTGGCCCTGGGGGGCTGTAGGGCTGGGGAGATTGGGGGACTCTGGAGGCAGGCACGAGGAGCAGCCAGACCCGCTTGGGGGTGGGCCCAGCCATGTCACACACCTGCTGCCCCAGCGGGCCTGAGGGGACTGGGTGCCACCATCTTCTAGCTGTGGGCACTACCATAATTGAGGGTGTGGCAGTCAGTTAGCATATTCCCTCTTTATTGACTGTGGGCACCACCATTTTTGTGAGGGTGTGATGGTCAATTAGCATATTCCCTCTTTATTAGATAGGATGATAGGAACAAAAGGATTCAGTGATTGACTAGATGTGCATGGAAAAGGAGAGATAAGCCACCTTTTTGGTTTCTTTTGTTTTTTTTCATATATATATATATATATATATATATTCAATCTTTATTGTTGAAAGTATTACATATGTCCCCTTTCCCCTCCATTGACTTTTTTAGCCCACCCCTGCTCCTTACCTCAGGCCTTCACTTCCCTAATGTCTGTGTCCATGGGTTTTACATACATGCATTCAGTTTCTTTGGTTGATCTCTTCCCATCCACCCCCCTCTTCCCATCTCTCTGAGAATTCTCAGTCTGTTCCATGCTTCTATGTCTCTGGATCTATTTTTTTTCATCAGTTAATTTTGTTCATTAGAATCCACATATGAGTGAGATCATGTGATACTTATCTTTCTCTGACTGGCTTATTTCACTTAGCATAATACTCTCCAGGTCCCTCCATTGGAAATGGTAAGAGTGCTTTCTTTTTACAGCTGTGAAGTATTCCATTGTGTGGATGAACCATAGCTTTTTTATGCACTCATCTGCTGATGGGCACTTGGGCTGTTTCCAGATCTTAGCTATTGTAAATAGAGCTGCTATGATCATAGGTGTACATATATTCTTTCTGATTGGTGTTTTGAGTTTCTTAGGATATATTCCTAGAAGTGGGATTACTGGGTCAAATGGGAGTTCCGTTTTTAATTTTTTGAGGAAACCCCATATTGTTTTCCACAGTGGCTGCACCAATCTGCATTTCCACCAGCAGTGCACGAGGGTTCCTTTTCCTCCATATTTTCACCAGCACTGGTGATAACTATTCCAACAGGTGTGAGGTGATACCTCATTGGTATTTTAATTTGCATCTCTTGGATGATTAGTGACTTTGAGCATGTTTTCATATGTCTCTTGGCCTTCGGTATGTCCACTTTGGAGAAATGTCTATTTAGGTCTTTTGCTCATTTTTAAATTATATCGTTTGTCTTCCTTTTTTAAAATTGTATGAATTCCTTATATATTTTAGAAATTAACCCTCTATTGGATGAATCATTAGCAAATATGTTGGGCTCTCTTTTTATTTTGTTGATAGTTATTTTTGCTGTGAAGAAGCTTTTTAATTTCATATAGTCCTATTTGTTTATTTTCTCCTTAGTTTCCTTTGTCCTAGTATAGTGGTCGGCAAACTCATTAGTCGACAGAGCCAAATATCAACAGTACAATGATTGAAATTTCTTTTGAGAGCCAAATTTTTTAAACTTCTTCTAACGCCATTTCTTCAAAATAGACTTGCCCAGGCCGTGGTATTTTGTGGAAGTGCCACACTCAAGGGGCCAAAGAGCTGCATGTGGCTTGTGAGCCGCAGTTTGCCGACCATGGCCCTAGGAGATGCATCGGTAAACATATTGCTATGAGAGATGTCTGAGATTTTGTTGCCTATGGTTACTTCTAAGATTTTTTATGGTTTCACCACTTGCATTTAATTCTTTTCTCCATTTTGAGTTTATTATTATGAATGATGTAAGCTGGTTGTCTAGTTTCATTTTTTTTTACATGTACTTAATTGTCCAGTTTTCCCAACATCATTTATTGAAGAGACCGTCTTGACTCCATTGTATGCTCTTGCCTTCTTTGTCAAATATTAATTGAGCGTAATGTCTTGGGTTGATTTCTGGGTTCTCTGTTCTGTTACATTGATCTGTATGCCTGTTCTTGTGCCAGTACCAGGCTGTTTTGAGTACATTGGGACAAGCCACTTTTGATGCTTGGTTTCAGGTTTGGACAATTAGGTAGATGTCCATTTATTGAGGCAGAACACCAAGGAAGGAGAGCAAGACTAGGGACAAGATGTGAGTTTAGCTTTGATAAAGTTAGTCTCTCTCTTCTACTGCTTCTTATTCTCTTTACTTCTACTACAAGCACACACATTTGGCTCTCTTTCTGTGTACACTTTACGCAAAGACACAAAGCTTTGCTCTCTTTGGGAGTGTTGTTTTATCACTGCAGCACAGAGCATAGAGGTAGATCCTAGGATTACTCCGATATGTTTGTCTTAAACAGAATCGATTTCCCTAAGGTCAAAGAATTTTTAATGCAATCAAAGTGTGTTTCCAATGGACACTGGAATCCCAGAAGCAGAACACTGACAAGAAGCTTACATAGGGCCAAAGCCAAGTTCATTTCATTCTCATTCACTGTTATGAATTCCTTCTAGAATTTCTTTGATGGTGTAGATAAGATTCATAGTTGTCACTGGGACTAGCCAACTGTTCTCTTATGCTCTCTTTTCCTTCCTGCACATAAAATGTTTTTGTGAAAGTAACATATGGGTGTCTAAGTCTGGTTTGTTGATACTTAGTGATGAGTTGTGATGCTAACAGAGCATATTCAGGACCCCATACTTAAAGTAGAAAGCTAGCAAATCAATGATGTTTTGAAGTTATCCATTTGGTAGCAGGTATTGTAGATTTTTTACCTACACAAGTGTCAGTATAATGGTAAAAGCAAGGCCTTGCATTCAGGAGAACTGGGTGCAATCCTGGCCAGTTCTGTATACCTGGGCAGGAAATTTAGTGTCTTATACTCTGCTTCTTTACCTTTAATTAAAAGGGGGATAAAAGCACTTGATCTGTAGATTTGTTGCAAAGATTAAACGAAATATAGGCAAATGTACTTATGTTACCTAATATGTAGTAGGCATTTAACAAACAGCCACCCACCCCACCCCGAACCCCCGTGAACTGTTTTATGATTAAATATTACATTTACCCAGGAGATCCCAGCCAGAAGATAAAAATGGGACCATAACAATGGCATAAATATCCTCCCCATCTTAAGTGGGGCCTTACAAGTTCTATTCAAGGTACTTCTCTGAAGTTTCTAGAGTCTCCAGGTAATTTCACACATGCTAATGAGCATAGGGGTCTCAGCTCACACCAAGCTTGTCATGTTCTTCTCTGCTTTGGCTATATGTGACCATTTGCTTCTGTGACTGCTGATCCTGGTGAAGCAGATGCCAAAGGTGCCAAGAATCTTCTGGTGACTCTGGGAAGAATCTGGGAAATCCCCTCCTACCACTGCCAGCTTCCACCTCCTATGGTCAAGGCTAACTACCAGACAGTGCCAATGCCATGCACTTGGCCCATGTTACCATGACTGCTTTCTCAGTATAGCAGAAGCAATTTGTTCTTTTCCCTGATGGAGTGAGCATCTCTTCATATTAAGCTTAATTGTTTTTTGTTTGTATGCTTAGCCCATTTCTCCTTGGGGATGCTATCATGAGTCCATAGGGACTGGGCCAGAGGAGAATTTGACTAACTGGAACAATACAGAAAAATCTGCCCTCCTTTCTAACACTGAAGCATTATTATCAGGCCAACCTTTTATGTGAGGGCCTCTCTTCTCTGATGGTGAGTTATTTTCAATCTTCCATCCAAGTCAACAGTCTTTCAGATAAGGGGAATATGTCTCATGCTCTAGTTGGAATCCTGCTCCAGTTTTACATGTAGTTAGGAGGATTCTGAGAAGATTTTTTCTCTGAGTAGAAGGAGGGAGACTAGAAGGAAGAAGGAACAGCATTATGGAATGATAGTTTTAAGTAAGGACATGAGGGGGCAGGCGCCTGAATTTGGATAGTGGTCATGGAAAGACATGGGCAGATGCAAGATGATAGAACAGACAGATATAACCAGTGAGCTGGAGAAAGATGGTTCTCATGGATGAATGCATTTTCTGGGAATTTTGGAGAAATTTGATTTGTCTGCACAGTAAAAATTGAAATTCTAGATCCTTAATGGAATTTTAAGGAATCCTTTGCTTTCAGCTATGCTCTCACTCTCCAACCATAAAACTATTTCTTTAAATTCCTCAGTGTCTGCATTGGAGACCCTCTTTACTTTGTTCTTTTCTAAGCACCAGGCTATTGAGTAAGTTGCTATAACTTGTCTGCTTATCTTTGTATAATGGTGACATAGCCATGCTAGTCCTTATGAGCCCACTGGTGACCTGGAACCCACTGGTGACAAGAAGCTTACAAGAGTAATCTATCTGTTTTGGCACTATTGTCTGTTCTTGGCAAGAGTGGAAGGAAGACCCCTGGGATTCCTCTGGGGCTGAAGATAGATATAGTTCTCAGCATTCAAATACGACTGAATGAGCATTCTTCACATGCTCATGTGAAGGGGCACTGGGAACCAAAAAGTTGATTATACATCTTCCCCCATATCCCCTCCCCCCACCACACACACTCTCTACTATATTTTTAGGCTCCGAAGTATTTAACATTTTTAAAGAGAAGTATTTGGCACATTCCTGAAATATTAATCTGAACCTTTAAGTAAGTGTGCAAGAGTGGGACAGCTTTGGGCAATTCTCTGAATGGGTCTTCAGCAACCTCTAGATTTCTAGATGACCCTTTCCTCTTCTACCTCTGGGTCCTCATGCTGATCCCTGGCCACTTAGTACTCTTCACAGGGGATCTGACCAGGACTGGCTTTCACAATCCCCAGGGCTAAGCCTTTCCTTCCCCAGATCCCATATCAGATTTTCATGTTCTGAGAAGTCTGAAGACAATAGGTGGCTTAAAATAATAATAATAATGATAATAATAATAATAATAAAAATATGGTTTATTGAGTGCCTAGCATTGTGCTTTTCACATATTGTCTTGTTCAGTTCTTATACCAATTTTAGGAAACAAGTTTTATTGTCAAACTTGACAAATGAGGAGAGACTAAAATTCAAGAGTACAAGGAAGTTGGCAAAATCATGTGACTTGTAAGTGCCAGAGATAGAATAGGTCTACAAGACTCCCTCATATGTAACAACATTTTAAATCTCTCAGTTCCAAAGAATGCCTTCCGATGGGGTTTGGGCATCAAGGCAAGCCCTCAGAGGCTATGTCTTTGATAAAGGTTTTATTCCAGTGGGACACTATACTCTTAAACATGTTTTTTAATGAAGCAAGCTCTTTGCAAAACTCTCTTTAGCAGAGAAAAACCACATGTCTTAGTTCAAAATGTTTCTTTGAAATCTCATAATCTGTCTTTTTCAGAATATGGGGGCAGGTGAGGTGTTTATCTTTAAACATTTTTAAACACTTTTTTTCCCCTTAAAAAAAGCAACAACACCCCCAGCTCCTTACCACCTCTCAATAAAAGTTACTTCATCACATTTTGTTAAAAAGAATGAAGTAAAAATGTTGGTCATCTCCAGCTTTTGGGTTTCCTGATTTTGAGTAACTCTGAGTGGTGTTTGTCAGACTCCTTGGTGTCTGCATGAGCACAAAGCCCTTTCACGGGCGGAGCCAGAGCAAAACGGTGAAGTGGCTGCAGTTTGCAAACAAGCAAACTATAGCACGTCTCAGTCCCCCTTTTTCTTTCCCGTCTTTCCCCTGACTTTTTTGCATTAAAAATAAAAAAATAAAATAAAACGCAAATAACACAAACTTTCCTTTTCCCCTCAACCAAGAAGGGATCTTCAGACCCATTTTTGTGTGATTAAAGTAAATGTTATTTTTAATCTCATGGCCTTGGCATTTGCAGATATAGCTTTAAGCTATCAGTTATAATAAGATTTTCTTTTTTGTCTCTAGTTAAAGGAATTTCAGGTTAAGGAGCTTTGGGAGTGAAGGAATGGGAGACACCAGGAAGAAGAAATTGGAATAGAAATTGCTTCTCTCCAAAGCAAATATGAAGCTTTAGGAGAAAAAACTTGAAGGTAGTCATTTCTTTACTTATTTTTTCCCTTTGATGGGTTTTGGCAGTGCTGCTCTGTCAGATGATACTTCAGGCTCATTTTTTCACTCTGCGTGACAGGGAAAGAATGAGGTTTGAAGGAAACAGCTGTTCCCTGCTCTAGGCTTGTTGATCTGGGCAAGGTCCTAACCACCTAGTGCCCTCAGGTAATGGAGGGACTAGTTCCTGCCACAGTCTGATAAGGGTTTAGAGAATGAAACCAAGTTTATGAGGTACATTAATTGAACAGTCAAGTGGAAAAGTTTTTAACAAAGACAAACGATTATTCAAACTGAGTGTGGGTTATATGGAGTAGCCTTGATTCAAAACAGTCCCTTAAAAATGGAGCTATTTTTCCCTTTGATTATAAAAATACTTAAATGCAATGAAGAATGAGTTCTTCCCTCTATTTTGTCTTTTCTCCATTTCACAAAAGCTATTAAGTGGAGAACTGTGCTAACATGGCAGTGATCACATGATGGTTTGTTTGGGGTGCCACAAAAAACTTGCAGTATGATGTTGTGGTTACTGCCTCAGGAAGATCACCCTATGTTTTTGCCTAGGAGTCCCTCTGAATCCTGTTTTCTGGCTATGAGTTATATGTTCACGTGAAGCTTCCTATTTCTTTGAACCATGTGAAACAGCCATTCCACACCATTGCTGTTAAGCCTTTCTTTATGTTCATAAAATTTAGTGAGACCTTAGGGCTCCCATTATACAGGGGACTATTAACCTGAAAACCTGTTATGATCTCCCCCTTGTGTTCCATGGTCATAGCTCACTGCTCATCTCTCATCTCCTTCATGTGCTCTATGCCCTGCCCCACAAAGTATGCTGGCCTACAGTCTGATCATCCTGCAGCAAGGCCACTGTCAAGTCTTTCCCATTTTCACAGTTTCTAAGCAGCTTCGTGGTGTCTTCAATAAGCCCTTCTGACATGTGAATGATACTCAGATATTTGAGAAAATCCTTTAACATGAAGTGATCTCAGAGGAAGCAAAGCTAGGGTAGGCAGTATTTTTTAAAAGACCAAATAGATTCTCAGAGAGATGAGAAGATAATGATTCCTTGAACAAGAACAGGATACAACAAAAATTAATATTAAGAAAATAAGAAGGAGCTGTAGATGTAAAAGTTATGATAGCAGATATTAAAAATTAAACCAAAGGTTTGATAGAAAAGTTGAGTAAATGTCATGGGCTGAATTGTGACCTCCCACCAAATTTATAGGATGAGGTTCTAACCCCCAGCACCTCATCAGATAGGGCTTTAAAAAGGTAATTAAGTTAAATGAAGATCTCAGGTGTGCTCTAGTCCAATCTGACTGGTGTGCATCTAGGGAGAGGAGATTAGACCACACAGAGACTCCAGGGGTTTGCAGGTACTGAAGATGACCATGCGAAGAGGCAGCAAGAGGGCTGCTATCTGCAAGCCATGGAGAGAAGCCTCACAGGAAACGAACCCCGCTGGCAACTTGACCTTGGACTTCCAGTTCCAGAATTGTGACAAAATAAGCTTCTGTTGTTAAAATACCCATTCTGTGGAATTTTGTTATGGTAGCCCTAGAAAACTAATATAGAAAACTTCCCAGAAAATAGAGTAAACACAATAACAACAACAACAACAAAAAAACGAAAATGAACACACCAAAACAAGAAGATAGAAATCATGAGACAAAGGAAAAAATCAGATAAACAATTCAAGTAGTTCAAGATCTCATAAAGAAAAACCAGACAGATGGAAGGAAGAAAGTATAAAATAAATAATATATGAATAATAGATTAAAATATTTTGCCGAGTGCCCAGTATCACAATTAAAACAAGCTATTCATCAAGCCATATCATTGTGAAATTTCAGAAAATTGGGAATAAAGAGAAGATTAAAAAATCTTCCTGAGAAAAAAAATGAAAAGTCAAAAGTTGATTGCACATACAATGAAACAGAAACCTGAATGATGCTGGATTTCTAAAGAAGAGAAAGTGTTCCTGAATAATTGCAGGTAAGTAATTGTAAACTTATTTTATTAACTGAAATTGTCTCTATGACCATATATTAGGAAATGCCAAGGAACTTTTCTACACATGTAAGAATTACTTGCTCTGTATCTAACCTAAAGTGCTACACACCATTAACCTTAGGAAGTTGTGCATCTCAGAATGCTCAATAGAAGTTCAAGGAAAATAAGGGATGGACTAAAGGTGTCATCAGGGTTTGTTGCCACCAAAGAATTATACCATTGTGTTGGTCAGATGACATTTGGATAACAGGATTCTCTTCTAAGGCACAGAACAAAGAGGGACTTTTTTTTTTTTTTTTTTAGAAGACATTGAATAGGAAAGCAAAATAAGTTGGAGTCAGTTATATGAGAAAAGGATGAAGGAACTAAGAATAAAAAAACCTGAAAAAAAGGAATGTGTTAGTGAGGCCAAGATTATGGTCTTCAAATCACTGAAGGGTCCTCACATGGAAAAGGGATTAAACCTTTCTGTGTGAACCAGAGACCAATGAATGAAAGTTTCAGGAAGAACCATTTGGTTCAATAGACGTATATTAGTTAATTTAATTTTATTTCTTTAGCTGCTGTAACAAATCATTACAAACTTAGTGCCTGAAAGACTACTTCCTATCTTACAGTTCTAGAGGTCAAAAGTGTGAAATGGACTCTGCTGGGCTAAAGTGGAGGTGTCGGTAGGGCTGCATTTCTTCTAGAGCATTTATTGGATTCTCTGTTTCCCTGCCTTTTCTGCCTTCTCCAGGCTGCCTGCAGTTCTTGGCTCCTAGCGCCTTTCTGCATCTTCAAAGGCAGCAGTGTAACAACTTACAATATCTGATTCTGACCTCCTTGTTTACCTCTTATAAAGATTGTTGTGGTTATATTTTGCTTATTTTTTATTGTTGACACTATCACATATGTCCCCATCCCCACCCCCAACTTTGCCCACCTCCACCCAGCCCCTGCACCCTTTCTGTCTGGCCATCACCACACTGTTGTCTGTGTCTATGGGTTATGCCTGTATGTTCTTCAACTTCTTTCATCCTCACTCCTGTCTGACAGCTGTAAGTTCATCTCATGTATCCATGCCTCTATTTCTATTTTGTTCATCAGTTTATTTTGTTCATTAGATTCCACATATAAGTGAGATCATATGGTATTTGTCTTTCTCTGACTGGCTTATTTCACTAAGCATAATAATCTCCAGGTCCATCCATGCTGTTATAAAAGGTCAGATTTCCTTCATTTTTACAGCTGTGTACTACTACATTGTGTAAATGCACCACAGCCTTTTTTTTATCCACTCTTCTACCGATTGGCATTTGGGCTGTTTCTAGATCTTGGCTATTATAATTAACCCTGCTATGAACATAGGGGTGCATATATTCTTTTGAATTGGTGTTTTTGGATTCTTAGGATTTATTACTAGAATTGGAACTACACTGTCAAAAGCAGTCCTTTTATTACTTTTTTGAGAAGACTCCATATTGTTTTCCCAAAATAATATAAATACTCACAGTACCAGTCTGCATTACCCCCAATGGCACACTAGGGTTCCCTTTTCTTTGCAACCTCACCAACACTTGTTCATTGATTTATTGACGATAGCCATTCTGGCAGGTTTCAGGTAATATCTCATTGTGGTTTTAATTTGTATTTCTCTGATGATTAGTGACATTGAGCATCTCTTCATATGTCTGTTGGCCACCTGTATGTCCTCTTTGGAGAAGTATCTATTCATGTTCATTATTGGTGTTTAGGAATGCCTCTGATATCTGGGTTTTAACTTTGCATCCTGCTACTTTGCCAAATTCATTTATTAGATCTAATAGCTTTCTGGTGGAAACTTTAGGGTTTTCTATGTATAATATCATGTCATCTATGAATAGTGACAGGTTTACTTCATCCTTTCCAATTTAGATGCCTTTTGTTTCTTCTTGTTTGATTGCTGTGGTTAGGTCTTCTAGGACTATGTTGAATAATAGTGGTGAAGGTGGACATTCCTGTCTTGTTCCTGATCTTAAGATAAATGCTTATTGTTTTTGCCTATTGAGAATGATATTGGCTGTATCATTGATATATGGCTTTTATTACATTGATATTTATTTATTTATTACATTTTATTACATTTTATTACATTGATATATGGCTTTTATTACAATGATATTGGCTGTATCAATGATATATGGCTTTTATTACATTGATGTATATTCCCTCTATTCCCACTTTACTGAGAGGTTTTATCACAAATGGGTGCTAAATTTTATCAAATGCTTTTTCTGCATATATTGATATGGTCATGTGGTTTTATCCTTCATTTCGTTTATATGGTGTATCACATTTATTGATTTGTGAGTATTGCACCAATCTTGCATCCCCAAAATTAATCTTGCTCAATCATGGTGTTTGATCTTTCTAATATATTTATAGCTCTGATTTGCTAATATTTTTGTTGAGAATTTTAGTATGTATGTTCTTCAGGGACATTGGCCTATAATTTCCTTTCTTTGCAGTGTCTTTACTCAGTTTTGGAATTAGGATAATCTTGGCCTTCTTAAATTAGTTTGGGAGCTTTTTACTTCTTTAATTTAGTGGAATAGATTGAGAAGATAAGCATCAGTTCTTCTTTGAATGTTTGGAATAATTCACCTGTGAAGCCATCTAGTACAGGACTTTTGTTTTCTGGGAGTTTTTTTTTTTATTACTGCCTCAATTTCATTAGTTGTAATAGGTCTATTCAGATTTTCTGATTTTCCTGATTTTGTTTTTGAAGATTGTTTG
This sequence comes from Corynorhinus townsendii, assembly GCA_026230045.1. NCBI lineage: Eukaryota > Metazoa > Chordata > Mammalia > Chiroptera > Vespertilionidae > Corynorhinus > Corynorhinus townsendii. The sequence goes on along the minus strand of JAPDVU010000002.1, from coordinate 78,321,189 downwards.
TTTCTAGAAATTAATCCATTTTATCAAGATTGTCCCAGATTGGAGTGTTCTTGTAATATTTCCTTGCAAGACTTTGCATTTCTTTAGTGCTGGTTGTTATTTCTTCTTTTTCATTTCTGATTTTATTTATTTGAACACTCTTTTTTTCTTGGTGAGTCTGGCTAAAGGTTTTTAGAAGAACCAGCTCTTGGTTACATTGATCTTTTTATATTATTATTCTATTTTGTTTATTTTGGTTCTGATCTATATTATTTCCTGCCTTTTACTCATTTTGGGTTTTGTTTCCCTGTCCTCAGTTCCTTTAAGTGTAAAATTAGATGGTTTATTTGAAATTTTTCCTGTTTCCTAAGGAAGGCCTATAATACTATAAATTTCCCTCTTAGGAAATTTATAGTATTATAAATACTAAAAATTTGCTTGCCCTATGTCCCATAGATTTTGAATTGTTGTGTTCTCACTTTCATTTGTTTCAAGGTACTTTTTGATTTATTCCTTGATTCCATTGTTAATCCATTCATTGTTTAGTAACATGTTATATAGTCTCCATGACCTGGTGTGTTTTTCAGTTTTTTTCTCGTGGTTGATTTCTAGTTTCATAGCAATATGGTCAAAGAAGATGTTTGATATGATTTCAATCTTCTTAAATTTATTGAGAATTGTATGTGTCCTAACATGTAGTCTATCCTAGAAAATGTTCCATGTGTACTTGAATAAAATGAATATTCTGCTGCTTTGGGGTGAAATAGTCTGAAGATACCAATTTAATATATTTTGTCTATTCTGTCATTTAAGACCACTGTTTCTTTCCTGATTTTCTGTTTGGAAGATCTATCCATTGATGTCAATGGGGTGTTAAAATCTCCTACTATGAGCGTATTACTGTCAATGTCTTCCTTTATGTCTATCATGATTTGCTTTACATGTTTATGTTCTCCTATGTTGGATGCGTAAATGTTTACAAGGGTTATATCCTCTTGTTGGATTACTCCCTTTTCATTACGTAGTGTTCTTCTTTTTTGTTACTATAATCCCTGTTTTAAAGTCTATTTTGTTAGATATAAGTATTGCTACTCCAGCTTTTTCTTTTTTCATTTCTATTTGCATGAAATATCTTTTTCCATCTCCTTACTTTTAATCTGTGTGTTTCTTTCATTCTGAGGTGGGTCTCTTGTAGACGGCATATGTATGGGTCTTGTTTTCTTATCTGTTCAGCTACTTTATGTCTTTTGATTAGAGCACTTAAGGCATTTGCATTTAAAGTAATTATTGATGGGTTTATATTTATTGACATAGTATCTTTTTCACTCTGTTTCTTGGTATTTTTTGTTTATTTTCTTTTTCTACTTCTTAAAGCAGGCCTTTTAACATTTCTTGTAATACTGGTTAGTGGTAACAAATTCCTTTAGCTTTTCATTTTCTGAGAAACCCTTGATTTCTCCTTTAATATTTAATGATAGCCTTGCTGGGTAAAGTAGTTTTGGTTGTAGATCCTTGCTTTTAATCACTTTGCATATTTCATGCAATCCCTTCTGGCCTGAAATGTTTTTATTGCAAGATCAACTGACAGGCTAATGAGAGTTTCCCTGAAGGGAATTAACTGTTTTTCTCTTGCTGCCTTTAAGATTCTCTCTTTGTCTTTAACCTTAGCCATTTTAATTATGATGTGTTTTGGTGTGGAACTCTTCAGGTTCATCTTGTTTGGGACTCTTTGTGCTTGCTGGCCTTGTGTGTCTTTTTACTTTACCTCTTAGGAAAGTTTTTAGTTATTATTCTTCAAACATGTTTTCTATCCCTTGCTCACTTCTCACTTTTTTCTTCTTCTGATACTCCTATGATGCACACTTCATATTGCCCCAAAGTTCCCTTAAATTGTCTGTATTCTTTTTTTTTTGCTGCTCTGATTGTTTTTTCTACCTTGTCTTCTAAATTGATGATTTGATCCTCTACTTCATCCAACCTACTTTTTATTCCTTCCAGTGTATTATTTTTATTTTCTAGTGTATTCTCGATGTCAGATATGGTATTCTTAATTTCCAACTGGTTCTCTTTCATGGTTTCTATGTCCTTTTTAATGCTATTTGTATTTCTCACTACGTTTTTTTAGCATCATTATAACCATTACTTAGAATTCTATATTGGATAAATTGCTTGCCTCCATTTTATTTAGCCTCTTTCCTGGAGATTCCTCCTGTTCTTTCATTTGGGCCTGTTTCTTTATCCCCCTATTTGGGATGTCTCTTTGTGTTTGTTTTTATGTATTAGGTAGATCTTTCTGACTCCTAGTCTTCATGGAGTAGCCTTATGTAGTTGGTCTCCTATGGGAGCCAGTGGTATAGTGTTCTTGATCTCCTGAGCTGGATTCTCCAGGAACATCCCTTGTGTGGGTTTTGTGGGCCTTCATGTTATAACTGGGTTTTGGTTGCTGTTGGCCAATCATGTATGGGATTGCTCCTCAGGCTCCATGATTCTGAGGTTCAACCTAAACAATGGTGTGTGAGCTGCTGTGCAGGAGCTGACCAAAAAAAAAAAAAAAAAAAAAGAAAAAAAAGGAAAAGAAGAAGCCCTGGCCAGTGTGGCTCAGTTTGTTGGATCATCATCATGTATACCAAAAGGTGGTGAGTTCAATTTCTAGTCAGGACACATATCTAGGTTGTGGGTTTGATTCCTGGTTTGGGTGTGTGCAGGAGGCAATTGACCTATGTTTCTTTCTTACATCATTGTTTTTCTCTTTCTCTCTCTCTAAAAATCAATTAAAATAAAATTTAAAAAGAAAAAAAAACAACTAGACTAAGACAAAAGGGATAAAAAGTGAACAAGAAAAATATAGAATAAGAGAAGAAAAAAGAATAAAAGAAGTAAAAAAGGGGGAAAAAATAGAAAACAATAAAGAAAAATAATATATCAAAGGAAAAAAAAATTGCCTCAGCAGAGTTTAGTGCCTGCTGTAGTCTCCCTTTGGATATGCTGTTTGTGAATTTTGTTGGACCCTGCTCTGATGTAGTTTGTATCTGACAGGTTAGTGTGTTGTTTCTGGGCCTCTTGGAAGCCAATGTCAGATGCTGTTTGTGCCTGGCCCTTGGCAACCTGTTTGAAGCTACAAGTTATCTATAGTTTGTGTCTGCCTCTGCTCCGCTTGGCTGCACTTGGGAAGGGCCAAACTGAACTCCAAGGCTGGCTTTTACCAGCACCAGGCCTGGGGGTCAGATCAGCAAACATCCCAAGGCAACCCAGGTTCTACCTCCACCTGCCTCCCCCTGGTGGTTGCCTATTCAACTCAGTCACTGAAAATGCTCAGTCACTGAAAGAGCCTCTGGCAGAATTGGGTAGATGGGGCTAGTAGATCTGAGAGGAGAAGGTATCATTCTGATTTCAGGGAAGGTGGTCTTCTGCCTTAGAGCCACACCTGGGTCTGTTCTGGATCTTGCCCTGACCTCAGCAGGGTGGAACCCTTAGTAGTCAGGCCTGTGTGGCCTCCAGAGCTGCCGGAAGCTGGGAGGGTGTTTCTGTCAGATTGCTTGTTAGGGCAGTGGTTCTCAACCTTTCTAATGCCATGACCCTTTAATACAGTTCCTCATGTTGTGGTGACCCCAACCATAAAATTATTTTCGTTACTGCTGTTATGAATCGTAATGTAAATATCTGTGTTTTCTGATGGTCTTAGGCGAACCTGCTAGCAGTTCTCACATGTGCGTTCTTCTGCTGGGGCAAGGGTGACCACCCCTCTTCCTCCATTAACAAAGGGCATAGCCAGTGTCTTTAATAATGTATTAATTATAAAGATCAAGACAGTATATTCCATTGGTTAGATGTTCTATCATATCAAATCATCAAACAGTATATTCCATTGGTCAGTTTTAATGATCAGAAAGTCTTTTTAAACAGGTTTCCTTATAAATGCAACCCACTGACTTTGGTGTGTGTGTGTGCGTGTGTGTGTGTGTGTGTGTGTGTGTGTTTTGCAATCACTTTATTTTTTTTAAAAAGCATGACTGGCACATTTCCACAATTAAGACCAGTGGATGCAGGACACTCACAAAAGAAAAAAAAATATATCGTTTCGGTCGCAGCTGTAAGGCAGAGGTTACATTTTTTTCACAGGGATGACGACGGAGACACCAACACGCTGCGCTACAGCACATGCCCCCACAGCACTGTTGCCTGGATGACAATCTCCGGGTTCTCCTTGTCCCTTTTGCTGGACTATCCTCAGCTCCAGTTGGGCCGGGCTGGGCTTCCACCCTTCTCCAGCCTGGGCTTTCTCACACTTGATGGTCCGCTGCAGAATGTGGTGCATGGCTGACACGGTCTTCTCACAGGCCACCTTGAGATTATTGGGGTGCCTGTGTGTTCACACCAGGAACATGGCAGCAAACAAGTCCCTGGTGCCCACAAAGATGGCACCCACTTTGCGAATGTCCATGCACATGCGCTCTATCGCCATCAGGGTGCCGGATCCTCTGGCTCCCCAGCACAATCAGGTAGTCACCACCCTGCGGGGAAAGGAGGTCAGAGCTGGTGATAACCATCGTGTCTGGGCCCATCGAGTGCAGCACGCCCATCACTGCTTATGCTTCTTCCTGGCTGTGGATCTTTCTGCCAGTCAGTAGCTCAGACTCGAACTGGTTGGGAGTTACAATGTCTACAACCGGCACAACCTTTTCTTTGTAAACAAGAAAGGAGGTCCTCTGGAATGTACCTGGAGCCTTCGCCTTCCAATTTGTCACCCATCACCAGGTCGCACACATACACCAGCCGCGAGTTCTACTGCTTCAGCTCCCGCATGATGTCCACCGCCATGGCCAGGAAGGACTTGTCCCTCATGTACCCAGGAGCACGTAGTCATATTTATTCACGTTGTTCAGCTTCAGACCTTCGTACACCTCCTGGAGCTCGTCTGCATTCAGCATCTGACCCTTCCAGTGTGTGTATCCTGTGTGGGTTGAAAACTGGACAGAGTTCACAGCCTCAATCTCAAACCCCAAAATCTGCAGCGGGAATGTGGCGGCCGGTTTCCCTGTAGCCTCGGACAATGTGGCTCTTGATGGAGAGCGCCCGGCATTCCTCCTTAATGCCAGCCAGCCTGCAGGGTTGGCGCTGGGCCGTGCGCTTCCCCTCTCCCTGCTCCAGGGGCTCTCAACCCATTGGTTTTAAGAAGCCCCAGAGATCAAGTTCATAAGACAGACTTTCAGATATATAAGGAGACCTGTCATATCCTCTAAGTCTATTCTTTAGTCTAATTATCTTTTACTTCTTTAAATAGGCTGTAGTGCATATACATTTATTTTATTATACTAAATTCTGGACATTACATTTATTTTCAACTTAATCTCACTGGTTAAATTAATTGGTTAAATTTAATCTCTTTGGTTCATTGCTCTGGCCAAGAATATATTTTTTAAAAAGTTATTCAAAAAAGAAACCAAGATGGCAGCATAGGTAAGCACCTAAACCGCTGCCTCGCACAACCATTTCAAAACTACAACTAAAAGACAGAACGGACACCATCCAGAACCACAGGAAAGCTGGCTGAGTAGAAATTCTACAACTAGAAGGAAAGAGAAAAGCTCACGGAGAATTGGAGGCAAAGGGTTGAGGTACAGCAAAGGGTCTTTGTGCGTGCAGAGAGGAAGGGCGGCTGAGAGCCTGGCTGACTTTCTCTGGCGGGACGGGGAAGGAAGCCCCCGACTGCACTAAACCCCAGTTCCGACTGCACTGAACCCCAGTTCTGGGTGAAACCCTGTGGACCCAGACTCATACAGGGGGAGTCTGGACTGTCAGGTAGAGAGAAAGGCACTTGGAGACTCAGAGACCCGGGGGAGGGACGTCTGGAGGCCCACGTGCCAGTATGCACAAAGATTGCGGAGGTTGCCACAGATGTTCCCTAGCAGAAGGGAGTCAGAAGCTCCTGACTGCACTGAGCCCCAGTTCTGACTGCACTGAACCCCGGTTCCAGGCGAGCCCCTGGGGACCCACGCTCTTGCGGGGGGAATCTGGACTCTTGGGTGGAGGCTCTGGAGCCGGGGAAGGCAGAAGTCTGCGCACTCGCAAGGGCAGGGCTGACAGGAAGCCAAGACTGTCTGCTCCGCCCTGAGACTCCATCCCATCCAAGCTGAGCACAGAGGCTTTTGCAATTTGGTAAGTCAATCCTATAAGGCTGTCTCCAGCACCAAACTTCTCCCAGCGTAGACACAGCTGATCCTCACAGCCAATTGGCCTGGAGGTCAATTCCTGCCAGTGATACCAACAACAATCAAGACTTAACTACAACAAGGCTGTACACACAGTCCACAAAGTGGTGCACCAAGAGTGTCCACCTCAGGTTAACTGGGAAAGCCGACCATATAGGAAACCTAGCACACAAAGCAACCCTACCAACTCAGGGAAGCAGTGAAAATGCGGCAACAAAGAAACAGATCACAAACGAAAGAAATGGAGGAAAACAAACGACTGGATATAGAATTCAAAACCATGGTTATAAGGCTTTTCAAGAATATCCTAGAAAAGGCTGATAAATATAACGAGACCCTCGAAGATATGAAAAAGGATCAACTAGAAATTAAACATACACTGACTGAAATAAAAAATATTATACAGAGACCCAACAACAGACTAGAGGAATGCAAGAATCAACTCAAAGAATTGAAATACAAAGAAGCAAAAAACACTCAACCGAAAAAGCAAAAAGAAAAAAGAATCCAAAAAGTTGAAGATAGTGTAAGAAGCCTCTGGGACAATGTCACGCGTACCAACATCAGAATTCTGGGGGTGCCAGAAGAAGAGAGAGAGCAAGATACTGAAAACCTATTTGAAGAAAAAATGACTGAAAACTTCCCCCACCTGGTGAAAGAAATAGACTTACAAGTCCAGGAAGCACACAGAACCCCAAACAAAAGGAATCCAAAGAGGACCACACCAAGACACATCATAATTAAAATGCCAAGAGCAAAAGACAAAGAGAGAATATTAAAAGCAGCAAGAGAAAAACAGTTAATTACCTACAAGGGAGCATCCATACGATTGTCAGCTGATTTCCCAACAGAAACTATGCAGGCCAGATGGGAGTGGCAAGAAATACTCAAAGTGATGAATAGCAAGAACCTACAACCCAGATTACTCTACCCAGCAAAGCTATCATTCAGAATTGAAGGTCAGATAAAGAGCTTCACAGATAAGAAAAAGCTAAAAGAGTTCATCACCACCAAACCAGTATTATATGAAATGCTGAAAGGTATTCTTTAAGAAGAGGAAGAAGAAAAAAGTAAACATAAAAATTATGAACAACAAATACATATCTATCAACAAGTGAACCTAAAAATCAAGTGAATTAAAAACCTGAAGAACAGAATAAACTGGCGAATATAATAGAATCAGGGGCATAGAAAGGGAGTGGACTGATAATTCTCAGGGGGAAAGGGGTATAGGGGAGTGCAGGAAGAGACTGGACAAAAATCTCACACCTATGGATGAGGACAGTGGTGGGGAGGTAAGGGCAGAAGGTGGGGTGGGAACCAGTTGGAGGGGAGCTATGGGGGGAAAAAGGAGAAACAATTCTAATAAGCTGAATAAAGATTTATTTAAAAAAAAAGTTATTCATTCATCAGTGTTTTTAGTTTATAGATCTCATGAACAAAACACTTATAGTTGAATGGGGCATTGTTATTTGTTAGGATTTATTCTTGTATTGGGTGGAAAGTTTTACTAAATGATGTTTGAGATAACCCGTTCAGCAAATTTCATCGAGTATTGCTAGAGTAAAGCAATTTGGTGAAATATAAAGGAAAAGCCTTAGCTTTTAAGTAGCAGTTCTGATATACTGGGATACTGTGCTTTGTCTATTTGCCAGGCTGATCATGAAACTAATTTGTGATCAGTAATGTACACAAGAGGATGCTTTCCATTGCTGAAACCCAAGAGAGCTGAACTCTGTTAGTTGGTTTAGTCTTACATTACTCAAAATGTGAGGGGAAGTAGGAAGCATATTTGTTTATTCTAGAGAATTCCATCTCTGAGACACATCTTCAAGATGCTCAAAAGTCAAGATTGGACTAAGGCATAAGGATACTAGGCCATCAATGGTATGATACTTACTCGAATATGTTTTTCACATTAATGTGTTCCTGGTATTGAATGATCTATTATTTTTGACTGGAGACCTGGTGCATGGATTTGTGCACTGGTGGGGTCCCTTGGCCTGGCCTGAGGGGATCAGGCCGAAAGCAGCTCTCCGACATCCCCCAAGGGGTCCTGGATTGCGAGAGGGCGCAGGCCAGGCTGAGGGACCCAACCAGTGCACAAATCCATGCACCAGGCCTCTAGTGATAAATAATAGATTTATGCACAATCAGGGCCTGGGAGGGACCATGCGAGAGCTCCAGGGCATGTCACGCCCATCTCACCCAGTCCCTATCGGCCGGACCCCAGTAGCAAGCTAACCTACTGGTAAGAGCATCTGCTCCTTAGTGATCAGTGCACATTATAGCAACTGGTAGAACGGTCTAATGATCAGACACTTAGCATATTAGACATTTATTATATAGGATTTATTCCTTTATGCTCAGCACTGCCCACTCGCAGTAACCTCTTTTGAATTCAGCTCTACCCCCAGCAAATCTCTGTTTGAATTAATTAATAAGTCTATTTTTATTGTTTGTTTAGCAATTTCATTTTCTTTGTATTTTTCAATTACTATTGACATTCAACATTATTTCATAAAAGTTTCAGGTGTACAGCATTGTGGTTAGACATTTACATAATTTTCAAAGTGCAGTACCCATATGGCAACATTCACAGTTATTACAATATTATTGAGCATTTTCCACATGCTGTAGTTCATATCCCTGTGACTATTTGTAACTACAGACTTTACTTCTTAATCCCCTTGCCTTTTTCAACCAGCCTCCAACCACCCCTCTCATCTGGAAAACATCAGTTTGTTCTTGGTACCTATGAGTCTATTTCTGTTTTGTTTGTTCATTATTTTCTTTAGATTCCACATATAAATGAAATCATATGCTATTTATCTTTCTCTCTTTGACATTTCACTTAGCACAATACCCTCTAGGTACAAATGGTAAAATTTTGTTCTTTTTTATGGCTGAGTAATATTCCATTGTATGTATATACCACATCTTCTTCATCCAATTGTCCTTTGGTGAGCACTTAGGTTGCTTCATATCTTATCCACTGTAAACAATGCTGGTTCCATGTGCACTTGAAAAGAATGTATATGCTACTGCTTTGAGGTAAAAAGCTCTAAAATATCAATTAAATCCACTGGATCTAATGTGTCCTTTAGGCCACTGTTTCCTTGTTGATTTTCTGTCTGGAAGATCTACCTATTGGTTACAATGGTGTGTTAAAGTTCCTGACTATGACTGTATTACTGTTGATCTCTCCTTTATGTCTGTCAGTATCTGCTTAATATATTTAGGTGCTCCTATGGTGGGTGCATAAATGTTTACAAAGGTTGTATATCCTCTTGTTGGATTGATCCCTTTATTATTATTAAATGTTCTTCTTTGTCTCTTATTTTAGCCTTTGTTTCAAAGTCTATTTTGCCTGGTATAAATATTGCTACCCCAGCTTTTTGTTTGTTTGTTTCCATTTACATGAAATATCTTTTTCCATTCCTTTACCTTCCGTCTGTGTATGCCTTTTGATCTAAAGTAGGTCAGTTGCAGACAGTCAGTATGAATTAATTTAATAAGGCAAATTTATTATATAAAGCTTTAGAAATAGGTTGCATAAGATGATTGAGAAAGGTCTTGGACAGAAACCCTTAAAAGAAGGTGCTGAAGAAAGGAGCTGGAAATTCTTATCATCAACCTATTTTATATGCTTGCCCACTACATGCCCTGTCCAGGATAGTTTGGACTGTGAACTCCTTATCCTAGGAGTCCATTGAACTTGGCAACTAGAGATAATTGCTTATAATAGCTAAGTAAAGTTTTGAAAGCACAGAAATATAAAATGACCTTGGCATTTTGAATATAAACAACATTTAAAGATAAAAAGCCCTAAAAGTTGGCATTTGGGTCAGTTTTAAAACATACACATACATAAATCCTTGAAGAAAAAAATGTACTGTAACTGAGTTTTGGCAAAAACACTATGTAATTTAGACACCAAATATCTACCCTTCTTCAATTTTCTGGCTAGTTTAGGAAAAACATAAGCACATAATCCACATTACTCAGATAATCTTATTGTCATTAATTTGGCCATTTACTCAGGAGATATAAGTAACATTTTTTAAATTTTATTTTTATGTTTTAATATATTTTTTATTGATTTCAAAGAGGAAGGGAGAGAGAGAGAGATAACAAACATCAATGATGAGAGAGAATCATTGGTTGGCTGCTTCCTGCATGCCCCCTACTGGGAATCGAGCCCACAACCCAGGTATATGCCCTTGACTGGAATCGAACCAGAGACCCTTCAGTCCCCAGGTTGATGCTCTATTCACTGAACCAAGAAGGCTAAGGCACATCTGGTTTATTTTAGAAATAATAATTTTATAAGTGATCTAGTTTTTAAATGCATCCAACTTACCTGACTTCTCAAGAATGTAATGAAGAAATTCAATGCACTTCCCATTAAAATACCAATGTCATATTTCACAGACCTAGAACAAACTTTCCAAAAATTTATCTGGAATAAAAAAAGAACCCGAATAGCTACAGCAATCCTGAGAAAGAACAAAGTAGGTGGGATCTCAATTCCAGATATCAAGCTGTATTACTAAGCCACTGTTCTTAAAACAGCCTGGTACTGGTGCAAGAACAGACATATAGATCAATGGAATAGAATAGAGAACCCAGAAATTGACCCAAATCAATATGGTCAATTAATATTTGACAAAGGAGGCACGAACATACAAGGAGTCAAGACAGTCTCTTCAACAAATGGTGTTGGGAAAATTGGACAGATACATGCAAAAAAATGAAGCTAGATCACCAACTTACACCATACACAAAAATAAACTCAAAATGGATAAAGGACTTAAATATAAGACAGGAAACCATGAAAATACTAGAGGATCCACAGGCAGCAAAATCTCGGACATCTGCCGAAAGAACTTCTTCACTGATACTACTCCTAGGGCAATGGAAGCTAAAGAGAAAATAAACAAATGGGACTACATCAAAATAAAAAGCTTTTGTACAGCAAAGAAAACAATCAATAAAACAACAAGAAAGCCCACTGCATGGGAGAACATATTTGCCGATGATATCAATGATAAGGGTTTAATCTCCAACATATACAAAGAACTCATACAACTTAACAAAAAGAAGATAAACAATCCAATCAAAAAATGGGCAACTGATCTAAATAGACAGTTTTCAAAAGAAGACAGAAGGCAGGCCAAGAGACATATGAAAACCTGCTCACAGTCACTAGTCATCAGAGAGATGCAAATCAAAACAACAATGAGGTACCATCTCACACCTGTCAGAATGGCTATTATCAACAAATCAACAAACGACAAGGGTTGGTGAGAATGCGGAGAAAAAGGAACTCTTTTGCACTGCTGGTGGGAATGCAGACTGTTGCAGCCACTGTGGAGAACAGTATGGAGCTTCCTCAAAAAACTAAAAATGGAATTCCCATTTGACCCAGTGATCCCACTTCTAGGAATATATCCCAAGAAACTAGAAACGCGAATCAGAAAGGATATATGCACCCCTATGTTCATAGCAGCACAATTCACCATAGCCAAGATTTGGAAACAGCCTAAAGGCCCATCAGCAGATGAGTGGATTAAAAAACTGTGGTATATCTACACAGTGGAATACTACCCTGCGGTAAAAAAAGAAGGAGTTCCTACCATTTGCAACAAAATGGATGGAGATGGAGAATATTATGCTAAGTGAAATAAGCCAGGCAGAGAAAAATAAATATCACATGATCTCACTCATTTGTGGAATATAATGAACGGCATAGACTGATGAACAAGAACAGATCCAGAGGCTGAGAAACGTCTATCAGAACATCATACCTCAGGTCAGGTAGGGGATGGTGGGGGTAAGGGGAAGAGATCAACCAAAGGACTTTTATGCATGCATATAACCCTAACCAATGGACACAGACAACAGGGGAGTGAGGGAATGAGTGGGGGAGATAGGGGGATTATGGGGGAATAAGGACACATATGTAAAAAATAAAAATTAAAAAAAATTAATTTAAAAAATTATAAAATAAAAATAAAATACTAAATCCAAACCATACTAGTGGTCACCATAACCTTAAGAGAAATTGTTTCATGTGACAAAGATTTTTAAATGAAACTCTGTAGCCTGAAAATTATTTTGGAAGGAAACAAAGAGAAGTTTCCTTCAAAAGTCATAAGGATTGTAATTGAAAGTCAATATATTTGGCCTCTTACTCTAAAGTAAGTAATTTGTGTTTTTGCCTCCCTGACATAGTTTATATAAAGTTACAAAAAGAAATGGACAGCCAGTTTGAAATGGAATTGCCAGGGCCTAGAGCAAAGAATAACCTTACATGATATTATTCTACAATGCCATTATAATTTTAGATATTTTACAACAGCATATTGTACAATTATCCCAAACAAACTTACAAACTAATTCTTTGAATGGTTGGCAGTAATTGAAGAAAAAAAAAAAAAAGGACATGAAAGGATTTAATCCCTTTCAGAAGGACTTAAGGCACTGGGAAGGCACTTGAGCATCCTATATTGGCCCCTCTTGCCTTTTGTGCCAAGAGGGACCCTCTTCTCACAATCCAATTGCCCTCAGCTGTTGCCTGAGCTTTCTGTTCATGCTGAGCTTGTAGCCTGGTGGGGGCTGGTACCATGGATCTGTCTCATGCCCAACCTTGTGAGCTGGGCCCTCATTGGAGAAGAAACCCGAGTTCCCCGAGATATGTGATCAGCACCGGGACCCCGCAACAGGCCAGGGGTTCCCAAGGCAGGTGCTGGGCATGGAGGCCACGGGGGCATAGGCTACCAAGGAGACAGAACTGGACCTCACATCACCCTGCTTGGCCCCAGAGGATGGCTGGTTAGCCAGAGACGGGTAAGATTCCTCAAGGAAGGAACAACCTAAGACAGGCACAGTTGCAGAGGGGCCATCAGGAGAGAACTTGGGGGGCAAAAGAAGTGGGGCACAGACCCTCACCCCCCAATAGTGCAGCAGCTTGAACAGACACCCCTTCTGAGGGAGGTCTCCTGCCCCCATGGCTGCTTCCCGCTTCCCACACCCAGCTCAGATTGGGACCCAGGCAACAGAAAGAGACTTGGCCTAGCTCAGATCAGGACCCAGGTAACAGACAAGAGACTTGGCCGACAGCAGCTGCCCTATATCTAAATTCAGCCTAGCATCAGGAATGCTCAGGGCCTACTCAAGAATGCAAATAATCCTTCCCACTAATATTTACAGGGTAAACTAAGATTGTTGGTAGAGTATTAAATTCGACAGTAAAATAGTAATCAAATTTTCAGATTAATTTAAATAGGCTAATTGAAATAAGTGAATATTCAAATAACTTTAATTGTACTGGACAAAAAGCTGTTCTTAAAGTAATAACTAAAATTTCTATTGGTAGTTCATCTCATGGTAAAATTCCTGAACATGCAATGAACATAAAGCAGTCATATTTTTGGGCAAAAAAAAAAATAATTTAAAGTTCAAGTTATCAAGACTGCATTATAAAATTTACAAAAACCTTCATTAATAAAAAAAAAAGGGGGGGGTAGTAGGGTAATATCATGTAAGGAAAAATATCCTATAAGTAAATTACATCTAGAAAATTTTTACTTTACAAAATTAATTTTCATTTGAAATGCTAACAGCAAGACACCCATGAAAAACACACATGGGGTCTAAATAAGACAAAGGAAAATCGTTTGAGCAAAAATAAAAAGGATCCCAAATCAATTATATAGAAAAGATTCCTTTATTAACTTGTGGTCAAGAATATGTTTGTATATTTTCAGAAAACAACTCCAAGACCATGTGGATTTCTGCAACAGAGAGGAATTGACAGGTCTGCTCCAACCACGAAGACAAGAGGAGAAACAGTCCAGAGATGGAAGACGCTGACGATGCCTTGCCACGCTAGCAGTCAGCAGCTGTGCACCACTGCAGGTTACCTAGGACCAAACCAGAGAGGGTCAGACCTGCATTGCCACCATGGCCCACCATCCAGATATCATTGCTGACACGTACACATAAGGAACTGTTTGACATTGAAACGTGGACTCAGAACTGTTGGATATTGAAATTGGGACTCAAACAATTTTTGTTTGTTATATGTTTATTTCTAGTCTGCAGAGGCAAAATTTTTTAAAGGAAAGAAATGGGGGGAAAATAGATACAGAGGCAAAGAAGCATTGAACAGACTGTCAAACTACAGTGAGAAGGCAGGGGAGGTTGGGCGAGGGGGGCTGTAAGAGATCAGCCAAAGGACTTGTACGCATGCATATAAGCACAACCAATGGATATAAGACACTGGGGGGGGGGCAGGGGGGGAAGGGCGGGCAGGTGAAGGCATGTACTGGGGGGTAGGGGAAGCCGGGGGGTGGTCAATGGGGGAAAAAAAAGGAGACATATGTACTACTATTTGTAATACTTCAAACAATAAAAAGAAAAAGAAAAGAAAAAAAAGAGAATGTAATGAAGAAGTATTACATAAATGTTTGGTAGACTTTATGAAGATTTGTAGAGTCCTAAAGAAGGGTGACATCACATGTGGCAGTCCATCATTTTGTTTGCCCTCTTTCCTCTCCTCTCTTTACTTTCTGCTTTGGACTGCCTGAACCTCCCCTGGAGCTCTCAGTTGCATGGAGCCACTTCTATCTTTCTACAGTTTTGTCACCACCCAGTGCCAGGTACCATAAGCCTTATTTCATGTTCCATGTGGGCGTATAGGAGCATTTTCCCCCAAAAGCAACTCTATCTGTAGGAGGAAGGCTTATACAACTATGATATGAAAACTAAAAAACACAAAACAAAACTCTATTTTAGTGCTGATATGATAAAACTTTGGCATTAGGAGGAAATAACAAATTATTTCACATTTAATTCATGACCCTCTCCATCCACTAAAAGAAATAATTAAACTTTTAGGTTTTATTTTTTAGCTTTACTTTAGTGAATTCATTACACATACTTTTAACTCAAGTTTTTTTTCAATCTGTTACAAGAATTTGAGCAACATGCTCAGTTTGAATATTTGGTATATCAGTGGCATTAAATAATGAGTTTCATGAGAAAAAAAGTTATAGATTAAATCATGAAAAAGCCAATACATTCTTCTTTTAAATATATCTTTATTGTTGAAAGTATTACAGATGTCCCCTTTTAATATATTTTTTTTTATTGTAAAAACCTTACATCATGAGATCTACCCTCTTAATAAATTTCTAACTTTTCAGTACAATAATCATTAACTACCAGAGGCCCGGTGCATGGATTTTTGCATTGGTGGGGTCCCTCAACCTGGCCTGTGGGGATCGGGCTGAAACCAGCTCTCCAACATTCCCCGAGAAGTCCCAGATTATGAGAGGGTGAAGGCCAGTCCGAGGGACCCCACCAGTGCATGATCAGGGCCGTGGAGGGACCACAGGAGGGCTCCAGGGCGTGTCCAGCCCATCTTGCCCAGTCCTGATTGGCCAGACCCTAGCAGCAAGCTAACCTACCAATCGGAGTGTTTGCCCCCTGGTGGTCACTGAATGTCATAGTGACTGGTCTAATGGTCAGAGGGACAATTAGCACATAAGGCTTTTATATAGATATAGATAAGCACATCATTGTATAGCAGATCTCGAGAACTTTTCTTCTTATGTACCTGACACTTTATACCCATTGAACAGTAACATCTCATACTCCCCTCCTCCCAGGCCGTCAACCATCATTCTGCTTTCTGCTCCTATGAGTTTAATTGCTTTAGGTACCTCACATAAATCATGCAGTATTTGTCCTTCTGTGACTGACTTTTTTTACTTACCATCATAATGCTCTCAAGGTTTATGTATGTTGTCCCATATGACATGATTTCCTTCTTCTTTATAGCTGAATAATGTTCTATTGCCTGTATATACAACATTTTCTTTATTCATTAATTTTTCAGTGGACATTTAGATAACTTCCACATGTTGGTTATCCTATCTAATAAAAGAGTAAAATGCAAATTGACCATACCTCTGCTACACCCACAAGCCATGCCCACCAGCCATGTCCACCAGCCAATCAGGAGCGAATATGCAAATAAACCCAACCAAGATGACTGCAGCCACAGAGAGCAGGAGGGAGGCTTGGATTTCCCTGGCAATGGAGGAAGCCAAGCTTTCAGCCTGTCTTTGCCAGCCCAGGCCTCCACTCAATGCTACAAAGTTTCAATTATAGAAGATAAATAAAGCCCAACAGAAATGGTGGCAGCACAGAGCTGGAGAGAGCAGGAAACTAGGGTTGCCCAAGAGCTGGAGAGAGCAGGAAACTAGGGTTGCCCGCCGTGATGGAGGAAGCCAAGCTTTTTCAGCCCTGGCCTGCTTTGGTCTCCGCTAAGGCTACAAAGTTTCAATTATAGAAGATACATAAATCCCAACAGAAATGGCTGCTGCCATGGAGCAAGCAGAAGGCTTGGCTCCACTCCAGTCTACAAAGTTTCAATTGTAGAAGAGAAGTAAGTCCCAGATCCAGGGCCTCTGCTTGGGTCGCCGGGGACGTGGCCAGCCTGCAAACCACCACAGGCCCCTTGCCCAGGCACCCCACACCCCAAGGGAACCCCCACTCTGATCCGGGACACCCTTCAGGGCAAACCAGCCAGCCCCCACCCATGCACCAGGCCTCTATTCTATCTAATAAAAGAGTAATATGCAGATTGACCATCACTCCAACACACAACATGGCTGCCCCCATGTGGTCAAAGATCCTGCCCCCATGTGGACACAAGATGGCCACCACAAGATGGCCATCAGGGGATGGCAGTTGGGAGGAACCAGGCCTGCAAGGGAGGGCAGTTGGGGTGATCAGGCCTCCTAGGAAGGGCAGTTAGGGGTGACCCGGCTGGCAGAGGAGGAAAGTTGGGGGTGACTGGGCCTGCAGGGAAGGGCAGTTGTGGGGGACCCAGGCCTTCAGGGGAGAGCAGTTGGGGGGGACCAAGCCTGTAGGGGAGGGCAGTTAGGGGTGACCAGGCCTGAAGGGGAGGGCAGTTAGGGGTGACTAGGCCTGCAGGGGAAGGCAGTTAGGGGCAAACAGGCTGGCAGGGGAGCAGTTAGGCATTAATCAGGCTGGCAAGGGAGTGGTTAGAGGGTGATCAGGCTGGCAGACAGAAGCAGTTAGGGGCAATCAGGAAGGCAAGCAGGCGAGCAGTTGGGAGCCAGCAGTCCTGGATTGTGAGAGGGATGTCCGACTGCCCGTTTAGGCCCGATCCTAGTGGATAGTCGGATATCCCTTGAGGGGTCCCAGATTAGAGAGGGTGCAGGCTGGGCTGAGGGACACCGCCCCCCCCCCCCCGCCCATGCATGAATTTCATGCACCGGGCCTCTAGTTGTGAATGATGCTGCAACGAACATGGGAGTACAGAAACATCTTTGAGATCCTGATTTCAATTCTTTTTTTTCCAATTCTAGATATATACCCGGAATTGTGAACTGAATCCTATGGTAGTCCAATTTTTAAGTTTTTGAGGAACCTCCATATTGTTTTCATATTCGGTGCACCATTTTACATTCCCACTAACAGTGCACAAGGGTTCCAATTTTCCATATCCTCATTGTCAACATGTTGTATTTTGTCTTTTTTATGATAGCCATCCTTTTGTGATAGCTCCTTGTGTTTTTTCAAAATTACAGTTTACATTCAATATTATTTTGTATTAGTTTCAGGAGTAGAGCATAGTGGTCATATAATTATATACTTTACAAAGTGGTCCCCTCAATATTTCCCCATCCACCTGGCACTATACATAGTTATTACAATGTTACTGACTATATTCCCTATGCTCTACTTTATATCCCCATGACTATTTTGTAACTTCCAATTTGCATTTCTTAGTTCCTTCAACTTTTTACCTTATTGTGGTTTTTATTTGCATTTCCTGATGAATAGTGATGTTGAGCATCTTTTCATACACCTGTTGGCCACTTGTTATATCTTCTTTTTGAAAAATGTCTATTCAAGTCCTTTGCTCACTTTAAAATTGGGTCATTATTATTATTTTTGCTATTGAATGGTAGGAGTTTCTTATATATTTTGGATGTTACTCTTCACAAAAATATATATTTTATTGATTTTTTACAGAGAGGAAGGGAGAAGGATAGAGAGTTAGAAACATTGATGAGAGAGAAACATCAATCATCTGCCTTTTGAACACCCCTTACTGGGGATGTGCCTGCAACCATGGTATATGCCCTTGACTGGAATCTAACCTGGGACTCTTCAGTCTGCAGGCTGACGCTCTATCCACTGAGTCAAACCAGCTAGGGCTTGGATATTACTCTTTATCAGATATGTGATTGTAAATATTTTCTCTCATTCTGTAGGCTGCATTATCAGTCTGCTCATTATTTCCTTTGCTGTGCTGAAGCCTTTTATTTTTATGTAGTCTCACTTATCTATTTTTGCTTTTGTTGCCTGAGCTTTTGGTAGTGTTATGTTCAAGAAACCATTGACAAGACCAATGTAATAAAGCTTTTCCCTTATCAAATATTTATATTTTTAATTTTTATTTTTTTGTACAATCACAACAACAGTAGGTGTATATACATATTTCTGTTTAAACATACAACTGAGATAATAGTAGTAGATTGTGCTGTATGCTAGAAGGTAGCTAGGCAAATTAGTATAGACAATAGACATTGTTACCCCATTCCTGAATCTTACCTGATCCTTGACCTCTACCCATCATTGACATCCACCAGCTTGTATCAGGGCTGCCTATGAGCATGGTGCCCCCTAGAATGGGCAGTTCATTGCATGTACCATTTTGAAAGGTGCCCTCAAATGGAGCAAGTGTGAAATTATTGCTATTTCCCACCTTTGGGTCATCTGTTGGTAATTGTTGGTGTTATTGTTAAAATGATTAAAAAGCTCATTCAAAAGGAGAAAAAGGAGACACAAGGTAGTTGTAATGATGCAGTGAGGCTAAGGAATTATATATCTCGTTACAAAAGTATACTTAAGTCTTTTTATTTTACAGTAAATGTTTTTCTGGACCACTTAAATTACTGCCTCTACATCCCTGTCAACAAAGGGATCTAAGTTTAGAGCCTCTACTTAAGTACCACCGACTCATTTCTTTAAAAAAAATTTTTTATTGATTTCAGAGAGAAAGGGAGAGGGAGAGAGAAATAGAAACATTAATGATGAGAGAGAATCATTGATCGGATGCCTCCTGCATAACCCACACTGGGGATCAAGGCCGCAACCCAGGTATATGCCCTGACCGAGAATCAAACCATGACCTTCTGGTTCATAGGTCAACAATCAACCACTGAGCCATGCCAGTTGGGCCCACCTACTCACTTTGTAACCTCCTATGATCTGACTTCTTTCCTACCCCAAGACACTAAATACCTCTTACCAAATCCTCTGTAGCATCTCCCTCTGAAAAGCACTCTTTCTGGAAAGCACCTGCTCCTAGGTTCCAAAGCTCTCTTTAAGTGAACAACAACACATCTTTATTGAGTGCTTATTATGTGTAAGGTACTTCCTGGGACATTGAAATCAACATAATATCTGAGAGGTGATTGCATAAACTGAAGGTGTAACTCTGATAAATAAAGATTGAAATAATTGCCATGAAGAAAAAAAACAATATTCTTCTAGAATACCACTGTCCAACAGAAATATAATGCAAACCATTATATTTTTATTTTTATAATGGTATACATTATATTTACTTTTATATATAGTTGGCATATAACCTTATATTGGTTATATTAGTTTTAGGTATACAGTATAGTGATTTGATATTTTTATACCTTACAATATGATCATCTCACTAATTCTAGCACTCACCTGTCACCATATACATTTATCACAATATTACTATCTTCCTCTCCCCATTTTCACCCATCCTCCACACCCTCCTTTCTGCTAACCATACCTTTGATATTTATTTCTATGAGTCTGTTTCTGTTACTTTGTTTTGTTTTGTTCTAGATTCCACATATAAGTGAAACCATACAGAATTTATTTTTCTCTGCCTTACTTATTTCACTTAGTGCAATTTTAAACCTTCTAGTACATTAAAAAAATGAAAGGAAACACAATTAATTTTAATGTATTTTATTAACCTCAATATACCCAAAATATTATCATTTCAACATTTAAGCAATAAAATTTTATAAATGAGGTGTTCATATTCTTTTTTAAAAAAATTATCTTTATTGTTGAAAGTGTTACTGATTTCCCCTTTGTTTGTTTATTTGTTTTTTCTCATCTTTGAAACCTGGTGTGAATTTTACACTTAAAATCCATCTCAATTTGAACTAGTCACATTTCAAATAGTTAATAGTACATGTTATCTGGTAGTTGCCATATTGAATAGTGCCAATTGAGGGAGTAGAAATAGAACAAATACAAGAGAGACATTTTTTTGGCTTAGGAATAGAATGATTTTTACTCACAATTAAGAATTATGATTTTCCAGTAATGCAACAAAATTCCTTTCTGAGGAAGCTCTGAGTGGAACTGAAGCTCAAACTAAGAATTTATTAGTTAACTTTTAACATCCTTCAATTAATTACCTCTTTAAAAAATCCTTATCCAAGGATATGATTATTTGTTTTAGGAAAAGAGGAAAGGGGAGAGAGAGAGAGAGAGAGAGGGAGAGAAACATCAATATGAGAAATATTAACCAGTTGTTTCCTGTATGCACCATGACTGGTGATGGAATCCACAACCTGGGTATGTGCCCTGCAACCTTTTGTTGTATAGGACGACTCTTCAACCAACTGAGCCACCTGGCCAGGGCTTAATTATCCTAAAACAACAATAACACAAAAGTAATTCATTTTAGGGCAACAATTTAAACAATGCAGGTTGTATAAAGAAATGTTTAGTAATTTCCTTTCTTGAAATCCCAATATAAGTTAACACATGTTAAGAATCCTTCCAGACCTTCTTCTATAGTCATATAAGAATATACAATAAAATTGCACAACACACACACACACACACACACACACACACACACACACACTGTGTTTTTAATTTAAAAAATGAGATCATGAAATATAAGATATTCCATAGTTTACTTACTAATATATTATTGACATCTTTCTAGATCAATATTTGTGTATCTTACTTTGATTTTTAAGTAGTTGAATAATCTTCCATATAAGTTATATACTATAATTTATTTAAGCATTCATCTACTGACAGAGGTTCTATCGGGAGTCTCATGACACATCCTTTCAGGCCACCTCGGATTTTAACCACACTTGAAGTGGGCAGTTCCAGGTAATTGCAGACTCAGCTGAAGCTGAAAGCATGTTTTTTCAAGCATGTGACTTTAGTCTTTTCGCTCTTTTGGTCTGGAACTTCTCTAATGGTTGTGCTCCCACCACCCGACCTCCAGGGAACAATTCTGTGTTATGCAAGTGGCAGAATCAAGGGCCTGTTTGCCTCAGGGGTGATCAAATCTCACTCATATTTTGACTTGTCATTATTCCTGTCTTACTCTCCCTGGTCCCTCACCCCAGTCTCTGGAATCTTCTCAAATGAGGTGCAGGTTCATAAGTTCTTCTTAGATGATAGACAGATGATTTGTACTCTTAAGAAACAGTGCTGCTTGAAAATGATTTTTTAAAATTATATATCCATCAATGCTTTTTCAGATTTCTGAGTGTTAGATTCCCCAAACTAAATATGTTGTCACATTACATTTCCAACAGACTATAGCAAATCACAGGCCTATCAGCAGTACACAGGAAGCTCATTTATACACATGCTAACCATCAGGGGTGTATTGTCCTATAATTTTTGCAACTCTGATTTGAACAAAATGGTGTGTCACATGCTGTAATTTTTCTTTAGCATTAGGAAGGTGCACATCTTTTCATATTCTTAGAGATTTATTTACTTTAATCCATGCAGTAAAAATAAATTACAGATAGTTTGAAGATGTAAGTGAAGAAATACAGTGCAAATACTCGAAAGTAATTTAGGAGAAAGTTTGTTTAATAAGGTGTACTGGAAGACATACTTAAGCATAAGGAATGAAATTAACCAGAAATAAAGATGGACAGATTTGACTGCATTAAAACTGTTTTTAAATTTTTGAACAAATGATACCGAGAGAATTTTAATTAAAAATGCAATTGTCAAAAGACAAATAATGAATTGGCAGAAAGATTCATAAGACATTTAACAGATGCTGTGAATTTATATGAGAAAGTTGAATTATTTTATAAAAAAAAACGGTAAAAACTAAAAACAGAGAGAAAAGGCATGGTTTCTTTTTGCTATTAGCAGCATAATTCTACATGTTATTTTTAAGTGAACACTAACAGACAGGCCCATGAAACCATAACTAATCTTTTCAAGAGAATTTGTTTAGACAGTTCACTTTGACTTGGGAAATACAGGTCCACTGCTCTGGAATTTGAAGGCCATGTCTATGTAATACAATGGAAGCTAGAAATGATCTAGTACAGTTTGTCTCCCTAGACCTGAAGATAATTTTCTTGTATTATCTGCACTGCCATTCATCCACCTAGATTCACTTGGCCTGGCCTGCATCACTCAGCTGCTTGCTCCCAATATGTTGAATAAGCAATTTCTAAACGTTATAAATCTACTTTATTGTGTGTATAATAACCACAGTACTAGTTACCAGGAAGAGCCCCCAAGCTACCTCCAGTCAGTACAATTTATTTTGATATCTTAAAAGCATAAAAAATCTCATTTTCATGACACATAAACTAGGTATGTTGCAGTGCAAGTCATGCTAGGTGGGTTAACCTTTGTATTTCTTCTCCATTCAACGCTCTATGGTAAAATTAGAGTATTTCTTTATTATTGTTTGTAATTACTGAAATATAAATTATGTTCTGCTCCAAAGTGTTGTATAGAGCCATAATTCTGTTCACACGTAATAAAATGTTTGTCTGTATTTGGCCTTTGGATATGATTTTAGTGGAGGAAGATCTTATGGGATCCATGAGCTGCCAGAGGTTATGTTGACATAGGCTTTCTAGATTCAATCTAAGTTTCAGATTTTATTTATTTATGTATTTTATTTCTATTTTTAAAAATTCCATGCTTTTATTGATTTTATTTTATTTTTATTTTTTATTTTTTTAAAATCTTTATTGTTCAGATTATTAGAGTTGTTCCTCATTTTTCCTTCCATAGCTCTCCTCCACCCAGTTCCCACCCCACCCCATGTCCTTCCCCCTCTCCCCCAATTTTCCTCATCCATAGGTGTACTATTTTTGTCCAGTCTCTTCTCACACCCCCACACCCCTTTCCTCCAGAGAATTGTCAGTCCACTCCCTTTCTATGCCCCTGATTCTATTATATTCACCAGTTTATTCTGGTCATCAGATTTTTTATTCACTTGATTTTTAGATTCACTTGTTGATAGATATGTATTTTTTGCTCATAATTTTTAACTTTACCTTTTTCTTCCTCTTCCTCTTCTTAAAGAATACCTTTCAGCATTTCATATAATACTGGTTTGGTGGTGATGAACTCCTTTAGCTTTTTCTTATCTGTGAAGCTCTTTATCAGACCTTCAATTCTGAATGATAGCTTTGCTGGGTAGAGTAATCTGGGTTGTAGGTTCTTGCTATTTATCACTTTGTAGATTTCTTGCCACTCCCATCTGGCCTGCATAGTTTCTGTTGAGAAATCAGCTGACAATCGTATGGATGCTCCCTTGTAGGTAACTAACTGTTTTTGTCTTGCTGCTTTTAAGATTCTCTCTGTCTTTTGCCCTTGGCATTTTAATGATGATGTGTCTTGGTGTGGTCCTCTTTGGATTCCTTTTGTTTGGGGTTCTCTGCACTTTCTGGACTTGTAAGTCTATTTCTTTCACCAGGTAAGGGAAGTTTTCTGTCATTATTTCTTTAAACAGGTTTTCAATATCTTGCTCTCTCTTCTTCTGGAACCCCCATAATTCGGATGTTGGTACACTTGAAGTTGTCTGAGAGGCTCCTTATACTATCTTCATATTTTTGGATTCTTTTTTCTTTTTGCTTTTCTGGTTGGGTGTTTTTTGCTTCTTTGTATTTCAAATCTTAGACTTGATTCTTGGGATCCTCTAGTCTGCTGTTGGATCTCTGTATATTATTCTTTATTTCAGTCAGTGTATGCTTAATTTCTAGTTGGTCCTTTTTCATATCCTTGACGGTCTCACTAAATTTATCGGTGGTTTCTAGAAGATTCTTGAATAACCTTATAACTGTGGTTTTGAACTCAATATCCAGTAGTTTGCTTTCCTCCATTTCTGTCATTTGTGACTTGTTTCTTTGTGTCTGCATTTTGGCTACTTCCCTGAGTTGATAGAGTGGCTTTGTGTGCTAGGTGTCCTATAGGGCCCAGTGGCTCAGCCTCCCCAGTTACCTGAGGTGGACACTCTTTGTGCACCCCTTTGTGGGCTGTATGCACAGTCTTGTTGTAGTTCAGCCTTAGTTGCTGTTGGCATCACTGGGAGGAATTGACCTCCAAACCAATTGGCTGTGAGGATCAGTTGTGTTTATGATGGGAGTACTTCTGTGCTAAAGACACCCTTATAAGGCAAGACTTGCTTCAGTGGGGCTTTGGTGCTCACTGAGTCTGCTCCCTGAGTGTGTCCCTTATGGATCTGAGGAGTTGTAATCTGGATGGTCCCACTCTGACCACTGGGTACACTGGCTCTTGGGACTCCAAGGAGGTGCTAATTTAGCCTCTGCCTGAGGCCACCCAGCAGGAGCTATGGAGAGATCTGCAGATTCCTCTTCTTTGTTTGGAGTTTGGAGGTGCCCAGATGAGGCCCAGCTGTGAAGCAATGCAAGCTAGTGTGGGGCCTTTGGCCTTCTTTTGGATGTTCTGAGTCTCTCTGACTCAGCTGCAGTTTGTTAGGTAAGTTTAGATTTCAAAGGACCAGACCATTCATATGCAAAAACCTCTGCACACAGCTTTAATGGGGCGGAGTCTCAGGGTGGAGCAAACAGCAATGGCTTCTTGTCAACCCTGCCTTAAGAGGCCCTTGGGTCTCAGTGTCCCGCAGTAATCACTGCAGGCACCTCTGAGAGAAAGCCCCCCTCGAGTTCCACCTGCTGCCAGACAGTCCAGTTTCTCCCTGTATGAATCTGGGTCACCAGAGTCTCACCCGGAACTGGAGTTCAGAGCAGTTGGGAGCTTGTGTGTCTCTGCGGATTGAAAAAGCCAGTCGTGTACTCAGTTGCCAGCCCTTTCTGCCTTCGTGCGCCTCCGTACCTCTGCACTTTACTTCCGTAGCTCCTCCGAGCCTCAGTGTGCTCTTCTCTTCCCTTACAGTTGTAGAATTTCCACTTAGCCAGCCTTCCTGTGGTTCTGGAGGATGTCTGTTTTGTCTTTTAGTTGTAGTTTTGATGTGGTTGTGGAGGCAGCAAGTTCAGGTGTTTACCTATACCACCATCTTGGTTTCTACTGTTTTCTTATTGATTTTAGAGAGAGAGGAGGGGAGAGGGAGAGATAGATAGAAACATTAATGAAAGAGATTACCTGCTGCCTTCTGCAAGCCCACCCGCTAGGATTGAGCCAGCAACTCAGATATGTGTCCTGACTGGGAATCGAAGCAGTGTCCTCTTGGTTCATGGGCTGATGCTCAACCACTGAACCACACCAGGTGGGCTGAATTTCAGATTTTAATAGGTCAGTGTAGTAGTACAAAAGTTGGGGCTAGTTTTCTTTCTCCATTGAACCAATTACTTTTTGCATGTGAATAGAGAGAGGAAAAATCCTCCCAAACAATTGCTCATTGGGAAAGAAGAGAAGGAATCAGTTCTTCTTGTTGTAGCTGCTATTGTTAAATTCCAGGTGGAAAGATGGTTTCATTAGGCTGTGAATGGTGACTTTAGAAAATGTTTGTAGAGCCTGAGAAAACAGAAATCTGATAGAACTAACTAGATATTCAAACAATTGAATTCATTTTATTGAATTGTTGACAAATTGAAAAAAAACCTTTGCTTTGAGGCTATTTTTCAGTACCTTAGGTTCAGACTTAAATTCCTTAAAAACAACAAATGCATATTTAAAAAGAGAAATGAAACTTCCCTCTAGGTCTTTCAATAATATGGGTTTTATGTTCAGAGCATGAGATTTTGTATATTGTCCATGGTTGGTCATATGACTCATAGTTTACAAGGATTTCATGTATTGTGTGGTTAACAGTGACTGCTCTTGAAGTCCAGAGGGTATTTTTATGGCCCTGACATGAAAGGCCACAGCACAGGTTTATCTGTGAGGCAGTTATGGGAAGGTTATAAAGTAATCTCAGTTGACTAGTGTGTCTTCCATTGACGTCAAGAGCATTTCATAGTTTGTTTTTGGTGTATTTTTAGATTCTAAAGGCGTGGCTCATATTTTTAGTAGCATCAATCTCTGATTCACAGATTTGTTGTTAACCATTGTGGTTTGTTTTTAATAAAGAAGCAGTTATGGATGTCAAAACTCTTCTAATCTTTCAAGAGACATTTTTACCAGGAAAAAGAAGTCATTAAGTATTTCACTCACATGCCATAAGATTAGAGAGTTTTAGTAGTTAATTTAGAAAGAAAATGTGTTTGGGGACAAGAGCAGGGGAAGTGGAATTCTACAGTGCAATTTATTCTTCATTCACACACACCATATGAGGGCTACCTTTCAAAGTTATTATCTTAGGAAGGTATATATTTACTCCAATGGTAGAATCTTTATTTAATAAACATTTAGATTAGATTTTTAAAATGTCAGTGTTTCTAATAATTTTGGCTTTAATTATGTAGGGCAGTTTCTTATTTTATGCATCCATATGTATCCAAGTGGGATTTGAAAAGACTAAAGAGTGTTCAGTGATAACTCATCATGCCCCCCCCCCCCCGCCCCCCGCCATCCCATTTCATTATTTGAAGAAGCAATTAGGATACTTGATGGAGAGAGCCATGGTGTGGAAATGCAAAGGGGGCTCTTATTTCTGGCCCTACTATGACCTTGGGTAAATCATTTAGCTCATGAGGCCAGATGTAAAGAAAGAAATAATGATTGTCCTGGGAAGTGCTATGAATTTCTTTGATAGTCACTAAGGAAAGGTTTTATCTAAAAATAGGTTGCAGTGTTTGTCTTCTAAAGAATTTGATATGGCTAGTATCTTGTGAAATAGTGGGTAGTTATCAGCTGAAAATGATCTCCCTACAGAATTTTCACTTTGTTCATTTGAAGTTTCACAGCTATTTCTAAGACACAAGATGATAAAATTTAACAGTTACCACTGAAAAAAAAACTCCAGGCCTGAAGGTGGAAAGAAGCCATATCATGTGCCAGGCACCTTGTTTTACAGGAGTAAGGACAAGAAAAGGTAATTTATGGTTGCAATAACTTTTCTATTTACTTTAGGAGACTCTAGACCTTAGTGTGTCACACAAACTGCATGTACACATAGGTTAATCCTTACTGAACCCAGTAGTGACGTGTGGTAACAAATAATGCTGACCACACCCTGTGGACTGTTAGATAATCAGACTAATGAAATGACTCTCATAAAGTCCATCAAATGGTTTATTACTTAAAATTGACTGGTTTTATTTTTAATAAAATGTTACTTCAATATTATGTGTTCTAGGTTGATTATTTAATTTCTCTCAACTTCAGTATTTCCATGAGTTATATAGTATTTCTCTTTCTCTCTCTCTCCACACACACACACATACACACACACACACACACACACACACACACACACACACACACACACTTTTTAAGAAGTAAATAATATACATGAGAAACACAAATTCTATATGATAAAATACTAATGGTATTATTTCCTGAGCGTTCACTGTGTGATAATCTCTGTGCTTAACATTTTGCCTGAATTATTTCATTTTAGCCCCTTAATTAATATATGAGGAATGTGCTATTGTTGTTATCCCAGAGTTACAGGTGAATAAATAGTCTAAGAGAGGCTAATTAACTTAGACAAGGTCCCACAACTGGTGCCTGGCAGAACAGAGTTGAAAGCCAGAGAATATGGTATGTCTGTAGAGTACTCTTTAATGAAGTGAGCACATACTAAGATCTGTACTAGATAAAGCAATAGCTTACAAATAACCACCAAAGGACAAAGTCTATAATTTCATTCAAATTTAGCTAGTTTTCCTTTGGGCTTGATTCCCACTGGTCAGTAAAGCATAGCTGGCAACTAAGGCCAGTCCTGCCAATGCCCTGGCCCAGGATTGGCTGAGCAAACCAGCCTTAGGAAGCATTCACAGTTGCCCCTTCTCAAGTGCTGGACTGAGAAGTTCAGAAACCATTGGTCCTGAGCAGCCTTGGCCTGGGTCCCTCAGAGTGTGTGTGAGCAGTAGTACCAGAGAACTGTTGTCTGCTCAATCTGATAGCTAGTTCTCCCAGGGAAGCCCTTTATTACTGAAATGACTTTCTGGAAAGGTCTTCTGCCATTAGCTATGATGGTCAAAGACAGTTTCAAGGGCATGTCACCCACTTATAATCCTAAGTCTGGATCTTGAAGATGATAGAGAAGAGTGTGAGCTATGCTATATAAACAATTCTAAATTATGCTCCTGTGAGGGGCAAGCTCTGGCCCTCTCATTCCTGCCTCAATCTCTGCAACAACTCTTTCTTCCACCTAATATCTACTTTGGGTTTCTATGTAAGCTTTCATATGCATACATGTTCCCTGGTAAAAATGCATTGTAGTGTGGTGTGGAGGTGGATTCATACTTCATTAGGGAGAAGACGCTCTTTTGGACCAAAGGTGTGCTTTTATTATTGCATTCTTTCAAGGGTCCCAAAAGATTCACATGAGGATGCAATTGATATGATATTAAGATATGACACTTTTTCAATGGACAAATCTTCATTTTATGCCCCCCTTTTTTATTTTTATTTTTTAGCTAGTATGCCCTTTTTAAATTAAGATATTAAATCTAAGAAATATTTTGGGAAAATGGCATTTAGAACAGTTTTTACAAATTCTTTTAGAGGAAAGGAAACCCTTTTATAAGTTGGTGTAAATGGGAAAACTTTGTCTCTTATTCCGGAAAAAGAATCTTGCATGGAAAAACCCCCAGTTAAAAGGTCACTTTTAACTGAAACTGAAAGAAAAGAACAAGTTCAAAGTATAAGTTCAGAGGAGGAGGGGCAAGGTACTATCCTTTAAGATGAAAAGAAATGTGATACTTTTCTAAAGTGTTATCTTTGGGAAATAGATGAAGTATTTGTTATTATTTTCATGATTTAAATGATTTGATCATCTGTCCAGAAAACAAAATTAAATATCCCCTAAGAACATTGAGGAGAATGAATCTAATCTTAAACAGAGGGAATTCTTTTTTTCTTTTTTGGTGTTCCTTTAAGGGGTGGGTGGGTGTGTGGTTTATTGTTGCAGAAAGTGTTTCATTAACATTTTATGTAAAGTTCCAGTAAGAGTGGATCTTAGTGGTAGAGGGTTTGTAATGCTGTTGATGTTGGCTGTGAGCATTTTCTCTGATACTTGTCAGTAGGGATCACTTCATCCCAGGGTCACAGAATGCTGGGAGAGGTGATCATATGCCCTTGAAAAGTAACTGTGATCTTAGAGTTGTCTCAGTGACAAAGAAGTGTCTTCATGGGTTCTTTTCTGAGGAGGATGGGGTTTGTAGGTTTGTTTATCTGCTAGAGTAGTTCTGGTATCAAAATTATCTGCTGGCACTCTCTTTTAAATTCTCCTCTGGAATGCCTCAGGTGGAAGTTCGGAGCTATCTTTCTTCAGCTAATTACTAGCAGTTTTTCAAATTGCAAGGTTCTCCTTAAGAGCAATTGCACATGGGAGTGTTAAGGTGGACTAAGGAAGAGGAGCAGAATTTTTTTTTGTTCGTTTGTTTTGTGTGTGTGTGTGTGTGTGTGTGTGTGTGTGTGTGTGTGTGTGTGTTTGTCCTCTGCAGTGGTGGTGGGGTGACAAGTAGGCCTCCCAAATATCCAGATGCGAATAGTTGTGATTTTACCTATTTTGGAGCTATAAGAAGCCAAGAAGGTGGTAACAGCTACTTGCAGAGTTTCGATTTTGGGTTGCAACCTCTTCCTTTCTCTTTGGGGCCACAATACTTGAAAGTTATGGCAACTTCTGACTTTCACTCCTCCAGAATTTCCAAGAGTTTTATATGCACCTAATTCCTTGTAGTGAATCCATTCCTGATTGAAATACTTAGCATGGTTTCTGATTTCCTGGCTGAATCCTGACTGACATAGAGGATTTTCTCCACATTTTTTTTTTCCTATGAAGGAAGTTTTCATTCCTGGTTACTGGAGTCCACAGAGCTTTAGAAGAAAAATTTTTTAGATGAGTCTCATCTTTATCAAGGCCATGAGATTTGTTTTCATATTATTTTTAAAATTCTATTCAGGATACAACACAATTTTCTTTTTTTTTTTCCTTCTTCTTCAGAATTTATTTATTTATTTATTTATTTATTTATTTATTTATTTATTTATTGTTTGAAGTATTACAAATAGTAGTACATATGTCTCCTTTTTTTTTTCCCCCATTGACCTCCCCCTGGCCTCCCCTACCCCCCAGTACATGCCTTCACCTGACCGCCCGCTCCCCCTCCCCCCAGTGTCTTGTATCCATTGGTTATGCTTATATGCATGCATACAAGTCCTTTGGTTGATCTCTTACAGCCTCCCCAAACCCCCCAACCGCCCCTGCCTTCCTGCTGTAGTTTGACAGTCTGTTCAGTGCTTCTTTGCCTCTGTATCTATTTTTCCCCCCATTTCTCTCTTTTAAAAAATTTTGCCTTTGCAGACTAGAAATAAACATATAATAACAAACAAAAAGTGTTTGAGTCCCAATTTCAATGTCCAACAGTTCTGAGTCCCCGTTTCAATGTCAAACAGTTCCTTATGTGTACATGTCAGCAATGATATCTGGATGGTGGGCACATGGTGGCAATGCAGGTCCGACCCTCTCTGGTTTGGTCCTAGGCAACCTGCAGTGACGCACAGCTGCTGACTGCTAGCGTGGCAAGGCATCGTCAGCTTCTTCCATCTCTGGACTGTTTCTCCTCTTGTCTTCATGGTTGGAGCAGACCTGTCAATTCCTCTCTGTTGCAGGAATCCATCTGGTCTTGGAGTTGTTTTCTGAAAATATACAAACATATTCTTGACCACAAGTTAATAAAGGAATCTTTTCTATATAATTGATTTGGGATCCTTTTTATTTTTGCTCAAACGATTTTCCTTTGTCTTATTTAGACCCCATGTGTGTTTTTCATGGGTGTCTTGCTGTTAGCATTACAGATGAAAATTAATTTTGTAAAGTAAAAATTTTCTAGATGTAATTTACTTATAGGATATTTTTCCTTATATGATATTACCCTACTATCCCCTCTTTTTTTTTTTTATTAATGGAGGTTTTTGTAAATTTTATAATGCAGTCTTGATAACTTTCAATTTTAATTTTTTTTTTTTTTGCCCAAAAATATGACTGCTTTATGTTCATTGCATGTTCAGGAATTTTACCATGAGATGAACTACCAATAGAAATTTTAGTTATTACTTTAAGAACAGCTTTTTGTCCAGTACAATTAAATTTACTTGAATATTCACTTATTTCAATTAGCTTATTTAAATTAATCTGAAAACTTGATTACTATTTTACTGTCAAATTTAATACTCTACCAACAATCTTAGTTTACCCTGTAAATATTAGTGGGAAGGATTATTTGCATTCTTGAGTAGGCCCTGAGCATTCCTGATGCTAGGCTGGATTTAGATATAGGGCAGCTGCTGTCAGCCAAGTCTCTTGTCTGTTACTTGGGTCCCGATCTGAGCTGGGCCAAGTCTCTGTCTGTCACCTGTGTCTCAATCTGAGCTGGGCATGGGAAGCAAAGCAGCCATGGAGGCAGGAGACCTCCCTCAGAAGGGGTGAGGGTTCAGGCCCCTTCAAGGTTGGGGGCGTGAGGGTCTGCTCCCCACCTCTGTTGACCTCCAAGTTCTCTCCTGATGGACACAATTTTCGATCAAAGTGACACATGGTTAATTAAATTTTTTTCTAACTGAATTTACAATATAATTTGTACATGTGAATATTTTAAAAAGCATATTAGGCTATAAAGACAAATGCAGCTATAAAGAAAGAAAGAAAATGTGTTATGTCATATCACCTGTGCAATTCCTTTCCAGCTGTGTGGTTATTGTTAACAATAAACAGGAGAAATTCAACATAATATCGGGACCTTCACTGATTAATAATCAATGTCCATCTGAACTTGACCAATGAGAAGACTATTAATCTTCATTCATGGCCTACGGCTTCAATGTAGAGAGTACAATTGTAAAGGTGAATGAGTCCTGGAGCTTTGTCAGGGGCAGCATGGGATTTTCCCCCAGAGGGTTCCTGGATCAAGTTTCTCCCACCTATGCCCCAGCCTCCACCAAGGGTTCCAGGGAGCTAGCCTCTGGTTTTCTCCCACAGTCTCTTGGCTCTGACTCATGGAGGCTCTAAAGCTGTTGATAGATTTTGTTATTGCAGCCAAAATGGAGGGTCAGCCTGATGTTACTGCAGGCTGGGAAAGAAGGGACCTCATTTCTTCCTCCCTGGAGGAAGGAGAGTACGGGGGCACACAGGCTAGTCCAATTTAGCAATTTTCAGCCGCTGCATCACAACCTTCAGGTGAGTTTCTGGATAGTAAGAGAGAGCACCTTTATTGATGGGTGTGCCATTTATATAATGGGTATCTCCAGAGAACCATTATGTAGGTGATCCTACATGTTTCTTTCAACTTTGAAAACTAAGAAATGATTGGATGTGGAGGGAAGACCACTTCATTAAGAGTCCAAAAACCAGAGTTCTGGCTTCCACTTCATCTCAGAGGGGTCTGAGGAAATTACATATTTCTTTTGGCTTTATCAGAAAGGAAGCACAGAGATTCTGAGTAACCCAAAGAGGTGTTACAAAGTCCTTCCATTAAATCCAATGTTCTTTTATTCCTAGCTTTTAAAAAATGTTTATATTGAACTTTTTAAAGAAGGAGGAGGAGGAGGGGGGAGAGAGAGAGAGAGAGAGAGAGAGAGAGAGAGAGAGAGAGAGAAACATTGAGAGGAAAGAAACATCATCAACTGGCCACCTTCTGTGTACCCCCTACTGGGGATAGAACCCGAAACCATGTCATGTGCCCTGACTGGGAATCGAACCATGATCTCTTGGTTCCTAGGTTGATGCTCAACCACTGAGCAACACTGGCTGGGTTATTCCTACCTTTTTTTGTGGTATAACTGAGAAATAAAAGTTGCATATATTTAATGTGTATAATTATATATATATGTATATGTATATATATATACGTATATGTATATGTGTGTATATATATGTATATCCTATATAATAATATACAAATGGTCATCACACCCTCATGCTTTCATGCCCTCACAACCTAAAGGCTCAGACACTCAACACTGGGGAGAGAGGGATGGGGACCAGCCAGGTACAAATGAGCTCATGAGAGAGGAATGGAGACCAGCCAGGCACAAATGAGCTTTAGAGAGAGGAATGGAGACAAGCCAGGTTGTGGCTGAGGAGAGGGACAAGCCACCCAACCCACGGTCGTGGGTGCCTGTGCCTGTGGCCTGGGCAAAGCCACCTGCCCATGGTCCCCTGTGGCTGCGGCCAGCTGGGCAAAGCCGGCCCAAGTCCTGGGTGCCTGCAGCCAGCCAGAGGGAGGGAAGCCTGAGTCCTGGGTGCCTGCAAGTGGCTGGAGGAGGCAATCCTGGGTCTCAGGTGCGGGGCGAGGCAGAGGCGGTTAGGGGCGATCAGGCCAGCCCAGCAAGGGAGCAGTTAGGGGCAATCAGGCAGGCAGGCAGAGGTGGTTAGGGGTGATCAGACAGGCAGGCAGAGGGGTTAGGGCCTATCAGGCAGGCAAGCAGGTGAGTGGTTAGGAGCCAACAGTCCCGGATTATGAGAGGCAGTCGGACATCCCCTGAGGGGTCCTGGATTAGAGAGGGTGCAAGCTGGGCTGAGGGGAAAATTTTGTGCACCAGGCCTCCTCTAATACACACACACACACACACACACACACACACACACACATATGCTGTATGATGCCTATTGTAAAATACATATACTATAAAATGATTACCACAGTCAAGCTAATTAACATGTCCATCACCTCTCATGTTTATCATTTTCTTTTTTTAAAATTTTTTTTATTGTTTTAAGTATTACAAATAGTAGTACATATGTCTCCTTTTTTTCCCCCCCATTGACCTCCCCCCGACCTCCCCTACCCCCCAGTACATGCCTTCACCTGCCCACCCTCCCCCCCGCCCCAGTGTCTTGTATCCATTGGTTGTGCTTATATGCATGCGTACAAGTCCTTTGGTTGGCATTTTCTTTTTGTTTGTGTTGTGAAAACACTTAAGATCTGCAGTCTTAGCAAATTTTCAGTAAGAAAATTACTAGCTATAAGGCATCTTGCTGTACTGTAAGTCTCCAGAAATATTCATCTAACTTTGTACCCCTTAACAACTATCTCCACATTTCCCCTTCCCTTTAGCCCCTGACAACCACCATAGTACTTTTTGCTTGTATGAATTTAAAAATTTTATAATCTACATATAAATGAAACCACATAGCATATGTCTTTCTCTGTCTGGCTTACTTCATTAAGCATAATGTCCTGCAGGTTCATTGATATTGTTAATGGCAGGCTTTCCTTATTTTTTTATGGGTAAGTCATATTCCATAATAATATATACATTATATCACATTTCCTTTATCCACTCATATATTAATGGACACTTAGGTTGTTTCCATGTCTTGGCTATTGTGAATAAAGCTGCAATGAACATGGGAGTGCAAATTTCTTTTGAGATATTGATTTTATTTCCTTTGGACATATATCCCAAAGTGTGATTACTGGATAATACAGTAGTTCTATTTTTAATTTTTTGTATTCTTTTCTATATGGAAAAGAGTATCAATTTACTTTTCCACCAACACTAAACAAGGGTTCCTTTTGTTCCCACATTACAACACCCATTATCTTTTTGATGGTAGCCATTTTAACAGGTGTGACATATTATTTCACTGTGGTTTTGATGTGCATTTCCCTGATTATTAGTGATGTTGAACACTTTTATATTCCTGTTGGCCATTTGTATGTCTTCTTTTGAGAAATTTCTTATTCTTTGTCTATCTTTCCCCTTTTAAACCAGGTGTTCATAAAGAAGAGCACATACACTAATACCATAAAAATAGTCTTTAAATGGTAGAATAAGTCATCATATTGTCTTTAGCAGCAGCAAAGGAGAAAACAGGGAGGGAGATGTGGATGCTCTTGATGGATACAAAGGTAGAGCTGTGTTTTGTCCATTTTTAAAATTGGGTTATTTATTTATTGAGTTGTAGGAGCTCCTTGTATATTTTGGATAATAACCACTTATGAGATGTATGGTTTGAAAATATTTTCTTCCATTTCTGAGGTTATTTCTTCTGTCTGTTGATTGTTTCCTTGGCCATGCAGAAGCTTTATAGTTTAATGCACTTCTACTTGTCTATTCTTGCTTTTATTGCCTATGATTTTGAGGTAATATACAAAAATATTAAGAAGATTTTCCTCTATGTTTTCTTCTAGTAGTTTTACAGTTTCAGGTTTTATGTTTAAGTTCCAATACATTTTGACTTGTTTTTTTGTATATGGTGTAAGATATGAGTCCCATATAATTCGTCTGCATTTGGCTATCTAGTTTTTCCAACTCTACTTATTGAAAAGACTATCCTTTCTTCATTGTATGTCATTGCTACCCTTATTGAAGGATAGTACAAGAAAAGAAATTTACAGGTCAATATCCCTGGTGAACATAAATGTAAAAATCCTCAACAAAATACCAGCACACAGAATTAAACAGACATATAAAAGGATCATACACCATGATCAAGTGGAATTTACCTGGGATGCAAGGATGGTTCAACATAGGCAAATTCATAAATGTGATACCCACATTAACAGAATGAAGGATAAAAATTATATGATCATTTCAATAGATTCAGAAAAAACATTTGACAAAATTCAACATCCATTTATGATAAAAACTCTCAATGAATTAGGTAAAGAAGGAATACAATAAAAGCCATATATTAAAAGCTCTCAGCTAACGTCATACTCAAAGGTAAAAACTGAAAGTTTTTCCTCTAATATCAGAAACAAGACAAGGGTGCCTGCTCTCACCACTTCAACTTAACATAATACTAGAAGTTCTAGCTGAAGCTCTTAGACAAGATAAAGACATCCAAATTGAAAAAGAAGTGAAATTGTTTCAATTTGAAGATGACATGATCTTAATATATAGAAAACCCTAAAAATTCCATGAAAAAACTGTTTGAACTAATAAACAAATTCAGCGAAGTTTCAGAATATAGAATCAATATAAATAAATCAGTTGTCTCTACACCCTAACAAACTATCTGAAAAAGACATTAAGAAAACAATCCCACTTACAATAGCATTAAAAAGAATAAAATACTTGGGAATGCTTTAACCAAGGCTGTGAAAGATCTCAACACTGAAAACTATGAGACATTGATGAAAGAAATTTAAGAAGACACAAGTAAGTGGAAAGATATTCTGTGTTTATAGATTGGAAGAATTAATATTGTTAAAATGTCAATACTACTTAAAGCAATCTACAGATTCAAAATGTAATCCCTATAAAAACTTTACCAGATATTAATTAAGTACAATCAAAGACTATGCTAGGTAATGGCACTACAATATTCTAAATATGTCATGTGCATTTCAATGTCAACACAATGTCCCTCTCTGAATTTTACAAATGTGGAAACTGAAGTTCATGGAGACTGAATGATTTACCTGGGTTATAGGATTTACTGATGGTGGAGCCAGGACTAGAAATAAGGTCTTATTTTTCCTCCAGTATATTATGTTTTCTCTGCATTTTGATCACTGGAACCAGCACACAGATTACAAATCCTTTGTAACAAACCTAGATTTTATAGCAAACAACCTAGCTAACACTTTTGCATACAAAAATCAATTTTCCTCTTTTTGAAAAAAATTAATCTTTATTGTTCAGATTATAACAGTTGTTCCTCTTTTTTCCCTCCAGAGCTCCCTCCCACCCGGTTCCCACCCCACCCTCTGCCCTTATTCCACCCCCCCCCCCCGCGCCACTGTCTCTTCCTGCACCCCCCCCCACTCCCTTCCCCCCAAGAATTGTCAGTCCACTCCCTCCCTTTCCATGTCCCTGGTTCTATTATATTCACCAGTTTATTCTGGTCATCAGATTTTTTATTCACTTGATTTTTAGATTCACTTGTTGATAGATACATATTTATTGTTCATAATTTTTATCTTTACCTTTTTCTTCTTCCTCCTCTTCTTAAAGAATAGCCTTCAGCATTTCATATAATACTGGTTTGGCTGTGATGAACTCCTTTAGCTTTTTCTTATCTGTGAAGCTCTTTATCTGACCTTCAATTCTGAATGATAGCTTTGC
Source organism: Corynorhinus townsendii (assembly GCA_026230045.1). Lineage (NCBI taxonomy): Eukaryota > Metazoa > Chordata > Mammalia > Chiroptera > Vespertilionidae > Corynorhinus > Corynorhinus townsendii. Next base: position 78,283,546 of record JAPDVU010000002.1, on the reverse strand, counting down.
TGGGTAGAGTAATCTGGGTTGTAGGTTCTTGCTATTCATCACTTTGAGTATTTCTTGCCACTCCCGTCTGGCCTACATAGTTTCTGTTGATAAATCAGCTGACAGTCGTATGGGTGCTCCCTTGTAGGTAACTAACTGTTTTAGTCTTGCTGCTTTTAATGTTCTCTCTTTGTCTTTGCCCTTGACATTTTAATTATGATGTGTCTTGGTGTGGTCCTCTTTGGATTCCTTTTGTTTGGGGTTCTGTGTGCTTCCTGGACTTGTAAGTCTATTTCTTTCACCAGGTAAGGGAAGTTTTCTGTCATTTTTTCTTTAAATAGGTTTTCAATATCTTGCTCTCTCTCTTCTTCTGGAACCCCCATAATTCAGATGTTGGTACACTTGAAGTTGTCTGAGAGGCTCCTTACACTATCTTCATACTTTTGGATTCTTTTTTCTTTTCTGGTAGGGTGTTTTTTGCTGTTTGGTATTTCAAATCTTTGACTTGATTATTGCAATCATCTAGTCTGCTGTTGGATCTCTGTATATTATTCTTTATTTAGTCAGTGTATGCTTAATTTCTAGTTGGTCCTTTTTCATATCCTCGAGGGTCTCACTAAATTTATCGGTGGTTTCTAGAAGATTCTTGAATAACCTTATAACTGTGGTTTTGAACTCAATATCTGTAGTTTGCTTTCCTCCATTTCTGTCATTTGTGACCTGTTTCTTTGTCTTTGCATTTTGGTTGCTTCCCTGAGTTGACAGAGTGGCTTTGTGTGCTAAGTGTCCTATAGGGCCCAGTGACTCAGCCTCCCCAATTACCTGAGGTGGACACTCTTGGTGCACCTCTTTGTGGGCTATGTGCATAGACTTGTTGTAGTTAAGCCTTGATTGCTGTTGAGAAATTGACCTCCAGGCCAATTGGCTGTGAAGATCAGTTGTGTCTACAATGGGAGTACTTCTGTGCTGGAGACACCCTTATGGGGCAAGACTTGCTTCAATGGGGTTTTGGTGCTCACTGAGTCTGGCCCCTGAGTGTGTCCCTTATGGATCTGAGGAGTTGTAATCTGGATGGTCCCACTCTGACCCCTAGGTACACTGGCTCTTGGGTCTCCAAGGAGGTGCAAATTTAGCCTCTGCCTGATGCCACCCAGCAGAAGCTGCAGAGATATCTGCAGATTCCTCTTCTTTGTTTGAGGTTTGGAGGTACCCAGATGAGGCCTAGCTGTGAAGCAATACAAGCTGCTATGGAGCCTTGGGCCTTCTTTTGGATGTTCTGAGTCTCTCTGACTCAGCTGCAGTTTGTTAGGTAATTTTAGATTGCAAAGGGTCAGGCCATTCATATTCAAAAGCTTCTGCACATAGCTTGGGTGGGGTTGTATATTAGGTGCGGTGGGGTCTCAGGGAATCAACAGGGTGGAGCACACAGCAATGACTGACTATCAGCCCTTCCCTAAGAGGCCCCCGTGTCTCAGTGTCTGTAGGTAATCACTGTAAGCACCTCTGAGAGAAAGCTGTCCTCATGTTCCAGCCCGATGTCAGACACTGCAGTTTCTCCCCATATGATTCTGGGTCCCCAGAGTCTTACCCGGAACTGCAGTTCAGAGCAGTCAGGAGCTTGTGTCTCTCTGCCAATTGAAAAAGACTACCGTGTACTCAGTCGCCAGCCCCTTTCCATGCACGTGCCTCTGTACCACTGCACTTTACTTCCGCACCTCCTCTGAGTCTCAGTGTGCTTTCCTCTTTCCTTCTAGTTGTAGAATTTCCACTCAGCCAGCCTTCCTGAGGTTCTGGATGATGTCTGTTTTGTCTTTTAGTTGTAGTTTTGAAGTGGTTGTGCGAGGCAGCAAGTTCAGGTGTTTACCTATGCTGCCATCTTGGTTTCTCCCAATTTTCCTCTTGAAAAATTCTTTTGTCTTAAGCACTTTTCCTTCTTTTTACTGTGCCAGCTCTGAAAAAGTGCTGAAATTTTCATGAGCATATCTTAATTTTTGAATTAGAGGTAGTTTGAAGGAAGACTGCGTGTTCCAAAAGTTAATTACAATTTCATAACTTTCTGCTTTTAGAATTTTGATTCATCAATCAATAAAACTGTAGCTGTGCCTGTCACTGACATGAAGGTTTACAAGAGAATTTGATGAATGCCATTTCCAAAGATAAATGTTAATTTAGCCCCATGGTTGGCAAACTGTGGCTTGCAAGCCACATGCAGCTCTTTGGCCCCTTGAGTGTGGCTCTTCCACAAAATACCATGGCCTGGGCAAGTCTATTTTGAAGAAGTGGCATTAGAAGGAATTTAAGTTTAAAAAATTTGGCTCTCAAAAGAAATTTCAATCGTTGTACTGTTAATATTTGGCTCTGTTGACTAATGAGTTTGCCGACCACTGGTTTAACCTAAAACTAGACCTCAGATGACAAAAATCCAATTTCACAGCATTGTCTTCCACCTTAACAAGTGACAGAATGCACAGAGTATATAATGCTGACAGATGTGATATATATGATGGTTTTTAGTTAATATCTGAGTCTATGTAACAGTGAGGACTTTTTTTTAATTTTATTTTTTTATTGTTTTAAGTATTACAAAGAGTAGTACATATGTTTCCTTTTTTTCCCCCATTGACCTCCCCCCGACCTCCCCTACCCCCCAGTACATGCTGTCACCTGCCCGCCCTCCCCCCCTCCCCCAGTGTCTTGTATCCATTGGTTGTGCTTATATGCATGCGTACAAGTCCTTCGGTTGGTCTCTTACAAGTGAGGACATTTTTAAACAGAACATTTATTTTACTTTTTTTCTGCTTTGTTTTTTAAAAGTGTTTTTCCTTAATTGGGGCACTGTTTTTAAAGCTGTCATTATGTAGAACATTCTCTTCACAAAATATCTATATATATAAAAAGCCAGTTGTAGTGAGTGGCTACAGTGTTTGGACAGGTTCAAGCCTCAGAATAATAAGAGGGCACAGTCCTCTCATTGCCACATGCAAGTCCCAGCTTGGAGGGCAGAGCCTATAGTTGTAAGCTTGAACCTATGGTCTGAACACGTGGTCCCACATGTCTGAGTGATATGGGCTTGATAGAGTTCAGGTGCATGTAATTGAGTAGATTTGAAACTCATGCCAATATTGTAACCACACCCTTACTTTGCTTCATGGAATCTGGCTGTAAAATAAAGAGACAGCTTATAGGCTGTGGAATTGTCTCCATCAGAGAGGGCAGCATCCCACCTAGACCCAGCTTTCTTCTCTTGTCTGTCTTTTCAATCCTTCACCACCTCACTCAGGTTCACCCTTGGCCATGCTGGCTCAGCACAGCCAGTGACCGGAATGCTGTAACTACCAGAATGACTGGTCACTGTGATGCCCACTGCAGTCAGTGATCTGGCCTGATGCGGGGATGAGGCTGGCTGGCCAAACTCCTGTGGCCTCTCCTCCTGGTGGCCCACACCTGATTGGCCTCTTCCACCCCATCGAAGGTGGGGCAGCTGGCCAACCCTTCTTTGGGCTTCCCCTTAGCCAGCCCCACCCTCGATTGGCCCCCACCACCCTGATCAGCCTGCAGCCCCTCTCCCCAGCCAGCTCAGCCCCCAACCAGCCTCCCACCCACTCTGATCAGGGGCAGGGCTTTCCAGCCAACCACCCAAGGCCCCTCCCCCAGGCCACTGGCCCCCAATTGCCACCCCACCCTACTCAGGGGTGGGGACCACCAGCCAATCACATGCAGCCCCTCCTCCCAGCTAGCCTGGCCATGATTGGTCCCCGATCAGGATGGGCCTGCTGGCCAACTTCCCGCTGTCTCCTCCTCCTAACAGGCCTGGCACCGATCTGCCGATTCGGGCCAAGCTGGTAGGACCCCACCCATGCACAAAATTCTGCACTGGGCCTCTAGTCCTACCAAGGTTTGTAACAACCAACCGTAGGCTTGACCGAACACTAGAATTCAGTACTGCAGTCAGTACTGGGTTGCCATGCTGACCCAGCACTGACTGCCACTGGTGCGGGGGCAGCGACCCAGCACTGACTGCCAAGGGGGCTGTGGATCAGGACCAGAGAGAGGCCCAGAGAGAGAGGCAGGGTCTGATCTGCAGCCTCCATGGCAGCTGTTGATCAGCCATTGCCTCTCTCTTTTTCTCTGGGCGTCACCAGCAGCTGCACCTCTGTTTCTCTCTGGGCCTCCTGGGGGGCTGCTGATCAGCCTCACCTCTCTGATCAGGCCCAGAGATAGGCCCAGAGACACTGAATGGCATAGAAACTGACCAATCAGAACCAAATCTGGGTGAACTGCGAGGAGCCAATGGCTGCCTAGGATGTGGAACATTTTTTTTTAAATAAATTTTTATTGTTCAGATTATTACAGTTGTTCCTCTTTTTTCCTCCCATAGCTCCTCTCCACCCAGTCCCCCCCCACCTTCTGCCCTTACCCTCCCCACTGTCCTTGTCCATAGGTGTATGATTTTTGTCCAGTCTCTTCCCACGCCCCCCACACCCCCTTCTCCCCAAGAATTGTCAGTCCACTCCCTTTCTATGCCCCTGATTCTATTATATTCACCAGTTTATTCTGTTCATCAGATTTTTTATTCACTTGATTTGTAGGTTCACTTATTGATAGATATGTATTTGTTGTCACCTTGTTGCTCATAATTTTTATCTTTACCTTTTTCTTCTTTCTCTTTTTAAAGAATACCCTTCAGTATTTCATATAATACTGGTTTGGCTGTGATGAACTCCTTTAGCTTTTTCTTATCTGTGAAGCTCTTTATCTGACCTTCAATTCTGAATGATAGCTTTGTTGGGTATAGAAACCAACCAATCAGAACCAAATCTAGGTGAACTGTGAGGAGCCAATGGCTGCCTAGGAGGTGGAACTTTTGACGTAGACTGGCACAGAAACTGACCAATCAGAACCAAATTGACTGGCAGGAGAGGGCAGTTGGGGGCGAGATCAGGCTGGCAGGGGAGAGCAGTTGGGGGCGAGATCAGGCTGGTAGGGGAGGCCAGTTAGGGGCAATCAGGCAGGCAGGCAGAGGCAGTTAGGGGTGATGAGGCAGGCAGGCAGGTAAGCTGTTAGGAGCTAGAGGTCCCCAATTGGAGAAGGTGCATGATAGGCTGAGGGAACCCTGCTCCATGCATGAATTTTGTGCACCGGGCCACTAGTCTATATTATAAAAGCTTAAGCAACTGCTATAGCCTGAACAACTGGAATGACCAGAATGACTGGAATGACCGCTTGCTGTGATGTGCACTGACCACCAATGGGGCAGATGCTCAACACAGGAGCTTCCCCCTGGTGGTCAGTTTGTTCCCACAGACAACTTCCCATGGCTGGCCAACCTCCTGCGGTCCCTCTCCCCTGGATGGAAGGTCCTGATTGCCCAATCGGGGCTGGGCCCCAAGCTGAGATTGGAAACTGGGGGTGGGTGGCAGCAGATGCAGCCCTTTTCCCAGGGGTACTAGGGGCCAGCTCTCTCCTTGGGGCCAGTGGCCAATCTCCCATGCCCCATTCCTTCCCCCAGCCAGCAGGCCCTGATCGGCCCGCCACCCACCTGCTGCAGTGGCAGTGCAGTGGTGAGGGAAGGAGGAGGAGGAAAGGTGGGGAACCTCACGGTGGCGACATTGGCATCTGGCATCTGTTCCTTCTGTGCCCAGCCCGGTGACTGTTGCCTCCTTTCCTGAACCCACAGCTTTTTGTTGTTGTTAATCCTCACCCGAAGATACTTTTCCATTGATTTTTAGAAAGAGTGGAAGAGAGAGGGAAAGACAGAGAGAATCCTCAATGTGAGAAAAACGCATCAATTGGTTATCTCCTGCACAAGCCCTGACAGGTCCAAGGTTGGGCAAGAGCCTGCAACCAAGGTACATGCCCTTGATGGGAATTGAACCCGGGGCTCTTTGGTCTGAAAGCTGACACTCTATCCACTGAGCCAAACCGTCTATGGCTCTCACAGCTTTTTTATCATTCTGATGGGCACTTAGGTTGTTTCCAGATCTTGGCTGTTGTAAATAATGCTGCAATTAACATAGGGGTGCATATATTCTTTTGAATTAATGTTTTGGTTTTCTTTGAATATATTCCAGAAGTGTAATTGCTGGGTCAAATGTCAGTTCTATATTTAAGTTTTTGAGGAAAATCCATACTGTTTTCCACAGTGGTTGCACCAATCTGCATTCCCACCAACAGTGCAGTAGGGTTCCCTTTTTTTCACATCCTTGCCAGCACAATTGTCTACTTATATCTCATTCATATTATTTCAGCCATGTCATTAGTGACTACATAGTCTACCACTGGTATCTGAATTTAAGACATATTTTTAAATTCTCAAATATTTATGCTCTAATAAATAACTCAGCCTTTTTCTTATTGTATTACCATAGGATTCATTCACAAAATGTGTATAAACATTTTATGCTTGAACTTTGCAAAAGTTAGACCAATTTAAAAAGACACTATTGAATGGGTACACTAGTTTCACCTCCACCTTGGCAATACTGAATGAGAACATTTTAAGCAATATGTTAACTTCTTAGGTATTATGTGGTAATAACAATGGTTGTCATAATCACTATATTGACAACAATTTATTAAGCACTTACTTTGTGTTAGGTATTTTATTAGGTACTTTACCAATATTATTTTATTTAATCCTTTAAATGATTATGATCACAAAAGTCTTAGGACTGGTAGGTGGGGCCAAGCTGGAATCTGAGGTAGAATCTGACTGCATACCTGTGTTCTTCATTCATTTTCTATCTGCTTCAGGGTTTAATGTGTATTTATTTTTATTACTAGATACATCAAGTATTTTATCCATTTATTTATTTGCAAATTAAATTTCTTATGGTATAAATGATCTGATTGTGTCTTGGCAATTTATCTTGGAATATCAATGGCTTTTCTCACCATTTTGTATGAATTTTTTAAAAATATACTATAGATGGGGACCCTCTGTGAATAATATTTGTGGAAATATTGGTATCAACATAATTTCTAGGTTGTTTGTTATTACAAATACCAAGTTCTAATATTCCTGTTTTTTCTCTATAAAACTTCTTCAAATTATTGAAGTATCAAATATTATTCTTCCAAAGAGCTGATACGCTTTTCTGTTTTTTAGAATTTTGATGTTTAGATTTTAAAAATGTTTACTTATTTAGTCAAAATTGAGTATATATAAATATATATGTATATATAGGGTGTCCCAAAAAGGTATATACACTTTGAATAATTATAAGGCAGTGCTTATTAAAATACATTTGACTTGAACTATAAGCTGTTAAAGTGTGTATACATTTATTTTGGATAAAAGCAGGATTATATATTTGGATCAAATTGTGGGTCTTACGAAAGGAACAAGCTACTAATCATGCAATTATCATCTACTGAACCAGAGGAGCCATACTGCCATCCATCTATTGTGGACTTAAGCATTTTAATGGGATCAGTGCAATTGGGAAGAGATTATTGGAAGTAAATTATGCACTCTGCACTTTAGCTGTCATCTGGAATTGATTGCTCACCCTCTGGTTTCTATGACTTGTCCCAGCAGCGGTTCTTATGGTGTTGGCCATAGGAAAATAGAGTACAACCCACAATTGCCCTTACTTAAAACTAGTCAAACTAATTATCCCAGTTACTTTTACAGTTTGGGTGACAAAGTTTTATAATATTTGAGAATTTATAAGGAAACAATAACTATAATGATGGCTAACACTTGAATAGAACCTTACTGTTTATACACACTTTAACAATACATTATTTAATTTTTATAATAGCACAAGATAGAATTATCTTGAAACTAAAACCTAACTTCAGTTTCCATGCGTTGCACAATGCTAAAATTAGCAAAAAAGAAGGCTTAGAGTTGTCCAATAGGAAACTTCATTATAAAGGGTTCTGACATGAAAGAGATTCTCCACCTTAACTTAGGAAAGGAAAACACAAACAAATGGATTCTTCATAGTGAAGACTGAATGCCTGGAGGAAGTTTCAGCATTACTTCTCTAGTTTGAGTCTGCAGTTTGGAATGATTCATAAATGTTTAAGCCTGATAGCTAGAAACTGAATAATTGACATTCCTAAGTCATATGAGAGATTTTTATGTAGTGACTCTCCACTCTTTAAGGTTGTTGATGATGCAGATGATGATGTTGATGATGATAATGAAAGTTAATGTTTACTGAGACTTACCATGGATCATATACTGTGAGGACAGATTTACATGAAATATGTCATAATCCTTATAATAACCCAATGAAACCAGCCCCATTTTCAAATAAGGAAAAATGAAGCATAGAGAGGCTGAATAATAGCCAGTAAGTTCCAAACAGTGATTGGATATGAGATTCCCAAATCTGCCTGTTTAATGACAGATATTTGGGACATCCTAAAAGAGTTCCCTGAACAAAAACATTTCTACTTAGCAGTCTATTCTACTCAGATGAGGTGCTCAGGCAAATTTCACACACTCGTCACTGGTTATTCACATATGTGACCTTCTCAAAGTGGCCTGGAAAACCTCCTGCGTGCAGGTCATAGGGCTGAGTTCCTTTCTCCAGTGGACCACTGAGGAAGTGCCTGGTGCATTCACGGAGCAGCCAACAAGCCAGAAGTGGGCGGAGGGTAAGCCCACTCGGCTGCAGCTGTATCATTTCAACGTTTGGCTTTGTTCCATTACTGATCATGCCTATTTTACAGACAAGAAACTTGAGGCTCAAAGAAATTTGCCTGGTTTTATTATGTTTATCCTTTTTGGAGAGCAGTGAGCAGTGAAGTGTTGGACTTGAAGCAGTTTTCATTAAACATAAATAGTGTGGAAAATAAAGGTCTCAAGATATCCTCCTTTGGAAAGCCACTCTGGAAACTCAATAAACTCCAGAACATCAATCAATCTAGATAATTTCTTTAGGGAGTAAAATGTTTTCTATATTTGGTTTGGTTCTAAAAATACTAGGCTCTAATAGAGAAGAGATGTTTCTCTGATAAGAAAATAAAATTTGTTCTTCTTTTTCTTTTTTATTTTTTTCTCAGAATGGTAACTTCCTTGTATTGTGCCCTTTCAGAGAATGTGTGTTCTGTCAGCAGCTAAGAGCACAGATCTGGGCGTTGATCAAGACTCTGAAGTGTGGCCTGAGAAAACACAGAACTGAGGTAAGAAGTTCCAGGAAACACGGTAAAGCCTGTCACGATGTTCTGTGGTATTTCAAGTGCTTAGAAAAGGTGAACCTGAGGTGAATATGAACAGGGTAAAGGCTCAATTTACTCTGAGAAACAGAAAACTCTAAAAAGAAAAACCTGAATTTTTATTTTCCATGTAATATAAAGATGGCTTTTTGCTTCTGTTAAATAGAAGAAATCACTGTCAACTTTAGTTTAGGGCCCACTTTGGATGAAATCTAAATCCTTTATCATGATCCTCAAGTCTTTTCATCATTTGGCCACATTGCCTGCCATTCTTTCCCCATTCACTGTGCTCTCATCACACTGGCCTTCATTCATTCCCTTGTGCACTTGCTTCAGCTTACGGACCTTTTGCCTTTGCCATTCCCTCTGTCTGAAATGCCTTTCCTACTGCTTTTCACTTTGAAGGCTCATTCTCATCATTCAGGTCTCTGCTCAAATATCATCTCCTTATAAAGCCTTTGCTAGACCACCTTAATCAGTGCTTGTGTTCCCCAAACCCACAATGCCATCTTGTGCACTAATCCATCATTCTCCTTCCTCTGGAACACATGGGAAGATAATACTTTCCCAACACCCTTACAGCCAGGCAGGACTCTTTTGCCAATAGGACATAGATGAAAGTGATGCGATGGTGTAGTCCAATCAGTCTCTGTGTTATTCAGGTGTCAGAACAACAAGGAATAGAGCCCTGCTGATAATGTGGTATATAGGGGCATGCATAAAAAACAACAACAAAAATCTCCAGCTTGGTTGTTTTAGGACACTGAGAGTTTGGGGGTTATTTGTTATTGCCACATAATCAGCCCCATCTGGTCTTAATCACCATCCTTCTATTTTATTTTCTTCAGGGCACCGGTTTGTTTTTTTTAAGTGATCCTGTTTATTTATTATTAATCTGTTCCACCCTACCAAACATTGCCAGGTGCATCACAAGTATACAATTCACTAGAGGATTACGATTCCATATTGTATGGATTCCCACTGATCTCACACCATAAACAAGCCTTTCAGAACAGCCCTTCAGCCCTCTGCTAACTGCTTTGGCATGAATCTGGCAAATGAGATGTCCATGAATGGTCCTTGAAGAACTAGGCTAGGTGCCCACTGCCTCGATGCTCTCCCTGCCCCACACCATTTCTCCCAACAGAGGACAGCTTATAATCTGAGCAGAACTAGACAGGATGGTTATTGTTTCCCATACCTAGTGTGGGTCTCCTCCAAACATGTACACTAGGAAAGAAGAGGATAAGTGTTTGCAGAGTTGACACAATTCTGTTCTCCCCACACTGCACCCTGTTTAGCTAAATAGAACTGATATCTTCATAGGCCAGGGGAAGATGGTGACCCTGCCTTAGGTATGTTAATTCAGTGTGAAAAACCTTTAAGGAATGTGTTCATTTAGAAAAAAAAAAAGTTTGCGCTGCATTAGCAGTTTCCAAACTGTGATCCCGAGGTGCAACAAGAGGAAGGAGGAAAAATTACTGTGAGCCAAACTTTGTTTGCTCTCCTCTCCCTGGCTCCCTCTTCAACCAAAGCATCTCTTTTTAAAAATGTTTCTTATATATATATATAGTTATTAATTTGAAAGGAAGTTTGTTCTTTTAAACATGTTTTAAAAATTGAACTAGATATTTTCTAAATCATCTCTGCTTCTCGTGTTTTAGGAATCTATGGCTCTGGTATGTTTAAGGTAATCTGCCAGGCACAGGGCACAGTGGACACATGAAAATGAAGACATCACCTCTGAGTTCTTGATTCAGCAGAATAAAGAGACTCTTGCATGAATAATATCAGGAGATGAATAAAGGTGGAGCAAGGAGGGAAAAGAGGAGCATAGCAAGTGTGGACTGTCTGTGAAAGTCACCACTAAGTGCAAGCTCTGATATTATGGACCCTTTCCACCCTCATTCCAGCAGCATGGCTGGATGATGGGGAACCTTTTCCAGGTCTTGGCACAGGGCCCCTGTTTCTTCTAAATTGATTTTGGTACCCCAGTTACCCAGTACTCAGCTTCTTGCTTCATTTTCTTATTCATCTATGAGAGTTTTTGTCTGATATATCCTATGTCCTTAGCTATATTTATTTCTTATTAAAATGTTAGTCACATATCTTGGCAATTTCAATAAGAAGTCAAATGCTTTTATAAAGATATAAAATTCACTCCAATGTTAAGAGTTTCCAACAGCTAAGGAATCTCAATTTGTAGACTTCAGTGTCCTGGCCACCCTGCTGACTTGGATGTGAAAGTGTTGCCGGTCTCCTGTCAGCAGAGTTGTTCAAGTCTCCATGTTTCCAATGCAGGCATTGCCAATAACTGTCTTTGGATTTTGGGTTGTTATTTCACTTCTCTTGGCTTCAGTTTCCTCTGTGAACTAAGAGGTTGGCTATTATTATCTTATTGCATTTTAATCTTTCTCTTATTTTTGGTCATGCATTCATTTATTAAAATTTCTAATTTGTAAAATAGGTTATATATTCATATGCCTTAAAATCCAAATGCTACAAACACATATGCAGTAAAAGACACTACTGTCTTTTATTTGTCCAGTTCCCACTCAACTCTTCCCCATAAGTAACTACTTTTATTAGTTTTTTTCAGGTTTTCTCTCAGAAATCCTTCCTGCAAACACAGTCAAATCTTGTCCTCTCTTCCTATGAAGAAAATTGGAGCACATTTTATACAAAATATGTACCTGAAATACCTGTCTTTCTTATAGGTAGAATGTGCTTTTGTTCTTTTGCATAGCTAGTTAGCATTGTATTTTATTGATACAGTTAAATGTATTTAACTAGACTCCTAATGATAGCTCTATAGGTTACTTTATATTTTGCTACTGCAATATATCATAATAAATAACCCTGTGCATATATAATTTCTAATGTAGCTGATAATAAATTCCTAGAAATGGGATTGCTAAACCAAAGGCTATACACCTTTATTAATTTGTAAATTTAATAGCTATAATTAAAATGCCCTCCATAGGCATTATATTACTTGCCCCTTCCTAGGCATGTATGAAAGTGACTGTTTCCCATAGCCTCACCATCAGAATGTGCTGCCAAACTCATGGATTTATACCAATGTAGTAGGCTAGATATGATATCTCAATACAATTTTGATTTACATTTTTCTTTTTGTGATTCATGTTAATCATCTTTTAAGTGTTGAAGAACCATTTATATTTTAAGATTCTGTTCTTGATCCTGAGACTTCTCATAGGCTTCTGGCAAGAACAAACTTCTTTGATTTATCCATAGCTTCATTGAGCCATGTCCCCAAACAATGGGTGCTCAGTGGTCTCTCTAGCCTTCTCCTTGATTTTACACTTGAAAACACTTTTAGACTGTCCTTTATCTTCCCTCGTTCAACTCTTTTTAATTTGACATTATGTATTTATTTGGCCTTTGTGTGGAATTGCTTTCTAATAGTAACTCTCCTAGCCAGAGCACATGCTGATATACACTAGGATTGCCTCATTGCTATACTATTCCTTACAGTCTTATTAACCATAAAAAACCCCGCAAAGACCTTTTTCTTTGTGTTCAAATCCAAGAAGATTGTATATTCTTTCACTGAAGAAATAGTGTTCAGTATTATCAATGTATGGAATTTCCCGTGGCTTTGGGCTGCTAAGATTATTTATACATAGATACAGTGTAAAGGCTATTTTCATCTGCATTCAAATGCATACTAGGGATGTAGAAGGACTTGGCACAGAGGATTGATATATGAGAGTTCTTGACAAATGTGAATGCATGCAGAAAGAGATCCTGGGATGTGGTGCCATGTGATCTTTATATCCTGAAGTAAATCCTCTATACACAACTTTGTTGTGTCTGGGTTATTTGGTATTGGAAATGCTATAATATCCATATTCTCTGGCTAAGGTCTTTCAATGACACAGCATAGTACCTTAGCTTTCCTATGTAGTAGCACACAATCATATTACCTAGATAGTAGCATAATGCAGATAATTTTGACAGAACAGATGTAACCCAGGATGGCTTCATGGGCATGTGAACTGTGCAGTTACAAAAGGCTCTGTGCTCAGTAGGGCCCCATGTTTGGTTTAATGTTCTACTGTCATCATCACAAAATTCTTAACAATTTGTTAACAAAGGGGCTTATCTCTCATTTTCATTCTGACTGAGCACCACAAATTATGTTATGGTCCTCATGCAACCTGAGGTTAGTTTACCTGGTGAATCAAATCAGTTGTAGAGTGGAGTTCAATGGATTATTGTTATTTATGATGCATTTGTCAATATTCTTCATTCTATTAAGGTAATTAAAACAGACAATAGCATAGTGATGGCCAGAGGGAAGGGTTTGGGGGCTGGGTGGAGTTGGTCAAAGGAGGAAGAGAGGATGAGAACATCTGTAATAGGGTCAACAATTTTAAAAAAGGCAATTGACATTTCTGTTACTGAATTTTGTTTGGAAGTGACAACTCTGTTATTGATTTTGTAGAGGGCTGCCTGGGAAGGCACATGGGCATTTCTTTAAATTGTTGTCAGCTGAGCCCGAGGCGATTGGCAGAGCCACGTCTCGGTTACACCCTCCCCAAGAAGGTGGGGGGTGTTATCAGTACTGACTTTTTACCTTTGTCCAGGTGTGGGCCTAGCGAACTTTGATATGTAAATCCAGGCAAGCACCAGGAATGCTAGGGCCTACTCGAGAATGCAAATAAGCTCCTTTGACCCTAGGTTTTGGTGTTACTTCCTGGTATTTGGGGGTATAAAATAAACTTGCTGTGTGGGCTCCAGGTCCCTGCCTCTCCATCAGAGAGGATGGCGTCCCACCTGGCTCCCAGCTTTGTTTCTATCTTCGTGTCTGGTCTCTTTCTTTCATTTCTCAATCCCTGGCCGCCTCCACTTAGAACCGGTTCGTTCATCTCTCTTTCCATGCTGGACGTGGAAAAGGGAGATCCCCGCCATATCTGGCCCCCGCCGCAGCTGGCCCCCGCAGATTTCAACAGAAAAGGATTTATATTTATTTTAATCATGCCACACCTTATTTTACAAAGCAGTCCAAATACAGACCTGATAAATGGAATATTTTTCCTGTGCAACTCTGAGTCAATACAGAGAACACCACTGAGATTTATTTTATACCTGGCTGATGTGGGATGTGGCTCAGTTGGTTGAGCGTATTCCCATAAACCAGGAGATCACAGTTTGATCCCTGGTCAGGGCACATGCCCAGGTTTCTGGCTCCATCCCCATCAATGGGTGTGCAGGAGGCAGCCAATCAATGTTTCTCTTTCATCAAAGTTTCTTTCTCCCTCTCCCTTCCTCTCTGTGAAATAAATATAAACATACTTTTAAAAAGATTTACTTCAAAATTGTAATGAGCATGGTCATTTCTTTCTTACATAGCTATGCTAGGTCTCATTCCCACATATATATTTAAGTTTAAAATCTTAATTCAAGTTACTTGCAAAGAAGAAAACAGCCAGAGACTTGAAGGTTCAAATTTGCCTTTCTGAACATAGAGTTTTAACCATCATTTTATAAATTATTACAAAGAAATCCAGTACTAAAATAACCTTCTGAATTAAGATGCTGAAAAGTTTAACCATTTGTTGAACATGCAATTTAAGGAGAAAGTGGGTGACCTGCATTCAGAGGGTAAAACTCAAGGCAAGTAGGTGCTGTGCTAGGTTGGCATGAAAAAGCAAACATGCCCTTTAGAAGCAAAAACAAAGTTTGGCTGACTTCAATGTTGGGGACACTTACAAAAGCAATTCTGTGTCGTATTTTAAAGTATAAGAACCTGTTTAGTAAAAAGAATCCTCATCTTCCTTGGAGTCCCAGGAAAGGGGGAATACATGAAAAGTCATTTTTGTTCCTACCAAGCAGGACCTCTGTGATTTGGTGACAACCACTGTGCTTCTGGTATGGTAGGAAGGCCATGATTTATAATACATTGCTTTATTCTGTGTGTTTTGTGCTCTATGAGATTAAAAATCATAACACCTTAAACACAAGGCCATAATTCAATTTTTTAACCAGTGCTTCTAGCTCAGATGTAATATTACTTTTGGAAACTCCTCAAATAAAAATTCCTGTAGATCCCAGAAGAACTTTCTTTATGCCAATGAACTGAAGACATTGGCCTCTTGTCTTCATCTACAAAAGCAACATGGGGCGTGGGGTTGCAGGATTGTCTCTAGAAGTGGATTCTTTGTATCTATCAAAATTATTTTGAATTTAATCCATTTTTTAATTTGGATCATTCATTTTTTTTAAAGTTAATACATTTCAATTGGTAGTTCTTTGTCTTTTATTATCTCAACAAGAGGTATTGCTTTTATATTTCTTGTAATTTTTAGACACATTTAAAAAAGCAACAGAGTAAATTTGTTGACTCAACCTGATTCCACCAGGCTCTTTTTACAATAATAATTTAAAATCTATTTCTTTAGTGTTTAGACCAGTTGTTGGCAAACTCATTAGTCAACAGAGCCAAATATCAACAGTACAATGATTGAAATTTCTTTTGAGAGCCAAATGTTTTAAACATAAACTTCTAATGCACTTCTTCAAAATATACTTGCCCAGGCTGTGGTATTTTGTGGAAGAGCCACACTCAAGGGGCCAAAGAGCCGCATGTGGCTCGCGAGCCGTGGTTTGCTGACCACTGGTTTAGACCTTGATCAGTCCAATAGAAACAGTTAATTTAATTTCAGGTGTTCAGAGTCTTTTTCCTATTGAGAATCTTTTCTTGAATGAGATTACATTTGCTAGCTCATTTCAATGGAAACTTGACCAAAGAATCGTGAAATTTTCACCAATCTCAGCAAAAGTTGAACTAGCAGATAGAAGACAAGGTGCTGGGAAGCTCTGTAATGTACTATGAATTTAACAAGTTATTAAAAATCTAATGCATAATACTAGTGCTGTTTATTGGATTTCTTGTTCATAGTAAGCCCTTTACATACATGTGTTCACCTAATGCTCCCAATAACTTCTGTATTATTTCCAGAGTTAGGACTTGCTTGAGCTCACAGAATGTAACAGTGTTGAAGCTATCCTGACTCCAGGTCTGATTCCAAAAATCCAGGCTTTTAATCACTGTATTTTACTTAAAATTTGTAATATAGAAACAAAATAATTTTTATTATTGAGTTCTGTTAGGGTACAATTATTTACATCAAACCCTTCAGTAAATAAAAAATAACTTCTTATCATAGGCCACTTAGATTCTATTTAGTGCCATCTGTGTGTGTGCATGCGTGTGTGTGTGTGTGTGTGTGTGTGTGTTTTACTTCTTGGCTTGTCATTATTAAAAGACAGATACCCCACACATGTACATTATTTCTTTCAGGGGAAGAAATATACTTATTGGTAATGCTAATTTTCACTTATTACAAAGCACAAAATACAACCACCATAAACCATCTAACAGAGTACCATTTCCATTGCTAGATACAGTGAGCTAAAGGTCAGTTGAAGGCACCTTCTTCATCATTAGATCAATAATAGCAGCAGCTTTTATTGAGCATTTTATTTACTATTTCTCCAGCTCTACTCTAAGTGATTTCTAAATGTTGCATTTATTCCTCACAGCTCCTGTATAAAATAGGTAGTAGTAATATTCCCATTTTATAGGAAAGGAAACTAAAATTCAGAGTTAAGTAAATTTGCTCAAGATAATGGAAATAATTCATGACTTAGGGTTGTATATCCTGAATTCACATCCAACTCTGTATGTTACCAACTTCTAATTCTGTAGCTTTAGTTACATTATTTAATGTCTCTAGGCTTATATTTTTATATTATGAAAATGATAAATGTTCATGACATAATTTGGAAAACATACAAAAATATTTAGAAAGGAAAAAAACCACCAAAGTCCTACTACCCAAACATAGTCACTGTTAACATGTTGGTAGCTTTTATATATACTTAGTAATAAAGGGAATTGTTTTCCTTTTTCTTTAAAAATAGAGCAGTTAACCTGCCATACGTAGAATTTTTAAAAATAGATTTTATTTTCTAGAATTGTTTTAGATTTGAAGAAAAATTTTGTAAGATTGTATAGATAGTTTCCACACTTATTGCAAAATTATTACAATATTATAATATTACTAGAGGCCCAGTGCACGAAATTCACGCACAGGCAGGGGAGAGGGGTCCCCTCAGCCCAGCCTGCACCCTCTCCAATCCGGAACACCTTGGGGGATGTCCGACTGACAGTTTAGTCGCCCCTAACTGCCTCCTCCTGTAGGCCTGGTCGCCCCATGCAGCCTGTTGTTCAGTCATTTGGTCATTCTTCACTAATCCCCCACTGACCTGATCATAGGCAGCCATCTTGTGAGGGTGTGAGGGTCAATTTGCATATTACCTCTTTATTATATAGGGCATATTACATTATTTTAATGCATAGTTTATTCAGATTTCCTTAATTTTTTCTAGTATTCTTTTTCAGTCCAAGATGACATCCAGGTCACAACATTCTATTTAGTTGTTATGTCTTCTTAGTTTCCTCTTGTCTTTAACAGTTTATTAGACTTGCTTTGTTTTTAATGACTTTGACAGTTTTAACGCATACTGGTTAGGTATTTTGAAGGGTTCTGTTAGAATTTGCCTGTCGTTTTTCTCATGATTAGACTGGTTATAGGTTTTTCCAAGGTAGACCACAGAGGTAAACTGCCATTTTTATCACATCATCTCAAGGGTTTATACTCTTAACATGATCTTAACCTTGATCACCGGGCTGAGATAGTGTTTGCCAGGTTTCTCCACTTTAGTTAGTCTTCTTACCCATTTCTGTTGAACCTTTTCATATTGTATTATTTGGAAAGAAATCACTATTCATGGTGCATACCTAAGGAGTGGAGATGCATCTGTGTGTGTATGTGTGTGTGTGTGTGAGTGTGTTTGTGTGTGTATATAAAGTTATTTATCATATTTTAAATATTATAATTAAGTACTTTCCATGTTGTTATAAACATCATTTTATCAATTGCACACTATGCATTGTTTAATAAACTACATCTTTACAGTTGGATATTTAAGTTGTTATTTTTTTAATTTGGTTTTGTTTCTTTTAGGAAAGAGTCTTAGAAATGACATTACAATTTAAAAGTATAGATATATTAAAATTCTTCATGCATACAGTTTCACCAAGAAGTCATACCAGTTTTACTTCCATTAGCACAATATAAAAATGGGTCTTTCACTTGCTCCTCAGCAACATTGCTTATTACTATTTATCTTTTTTGGCAACATGGTATTTTAATTTGTATTGACCTAATGAACATTAAGAAAAGCAATGTAACCAGGTATTTTTATTTATTTATTTATTTACCTATTTATTATGTATTTATGTTAGAAGGTGAGGAAGGCAGAGAGAGAAAAACTTTAATGTAAGAGAAACACATCAATCAGTTGCCTCCTGTATGTGCCTTGACTAGGGATTGAACCCACAACCTAGATATGTACCCTGACCGAGAATTGAACCCAAGACCTTCCAGTGCACTCCAACCAACTGAGCCACACTGGCCAGGGTTACCCATGTATTTTTTGAACAGCGCTTCAGCGTATCCATATGTATAATTAAAATAATCTCAATTTTATCTCTATATAGTGATAGGGCTTGTTATCATACTAAGAATTTTGATTTTTGTAAGACTATGATAGATTTAAGTTATTATTAAATGTATCCAATGGGTTGAAAGTTGGTAGTCTATATAAAAACATATTTAGATTATATATGAAGTAGTTTGTGTGATAAGACAAAAATTAAGGTTTTGCAGCCTATCTCCCTCTTTTTCACCCATGGGAACAATGTCAAATTAATTAGTAACTAATTAGCATTTAGTTAGCTAAATGCCCATTTAGCTAACTAACCCCCCTTCCCCCCCAGTATTTGAAGATAAAAAGGGCAAAGGTGATATATATGGTTTTTCTCAAGAAAATTCATTAGAAAAAGATTTTTAAAAAATCGTTAGAGAAAATAGGAACTACATTCCCCTAGGGCATGCATCCAGTGAGGGAATGGGGTAAATTAGAATTGCTCAATATAATTAATATAAACATTTTGCTGTGTCATGTGTTCATCACAGCTTTGATACTATTGATATTACTATATTGACATAAAAAAGACTCAGAAGGATAAATAAACTATGCTACTGTTACTATGTGGAAATGGGGCCACAGAAATAGTGACTAATACCCTTTAGGATGCAGAATTAAGCTATCTTAGCTCAGGCTGCCAAACAAAATACCATACAGTGGGTGGCTTAAACAACAGTAATTTATTTCTCTTGGTTCTAAAGACTGGGTGACAGCAAGGTAGATTTTATCCTGAGACTTCTTCTCTTGACTTTGTAGGTCACTGGGTATTCACAAGACCTCTTCATGGTGTGCACTGAGAAATAGAGCAAGCTCTCTGGTATCTTTCCTAATAATAGAGAAACGTAAATTAACTGTACCTCCGCTACACCCACAGCCAATCAGAGTGAGTATGCAAATTAACCCAATAAAGATGGCAATTAATTTGCATACATACCTGGGTCTGGGGAACCTCCTCGACACCCAGGTCACTCCCAGCCAGCCATCCCGCAGAGGCTTTAGGCTTGGGGGACGGGGGTACCCACTTTCCAAGCCTAAAGCCTGGGGCAGAGGTGTAGGCTTAGGAAGGGGCTGAGTCTGGGATTGGAGGGGTGGGGGATGCCCGTTTCCCAAGCCTACAGCCTGTTGTGGAGGCTGTAGGTTTGGGAAGGGGCCAAGCCTGTGATAGGAGGGAAGGGGGAAAAAATCAATGGAAACATATCCTCAGGTGAGGATAAAAAGAAAAATAAAGAAAGAAATGTCATGTCTTATGAAAGGCACATCTTGAAAATGCCTAAAGAAAGTTGTCATTTTTTCATGGTGAGGGGACTGGAGTCCATGTTGATGAAAATACCTTGGTGGCTGCGGTGACTGACAGTGTCTGCAGTTGTGGGGTGATGGGGCTGGCACCTTTCCCTGATCAACCCGGTGGCCTCCTGCAAAGGGAGGACAGACTGCTCCAACAGGGAGCAGGCCTAAGCCATTGGTAGGACATCCCCTGAGGGCTCCCAGTATGTGAGAGGAGGCAGGCTGAGCTGAGGGACCCATCCCCAGTGCACAGATTTTGTGCACCGGGCCCCTAGTCTCTTATAATTAGTGCACTAATATCATCATGGGGCATCGCCCACATGACCTCATTCATTTGATCCTAATTACCTCCTAAAGGCCCAGTCTCCAAATACCTTTGGGATGTAGGGCTTCAGCATATGAATTTTCAGGGGTCACAAATATTTAGTCCATAACATCATCTGAAAGTTAACAAAGCATACTCTGGATATGTGTGCAACACACACACACACAACACACTGTGCATACAAAAGGAAACATAGCCCTGACTGGTTTGGCTCAGTGGACAGAGCATCAGCCTGTGGACTAAAGGGTCCCAGGTTCGATTCCGGTCAAGGGCATGTACCTTGGTTGCAGGCACATCCCCAGTAGGGAGTGTGCAGGAGGCAGCTGATTGATGTTTCTCTCTCATTGATGTTTCTAACTCTCTATCCCTCTCCCTTCCTCTCTATAAAAAAATCAATAAAATATATATTAAAACAAAACAAAACAAAAGGAAACATACATAGTAGATCATGGACAGCATGTTAATTATTTCTGTTATTTCCCATTTAAGCTACTATATCAGTTTTTTGATCAGTTGCATTTAATAGTGAACATGAATGACAGTATTTAACTAAATAGTGGTTGATTTTTTCAGGTAACAAGAAACCCAGAGATAGATGGGTTGCTGATGTTGGTTCAACCGCTTGATGCTGCTGGGGCTGAAGTCTTCATGATTCTCTTGCCTTTCTTTCATGGTTGCAAGATGATGATGACAGCTGTCTTTCCAACCCTTGTATCCTCAACCTAACTCAGAGAAGAGCAAAATGGTGTATTCCAGCTGTGTCTGTTAAGTATTTTTCTAGAAGACCCACCCAATGATTTCAGCTTGTATTTTACTGACCAGAACTATGTCATGTGGCTACTGTTATCTATAAGGAAGCCTAGGAAATATGTTTTATCAGGGAATATTAGTATGTACTCTATCGTGGACTCTGTTGATAAGCAAGAAGAGAATGGATATTAGGTTGGAAGCCTGTAGTCTGTGCCACAACTGCATACCAAAAGCTGAAAAATATTGTGAATGAATAGACCTTCCTTCAATGGGTTGATTGTCTGCTCACACAGAAAAACAGCTTAGGAAATTTCTGTCCCAAAGGGATAGTTAAACAGTATTTCTCAAAGGAAAAATTTATTTAAGGGATCAGAGAAAACAGCATATTTTAGACAGTGGAGTCTACTCAGAGGACAGCCAGTAGTTTAATTCAGTTGCAACGTGAGGACATTTTTTGGTCGTTGGCTGCTTCAAGACTTGCTTTTGGCTCTCAAGGTAACTCCTGCTTCTGATTTCCTGTGGTTGCAGCATGCTATTTTGTTTCATTCAGAGACATCTTGTTCTTGTCTGAGTCATCTTTACTCATCTTGTGTTGGTTCCTTGTTGGAGTTTCTAGAAGGTTATCCAAAGAGATGCAGGGATATGAAAAACACTGAACTGCTGAAGGTCAAGAGTTCAGTGTTACCAGATGCCCACTACCAGTATTTGGAGTTCTTTCAGGGTCACATGGAGTAAATCAAGGTTTTAAAATTTATAAATCTATGAATAGCTGCTTCACTTTTTGCTGTAGATGGAAGAGAAATTCTCTTGTTTCTTTAAAAAGCTAGACAATAGTGGGGGGTGGATTCAGTGGGGAAAATAAGGGGACATATGTAATACTTTCAACAATAAAGATTTAAAAAAGGACTTAGAACACACAAACACATGAAAGCTAGTGTTCTAGGTCAATACAATCACAAGAGTAACATGAGTTATGTGGAGGGTGGAATAAAAGCCGGGAACACTCATATGGGCCTTATGGTATCCAGGTCAAGGGTTATGAGAGAAAATAGAAATTCATGCAACAAACATAGCTGGGAGAGAAGAACAGGGTGCCACTACTGATTGGAGATACCATAAGGAGGGGGAGAAGACAAGGCAGAGGGAGGAATTCAAGTTGGTTCTGGCTTTGGGACTCTGTTCTGAGAAAATGGAGCAGTCCTGGGGATAAAGAAACTCACAGTGGGGTCTGTTGGGGACATGTGTTCTGTCTGTATTGCCCATATAGCTGTGGAGAAGTTAGAGGTTAGAAGTCTGGCTGAATAGAGGGTCTGGCATGGTAATTGAAGTGCTTAGTTGGAAATCTCTTGCCAATCACTTTGGACAACATTTGATTTGAAATTTGAATTCAGCTCTATAGGGTCATGTACACAAAACTCATTCTACATTAAAACACAGCAAGCTTTTGTATTTCCTCACTATCTTTCTTTCCATCTCTTCCATATCTTTGAGCCTGAATTATCACATTCTCCAGAATGAGGCAAAATAAGTTTAATGTCTTAAATGTTTTTCATTAAAAATTTAAAATAATATTGCCTATTTCAGATTTAAGTGGACATCTTTTTGTGTTTGCCAAATTGCCACCAAACGTCACTAATTCAATAGTTTCCAACTAGCTTTGATCACAGTGGGAAATTTGTTTGCATACCACCTACACACATCATTCTGATGACAATTCTTTAATATACTTCTCCCTTTGTAGGGTGATTTCTATTGATGAACAATTGATGAACCATTCCAAAATGATATAGTGTTGAAGATTTGTGAAGATGTTTGACTCCTCTGATAAATACAAATACTAATTACTTCTTAAAGTTTGCCCTTTATTCTATAGAATCCCATATTTCAGTTGGTCCAAGGAGTTGGTTTCACAGAGTAGTACTGAAGCGGGGTAAAATAATTGAAATTGATTCCTTTACTTCTTTATTTTTATCTCATTTTCTGATAGGCTCTGTATGTTGGGATGGCAACTATATGCTTAGCTCCATCACAATTGTGCACTTAGAAAATAAAGTGGCTAACATTAATATCAACCAATTTCCCCTGTCCCATCCCTGCCAGATTAGGACACATTAAAACAAGATTCTAAATCTCTTTGAGGACCATTAACTTCAATATTATATAGCTCAGTTAGTAAGTGTATATATTTTTACCTCTAGTTTAGTTTTATTTTAAGTTCTCATCTTTGTTTATTTTAATCTATTTTAAGTAATATTTTGTGAATTATGTATCTTAACATAAGCTTCTTTAAATGATTTTTAGAACAGGAAGTAGCTATATATGCATCAGTGAACCCCTGTAGAGACACCAAAAGCTCCCTCAAGTATGATTATGGAAGTGGATTCAAAGTTAGTGATAGAAATCTTTTCTGTTGTTGGTGAAATTATTTCTTTTACCATTTAGTGGCTATACATAGTTGTCCAAAAACAATAAGAAACAGACCTAACATTTATCGAGCATTTTTTTATGTGCCAGAAACTCTTCCAAGTACTTTATTTATTTAATCCTCACAACTCTGTGAGTTAGATCCCGCTGTTATCCCATTTTACAGATGTGAAAATTGAGACCTGGAGATGTTAGTGGCTTATTTACATAACATCACTCAGCCAGTTATTGTGAAACCTGAGTTTGAACCCAGGCCATTTGATTTCTGAACCCACATGATTAACAACAGCATAATATTGTTTCATTATAGTAGAAATCAAAACAACTACATAGGCCCCTGCCCCACTGTTATCATAGAACCCCAGTTCTTTATAATGTGTCCCTGAATATTTTTTGTTGCATGTGCGCACAAACCACTTGATTATTAAAAGGCACCACTGCCAGGTCCTCCACGTCCTTCCGGCACTAAAGGATCCTAGAATCATTGAGAAATCACTGCTGTGGGGCGGGACAGGCTGTGGAAAAGGAGACAACATCCTTTCCCTGCTGTGTCATACTCTGGGAGTGAGGCCTCCAGGCTGTGCTGAGGTTGCACTGAGTTTTAAACCCCCTTTCTAGATTTTTACTTACAGAATCCCTCCTCTTTCCAAGCCTCAAACCCAAGTCCAACTGGAGACATAGAGTAACCACCACCATGGGGGGCTCACACTCCCCATCCATCCCTTCATAAAACTGTCTCTGTGGTTAGTCAAGTTCTTTATGCATGGCTCCTCCTTCAACATGAGTTCTCTCCTTAGAGGCTTCCCAGGCACATAAGAAATGGGCTCCTATCAGACTGTTCTTCAGTTTCCTAATATAATCAGGAATGTTTGAATTCCACAGTAGACCCATCTCAGGATCCTCAGCACCATTCCATGAGCTACCACCAATTCCCACAAATCATAGCCTTTCTTCTAGATGGACTCACACAGCTGCCATGGGCTCCATCAGCCCCGGAGGGCAAGAGAAAATCAGGCTGCTTTTTTGACTTGAATCTACTTCAGATATCATATTTTCTGGGTTTCCTCTGACAGGCTGTAGCTTTCAATCTGTTTTGCCTATCTGCTGTAACCTGGTGATAAAACCTTAAGTGCATGGGCCTCATTGAGCCTCTAGGCTTCATCTCAGGGAATGCAGAGCTTTCTTCATTTCCAAATCCTTCACTTCTATGGATAGGGTTTGAGATTTCCCAATCACATTCCTGTCTGTACATTCTACAAAGGCATGAGTGATGATTTTGCTGTGATTCAAGCAATTTGCACATTTTCATAAAATCCAAGGTGTCCTCTCTTTCTTTGCCTCAGTGTTACTGAAGAAGCTTTACCTGGCCTGAGAATCTGGTGATTCTTCCTGCCTCCCTGAAACCTGAGCTTCCTCACAAGCATTTCACTGTGAACAAACCCTTTGATCATAGTGGGTCTCAACCACTTGCCCTTTTGCTTCTTCTGGCCTCTTTTCTCCTTCCACTATTTTATCCTTAACAGAACTATAAGAATTTACCCCCTGCATTTCGATGTATATTTAGGAAGGTAAATGACTCTTCTCTATGTTGCCCAACAATTATATAAGTGTCCTTTGGTACTAGAGGGTAGGGACAGAGGTATTTTGGGTTCTTGATGCTTTCAAATACCAAAACCTTGGCTAGAGTTTACCTTCCTTTCTTTTTGCTCTTTCATTTACGCTCCACCCCACCTCACCCCACACCAGAAGACCTGAACAGTGTGGGCTGCTGTCAATCTATGGCATTCCCTGCTTATTAGCCAATCATCAGGGGATTCACTAAGGGACAACTGGGATGGTTTTGGCAACTTTTAGATTAATCCAGCCATTCCTGCCAAGAATCTTGCCCCACTATGAGAAAGCAAACAATATTTTTATAAATTCAGTGCCCATAGAAGAGGGCTTACAATTAAGTGTTCAGGGTTTACTTCCCAGTAATTTTGGGAAGGAGCTTATAATATTTTGCAATCTTGGGCAGTTCATTAAAAACTATATAGCTATATAACTCTTTTTTTGTGGGTATATCTGGATACACTTATTTCCATGGGTTCCAATGGCCCTTGCAGGGTGGTTTCCATAACTCCATCTCTCTCTTGAAATTGTTTTTCAAGTAATTTGGCAGGTTTTTTTTTTTTGGGGGGGGGGGCACTAACAAGCCATAATAATAATAATGGTAAGTAATAATGGCTATATTTTAAAAGCTCCTGTTATGTGCCAGACACTCTATAAGAGACTTTCTGTACATTATCTCATTTCATCTTCATCTAATGAGGTAGTTATTTTTCACATTCTACATATGACTAAGCTCAATAACTAATTTTATTTTATTAATTTGAAATAATTTAAATTTGAATAATGAGATGTGACTAGCAAAGCTTTATAATATATGACAAGCCATCTGAGTAATAACTATTGCATAGTTTAATTGGGGCTTAATTTTAAGCTAAGAGACTCATGATTCCTGAAATGCATGGGTCTTTCTCTGTTTTTTTCTTTTACTACATCAACTCATAATTTCTTAAAGATTTCTGACAGCGATTCTGTGTGAATGGTTCATATTAGCAAGTTGTTTTCAGACTCTGGCACAAAATTGATTCTAGTAAATCATTTATTTCAAATCAACCTGGTTTCATTTCCTCTAACAATATTTTTCTACTCCTTATAATATAAACATCAATTTCCTTTATAGAAAAAAAAGTAAAGAAAAAAGGCTGAATATATTTGTTTTGTACTTTTCATTTGACATTATTCCCATCTTTTCCATTCAGTTTTCCCCTTCATCATTCTTCTTGAAGACGATATAGCTAACAAGGCCCTTTATGTTGTCCATAGCATTTTTGATTTTCAAGCCCAGATCATTCTGGTTATTAGCATTTTCATTAGAGTACTTATATCTACTAGAATATATAGCTATATATTCATAATCATGTGCCTATTATTTCATTCCAGTTTTTTTAATGCTATTTAAAAATTTGAATTCAATAGGAACATTTATATCCATATAGATTTCTTTAGCTGGTGCTCCCTTTGATTATATTTTAATTCACTTGACCCCATCCAGTGGTGCTGACTGACCCTTATGTGCCAGGCCATGAGTGGGGGTTGGGGATTTCTAGGTGAATTAGACATGGACCTTGCCCATCAAAAGGCTTATACTTTATTAAGAGACTCAAATTGATGCACTACAAGCCACATGCAGTGCAGTATGTGCTTATTAAGAGTATTCATGATGTCCTGGGGAGCACAGAAGAGAGACAAGGTTAATTCTGTCTGCAGGGCTTATAGGAGGGGCTAGGGAGGTTGTGAAGAATCAGATATCTCTGTATAAACCAGAGATAATGTTTTAGGAAAAACATTCAGGGCAGAGAAGCTTGGTAACATGATTTCCTATTCATGAATGAATAACATGAACAGAGTCCAGATAGATGACATATTCTGGACTCCATGACTAGTCCTGCAGCTGGAGTATAGAGTACTTCTTGAGAGAACAGAGATGAGGCTGAAGTTAATAAATTGCTAAATGGTGAAGGGCCTTGTGTGTTATGCTGAGGAATTTGGATTTGTTCCAAATGGAATAGGGTTGAGCATCTTGAGCAGAGAAAGGAAATACATTCTTCCTTTAGAAGAATTCTGGTGACATCAACTTGGGATGTGTTAGACTTCGGAAAACTTAGGGAAGGGAAATCATTAGTCAAGAGGAAAGTACTGATTAGTGCAGCACAGACTAATAGGGAGGAGGGGTTCAGACAGCAATTTTCAGAAGATAAATTGATGGGATTAGTTGGCTGATTGAGTTTGGGGGAAAGAAAGCGGCAGGAAGATGATTCAGAAGTTTCTCATATGGTTATTTTATCAGGGTCCACTTTTTCTCTTGAATCACTTTCCCTTTAGGATATATGGACATGAGATCATGTCTATGAACTTTTAGAAACTTTTCCCAATGTCCAATGAATGTATACTGATTTCATCTGGTGTTCCATTACTCCTGCCATAGGAATTTCAGGATGTGCTCATCACATTTTTACAAACTTCTTTATTTTTAGATCATTTTAGACTTACAGAAGAGTTGAAAAATTAGTTCATTGGGTTCCCAAATACCCTTCACCCAGCTTTCCTTACATATAACTTATGTAATCATATAACAATTATCAAAATGAAGAATTAACTGAATTACACAATTTATTTGTATTTTACCCATTTTTTCAAGACTGCCTTTTTTTTTCCTATTACAGGATACAATCAAGAATCACACATTGCATTTAGTATCTTCCAATTTATGACAATTCCTATCTTTCCTTTTATTTTATGACCTTGACACTTTTGAATAGTACTGGTCAGTAATTTTTGTAGAATGCCCTTCAGCTTAGGTTTGTCTGATGTTTTCTCATGATTAGATTGAGATTCTGCTTTATCTCAAAGAATACCACAGACATGATGTGTCCTCAGTGCTTCATAGTAGGAGGTATATGATATTTATAAATCTTCCTGGTGATGTTGTTAACCTTGATCTAAGATGATGACTTCTAGGATCTCTACTACAAAGTTACTGGTTTTCTTTTTATTACTCAACTAGAGGCCCAGTGGCAGGAGAGTGGGGGTCCCTCAGAGCAACCTGCACCCTCTCACAATCCAGGACCCCTTGGGGGATATCTGACTGCCTATTCAGGCCCAATTTCTGTGGAGCAGGGGGGGTGCCATGAGAGTTTGGGTGGGTGGGGCCAATTAGGGCTGGGGCTGGCCGGGGGAGGGCCTGCTGAAGGTTGGCTTGCTGGCCACGTCCCCATTCGGGCTGGTTGGCCGGCCACATTGCATGTCATAGTGACCAGTCCTTCCAGTCGTTCTTGTCATTCAGGTTGCTTGGCTTTATATATATAGATATTTGAGGAGAGGTACATTGAGAATATGAAGATACCTGTTTTACCTTAAACTTTCACCTACTAATTTTAGCATCCTTTAGTGGACCTCACCTGAAGCAACTATTACTATAGTGTATAAGTATGTCACATTTTTTCCCCAGCTTTTAAAAATATTTTTGACAAATAAAAAATGTACGTTTAAGCTGTACAATGTGATAATTTGATATCCATATACTATACTGAAAAGCAATTATCACAGTAAGGTTAAACACTCTATCTCCTCACATAATTACCTTTGTGTGTGTGTGTGTGTGTGTGTGTGTGTGTGTGTGTGTGTGTGTATAAGGTGATAACATTAAGATTTACTCTCTTAACTTTCAAGTATATAATACATGATTGCTAACTGTTCACTATGCAGTATTTCAGATCCCTGGAATTTATTAATCTTATAGCTGGAAGTTTGTACCCTTTGACTGACACCTCCCCATTTCTCCCACTCCTGCAGTCTCTGGCAGCCACCAATATTCTCTCTATTTCTTTGAGTTGGCATTTTTAGATTCCAAATATAAGTGAAAACATGTAGCATTTGTCTTTTCTGTGTCCAACTTATTTCACTTAACATAATGCACTCAAGGTCCATCCATGTTGTTGAAAAAGGCGGGATTTCTTTTTTTATGGCTGAATAATATTTCATTGTGTGTATGGTTGTATGTATATATCACATTTTCATTATTCATCCATCAATGGACACAAGTTGTTTCCATGTCTTGGCTATTGTGTATAATGCCACAATAAACATGGAGGTGCACATATCTCTTCCATATATTTTTGTCATTGTCTTTGGATATATACCTAGAAGTGTGATTACCAGGTTATGTGGTAGTTCAATTTTTAATTTTTTAAGGAACCTTAATACTGCATTCTACAGTGGGTTTAGAGACTTACGTTCCAACAAATAGTGCACAAATTTTCCATTTTCTCCACACCCTTGTCTCTTGTCTGTTTTATAATAGCCATTTTTACAGGTATGAGGTGATATCTCATGAAATGCTTTTATAAGGAAGAGTTGTCTCTTCTTCCCATTTATTTATTCAATCACTTATTTATATTATGATAGATTCATGGTTATTAATTTTATTAATAGGGATATAAATTATATTACTGTTATTTAATTTGTTAAGTTCCTCCATCTTTGGCCACTGAGTACTCTTTCAGGCTCCTGTGTCCTTTTCACATGTTTGCATCCTTTGTTTTTGAGTACTTCCTTTTTTTCTAGCAGGATGATTTATGCTCTTCTTATATTCTCCTTGCCCCAGCCCTGGAAAAAACCAGTTCTTCAAGGAGTGCTCATGACTTCTTAACATGTTTTTATCACTTCCGCTTCACCAAGCAGTTCTTCACTGCTGATTGGAATTGAGTCAAAAATAACAGAATGACAGATTAAAGGTTTTCTTTTATGGTTCTTCAAACTTTTGAGAAAATTTTTTTTACTGTAATGCATATTAAATTTGCATTCAACAACTATTTGTTAAGAGCTCACTCTAGTCAGTGCTGAATTAGATATGAGGATTCCTCTCCCTGGTACCTGAGGGGTATTGTCTGGACAGTTTTTTACATATTTTGAAACCTTACTGTAGTAGAAGAACTCTTCATTAAGTAACCCAAGTTTCGTTTTGTCATGTCATCTGATTACACAGCACTCCATTAACCTAAAATGTCCCCCAAATCCCAATATGTTAAGGTGTACTCCAGGGGTGTGTCGTGTGTGCTCACAAACAAGGCCAGTTAGTTATGTTCAGTTACCATGAAGATGCCACTGTTTGTTTCTTGTCCTGTTGACCCAGCTCCCTTCCTCTGTTGCAAGTCAACAGAGAAAAACGTTTTCCCCTTTAAGTAACTTTTGACTAATAGGGCTCGAAAGCAGGCTGCTTTTCCCCAAAGCCTTACAGAATTATTAGTGAAAATGGTAATTTTGGTGGCTGCTTATGGCATTCACCCATGACCTACCAACTTATCCTTCTTAATATCTGGTCATTAGTTCCTCATGGGGCTGGATCAGGAGACATCACCATATATTTCTCAGAGACCACTATCCCTCCAGCTGAAGATGGCTTTGTCCTTGAGGGAACTTCTTTGTGCTCACTGTCCTCTTCTCTTAAAACGTGATAATATCCAGGAGGTTCCTTTCTCTTACAAATAAATTTGGACATGTCCCTTCAGTTCACCAGGCAGGTCTGACCCCCAGTGTTGTGCTGTGCTTGAGCTCACGCTGCCACACAAACCAGGCTTATAGAGAGCTGAAAATGATCACTCCGCATTTATTACCCAAAGGTTCTTATTATACTCCTTAGGTCTACATGGAACAAGTATAATTTCTAATATGTCCACCTTCCAAGATGGAAGATAGCTTTCATTTCCTGCTCCCCTCAAAACTATTTTCCAGGTCAAGCACACTCAGGACTTTTTGCCAGTCGTCATATGACTTATTTCATGTTTCTTCCCCATTTGGGTCCTTATCCTCTGAATATGCTCTGGTCTATCTATGTCTTCCAAAAATGTGAGGTCAAAGAGAATATCTGCCTGACCAGGGAAGATTATATTATCACCTCTTTTGTTCTACCTACTATGCAGCTTGTGGTAGCTAAAAATATAATTCTTTAATATTGGATTTATAGTTAAGCCATATCTCCACAAATGACAGAAGTTCAGAGTTTAAATAATATGTTTTTAAATATAAAAAACAAGTTATATCTTCAGAAATGTTAACTAGACATAATTCTGGAAGTATGCTATTTTTTAAAATATCAAAATAAGTATGGCTATTTTTATCACATCTTTGATTATTAAATAATCACTTTTAAACTCTGGGTAGGACTTAGCAAGAACAGTTTGTCTTCTCTAGGTGGCATCAACTGGAGTGGCTTAAGTAGGGCTGGTTGATTTACTGCCAAGACATGGCTGGTTGGCAGTTGGAGTTTAGCTGAGGCTGTCTGCTGAGGGTCTCAGTTTTTCTCCACATGAACCTTTCCATGAGGCTGCTTGGCTTTCTCATGACATGATGGTTGGATCTCAAGAGCCAGTGTTCCAAGAGACATACAGTAGAAGCTGCCAGTTTTTAAAGGACAGAGCCAGATACTGGCACAGCTTCATTTCCACCACATTCTAATGGTCCAAACAATCACAGAGCCCGCCCATGTTTAAGAGAAGGGAGCATATAGCCCACTCAGGATGTGAGGAACATCAAAGAATATGTGGCCATTGTTAATCTACCTCAATGGCAAAGAATAATAAAAAAAAAATAGACAAATAAATGAAGAACTATTTTTTAAAGGCCTCATAGGGATTAAGAAGAACAAGTGGGCAATTATGTACAAAACTAGAGGCCTGGTGCATGAAATTTGTGCATGGGTAGGGTCCCTAGGCCTGGCTGGTGATCAAGGCCGATCAGGTTCCCTGCCTCCCTGCCTCCTCCTTCTCTTGCCACCTGTGCCACCACCACGCGGTTCCTCCCACCTCTCCACCTCCTCCTTCCTTCACTCCCTCACACCCTGCTGCCACTGTTGGTCACCCGCCATGTTCCGTGCTGCCTCCTGGGGGTCTGTGTACATCATAGCAAGCAATTGAACTCCTGTTCTCCTGGTTGAACTCCCGAGGGGACACTTTGCATATTATCCTTTTATAAATGTAAATGAGAGGCCCAGTGCATGAAAATTCTTGCACTTGGGAGGGTCCCTCAGCCCAGCCTGCACCCTCTCACAATCTGGGACCCTGCAAGTAGGGTCCCTAGGCCTGGTTTGAGATCAGGGCCTATTGGGGCTTTCCTTCCCCTGGCTGCAGGCAGCTGGCCCCACCCCCGCCCCTGCCACTGTTTGCCATCTGTTCAGCGTTGCCCCCCACTTCCCTGCTACTGGTGGCCTCCTTCTGCAGTCATGGGGTGTGATGGCTTGGCTGGCCTGGGCATCCCTCTGTGGAGAGATCTCTGGCCGGCCTCACACCTGCCACAGAGTCGCCACTGGTAGCCTGGGCCTCCCTCTTCTTTTTGCTGTGGGGTGGGGCCAGCCCTGGGAAGGGCCATCTGCCTATCTGATTGCCCCTAACTGCTCACCTGCATACCTCATCACCCATAACCACTGGCCTGCCTTTCTGCTCACCCTTAACCACTCTGCGTGCCTGCCTGATCACCCTTAACTGCTTGCTGGGGGCGCAGAGCCACCCCTATGAGGGGCTGTCTGCCTACCTGATCACCTCTAACAGTTGACCTGTGTACCTGATCACCCCTAACCACTTGCCTGCCTACCTGATCCACCCCTAACCACTGGTCTGCCTACCTGATCACCGCTAACCACTCTGCGTGCCTGCCTAATAGCCCCTAACCACTTGCTTGGGGGTGGGGCCAGCCCGATGAGGGGCCATCTGCTTACCTGATCTCCCCTAACTGCTGGCCTGCCTACCTGATCGCCCCTAACCACTTGTTTGCTTACCTGATCACCCCTAACCGTTCTGCCTGCCTGCCTGATCATCCCTAACCACTTGCTTGGGGGCGGGGCCAGCCTGGCGAGAGGCCATAGTGGTTCTGGTCAATATGCTTATGGTGGCTGGTCTTTTATATATAGGATAGTTATGGGGATGTAAAGTACAGCATAGGGTGCATAGTAATATTATGTAACTATGTATGGTGCCAAGTAGGTACTAGAAATATCAGAAGGAATATTTTGTAAAATATATGATTGTCTAACCACTATGCTGTACACCTGAAACCAATACAAAATATTGAATGTAAACTGTAAGTGAAAATAAAAACAAATTGGAGGTTTGAATAAAGGGTTTTATGGGAAAAAATACAAAAAGAAAACTTTATAAGGTTTTATAATCATGGTTAAAGTTTAATTAAATGTTTAACGTGTAATAAGTCAACTTCAATAATTGTAAAATAAATATTCATAAAACTTCTAAAAAGACAGAAAAAATCTTAAAAACAGATAAAAGGACATTATTATCAGAGGGAACAAAGGAGAGAGAAAGAGCACACTGACATTTTAAAAAACTTATTTATCTTTACTTACATTTACATTTTAATGGAAACAACAAAAAGTTTAAAAATGTAAGTCAAAATTTTACAGTGGTTATTTTTGGGGCTGGTGTCATAATCCACAATTCACAAAATTGAATATTGTATTTGAATTTTTAATAGTGAGCATTGATTATGTTTATTTTCCAAAAAAGTAAAGGCATTTTCATTAAAGAATGTTTCAATGGCAAGAAATTAATCATTTAAAACTTTGGCAAAAAGTCCTATTGAAATAATGTCTTCAGGCAAGAGACAACCAGATATTACATACCTTCTAATGCAAGTTCACATCACCACAGATGAAGTATTCTGGCAAAAAAAAAAAAAAAAAGGCAATCATTAATCAGATTAAACTTCTGTCTCCCCCCAAATGGAGCTATTCCTCAAATTAGTCAAATCAGATTCCTTGGTCTCAGTGTCCTCTTTCTGCAAAAACAAATGAGAAGGATGACTACAAAATAAACAAATAAAAATGGCTTAGGTCCTTTTCGTGTCTAATAGCTTATGATCCAAATGCCTGATCCACCTTTTCACATAGGCTTTACTATTTCGATATGTTCTTTATTTCTAATTTATAGAAAATATAGGGAATGAGGAACATGTTGTGCATCAAAATAGGGATGCAGTCATTAAAATTCATAATATGAAAGCTCTAGGGGTTAAATGACTTGGTTTCTTAAAGATAATAAGGGGGTGCGGAGAATGGAATCCTGTATTGTATGGATCAGGGTTTTCAATCTTGTCACTATTGATATTTTGGCCAGATAATTCTTTGTGTTGGGGTGGTCATATACATTGTAGAATTTTTTAGCAGCATCCCTGTCTCTACCTACTATATGTCATTGGAACTCTGCATCCTGGTCCCCAAGCTGTGCCCATTAACAATCTCTCCAGAAAAAATTGCCTAGAGTTGAGAACCACTACCATAGATTAAAAGAAGTGAGACTTAAATATCACAGTAAAACAAAAACAAAAACAAAAATACACTCCCCTGAAACAAAAATTTTGCTTTTTTATTCTGATTTATATTAAAAAAACTATAAAGAAGAATTATGACAATTGAAAAAATAGCATCAATAACTGGATATTTGATGATATTTTAATAATTGTTAGGATATTTTGATAACTGTTAATTTTTTGATAATGGTGTTGTGATTAACACCCTATAATGGTGTTGTGATTATGATTATATTTTTAAAAGAGACCATTTTTTAGTGATGTACACTGAATATATATACTAGAGGCCAGGTGCATGAAATCCGTGGATGGGTAGGGTCTCTAGGCCTGGCTGGCAATCAGGGCCAATCTGTGGGGCGACTGGTGGGGCGATCAGGGGGCCCCTGCTGGCACCCGCCTTGGCTGGCCTGGGGCCTGTGGGCTGGGGGCAGCTCCTGTGTTGAGTGCCTGCCCCCTGGTGGTCAGTGCTCAGCATACCAACCGGTCGTTCCACCAGTTTATCCACCTTTTGGTTCGCTGTTCGATTGATTTGCATATTAGGCTTTTATAATGTAGGATTGGGATATATATGGTATTGCTTTAAAAATGCAGTCAAGGGTGAGTGAATAAATAGACAGATGTATAGATGAAATAAGATTGGCTATGTGTTGATAATAACTAAAACTAAATAATGGATACATGGGTGGGTTCATCATACTAGTACTATTCTCTAACTAACTTGCATGTTTGACATTTTCCATTAATGAAGTGTTTTAAAGTGATAGTAGCATGAAATGGTATTTATACATATTCAGGTATCTACCAAAAGAAATAGCTAAAAAGAGATAAAAGTGGCAGACTCTGGGGCAGGATAGGGTGCAGCCAGAGTACTGCTATTTTTGTTACAAAATTTTTTTAGCACTATTTCCTATTAAAGCTATGCATATTGAATAATTTGTTGAACAATTTAAACAAAACCTAAAATCCAAAAATAAACAAACAAAACACAGGAGGGATGCCATTGATTTTATTATTTTTCTTGTGAAGATGCAGTTTATTAAGTCAGTAATATAAAAATTTCTGAATATAGATCAAGTTAAATAACCTCCTGAGGAAGCAGTCAGTGGAATCCAGAGTGTAGAGCATGGTGTATGGCACATGACTTTCTTCTGAGGCAGGACAGGCTGTCCTCTTTTTCTTTTACCTTTTTCATGTTAAGAGAGTAGGGGCCTTCTGAGGAGGTGGGGATTTCTGTTGACTTCCTGTTGCTTGTAATAAGCAGACAAGGAAGAATTGTTCCGCTGGGGCACAGCAGCCCATCGCCTCCCTCTGACTCAGTGCTTAGACCTGCAGTGCAAAGGAGAGTCTGTTTACACACCTGAGAATCCCTTAGAGGGTGAAAAGTTATCTTTTTTCTTGTCTTATGACTCCTGGCCTAAGCTGTGTTTGCTAGTTCAGCTTTTATCAGAGCCTATGTTGGGGCAGAAGGAAACATTGCCAATCTATTACTAAGAGCCTTCTCTCTTATTTTGCCATTAATTGTTTGTGTGGTGTCTTGGCAGGGAGCCCAGAATGGACAAAGAGTAAATGGATTATAATACCAACACCCCACCCTGAACTGTAACAATTTTTATAGTTACAAGCAAAACAAACACTTCTTTTGACCTACTATTCCTATGCCCTGTCAGAAGCATAACACTACCTCCTTAGTGGTAGCATGTAGTATCAGGTAGGCCAGTACTCCTAGGAGACACAACAACAGAGTGACCTGAGGCCAATGTGCGTGAACAGGCCAGCAGGTAATGTGTTTTGAAAGGTGCTCTAAAGGCTTTTGAGTTCTGAGGTTTGTTCCCCAAAGTTTCCAGGCTACCATGGTGCTTAAAACCGCCACTTTTAGAGTCACCCCTTTGTGGAAATGCATGATATTTCCAGAAGCTTTCTGCTATACAAATGTGTTCCTATGGAGAAAGAACACATCAATTCTGTGCATCTACAGATTGCCTAAGCACGGATTAATTTACCAAGTTAACTTGAGAGGAAGGAGCTCTAGGAAGGAATTACAAAATAGTGCTTTCTATGGGGAACCATGAGAAGGCTCAGGGAGACTATGATATAAAAAGGAGTGTAAGGAAGAAAAATATGAAGAAATGCTTGGGAAGGCATGGCCTGTGTAGAAAAAACCCTGGCCAGAAAGGGGATAGAAAAACTCTAAGAGTTTAGAGCAGCACTGTGCTTTAGAACTCTCTGCAGGGATGAAAATGTATATCTGTACTGTTCAATACAGTTGTTAGCCACATGTGACTAGAGAGCTCTTGAAATGTGTCTGGTATGACTGAGGAACTGAATTTTAAATATTATCTTATTTAAATTGGAACTTAAATAACTACACGTGGCTAGTGGCCCAGTATCCAATAGTCTAGATCAGTGGTCGGCAAACTCATTAGTCAACAGAGCCAAATATCAACAGTACAACAATTGAAATTTCTTTTGAGAGCCAAAAACTGACTTCTGCGCATGGGCCACGAAGTTTCAATTGCACTGTACATGCGTGCCCACACATGGTATTTTGTGGAATAGCCACACTCAAGGGGCCAAAGAGCCACATGTGGCTCGTAAGCCTCAGTTTGCCGACCACTGGTCTAGATGAAGGATATGGGAAGTGGGGGGGAAAAATCACAGAAAGGCAACATGTGGGGAAACCAAAGATACATTTTACTTAATCCACACTCCTTGTGATATCACTGTGTTTTTTCAGGCAATGAGTAGTTTACAAATTACAAATTAGTTTATATTTGCAAATTAACTGGTACCATGAAATCTTGTGAGGTGAATAGATCGATTGGGTTCGCCTAATCCTTCATGATCTTATTTTACTCATATGAACGCAGCCAAATGCAGGAAAGGAAAACACTGACTCAATTGTCAGAAGGGGATTCTTTGCTTACTATTTGAGAAAGGCTGCAATTACTTCTCCTAATATGTAACTGCAAATGTTGATATAGTTTTTTCTTTTTGAATAATGATTGCTTTTGTTCATTGCCAATGCCTAAGTCAAGGCACTTATAAGCGCCAGAGCCACATTCACTGAACCTCAACTAAGATGGAGTAAAGGACATTCTTACAGTCCTCAGAAGTACTGCCACCTCTTGGAACAATCAATCAAACAAGCCCAACCTTCTCTTTGAATGCTAGTTGGGCATACTGGCATAGAAATAGAATTTTTCTTCCTGCTATTACTGAGATGCATATAATAAAAGTGACTTTTATTGTTCTTTCCTTAAATCAAGGCTGAGCTATTCAAAAAGTATTAATTAACTGGCACCAGAAATGTTGCCTAAATCACTTGGAGGATGTTGAGGGCCATGAAGCACAGATGAGAATGAAAATAATCTCTTTCAGCATAGTTTAAGTCAGAAAAATCTTTCTGTTGTTCAGGAGACAGAATTCCCTTTAGAATCTCTGGAAAGTCCTCCTACTTAATGTGGCCATCCTAGATCATGTCATTCCCATGCCAGATGGTTACCCTAGAGAGAATTTTGTGAACTCCCCATTTCATGCCATGTGAAAATCTCCTGCCCCAAGATTTCTGCATGTTTTTGGAGTTCTCACATTCTTGTGGTCCCCCATGACTCTGAAATGCTGTTTTCTCTGAAGTAATTGATTTGGATCATGAATTATCTTGCCATCCTGTGGCTCGTGTTCCTATTCTATACTATGCCAAACTGAATGTGAAACTTATCCATTTGCTCATTTTCCATATGCCTGTTATCACAAAGCATGTGAATCAGAATTAAAGATTTTATTTATATATAAGTTATGAACTAGGCCTCTTTCTGAAAGTTGCCTTGAGGTTAGTGGAGGCAAAGATCCT
Organism: Corynorhinus townsendii; assembly: GCA_026230045.1. Classification (NCBI taxonomy): domain Eukaryota; kingdom Metazoa; phylum Chordata; class Mammalia; order Chiroptera; family Vespertilionidae; genus Corynorhinus; species Corynorhinus townsendii. The sequence continues at coordinate 78,245,255 of JAPDVU010000002.1, read as the reverse complement.
GCCTTGTGCCACTTAAATAGAGGAGGAGATCAAATAATGTGGTAACTCATCAAGAAAGAGGTCAGAGAAGTGGACCTGTGGCTGTAGATAGCAAACTTAAAAAATATTGTGAATGGGATGAAGATATGTTTGAAAGTGGTCATATTACATAAACGAGAAACATAGAATCCAGCATTTTGCTGATTTTTTTTTCTCTCACTACCAATATAATGTCATAACATGGAAGGGCTAATTGTCCTTATTAGCAGAAACTCAGTGTTCATTCTTTTAATAAGAGCATTGTTGTTCAGTGGTGACCTGTAAGAAGAGAGGTGAAGGTGAAATGTGAAAGCAGAAATGAAACTGAATTTTACTCATCCTTTTCAGCTGTGCCATCCCTCTTGTCCCCACAGTTCACCAGGAGCTTCTTAGAGTTCTTGAGTTCCATCCATTTTCAGACCCTAAGTCAGGAGTTCATTCTCCAAATATCAGTTCTATTTTTCTACTTCTTCCAGCTTCTTTCATGGACAGTTCCTCACCAGACTTCAGTGAAATTTTATTGAAGAGCTACTTTATAAAATTTATAAAGTTCGAAGGACTTGGGTTAATCATAGAGCCTCCCCTTAAAAAAAAGTTAATTAGAAAAATAATTAAACATATTCTCTCAATGGAAAGAATGGCCTAGAATATTGTTTTTATAATATAAAATTTCTTAGGGATGACATGTAGAAAAGGTTATTAAGGAATGAAAATATCTTCTTGGGATGTTTCATAACAAATTATACAGAAGATTTAAGTGTACTTGTGACAAGGAGCTTAGAGTCTGGATTCCAAGATTTCTGAAGTTTAAATGGCCAGAAGCAGAAACAGATTACTAACTGATCTTTAAGAAAAAATTTATTTACAGTGAAATTCATAAATCCTGAAATTGAATGAGTTTTGATGAGTGAATACATTTGCACAATTACCACACCAATCAAGATACCGAACATTTCCATCACGCCTATAGTCTCCTATGCCCCCTTTGAATCACCATGCTCCATAGTCAACCATTGTGCTGAGAAATAGATTAATTTTGCATCTGGTAAGTGAAATAATGTGCTCCTTTATGTCTGACTTCTTTCTTTCAACATACTGTTTTAAAAATTAATTCATTTTGTTGCATGCATCATCACTTTGTTCTTTTTTTAATAGCTGACTAGTATTTGTCATATATCTTCATTTACTCAGTAGTTGCTTTTTTATTAGTGTTCTGCAATTTTCTGCATACAGAGTCTGCACATATTTGGAAAGATTTATACCTAGTAATTTCTCTTTTGGAGCTGTAACATATGGTATTTAAAAAAAAAATCAGCATCCAAATGTTCATTATTACCATATAAAATACTATTAACATTTGAATATTGACTTTGAATCCTGAGATTATGCTAAATTTACTTTGTAGTTCTAGGAATCCCCTGCCCTTTTCAAATTCCTTCAAATGTTCTATGTAGACAATCATTTCATTTTCAAATAGGCACAGTTTTATTTCTCTGTTTCTAATCTGGATATCTTTATTCCTTTTTCTTGTCTATTGCATTGGCTAGAACATACAATACAGTAGTACTGGATAGGAGTGGTAAGAGTGGGAATCTTTGCCTTGTGCCTGTCTTAGAGAAAAAAAATTCAGCTTTTTGCCATTGATTATGACGTAGGATTTTTGTAGATGCATCAGGTTAAGGAACTTTCTATTTCAAGTTTGATGGGAGTTTTTATGATAAAACATTTGAATTTTATCAAAGGCGTTTTCAACATTGATTAATATACTAATGTGTTTTTTCTTTTTCAGCTTGTTAGTATGATAGATTGCATTGATTGATTTTTAAATAGTTAAGCCCACTTTACATTTTGGCATGAACCTCACTTGGTAGTGATGTACTATTCTTTTTCAATATTGCTGGATTTAATTTGCTAAGAATTTTTGTGTTTATGTTCTTTAAGTATATTGACCTCTACTATCTTTTTCTAGTTTTAATATCAGGGTAAGGCTGTCCTTGCAGAATAAATTGAAAAGTGTTACTTTCTTGTCTATTTTCTGGGAGATACTTGTAGAATTAATGTTATATCTTCTTTAAATCTTTGGTAAATTTAACCAGTAAAATCATCTGAGCCTGGAATTTTTATTTTAGTAAGGTTTATAAACTATGAATTAAATTTAATAGATATAGAATCACTCAAATTATTTATTTCATACTAGTGACCCAGTGCACAAAATTCGTGCACATTAAGAGTTAATTAATTAGAGGAAATAATTTAATATTGCTATTTGCACTTTTTCTATAATAGAAGTGTCAGAGATGAAAGAAAATTAGATTAGTAAAATGTATATGAAAACTTTCCTCCTGTCAGAGTCTGGGGCTCACCACAGGACCCAGAGTCAAGTCCCCACATGCACCTCAAAATCACATGAGACCCCGACCTAGCTGGCCCCCTCCCATTAGGCTAGATCCAGACCTGGCCATTCCCACCCTTGTTAAGCCCTGCTGGGCAGGGGGGTAGCCTCAGTTCCCCTGGCCCAGCACCAGGAGTGGGGGGCAGCCTCAGGTCCCCTGTCAAGCCCCGCTGGGCGGGGGCACAGCCTGAGTTCCCCTGACCCAGCACTGGGGGTGCACCTTGAGGTCCTCCATCAAAGCCCACTGGGTGGGGGGGTACAGCCTGAGGTCCCCTGTCAAGCCCAGCCAGGCAGGGGGGCACAGCATTAGGTCCCCTGGACTGGTGCTGGGGAGGGGAGGTGTGGCCTGAGGTCCCCTGTCAAGCCCCATCAGGCGGGAGGTGAAGCGTGAGGTCCCCTGGCCTGGCACTGAGGCGGGGGGAGCAGCCTGAGAAGCCAGGACCAGGATGGGAAGTGCACCTTGAGGTCCCCTGTCAAGACCTGCTGGGTGGGGAACACAGCCTGAGGTCCTCTGTCAAGCCCCATGGGGGTGGGGGAGGGTGTAGCCTCAGGTCCCTGCTGATTGCTCCTTAAGACTCCTTATAGGAACTTGCCCTCAGCTGTGGGTGCAACCATCTTTGTGATGGAGTGATGGTCAATTAGCATATTTCCTCTTTATTAGATAGGATTAGATGAGTTGTAGTTTGTGTGTTTGGAGAAATTGGTCCATTTAATCTAAGTTGTAAAATGTGTTTGTAGAATTGTTTGTAGTATTTTCTTATTATCCTTTTGGTGTCTACCGGGTCTGCAGTGACATTCTTTATTTTGCCCCTAATAATGTTCATTTGTGTGTTCTCTATTTTAGTTAGTCTGGTCAGAGGTTTATTAATGTAATCATTGTTTTTTTTAAAAAAACAATTTTTGGTTTTATTGATTTTCTGTATCATTTTTGTTTTCAATTTAATTGGTTTCTGCTCTTATTTTTGTTATTTTCTTCCTTTGGACATATTTTGGTCTCTTTTTAAGTTTAAGTTACTTTTTAAAATTGTTTATTTGAGAAATAGACTTTTTTCTACTATGTTTTTTTATTTTTATTTATTTTTTTAAATAAATCTTTATTGTTCAGATTACAGGTGTTCCTCTTTTTGTTTTCCCCCTATAGCTCCCCTCCACCTGATTCCCCACCCCACCCTACCCCATGCCCTTATCCCCTGCCACTGTCTTCATCCATAGGAGTAAGATTTTTGTCCAATCTCTTCCTGCACCACTCACACCTGCTTCCCCCTGAGAATTGTCAGTCCACTCCCTTTCTATGTCCCTGATTCTATTATATTCACCAGTCCATTCTGTTCTTTAGATTTTTTTATTTACTTGATTTTTAGATTCCCTTGTTGGTAGGTATGTATTTGATGTCATTTTGTTGTTCATAATTTTTATCTTTACCTTTTCCTTCTTCTTCCTCTTCTTAAAGAATACCCTTCAGCATTTCATGTAATCCTGGTTTGGTGGTAATGAACTCCTTTAGCTTTTTCTTGTCTGTGAAGCTCTTTATCTGACCTTCAACTCTGAATGATAGCTTTGCTGAGTAGAGTAATCTTGGTTGTAGGTTCTTGCTGTTCATCACTTTGAATATTTCTTGCCACTCCCTTCTGGCCTGCATAGTTTCTGCTGAGAAATCAGCTGACAGTCGTATGGGTACTCCCTTGTAGGTAACTAACCGTTTTTCTCTTGCTGCTTTCAAGATTCTCTCTTTGTCTTTTGCCCTTGGCATTTTAATTATGATGTGTCTTGGTGTGGTCCTCTTTGGATTCCTCTTGTATGGGGTTCTGTGAGCTTCCTGGACTTGTAAGTCTATTTCTTTCACCAGGTAGGGAAAGTTTTCTGTTATTATTTCATTATTTCTTCTAATAGGTTTTCAGTATTTTGCTCTCTCTTCTTCTGGCACCCCAAAAATTCAGATGTTGGTATGCTTAAAGTTGTCCCAGATGCTCCTTACACTATCTTCATATTTTTGGATTCTTTTTTCTTTTTGTTTTTCTGGTTGGGTGTTTTTTGTTTCCTCATATTTCAGATCTTTGGTTTGATTCTTGGGGTACATTGATCTACAGTTGAGTTTCTGTATATTCTTTATTTTAGACAGTGTATGCTTCATTTCTAACTGGTCCTTTTCCATTTTTTTGGCATTCTCATTAAGGTCCTTGAAGGTCTCTCTAAGCTCCTCAGAAGTGTCATCAAGTTTCTCCACGGTTTTTAGAAGATTCTTGAGTAACCTTATAAATGTGGTTCTGAACTCTATGTCGTCCAGTAGTTTGCTTTCCTCTGTTTCTTTCATTCGTGACATGTTTCTTTGTCTCCACATTTTGGCTGCTTCCCTGTGTTGATGGAGTGGCTTTGTGTGGCAGGTGACCTATAGGGGGCAGTAGTTCAGCCTCCCCAATTACCTGATGTGGACGCTCTTGGTACACCCCTTTGTGGGCTGAGTGCAAAGTCTTGGTGTAGTTAAGCCTTAATTGCTGTTGGTACGCTGGGAGGAATTGACCTCCAAGCCAATCAGCTGTGAGGTCTCGCTGTGTCTATAATGGAAGAACTGCTGTGCTGGAGACACGCTTATGGTGCAGGACTTGTTTCAGTGGGGCTTTGGTGCTCACTGAGTCTGCCTCTTGAATGTGTCACTTATGGATGTGAGGAGTTGAAATCTGGTTTCTCACACTGACCACTAGGTATACTGGCTTCTGGATCTCCAATGGGGTGCAGGTCAGCTACTGTCTGAGTCCACCCAGCAGGATCTACAGCGAGAGCTACAGTTTTCTCCTCTTTGCTTGGGGTTTGGAGGTTTTGGAGCTGTCTGACCCAGGCTGCAAGTTTGCTAGGTTAAGCTGCGATAGGGCAGGCCTTTCTTATGCTAAAGCTGCTGCTTGGAGCTTGGGTGGGTTTGTAGGTTGTGTGGGGTGGGGTCTCAGGGTGTCACTAGGCTAGGGCGTGGCAAACAGCAATGGCTGCTAGTTAGCCAGCTCTGTGTCTCTGACTGCATCCCGTGCCCCAGCGCAGTAAACAATTATTCTTGCGCGCAGCTCTGCAAGCAAGCCCCCCTCACTTTCCGACCTGATGGCAGACAGTCCAGCTTCTCCCCGTAGGAGTTTGGGTCCCCCACGTCTCCCCAGAAACTGTATTTCAGAGTAATTGGGGGCTTGTCTCCCTTTGGGTTGAAAAAAGCAACGCCTGCCACCAGCCCGGATCACTCATCTCCGTACCTCAGCTTTTCAGCACTTGTGCATGTCTCAATGCTCTTTTCTCTTTCCTTCTAGTTATAGAACTTCCACTCAGCCAGCTTTCCCGTGGTTCTGGGTGATAGACATTTTGTCTTTTAGTTGTAGTTTTGAAATTGTTGTGCGAGGCAGCAGTTTAGGTGTTTACCTACGCCACCATCTTGGATTCTCTCTCTACTATGTTTTTTTAAATTAAATCTATTGAGTGACATTGGTCAACATGAACATATAGGTTTCTATGTTACAAGATCTGTATATTGTACCATGCACCTACCATGCAAAGTCAGATATTTTCCTGTCACCATATATTGGGACCCCTTTCTCCCTACTGTCTTCCACACTGCTGTTTATATTCATGAGTTTCAGTTTTATATCCCATGTATGAGTGAATTCATATGGTCCTTAGCTTTTTTTGACTCACTTTTTTCACATAGCATAATATTCTCAAGGTCTATCTATGTTGTTGCAAATGGCAGTATTCCATCTTTCCTTATGACTGAGTAGTATTCCATTGTGTACATGTACCACATATTCTTTATCCAGTCCTCTAATGGGGAACACATTGGTTGTTTCCATGTCTTGGCCACCATGAATAATGCTGCAATAAATATAGGGGTAAATACATATTTGTTAATACATGATTTTGCGTTTTTCAGGTATATACCCAGGAGAGGGATTGCTGGGCTATATAGTAGCTCTATTATTAATTTTTTGAGGAATTGCCAGACTGCTTTCCATAGTGGTTGTAACAGTCTGCATTCCAACCCGCAGTGAATGAGGGTTCCATTTTTCCACAACCTCTCCAACACTTGTTATTGCTTGACTTGTTGATAATGACCTATGATAATCAAAATAGCATGGAATTAGCAGAGAAACATTCGTGCAGATTAATGGAACAGAATAGGGAGTCCAGCTATAAATCCACATGTATATGGACAGATAATTTTCAACAAATGAGCAAAAAACAGACGCTGGAGTAAAGATAGTCTCTTCAATAAATGGTGCTGGAAAAACTGGAAAGCTACATGCAAACAGGTAAATTGGATTGCAGTTTGTCCCCATGTACAAAAATTAATTCAAAATGGATCAAAGACCTAAACAATAAGTTACCTAGAAAATCATATAGGTACCAAACTTATGGACCTTGATCATAGATAACATTTCATGATCTTGACCCAAAGGCAAAGAAAGTAAAGCCAAAAATAAATGAATGGGACTATAGCAAACTAAAAAGCTTCTGTACAGCAAAATAAACTGACAACAATACAAAGAGGTGGCCAACCAGATGGGAGATAATAGTTGCAAATAGTAGCATTGACAAAGGTTTAATTTCCAAAATGTAAAAAGAACTCGTGAAACTCAATACCAAACAAACAACCCAATCAAAAAGTGGGCAGAAGACCCGAAAATACACCTCCCCCAAGAAGACATATGAATAGCCAATAGATATAGGAAAAGATCTTCAACTTCAATAGAAATTAGGGAAATGTAAATCAAAACTACAGTGAGATAACACTTCATACCTGTTAGCATGGCCATTACCAATAAGATAAGCTATAAGTTTTGGTATAAAATATCCCTCCAAATACTGCTTTGGCCGCATCCCACAAATTTTATATTTTATTTCACATAGTTCAAAATACTTTTTAATTTCCCTTACAACTCCTTCTTTGATTATTTGGAATTGTATTGTTTAGTTACCAGGTTATTTGGAGATTTCTCACTTATCTTCCTATTATTGAATTTTAGTTTAATCCTATTATGATCAGAGAACATATTTTTCTGGTTTCATTAAAAAAATTGTTAAGTTTGTTTTGATCCAGGATATGATTTATCTTAGAGTATGTTTTATCCGTACTTGAACTGAATGTGTATTGTCATTTGGTGGAATTCTATAAATTTTAATTAGATGAAGTTAGTTAATAGTATTTTCTGGGCTTCTGTTATATTAGCTAATTTAAAAAAATCTACTAATGCTATTGATTACTAAATGAATGAATGTAAATCATTTGATGTTGTAACAGAGGCCTTTGAGGATCTTTTTTTTTTTTTAATGTTTTTGTTTTTATTCAGATTAAGTAATTTCTATTGATCAATCATTAAGTGCACTAAGATTTTTCTCTATCACCTGCAATTGCTATTAGGCTCATACAGTGAATTTTTTTTATTTGGTTATTGTATTTTTTAGTTCTACAACATCCACTTGTTTTTATCATAGTTTATTTATATGCTAAGATCTTTCATTTTTCTATTGTCTTCCCAGGTACTTACCTTTACTCCTTGAAGCATAGTTACAATAGCTACTTTATAGGTATTATCTGATAATTTCAACATCTATGTTATCTTAGAGTTAGCATCATCCAATTTCCTTTTTCTTTGCAAGATGTTGAGATTCCCTAGCATTTTGTATATCAAATAATTTTGCAATGTATCATGGATATTTTGAATATTCTTTATTGGTTCTCAAACATCTCCTATTGATGGGGAGCACAGGACACTTGGTTGGAATGTTTGTAAGGAGGACATTCTGAGAAAAGTGAAGTGTGCTGTAGGCAGCCCACCCTGTTTATTGGAATTCCAACTTAGGGGAGTGCAGAAGGCAGAACCCCTAATTATTCCTTGACCTTTCCAAACAAGACTGTGCACGTGCAGATCCCCAGGTGTTTACTGGACTCCTTATGCTTAATGTTTAGGTGTCCTTGCTTAAAGGACACTGCAATCACATTTGCCCTCCCAAGATTACTTATCCTACTGATTTTATCTAAAAGGTAAACTTAACTGCTGTTACAATAAAAGCCTAATGAGGCAGGCAATTGAAGTGGTCTGGTTCCTTTAGCCAGGAGTCCCTTAGCCCTCTCTTTCACAGAAAATGTTGTGTCAGAGTAATCACTCATCCGTTGCTCAGGGTCTGCTGGTCAGCCCCAGCATCCTATCTCGAACAATTTGGTTATCAGATGTCTTAGATGTTGAACAAAACTTTAGTTCTAGACCAGACAATTCTTTCATGCTGATACCTAAGCATGACAAAAAGTGTCTCTCAGGTAACAAAGAAGAGGATGTGTGAGTATGAGTCAGTGTACCGCTAAACCCTGCATTGTTAACATCTTAGGAAATTGTGTTGTAAATTTTTTTGTGGTTATTTTGTGTGCTTTTGTTGATGGAGAAATGGATGATTAGCACAATTTTAAAGCATAAAGAGGCCATCAAAAGTGCTGATGTTGCTAAGGATATGAAAGTACTTATGAAACAATGATCATAGGCAACTGAAGAGGAAGAAAAAAATGTTGATTTGGTTAAAGGAAAAGCAATTAGCTGGTGATGGCATTTCAGAGGCAAGGGTATGAGAAAAAGCAAAGATGATGCATACTGTCCTCCTGAAAGACACTGCTGGAATGTGTCCTGAAAAGGATTTGTTTAAGGCTTATTTGTTCAATAAATTTAAGAAAGAAATGTTTATAGATTAAACAGTACATTTAACATGTACTGCATATAAAAAAGGTTAAAATGGAATTATTTTGGGGGTCTGGAATGGATGAATTCAATTTATATTATTTCTAATGGAAAAAAATGATTTGGCTTTCAACAAATCACTTCTTGAACAGCCTTCTGGAATAAATTATGTTTGAGAACAGAGATTCTCCTGTATATAACTTTATGTCTTGTTTAAATCATACAGGATTTTCTTTTAGGAGGCCATCATCCTGGTTAGGCTCAGGTCCTACTCACCTTCTGTGAACTGTGGCTTTCTGTCAGATTAGTTTTCAAAGCCTGTGTAGTGCTTTTTTGATTTGTCCCTGTGAGTATCACCAGTGGTCTGATCTGTGATCTACCACATAGTTCACTTCTCAAAACCTTTGGTATTTATTTGAGGTTATATCCAT